>CM041780.1:24612166-25812166 GCA_023374045.1 Limonium bicolor
ATTGCACGATAGTTTGAGCAACTAGGCTCTTCACTTCCCAACCATCCTCACTGACGGTGGTGCATCTACAAAGGGTATGCTTGTCCATAAGGACTAAACATTCATCACTAGTAGTGATTAGCATTAAATGCGGGTATACACTGTTGGTATTTGGCTAATAAGCCCTGTCTGAAAAAAAAAAGTTCCCAAACAAATAAACTGGTGTGGTTTACAATCACAGTGGTTGTATAATTTCTCCAGTTGCAGTGGTCGGACTAACTGTCTTTCCATAGTTGCATAAGTTTCTAACCTTCAGGGTTTGTATGAAAACGTTTGAAAAACATTTTTTTTGGTATATATATAATAAAAACTAAAAAGTAGTAGTTGCAGTTGCAGTTGCAGTGCTGTTGCTGTTGCTATTGCTGTTGCTGTTGCTGCACTTGCCCTGTCAAGTGCGCAAGGCAGATGGAAATTTCAGTGGTTTACTTGTCATAGCGCTTGCAGTAGCAAGTGCGCCATGCAGGTGGTAATTCTGGTTCAGTAATCACTGGTCTCATTGACTCTGTGTCGTCGGGTATGGGCTACATGATAATGTGAGCTTAAACATCCTATTCATATATATAATCCATCAAGGTTTAAAGCTTATTGGTACTGAGTACACACAACTAATCCCAAAGTTTTACACAAAAGGCGAGTGGTCAATGACACACTCCCACATACTTATAACATAGCTCCTTCTAACATTCAAAATAAGTACATAGCAAGTAAGCAAAGTCTTCCACCAACGGTCTCATGGAGTTCAAGGTACTCATGCCCTATCGACTCCCTTGCCTTTATAGGCTCCAGCATCAGTAGATGTCTGGCCATCCTGACCGCCTCGTGGTACTCCAGATCTCCAGCTGAGGTCTTCTGAGTATTCTTTGGTGGCCTATAGTTACGGCTCTCAGGTATCATCCAGCACTCGAATTCCCTATGGCCCTCTTTGTGGCAGCACCGACACTCGACTTTGCGGCCTTCGCAGTCGACCCCAGGATGGTCCTTCCCACAACGCTTACAGTAAAAATGGCGCTGGGGCTGTCCGGTGCCTAATAGTTGTATTTATTTAAGTTAATATCTGATGATATAAAGGTAAGGCCACAATTTAATTTAGGAGGTAGGTGTTCTCACCTTTAGGAGGTGCAGATCTTAGAGGCTTAGCATCTATAGCTGGGCCGGTCAACCGAAGTTTGACGGGCTCTGCTTTCTTTCCTGGTGACCCTACTGCCCTTTCTTTGGAAAGAATTTCTTGTTCAAGGTTTCGGGTCAGCATTCATAAGGTATTTAATATGGTAAACAATCAAGAAAGGGATAAGTCCTTACTTTCCCTTCTTCTGGCCATCGCCTGGAGATGCTCCTCCACCCTCAGACTCTCCTCAGGGTTCTTCCTTTTCTTGGCCCCGAGAGTCTCTTCCCGAGTCTGGAGCATTAGCTCTGTCCTCGAGGCAGCCTCATAACACTCCTGGAATCTCATTGGTAAGTTCTCACAAAGTTAATTGGTAATGTAGCAAGTAAAGAATTTTGTGGCTTTCATGTTAGTACCTGGATGGTAGTGTAGAGGGTAGCACCCATCGCCATCTGGATGCGAAACAACAATCCCCCCTGAAACTTCTCGACCTTCACGGTCTCTGAGTAATCAACACCGGGGAAAAAGTCCAGCAGACCAATGAATCGAGCGTAGTACTCATCCACGGTCAGACCTCCCTGGGTCAATGTCTCGAACTCGTGGCACTTCTTCTGCTTAAGATGAGCTGGGTAGTACTTCCCCCTCAGTAACTCTACAAAGGCAGCCCACGAAAAGTCGGGCGTAGCCAGGTGATGGTCCTTGACCAACCTCCACCAAGTGCTGGCTGCATCCTTCAGGTGGAAAGCAGCAATGGCGACCTTCTTCTCGTCAGGTACCTGTAAAGCTTCATATGCTTTCTCACGTTCAACAATGTAACGCTCCAAAGCTACGGGGTCTGGTTCCCCAGAATATGTAGGTGGTCGGGTCTCGCCAACTGACTTCAGCCAGTTTGTTTCCCTGGGCTGTGGCGGGTGGGCTGGTGCTCCTCCAATCTGAGTACCCAGCTGTGCAAGAACGGCTGCAACCGTCTCAGCAACTCCTGGAATGCCGGGGTCACCGCCTCCACCTCTTCCAGTACCACGCCCTCTAGTTCCACCAGACATCTGTAGTACAGTATGTCACATAAATACTCGGTAAATTACCGTACACAACCAGTAGATATAGAATTGCCTTAAAGGCTAGCCTATCACGCAATTTGCGTTACTAGACACAATATCTTTCTAAGACGAATCGTCTCATACCTCCCAAATGTTTCCCGTAATTTCCCAAGTCCTAAGCTCACTGTCTTAACCTACTATCTCGTCATCAGAGCGGTACTCCACTCTGATACCACTTTTGTAACACCCCACCCCACAATCACGTAATAATCTCTCACGTAGCAATACATAAAACGTCTCGCAGCGGAAAGTAAATAACAATTACAAAACTCTCTTGGGTGTTACCGGCCATTACTCGCCCATGCGAGCAACGAAGCCAAACTACATCCAACTTCCAATATAAACAGACTGCTAACCGCCGTGATAACGAGAAACTCCTATACATCATACTAAGTCCATAAATCAAAAACATCAACAAGTGAGCATCTACCCAAACCTGAATATACACAACCTTACCATATTACAATTCACCATCCTCATTGCTATACAACATCCCCATGTGTAGTAACAAAAACAAAACTCCAATTACCCTGTTCCTGCTCTTCGGCTTCGACAATGATCAACCAACCTGCAATGGTGTAGTATCAGCGATAGACGTTGAGTATGCCGGGCCTGGACCCTAATGGTCACTTGTCATTTAAACCATCTTATTATTAGATTGGTTTCATGATTACCATTTTACAGTTATAAACAATACTGTAATAAACATGTATATACACAATCATCCATCCAATACTCATAAACATTTAACCATCCACCCTCCATCCATCCAACAATCATTTAATATCACAAACCACAATTGTATATCGAACGTATCGAATGATCCAGTATAGAGTACCAATGTACCATTACCGTAGCGTTCACCATCCATTGTTAATTTATTAGTTTGGCTTTCAAGCCCCATCCATATGTACAATGTACATTCGCCGTAGCGTACAGTTTTCATATTTAATTTACCTAGCCTTGTAGGCTCCATCCAACCATGTTTTATTATTATCAGTTGGGCGTCATGTTAGGACAACCCGATAACCTCACCATGGACAGTAGTCCTCCCGTACACACAAAGGTGCTCATTTCGCCAGAGGTCCGGAGGCCCCTGACTCTCTATGTCTCGTAAGACATCCATAAAAAGGCCGTAGCCACCTGATCCACGATCCAGTTTGGGCTCGTTGGATATAACCTGGAGCGGAATCCAATTAGGAAACCCCTCAGTGATCACAAATGCGCAACCAAGTAGTTCGTAAACTACCGGGATTCCTCACCTCAACTCATACCATCTCTCTCTCATATATGTTTAAGATATGCTCTTAGTCTTATGGAGAATAATTATTAGTTAGCTGCCCAATGGTCTCACGCATACCTAGAAGTAATCTAGGTTATATTCATGTTCGAGATCCATGCTCTAGAGACCGACAATGTCGTGACTCATACCTAAGTGTTTTACTTAGGTTACCATATACTTAATATTAATATCATGGTATTATATCAAGTAACCGTCATGTCATCACAACGCATATGTATGTTTATATAAGTCGATCTATAGTCGAAGTAGTGTTAGCCCCGTAGGACGCTCGTGCATAATAAATAATGCAGTAACACTTAAACACATACATGTAACCACACACATAACACACAAGTTATATCAACCAAATCCGAGCCCAAGGAGCATCCTTAGGACAACTCGGTTAAAACCCTTTTACATACCGTTCACCCTGATCGTATTACGGTGGAGTATGAATCCGCAAGATCCTATGCTCCGTGTAGTCCACTAGCTCGTCAAGCGTCTTGTCAGAAGTATGATCTAAACGGTATTAAAACTATAAGTCAGTCTCCATGACAAACTACATCCGGTATTTCCGAATAATAAGTAACAGTAACAGTCACCCCTGTTTTCTACAGTTGTTTGTTACGGGTTTCTTCAAACCGGTCGGCTTTGTTACTTAAAACGCGTACGTCATAATATTTCAACTGTTAAGTTTAATTCCTTATATTTCTTTTAATCTTATCCACCATCTAGTTTAGGTACATAACCTATAGTTGCATGTATGCATGCATTATTACATTATATTGTATCATTCTCCCACCATCCATTATAATACAATGTATTATATAATCCATTTATCTTTAGCAAATAATATTTGCATCCAAATTCATAACTTATAGTTCGTAACTATATTTTTTTTTAAAAATAACCACCACCATTAAATCATATGGTTTCCAACCAAAATATATATCCACCTTATATACATTATTCTTGTGTATGTATATATTTACCACGTAGGTAATTCCCATGAGTTTAACAAACTCTTATATTTTATGTTACATTTTATCATCTTTTATTAGATGATTTTTCCCATTAGTTGTATTATATTATACAACTTATATTAAGATTATTATCCTAATATTATGTAACTTTTTATGTTGTATAATTACAACTCCTAAGGTTTATTCCATAAACACCTTAGTTTATAAATCCCATTTATTTATAGTTTGTCACATTATTTAATGTGAATATCCTTACTTATTAATTCCATTTAAAAACCACCTTATACCATATAATTGTTATAACATTTATAACATTATAGATCTTAGTCTAAAATTCATTTTCCATTCTTATTAATTCGGTACAGCCCTTGAATTTATTTAAATTCTATTTTGACCACATAACATTATGTAATGTTATACCATATCCTAATATCATTTGATATGATATTTTTATTTCCTTTAACTTATAACCTATAGTTTTTATACAAAACTATTATATATTGCCACATAGACACATATATTAAACCTTATTCTTTTCTTTTTCATAAACCATAGTCTCTTTTATTTACAAAATCATCCCAAAACTTATACCATGTTATATATTCCTTTTAATATAACATTCTAACCTTAATATAAATATAACCTATGGTCAATATTTATAAAATACCGAACAGACCCAAAACTGTTCAATAATTGCCATTTGGCCCTATTTATAACATATAGTTTTACCATATCATTAAAACTATATATTATACATATATCTTAATAAATACTCTTATATAATTCTAAAAATCTCCAAATTTCACCAAAGGGTTATAAATATCCTTATTAACCCATATACTTACGGTATTTACCATTCTACCATCTATATTTCTCCAAAGTGTCATAGACATAATATATATATTATACATATATAGTTCATTTAATTCCAAAAAACAACCCAATAAATTCCTAAAAATTCCTAATAGCCCATGGGTGTTTATAATACCATTATACACCCTTACTTTTCGGTAATAACATATTTACCACATATGTTATATAATTGTTACCATCAAATACTTATCTTATTATAAAACCTTAAATAAGTTATCTAACTTATCTAATTTGGTCAAAACCTACCATATGGTCAAGGTTGACCACCTCAATATTTCCTTGACCATTAATTCCTTATAATTACGGTTTCAACCCCTAAGTTACCAAAATTCACCATTTAACCCCCCAAAACTTATAAAATCTCATAAACTTTATTTTAAATCCTTTTAACCTCTAATTTTCGGCCTTATTTTTATAAAGCCCCCAAATTTAATTTAATTACACTTTAACCCCTTATTCATTTCGGTAATAATTATATATCACCTAAACTTAAATAAAAGCTTGTAAATGCATAAATAAAATGGCCTAAAGTACATGGCCTTATTACAACATTTGCTCACAAAATAAATTACACATAAATGTCCCAAAAAATACATATAGATCTCGGCCTCACCATAGATTTTTCATTTAATTACCAAACTTCCACATAATGTCTTAAATTTGACAATTATGCTTGTTTAGTTAGTTATAAAATTTATTAAACCATTCCTTAATCATTTTAAGGTCAAACATGACCTTATTATACCTCTTCACTCACGGCAATTAATTAGAAATAGCTTTAAACTTGTATTGTATCAAGTTAAGGTTTTAAGTAATTTATACCTTGATTTAGCTTAGATAGAACCTTGTTTGGTTCGGCCACCTTAAGAAGAAATTCTCCACAGCTTGATTTACTTGTCTTCATGTAGAAAACAAGACATGATTAAACTCCACACATGAGCTAACCATGAGAGTAATTTTAAGCCATGAAAATCATTGATTTTTACCTTAGATCTTCAAGCTTGTTGTAGATCTTGCTCGGCACTATTTTTCCAGTAAAGAAAGAGTATCAAAACACTCCTAAGAACAAGGTATAAAACCGTGGGTAATTAGCTTGGAAGATAGCTAAGTTTTACCTTGTTTAAGATGCCAAAAATGGTGTTTCTGGCTTGGATCTAGCTACTCCTTGTAGATCTTGGTATACCAACTGAATCCACATGAAAAGGAGAAGAAAATAAGGCTAGGGAACCAAGGTTTACAACCGAAATTCACAAGGAAGAAGAGATATGTGCTTAGAGCACATTTTTACCTTAAATGGTCAAGACTTGAACTTTCCTCCTTAGATCTGGTTATGGCCGAAATTTATCCTTCCTTTAACCTCCAAAAAACTCTACATAGATTTATAGAAAAGGTTGGAGTCTAGATCAATGGAAAAAGGAAAGAAAGATGAAGAAAATGGGCATTTTTATGCCTTAGAAGCTTACCTAGTGCATGAGCTCTCTCCAATGGAGCTTGGAACACTTACCTACGGTGAAGAAGAGCCAAGAGAGGGTTTGGCTAAGGAGCTCACGGCTGAATGGAGCTAATGAAGGAGGTAAGCTAGTTTTGCCCTTAAAGTCATTTTTTTGCATTTTTTATGATTTTAGTGACTTGCTGACTCATTGTTGATTATTTGAATTTGTATAACCGGTGGAGACAAAGCAAGGAGGCAGCCTTCCTTGATTGGGGTAGTGGGTGAATTATTTGTACATAATTGATTCCATAATGGTGTAATAATGTCATATAATAAGCTAGTCAAAGGTGAGTCACCAAGAATTGTCTTGTTCTTGCTTGGAGCCACCGAATGATGAGGAAATGAAGCTCCAAATCGGCAGCACTCACATGTGTTAGGTAAGTGGTAGACAACTTTTTGTTTTAAATGTTAAAGTTTGCTTTTTCCTTATTTTATGTAAAAGTAAGGTGTATATTTAATTGTCACATGGGTATTGTCACATGGTCTGTCTAGGAGCCTTAATAATCTGATTTATAAGGTCCAATTCGTGGTCAATGGTCAACATTGACCAACTTAGTCAATGTTGACCCAAACGGGCCCCACTTTAGGGTTTTATTAATATTTTAATATTAAATTTGTAAAAATTCGTAAATTTCTGGAATTAAATTCCTAATATGATATATTATTTTTTATCATATTTAATGGTAATTATAACCTTTTAGCCCATTTAAAATCAATTTAGAAGGCAATTACACAAAAACATGCTTTAAGGAGTTTTAGTGCACATTTTGCGTCGCAAGGTGTTTCTGGGATTGGTTTTCTTTGACAACGGTTTTATTGTGTCCCTTACATGATATTTGATCATGGTATCCAATTTTATTTCATTTAGAGGTCATTAGACCTTTAAGGTATTCTTAGAGCACATTTTTGCTCTACTTGACCTTGAAGCATGAAAGTGCTTGTTCTTTGTGTTGGAGTGTTGTCCAACGATTATAATATGTTTAGTATTGTGTTAATATGCTTAGGACAAATTTTTAGGTCCTAAGTAGTTCATTTGGGTATTTATTTACCCTAGATAGTCAAAGGGTGCAACCTCTTGCTTTGTGTTGACCACTATAGTTCTCAGTTGACTTTTAAGGCATGTTTAGGCCTTAATTAATGTAATAAAATATTTAATCCTTGTTTAATAAGTTTGGGGTATTTCAAAGGAAGTTTAAGTGGTGGCCGATATCCATTCAAGAAGAAGCCTAAAGAGGAAGTTGAGAGAAACTTGAGAAAAACAAGGTAAAATGCTTACCTAATGGCGGTTTAAGTTTTAAGGGATGAGTTTAGGTGGGTACCAATGTGGCTTAGAGCTTACATTGTGTATTGGGTTATATTACCTAAGAAACAGAACTTAAACAAGCTTGTGAACTTGTGACTAAGGAGCCAATGGGAATGAGTTAGTAATGTAAGTTTAAGATGAGCTTTAAAGAGAATTATAACTATTATGAGATTGATGGGTGTATTTGCAGGTTGAAGGCTTTTATATGTGGGAAATTCATTGTTTAAGTTTAAGTTATTTAAGGGCCTAAGAGCCATGTCATTTAAGAGCCTTAGTGCTATGCAATTTAAGATTATTGCAATTTGGTGAGTTTGATGTGATTGAGTTGGTTTGGGTGAGAAGATATGATGGGAAAGAATTTGATATGTGTGAGATGATTGAATGAGGAAAACAATGTGTTTGAGCATGATAAGATACTAGAGAAGCTATGGCGAAATTTGAGTAGAAAACAAAGTGTTTAAGTGGTAGTGGTGAGTTAATATGCCCTAGGATTCACTAGGGATCATTAAAAGGAATTTGAGTGGAAATGAGTTAACTAATGAGTTCTTGAGGATTAGAATGACCTAGGATGGTTTATGAGGAATTAGAGTTTAGATGGGTGTATTGAACACACCCAAAGTCATGGTAAGAGGAATGATGAGACTTGTGCATGAATTCGAAGAAGAAGGTGTATAATGCTTAAGATGATTTAGGTATGAACTTGGGAATATATCAATGAAAGTCTTGGGAAGCTTGTCTAAGTAGTGATGATACTAGTAGTGGAACAAGAAGGTTTTAGTTTAGATGGTAATGTGTGGACTTAGGTGATGGGAGTGAAGATTGAAGGAGAATGTTGTATATTGACTAGGAATGTATAAGAGTGTAGGGTCATGAGAATGGTGAGTAATTGAGTAAAAAAAATGTAGATGTCTAAGGAGGGTGTAGGAAGGTCAAGGTAAAGAAGAGCAAGGTTAAGGTGCTAAGAGGATGACAAGAAATGTATAGGTAAGTTCATGAGTTTAGGTTGATGATCAACAAATGGAAAAGAGAGGAATTGGTGCATGGATATGCAAGGTGACTTGAGGAAGTTTTGGTAAATGAGCTGAAGATGGAAAATAATGTTTATGAAGTGCTCAAACTATTAAGGAGGGCACACTTGGGTTGGTTGACGTTTTGGTAAGGTTACAAGTTGGAAATGTAAGGAATCATATGACAAATGTTAGGAGTGTTTGTAAGAATTTAGTAAATGTTTGAGAAGATCTTTGGAAGTTGCTTTGGAGAGTTTGGTGGAAGTTCTAAGGTGAGTTTAAGTGCCTAAATGGTATTAGGACACATAGGGGAACATGTGGAGAAGTTTGGAGTCAAATGGGAAATTAGAAACATGGTTCTGGAGCCGACCGACCTTAGGGACCGGACCTGCAAGGTCGGTCGAGCTCAGTTTACACTACCGGAAAGAGTTTCTGGAACCGACCGAACTTGGGGACCGGACTTACAAGTTCGGTCGGGCTTGTATTTTGTGTACGAACTGAGTCTCTGGAATCGGCCGAACATGGGACCGAACTTGGCAAGTTCGGTCGGGCTTAAATATCCCACGGGGAAGCTCTCGGGAATGGACCGACCTTGAGGACCGGACTTGCAAGGTCGGTCGGGGTGAAATTTTCAACCGGTAATGAGTTCTGGAATGGGCCGACCTTGGGTAAGGTCGGTCGGTAAGGTCGGTCGACCCTAAAAATGAAAAAAAAACCCTAAGGAAGTTTAGTGGTATTAATGGTACCCCAATAAGAGGGCATTGATGATTAGAGGTGTAGAGACCTAAGAGATTAAGATAAATATAAACTTAAAAGTTTAAGGTTAAGTTGTAAGATTAAGTTGTAAAACTTAAGAGGTGTTAGGTGGGAATCATTATGGGTTAAGCAAGTCAAATGAGTTGAATTAAGTTAAGTGATTAACAACCTAAAACTGAATGAATGTTTTAGGGCTTGGGAATTTGGACTCTGGAAGAGAGTAAGCAACCGAACGACCAACGGTGAACGGTACAGTTCTTTTTGTGACCTGCTTGCTAAAGAGGTGTCCCTCGGCTTGTGTGCTATTTGTTTTTTGTGTGCTCACTAAACAAGATAAAGCATGCAACCGGAATATTATGTTTATTGTATTGTTGTGTGATGTTTGAAAACTAACGCAACATACTGAGAGAACATACTAACCCACGTTTAGTAAGGAAATGAGCGAGACTAAGGAACGCTCCCTAATATGGGTTGATATAAACCGAAAGAGGTTAACCAACAAACATGGTCTTGAGACTACTACTAACTGGAACTTGAGTGAGGAAACCCGGGACTGACTCCGGTCATGCATGCTAAGAAAAGGGGGTCGGTATCTATAGTAGATCCGTCTTCCGCTTAAGGACTTGTCTTCGGACTTGTAGCCTAGGGCCGGTTGCCGGCTCAGCTACGCTGGACTTCCGTCCAGGGTAGGTGGCATTAAGATGGTGCGGTGGGATCACCTAAATCCCAGGTTTGGACATAGGATACAACCATTCCCCTCCAGGAACGGTTAGTATACTGAGAATAAGTTAAGATTAAGATTAAGGTAAGGTTAAGATAAGTTGCAACCATTCCTTTTTAAAGGATGGTTTGTATTTTTAAGACTAAGATAAGCTACATCCACTCCTTTTTAAAGGGTGGTTGTTACTAAGATTAAGATAAGACTAAGATTGAGGTGAGATAAGGACGGACTAAGATTAAGAGAAATATACCTTAGGGAGTTAAATAATTAACTCTCTAATTAAGGGAAAGCATTTAAGTCGTTCGTTATGTTTGAACTTTGATTGTTCATATTTGGTTTGTTGTTTACTGCACTTACTATTATGTTGTGCGTCTAATCAACCTCCATGCTATCGACAATTAGTCGTCGTAGCCACGTTAGCTTGGGGGCATGAGAGGATCGTACCAGCATTCGTGCTGACCCCCTTTGGGGGCTGTTTTTACTACACAGGTGATCATCAGGAGGCGGCCGTCGCGAGAGTAAGAAGGAGGACAAGTGTTAAGGGTTAAACGTGGCCTACGAGTTGTGCATGTACACTCGTATGGCAATTGAGTTAGTAAGATGTATAGGATGTGAGGGGATTGTAAGAAGGATATGTATTTGGTTAAGGTTGTTATGTACTAATGTTCGGTATATTCTGTAGTCAGACCGTGGCAAGGTCCTGGTGTGTAAAGAATTCCGCTGTGATATGTATATACATATGCTGTTAAGTTGCGAGACCACATTTGGATTGAGTTGGGGTGTTACAAAAAGTGGTACCAGAGCGTAGTTACGCTCTGAAGACAAATACCGAACTTAGGAGAATATTGAGGTTGAGATTGAGTTATGGTTAAGGGTTGAGAGATAGAGTGAGAGGTGCGTTAGCCAGGACTTCCCGGTGTTTACCGGATATCCATGGTACCTAGACCCGCCCTCCAGATCCCTAACCCTGAATATGTGGAACAAACGCCAGAGAGAAGAAAGCCTTCTCTTACTCGGGGAAACCCGATCTAGCTGTTAGCTAACAGTAAGCAATACGAGAAACAACTTGTTGTACAACGGTTACGGAGAACTTGGAGGTTTTTAATGGAGCGCAACAAAGAAACAGGCGCTACCTATGCAATTCTTTCAATAAGGGAACGGTAATTACCGGCAACATGGGTCGACATGCTACGCAGTCGAAATAACCCGCAATACCAATTATAAGGAAAGCACTACGGGTGCAATAGAAAAGAAAAGGGAAGTGACATGAGTACCGGACACTGGTCCGAATGAGCATAGCAGTGGAATAATATAAGCTTAGGGATAAGATTACTGGAAAGTCCAGTTAAGAACCGGGAACTCCAAACCCCATACAATGAGAAGGCTACAAACCTGGCCGACGTAACACGGTCGACGGTAGGAACTCATACAAATTGTATACCGGAGTAGGACTACGATGTAGTGCCTAAAGGAGAATCATTACTTAGTAACCACAACAAAATGTGTGGAGATAGGAGCGAGGATTAAGACATAAGAAAATATTAAGGGGTTCCCTCAGGAAGAGGAACGCCCTGATAAATGATGGCACTATCAAACGACAAGGAAACTGCCGGATGGTCGGTTATCCAAAATAAGAGATTATCGAAGGAGTCCCGAGGACTACCAATTACATGGAAATTAGAAGGAAGTATCACTACCAATGTATCTTGTACCAATAACCCATCCTGCATGGCGCACTTGCCATAGCAAGTACTACCATGGTTAAGCTACGCGGGAAGCCATCAAGGCAAGGTAATAGAACGCTACTGTTGTAGTACATTTTAATACCGGATTGTAAATCCATAAGAACAGAAAAATAAGACCTTGGAAAGGCCCGACGGCCTGACCATAATGAGATGAGGTGACACGCCACTCAGCCGGGAGCGGAACTTGGACAAAATATTAGACCATAATATGGATATTAGCAACGGTATACCTACTACAACAACAACTGACAATACGGTAAGAACACCAATCCAAACTCCAGAGGAAAACTAAGAGATCGCTCGGTAATGCGGGCAAAACACTACGTAAGTGATAACGTACAAGGAATATGATGGAGACTGTTGATGCAACGACTTCCACGAAAACGGATCAGACTCCCGGAGTGACCATTCAGAATACCAATAGCAACATTCTACAATGAAGATGTTGGTGAACCCCGAAACAGGGACACAAGGAATACTTAAGCAGTAATCTGCTAAGGATTAAGATATACAATCCCGACATAGGGAAGCTCAGAGGATTACCCCCACAGAGCGGGCATAGTCAAGCCGAACAACTGATGATGACAGCTAATACTGTTTGTCTAACTCATTAACACCCAAGTGTAATTGATCATCAATGGGTGGCGTAGTCACGGAAGTTGGACGAAGCGTTGAGATGGAAGTATAAGATGACAGGACGATGTCCAACTTGGACACCGTAAGGCAAACGCCTAATACCAACTTATCCTTGATTGCTAAAAGACATAAATCTAATAAACGACAGTATTGTCAGAGACACTAAGTAACCCCAGATCACCTGAATAAACTTCCATAGCAGGAAGCAGGATATGCAGCGACTTATCTTGAAAACCCAATACTACATTTATTATGTAACCTAACGATGGATAGTATTCAAAGAACCAGAATCTTATAAGGATGACCTGCAGATGAGTAAGAGTACAAATAATGAACTGAGGCATTAAGCACTAAGAGCCTATGAGCCAAGGATGTTAACCACATCAGAGCCTGAGACACAGTAAGTTGTAAGAGAGCTTATTTAAGCCATGAGGAACTACAATTTGTAGATATGAACGGTTACCAAACCTATAACTTAGATTGGAAAAAAAATATTACCAAGAAAGGGTACCAATGAGAATATTGAGTAATGCTAAGGACAGGGGCGGAGAACGAACCATGCCTTTAGGGTGGGGATACCTCTCCTTGTTGTGAGGCCATGAGTGGGAATGAACCCCTCAAAAGGGCTTTCACTTATTAGAGATGCAATACGGTTTTGTTAGGGAATGGAAACTGTAAACTTGAGATTACTTTAGAACATACCGGATACACTTGAGTAATAAGAAAAGCTGCAGAGACAGACCTTGTAACCAACACCCAGGATTTAAAAATCAGTAATCGTCAGAGATAAACGTTGTGAGTGCACAACATGGCACGTCAAGTGACCAACGCTCAAAGAGCTTTTGATTCAACGAATGACTTCTTCAGTAACCGGTTAAATTACATGGTAAGCAACGCCATGAGGAGGAAAGAATGCAAGGGAAATCAGCCTATTTACGAATCTGCGATTTAAGCAGAACATCTTCATATTAAGAGTCAACTATTTTACAACACGGTACGGCAACCGCCATACACCGGAATGAGAGAACTCCCAGTATGTTTACACCCAGAAGGGATTAAGTTAAAGGTAAGACATTAAAATAAGTGAGTAAGGAGTTGCACCACCATCATGGGCAACATGGTAAGGGCCAACATGGTAGTAGTGGTCGTGGGTACAATATTTATATAAGGGGATTAAGTCATGGTGCGCGGTAAAGCGACTATTATGTATGAGCCGTCAAATATCGACACAGAGGCAATGAGATTTATGAGTTAAGACAAATATAAGTAAGGAAATAAGATGGTAGAGGAACTGAGCATTGATGCCAGTAGTCTGGACCTAGTTAGTAAGATTTCATAGGAAGCACACTACCCATTCCTTGAGGAACTGGAATTGCATTCCTAGTTGAACAAATGTGAGAAAGAAGATAGGAGGCTCTATGGAAAGAGACCTAAGCTACTAAGAAATGGAGTCAATACGGAATACAGAAAGGAGCAAGAGCATACCATACCCAGAACGCAGTAAATGGATTTCCCTTGATTAACTTCAAGAAGACAATAAATGTTATTATGGAACGATGAAGAGGGGATCGACAACAGAATACTTCATAATTAGCAATAGCTAAATGTGTGACGGACACTATGAGTTTACTAAAACGAGATGTGGGACGACTGCACCCCACAGGGGCTTGCAGGCCTGACACACTAATTTATGAGTTAGTTGGATAAGTAGTAATGTACCAGTAAGGTACCCCATGCATGTAGACGAGTGGTGTAAGGAACACGGGAAGTAGTCGACTCCGTACCACCGACAACGACGCAAGATTAGACAAGAGCAGCCATTACCACAAACAATCGAAGTGCAGAATTCAGTTAGACCAACGACATAAGGAATCACAGAACAAATAATTAGGGACTATGAAGTACGAAGAGCACAGATTATAAGTACAGACATTGAACATGTCTTAAGATGTAAGAAATTAAACTGTAAAGCGCAATAAGCACTAAAAGTAGTTTCAGACTAAGAATCATCGTCAGACCAAAGGTCAGATGGAAAGAACGATTTAGACACTTGAGGAAACACTAAGAGTATGACATTAGATCTCCAGGGAGACTGGATAGACGAGCTACAACTCATCAAGGCCGTGTATATATAAAGATAACACATGACCATTGAGGGACCTTTAGTGCTAAACCATAAGCACGCAAGAGAAAGATATCCGATACTATAAAAAGGATAGAGAGGCAAATAAACCTAAAACTATCAGAGTTGTGAAGCGGAAGCTAGCAGATCAGTACCTTTGAGGTTAGACCAAACTAAGTTAAGAATATGGTATAGGTACCGTTAAGAATCCTCGATTCAGAGACTAAGTCATTAGCATAGTTATGACCCTCTAATCGAATTATAAGTAAGAAAGATGATATGGAAGCTAGAATGCTTGGTGAGAATTATACATCTTGAACTTATGTTCAAGAATGATATAATGTTGATTACGTGGGCGTAATCCATTTTAAGGGGGGTAGAGCGAAAACCGCTTAGCGTAAGTTTGTGTACTGAGTACATAAACTACGGTGTGCATAGCACAAAAAGAATTTGAGGATATGTTTTACATAAACATTTTGAGATAAATTATGGTTAGTGCGCACAGAAGATGTGAATACCATACACATTAAGTACCTATCTTGTTAACTCCGGTGTGAGTACAAGTTAAGAGAATTAAGGAGGAGGTTTAAGGAGACTTAAGAAATAAGGAATATATATGAGGTATGAGTCGATATGAGACTATGTGTGAGATAAGAATAAGATAACACTATGAGATATTATTTGATATGAGTATGAGGAAGAAATAGTAATGCTATGTGGTATGAGACGGTGGAAGTTGGTATGAGACTGATATAGAACTTAGTAGGAATTTAAGTCTTGAGGTAATTACTAAGAGATGAATCGGGAATGTTTGATGGACTGAGTCCACACTTTGGAGATGTATTGATTATGATTAGAAGAACTAAAAAGATAGAAAATTGGACATGAGTGAATTATGTGGATGTTTGAAAATGATGTGGGAGGTGGAACTTGATTTTCTAGGGATCAAGGGAAACCGAACACAAATTGGAGTGGAAGGATAGTTCGACACTGATGCTGATCACATCAGGGTGGGATGATTCCTGAAACTCCCTACCAGTGGTCACAATTAGATCACACTATGGATAGAGGCCTTAGGATAAAAATGAAATTGGAGTTGATTGTATTTTTTTTAATTAGAGGAATTATTCCTCACATGACCTCGTAAAAAGGATTACCTTTTTACTAAGTCTCGCCCATGAAGTCGAGGACGCACGAGCCTTTGTCTTCGGACCGGTGACATGGGGAGAGCAAAGTGTTTTGTATTCTGGCCTATGGTGATGAGGACGAATGAGCCATTGTCTACGGACCGGTGACATGGGAGAATACGTTGGAAATTATGTGAATGTTTTTTATCATCAAAAGGAATAAAGGGAATTTTGAGTGCTATACATGCGTAAGCATGTTGTGTGAATTTAAGAATAAGCATATGGTGGACCTAAGGATTCAATGAGTTTGAGTATACATAAGTATGATCTGTATGATCTATGGAATGAGGTAAGACATGTATTTAATAAGATAGATGCATGGGAACTTTGGGGACAAAGTTCGTTTAAGGGGGGTAGATTGAAATACCCCAAACCTAAGTATGCTAAGTAAACATCAAATCATGATGTAAAGCTAAAATATGCCTTAGAAAGATTGGTAGACAATTTAAACCAAGGAAAACACAAGAAAATGTCTTAAGTGCAATTAGGGCAACAATGTGCTCTAAGCTTGGAGAGACTTGGGTGAGTACCCCGAATATCATGATAACCTTAGTAGTAATCTAATGGTCATTTTAAACCAATTACCAAAGAAAACCAAGCTTGGAAACAAGTTAAAACACAAAATGTGCTTTAAGAAGTCTTAAAGCACATTTTTGAGAAATTGTCTTAGAATTGAGTTTTGAGTGGCTAAATGCCCATGATTACATCTTAATCAACATGTGTACTAATTTGTATCACATTAGGAAGTCTAAAGCAATGGGAAATCAAAAATTTCACGAATATGTGCACTAATTAGTGAATAGTGCCAAATAGTGACTAGTTTAGTCCTAAATCACTTAAGTCTAATTAGTTGGTCAAACAAGACCATGACTTGCCTTAATTAATAGGGGGCCAGTTTTCTAAGGGAGGATGAGTCACCATGAGTAGTCAAATAATGTTATAAAGAAGAGGATAAAGTAAGAAGTTACTATTTGCTTTAAAAAGCAAAATATCTTCATTTAAGTTACCTTTCTTCTTATCTCTCTTCATTTCTCCTTCCTTCCATGATTTCTTCTTCTCTTCTCTTGCTCCAAAACCGAGAGGGCTCCATCCATGGGTGCTCCACCTTCAATTGCTCACCAAGTGTTCATCTTTGCTCCAAATCAAAAACCAAGTATAGATTTCTCTTAGTTAGGCCAAGACCTATCTTTCTATCTTTTCAAATCCTTCAAAGCTCCATTTTGGTGCCAAGAGGAAACTCCATTGATTGAGGAAAATCAAGTTTGAAGAGCCCATTTGGTTCTCCATTCATTTAAGGTAAGGAAAATATAAGAAACCACGTTTCCACGTTCCACCATTTCTTCCACATGGCCGAAAATTACTACTCATGGGGCTTTGTTTTTATGCCTTTTTCTAGCTTGATTTATTCACCAAGGACTAGTGGAGGTCCTATTTCATTCAATGCCCAAGTCTACCTTGAGACTTCAAAGGTAATCATCCACTTTTATGCCTTAGAACACATTTCTAACCTAGGTTTTCATTCCTTGAGGTTAGTGCATTGTTTAGTACTCATGTGAGTCATTGAATATTGGTTAGAACATTGGCAAAGGAAGTTTAAGTGGTGGCCGATATCCATTCAAGAAGAAGCCTAAGGAGGAAGTTGAGAGAAACTTGAGAAAAACAAAGTAAAATGCTTACCTAATGGCGGTTTAAGTTTTAAGGGATGAGTTTAGGTGGGTACCAATGTGGCTTAGAGCTTACATTGTGTATTGGGTTATATAACCTAAGAAAAAGAACTTAAACAAGCTTATGAACTTGTGACTAAGGAGCCAATGGGAATGAGTTAGTAATGTAAGTTTAAGATGAGCTTTAAAGAGCATTATAACTATTATGAGATTGATGGGTGTATTTGCAGGTTGAAGGCTTTTATATGTGGGAAATTAATTGTTTAAGTTTAAGTTATTTAAGGGCCTAAGAGCCATGTCATTTAAGACCCTTAGTGCTATGCAATTTAAGATTATTGCAATATGGTGAGTTTGATGTGATTGAGTTGGTTTGGGTGAGAAGATATGATGGGAAAGAATTTGATATGTGTGAGATGACTCAATGAGGAAAACAATGTGTTTTGAGCATGATAAGATACTAGAGAAGCTATGGCGAAATTTGAGTAGAAAACAAAGTGTTTAAGTGGTAGTGGTGAGTTAATATGCCCTATGGTTCACTAGGGGTCATTAAAAGGAATTTGAGTGGAAATGAGTTAACTAAGGAGTTCTTAAGGATTAGAATGACCTTGGATGGTTTATGAGGAATTAGAGTTTAGATGGGTGTATTGAACACACCATAGTCATGGTAAGAGGAATGATGAGACTTGTGCATGAATTTGAAGAAGAAGGTGTATAATGCTTAAGATGATTTAGGTATGAACTTGGGAATATATCAATGAAAGTCTTGGGAAGCTTGTCTAAGTAGTGATGATACTAGTAATGGAACAAGAAGGTTTTAGTTTAGATGGTAATGTGTGGACTTAGGTGATGGGAGTGAAGATTGAAGGAGAATGTTGTATATTGACTAGGAATGTATAAGAGTGTAGGGTCATGAGAATGGTGAGTAAATGAGTAAAAGAAATGTAGATGTCTAAGGAGGGTGTAGGAAGGTCAAGGTAAAGAAGAGCAAGGTTAAGGTGCTAAGAGGATGACAAGAAATGTATAGGTAAGTTCATGAGTTTAGGTTGATGATCAACAAATGGAAAAGAGAGGAATTGGTGCATGGATATGCAAGCTGACTTGAGGAAGTTTTGGTAAATGAGCTGAAGATGGAAAATAATGTTTATGAAGTGCTCAAACTGTTAAGGAGGGCACACTTGGGTTGGTTGAAGTTTTGGTAAGGTTACAAGTTGGAAATGTAAGGAATCATATGACAAATGTTAGGAGTGTTTGTAAGAATTTAGTAAATGTTTGAGAAGATCTTTGGAAGTTGTTTTGGAGAGTTTGGTGGAAGTTCTAAGGTGAGTTTAAGTGCCTAAATGGTATTAGGACACATGGGGGAACATGTGGAGAAGTTAGGAGTGAAATGGGAAATTAGAAACATGGTTCTGGAGCCGACCGACCTTAGGGACCGGACCTGCAAGGTCGGTCGAGCTCAGTTTACACTACCGGAAAGAGTTTCTGGAACCGACCGAACTTGGGGACCGGACTTACAAGTTTGGTCGGGCTTGTATTTTGTGTACGAACTGAGTCTCTAGAATCGACCGAACATGGGACCGAACTTGGCAAGTTCGGTCGGGCTTAAATATCCCACGGGGAAGCTCTCGGGAATGGACCGACCTTGAGGACCGGACTTGCAAGGTCGGTCGGGGTGAAATTTTCAACCGGTAATGAGTTCTGGAATGGACCGACCTTGGGTAAGGTCGGTCGGTAAGGTCGGTCGACCCTAAAAATGAAAAAAAAACCCTAAGGAAGTTTAGTGGTATTAATGGTACCCCATTAAGAGGGCATTGATGATTAGAGGTGTAGAGACCTAAGAGATTAAGATAAATATAAACTTAAAAGTTTAAGGTTAAGTTGTAAGATTAAGTTGTAAAACTTAAGAGGTGTTAGGTGGGAATCATTATGGGTTAAGCAAGTCAAATGAGTTGAATTAAGTTAAGTGATTAACAACCTAAAACTGAATGAATGTTTTAGGGCTTGGGAATTTGGACTCTGGAAGAGAGTAAGCAACCGAACGACCAACGGTGAACGGTACAGTTCTTTTTGTGACCTGCTTGCTAACGAGGTGTCCCTCGGCTTGTGTGCTATTTTTTTTGTGTGCTCACTAAACAAGATAAAGCATGCAACCAGAATATTATGTTTATTGTATTGTTGTGTGATGTTTGAAAACTAACGCAACATACTGTGAGAACTTACTAACCCACGTTTAGTAAGGAAATGAGCACGAGACTAAGGAACGATCCCTTAATATGGGTTGATATAAACCGAAAGAGTAACCAACAAACATGGTCTTGAGATATACTAACTGGAACTTGAGTGAGGAAACCCGAGGACTGACTCCGGTCATGCATGCTAAGAAAAGGGGGTCGGTATCTATAGCAGATCCGTCTTCCGCTTAAGGACTTGTCTTCGGACTTGTAGCCTAGGGCCGGTTGCCGGCTCAGCTACGCTGGACTTCCGCCCAGGGTAGGTGGCATTAAGATGGTGCGGTGGGATCACCTAAATCCCAGGTTTGGACTTAGGATACAACCATTCCCCTCCAGGAACGGTTAGTATACTGAGAATAAGTTAAGATTAAGATTAAGGTAAGGTTAAGATAAGTTGCAACCATTCCTTTTAAAGGATGGTTTGTATTTTTAAGACTAAGATAAGCTACATCCACTCCTTTTAAAGGGTGGTTGTTACTAAGATTAAGATAAGACTAAGATTGAGGTGAGATAAGGACGGACTAAGATTAAGAGAAATATACCTTAGGGAGTTAAATAATTAACTCTCTAATTAAGGGAACGCATTTAAGTCATTCGTTATGTTTGAACTTTGATTGTTCATATTTGGTTTGTGTTTACTGCACTTACTATTATGTTGTGCATCTAATCAACCTCCATGCTATCGACAATTCGTCGTCGTAGCCACGTTAGCTTGGGGGCCATGAGATGATCGTACCAGCATTCGTGCTAACCCCTTTGGGGGCTGTTTTTACTACACAGGTGATCATCAGGAGGCGGCCGTCGCGAGAGTAAGAAGGAGGACAAGGTTTAAGGGTTAAACGTGGCCTACGAGTTGTGCATGTACACTCGTATGGCAATTGAGTTAGTAAGATGTATAGGATGTGAGGGGATGTAAGAAGGATATGTATTTGGTTAAGGTTGTATGTACTAATGTTCGGTATATTCTGTAGTCAGGACCGTGCCAAGGTCCTGGTGTGTAAAGAATTCCGCTGTGATATGTATATACATATGCTGTTAAGTTCCGAGACCACATTTGGATTGAGTTGGGGTGTTACACTTCCTAGTTCACTAAAACTTATTTTAGCACTTAAAACTTCTTGTACATTATCCAAATTTTGAAATACCCCAAATCTAAATAATATTATTAAATCATTATTTATTGGAATATAATCCAAATATGAATCATTTCACGTACGCATGCAAACCCATGCATGAAATTACGTAAAAATAGTCGTTTCTCCATAAACGCTAAAACGCCTTAGAAGCATATGGTCAAACTGACCTTGTATGACCCTCTAATATTCAAACCAAATGGTCATACAATTATTATATGAATATACAAATATATTCCCTAAGCTAAATTCAGTCAAAAACGCAAAACGCTCGGGAGTGCTCACGCCCGCTCCTTAAAGCATGAAAAGTCCGGAGGAGTGCCGAGGTGGCACGAACTCCTATAAAATTAATTCCTTGAGTTCCTAACATCATTATTAACCATTATAAGAGAACCCACGAAGTGGTTTCTCAAAATTCAGCAAAAACCCAGGAGGATTTCTTAGCGCTCCTTTTTGCCCGGGTGTGTCCCGATGGCCCGTAAATTATGTCATGGGTTGATGTAACCCCATATAACCCAATGTAACATCTTAGTATATGTTTATTTACTATAATAAGTGCTTACAAACACTTGGAACTCATAAAAATAATTTGTTTCCCAAAATTTCCTTAGAGCACAAAACACACCTTCGGGTGTCACGAAAACGCGTTTTACGCAATTGCCTTGTAGTTTTTGACATGCCACGAATTGGTAATCTTAAATATGGTTAAAATGACCTTCTAAATCAGTTGGTGTGACTAGTCAACAAGGCTCTCTATAGGGGCCGAATTTTAGAGCAAAAACTAGTATAAAATTTACCTTTAAAGTTTATAAAAGGTTTAATACATGGTGACTCACCTTCCCATGTGTTGTATTACTTAATGTCAAAGTATGTAGGTCTCATATGACCAGCAAGCTGTCGAAATTAGGCCATGGAATAAGGCCATGTGAGCTAGAACAAAACAAATGAGAAAAAGCAAAAAGTAGATCTAGAATTCACTTTTCTAGATTCCTTCTTTTCCATGTGACCTAACATGCTTGTCCTTGGCTCTTCAATGTCAATTAAGACACCCCATTTGACCCTTGAATTCGTGACTCTACAAGGGAGGAAGAAGACAAGCCTAACTTAGAAAAATCAAAAGAATAACTTACCTAAATTACCTTGTCTTCTAGCTCACAATCATTTCTTTCCAACTCTTGCCTTGTCACACACCACATGCACGAAATTATGCAGAGAACATGGGAATTTATTGAGCCAATAAACCATGTAATAAACTAAGGAAAAGTAAAGTCATTTGACATTAAAAATTGACAAAGCAAAAATCAAATTCCAAATGCATTTTCTTACCTTATACAATTCGTGAGTCTCATTCTTCTCCTTGCCCTCTTCATCCACGAATTGGTAAGCTACCTAGCTCTCTCTTCTTGCTTCATCTTCTTCCTTTGAAGCTCTTAAGTCCATTAATGGAGTTTTAACTTCTATCTTCATCTTTAAGGTAATTTCCTAGCATTACTTGTCAAACCTTGAAGCAAAACTCTTCCTAGCATAAAACAAGAGTTCGGCATCACTTAGTTCACAAGGAGGTTTTTCAAACCAACATTAATCCAAGGAGCATCTCAAGGTTATCTTAAGGTAGTTTTAATGCTTGAAAATCCTTAAAGCACATTTTTTGTGTAACCAAGTTCTACTTCTTCTAAGGTTCCTTTCTTCTTCATTTTGATGAAGGAAAATTTGTTCTTCATCCACCTTAGGAGTGCCGAATTCATAAGGAGAAAAGTCTAAGGTAAATCCTTGTAAAACTACTTACAAATCTACTTAAGATCTTTATTCAAGATCTAACTCCTAAAACTCCTACACCACTTGCATATAACCGAAGTGGAGCATCAAAATTTCCTTGGAGAAAGCTTGGAGATTCAAGAGGAGTTCAAGCACTTAACCACCTTGTTAAGAAGTAAGTTTACTAAGTAAATCCTTATGTTATAAGCTTTGTTAAGCTTCTAAAAATTATACAAAAATTATGTACATCTCCTAGGTTTATTAAAACTGAAACTATATGTTATTATGTGCCAAAAATACAATCTATAACTTATATAGAAAATATTTACCTTAAGACACATTTTTGTGTCATAAAATTTAGTTATGCTACATATTAATTCAAGCCGAATTATCAAGGGCAAAAATGCTTATTTTTTAGCTAAGAATTTATATAAGACATTACAATAATTTTTACATGAGTTATATAACTCCTATGAATTTATGTATAATTATTATGACATATAAATCCACTTTTATATACTATATGGTCACCAAATAAATATGGCCGAATGTACTAATTGATAAATAGGTATTAATGACCTACTTAGGTATATAAACTTATATCACAAAGTTTGGTGAGCTAAAAATATTTCATTAGTGCTTAAATGGCTAATTAATTAAGTTAAGAGGCTTAAATGTAATTTTTACAAAATTTAGTGTATATATTGTGAAAGCCGAGAGCTAAAGGGATATTTGGTGAAATTATAATATAATATAAGGTTAGGAATTAAGTTTATGAATTTTAGATAATTTAAACAAGTGTTAAAATAACATTTTATTAAGTTTTGGGCTATTATGTAATGTATAAAAGTTGTTATGAAAGTTTAGAACATAAAAAGGGGCGAATTCATACTTAAGAGATTTATTAGGCTCACCTTTGAAATTTTGAGGAATTATATATTTAGACTTTAGTTTATAAGTCATTAAGAAGTTATTATAAAGTTTTGGGGTGAAAATGTAATTAATGGAGAGTTCAAGACCAAAGCCGAATTACTTGGGGTTAGTTTGGTAATTTAAGAATTATATATATATATTCGGTATTTATGGAGAATTAAATTAAAACTATAGTTTATAAGGCATTATGTAAAGTTAATAAGATTTTGTGGTTAAATTGTAATTATAGGAAATAAATATTATTGCCGAGAATTTAAGGGGCTAAGTTTTATTTTTGAAAGTTATAGTACTTAAAAGCTATATATAAATATTAGTGTGACTATGTAATTTAGCTAAATAAGAAGTTAAAACTCTATAATAATATGAGATTAGAATTCAAATATAAAGTTTATGAATTAATGTGGTTGTTTTGTAAATAACCGAAATATAAGGGTAAGAATTTAGATTTAAATAAATATAAGTCCTATATGGATATTTTGAGGAATTAGAAGAAAGAAATTTAATTAAAGGAATTAGAACTATGACTTATATATTATAAGGAAGTTAAAGGGGAACAATAAATATTATTCATGACAAAAGGAGGATAATGAGATTATAAGAATATTATGTCATTGAAAGACATTTAAATATAGTTAAGAAAATTATAAGTTGTTATGTAATGGTGGCCACCGAATCCGAATCTACCCGGAACCGGCGAATCTACCCGGAACCGATTGGAACCGGAACCGGCCGGAACCGGGCCGGAACCGATTCGGAACCGGAACCGCCCCCTTGCGAATCGAATCCGAATACAAGTTTTGAGATTCGGGACCGAACCGGGACCGGAACCGGAACCGGAACCGCCTGGAACCGCCAGGATTCGCATCGGATTCGGAACCGTGGAACCGGAACCGGAATCGGAACCGGTGGAACCGGAACCAGAACCGCCCCGGAACCGGTCAAAGTTACCGATGGAATCACCACTTAGGACTTCTATTTTGTATTGTAATCTTTTAGAATGTATTAATATTACTTTCTTTCCATGTAATCTTTTAAGACTTCCAAATTGTAATCATGTAACCTATTAGTAGCTGTACTCTTTTTCCTTATTAGGGTTTTCCTAATGGGTTTTTACCTAATAAGGTTTTAACCAGGCAGTGAATCATATAATAAAATCCGCTTTGCTCTTTAATTTTTGCAAATTCAATACAAAAATTTAAGTCTTTGGTTCTTAGACATTTAAGATTATAAACTTGAGGAATAACCTAGCTAGGAGTAAAGTGGACGAAAAGAGCAACGTGTGCGCGCAAACGGATCTAAAATCGGAGTTAAAACGAAGAAACTGGAGCCGATCGAATCTTTCCAGAACCGGTCGGAACCGCCCCGGAACCGGTCGGAACCGGAACCGGAACCGCTCCGGAACCGGTCGGAACCGTTGATTTGAGCGAATCCGAAGCGAATACAGAGTTCCGGAACCGGAACCGGAACCGCCCCGGAACCGCCCAGGACCGGTTCCGAATCCGAATACACATTTTCCGGAACCGGAACCGGAACCAGTGGAACCGGAACCGTGGCCACCATTATTGTTATGTCACTTAGACAATTAAAATAAACAACAAATATAGTACATGAATATATGAATACATATATGTACATTAAAGGATTTATAAATAAATCAAAAAGGAATAACAAATAAGTTATACATTAAATCATGAGGTAATTAAAAAAATAAACCTCACATGAAATAACAAATACGAGATTTGTTGAAAGATCCAATAATTATTATATAAGGGTAACATAAATTAACCCTCTCAGTTAATCCTATTCTAGGACTTTGTTTGACCAGACGTTGACCAGGGTAAATCAACTAACTACGGTGAACGGTATGGGATTCTTGCAACCTGTTTTCTACCGGATTACACCGGCTTGTGTGCTATCTGTTGTTTGAATAACGACCAAGATAATTAATGTAAAATGTTGTTTACTCTTGTGCGCTGTTGTATTTTATGTGCGTGAATGATGCTGACTACTACGTGTATGTCCCACGCATACAAACACCATACTATACCAGTGGATTAAATACCTGCGCTTCAGTATACCGAGGACTTGTACTCAAGTCTCTCACTAACTTCACTTTATAACAAACGTCATTATCCTAAACGTGATAATTGACAATACACATTGTGTTCTTGTTTAACGTCTTTATATGACACTTAACAATTCTATACTACGAGAACGAGGAGCCCAGTTGGATCTGGCCATGCATGCTACAGGAGCTGTACCTGTCTCAGGTCGTCTCCTATCTACGTCGCGACGGAACTTTCAGTTGGGAGGAAGACTCTATTCCTCCGGGTTTCTAATGCCCTTCAGTTTGAGGAAGACTTCATTCCTCTAGTGGGATTCTATTTCCCACGCCTCTCAGTTCAGGGTTTAACTACGTTATCTCCTGGGGTTTTTATACCCAACCTTTCAATCTTAACGAGGTCACTATACCTCCACTATTTAAGATATTCAGTTATACCTGTCAGTCCCATTGTGTGGACCGACTATCATTAAAGAATTTCAGTTCAGCTAACACGACCTTCTGTGTCTTGTTCTATGTGACATTATTGTCCTTGTATGGATACTTGTTATTATCAGACTATGCTTGTTTACAGCTTTATAAAAATGAACTGCATGTGTTCGACAAAGTAGTTGGTGTGGCCCGGTAGACGATGGGCTGCACGTTTTCCATACCAGCATTGTTTGCTGAGCCCCTTTGGGGGCACCCCCATTTTTCAGGTACCTGAAGTTGAGAAGATTACCACACCGAGTGTAGGTGGGGTAGATTCAAGCTATGGGAGTCTTCTATAGACATTTGTTTTACTTAAGTATTTTACATTAGTTTGATTCCTAGTATCTCGGATTGTATTCGTATTCAGACCGTGACTTTTGGAGATTGTATTTGGATTAGCCTTGTTGGTCACAAGGGTGGCCAACGGCATTGTAATACCGCCCGGTTGTTGTATTTATTTCCGCTGCAGTTGTATTTTATTTGGGAGTGATCGCCGTTCAGTTATTGGATTTCGGGTTGGGGTGTTACAAAAAGTGGTATCAGAGCGTAGTTACGCTCTGGATACAAGGATACACCGAGATTAGGATATCTAAGACTTAGGTTAAGGGTTGAGATAGTATTGAAAGAGTTTAAGTTAGTTTTACTTAGACTACTATCCAAGACCAAGATTTTGACCACAGTGCCTAATATACCTCAACATCCTGCAGATGTCGGGAAGAGGAGGACGACGTGGACAGGCTGATGAGGAGCCAAACATCAGGCTGGCAGACATTGCCACCTTAATCGCTCAGGCATTTGCACAGGCGGGGGTTGCACAGCAGCAGCAGCTACCTCCACCACCACCACCCAGGGAGAGAGACTGGGTGAAGAGTTTGGCTGATCTGAGGCCGACGGCATTCAAGGGGCAGACTGACCCTGCTCACTTAGAGACCTACCTCATGGAGATGGAGACAGCGTTCGAGACGCTTGCAGTCCCAGCTAGGGAAAAAGTAAGACTTGCTGCCTTTTATCTGAAGGATGCAGCTAGAGATTGGTGGAACATGGTGAAAGCCGACCACCTGGATGACCCAGCTTTTACTTGGGGACATTACACTGCACTACTTAGGGGCAAATACTACCCGGCCCACACCAGGATGGTGAAGACTAGGGAGTTTGACGCCCTGGAGCAGACGGGAAAGATGTCCGTGGATGAGTACTATGAAGTTCACTTCGCTACTCCGACTATACCCGGTATAGGATACTCGACCAGGTGTTGGTCGACCGGTTCTACGGGGGACTGAGCCCTCGACTTCAGTTTGGGATGGGACCAATCATCCCTACCAGTTTGCAGGTAAAAAGGAGAGACATAAACCAGTTGAAAATTTTATTACATACTACTACCCCGTCATGGGAGATTGGAGATTGATACCTTGAGATTTCAGGAATGCTTCATGCTGCCTCCGTTGTGGAGATCACTGTAAGAGAAGGGATGCTTTGAGCTCCCAAAAGAGGAAGGACGGACCTGGTGGCGAAGATGCCAAGCAGGGGAACTCCAACAAAAGGAACAAACCCTATCAGAAAGGCAGGGGTCCTACAAGGGAAGGGGAACCAAACTACTGGGAACCCCCAGTCAGGAACCCACGGAGCAGCAACTTCACAGAAAACCTACCCATCTAAGGGTAGGCACTCTAATCAGACAGTTAATTTGAACTTTTGTGATTACTTCAGTACCGTTGGATGTATAATTCCTTGATTGTATTAGGTTCTGGACATGGCTCAAACACGGGCCAGAAGTATGTCCGCCGTTTCAACTGTAAACAGTGCGGAAAGGATCACCCCGGCGTGACTGCCAAGGGGAGAAAGTCATGTGCCGCTACTGTCAGATACTCGGCATCGTGCCTTCGAGTGTATCCGAAACCCGGAGAGCAGGAACTACCGCCCGGGAGCAAAGCCAAACACAGGCCAAAAGAATGGAGCTAGCGATACTCGCCCTCCACCAACAAACCAGGCTCAGGGGTATAAGGGCAAAGGCCCAGCATCGGGACCCGCCCTATGTCATGGACCGCTCAGATGAGGCTGGTCCTTCTACCAACCCAGGTATTTCTAAACCATGTGAACCTGTTATTGAGCAATGGATGATGTGAATGAGTGCTTGCATGCCTTGATTGCCTAATTGAGTAGGAAAAATTAGTAAGACTCACTAGTAAAATTTAAACCACGTAGGAAGCTATAAGATATGCTTTCCTATCCCCTCACCGCCCTCCCTGGAGAAAACATTATCAAAGTACAAGAACCAGGGAACGAACAATGTAAGGTTATCCAACCAGGTTTGATACTACTCAAAGGATACCTAACACCGGAGACACAAATTGCAATCATTAGAAAATGTCACGAATTGGGAGCAGGACCAGGAGGGTTCTACACTCCAGAATTTCCAGGAGGATCAAAGAAGCTGAAAATGATGTGCTTAGGAAAGGATTGGAATCCTTACTCAAAGACCTACCAGATACAAGAAATGGAGATGGAGCACAAGTACCAAAAATCCCAGAAGAATTTTTACCAATTGTGGAACAAGCAGTTAATACAGCTCAACAGCTAGAAGAAGATCCAGTTCCCAATCTAAGGGCTGATCTATGTATCATCAACTTCTATGAAGAAGGAGGCCGTTTAGGACTACACCAGGACAATGATGAAACAAAAGGGTCCCTTGAACAGGGGATACCAGTATTGTCTTTGTCAATTGGAGATGACGCAGAGTTCCTTTATGGCGAGCAGAAGCGTGTGGACCTTGCAAAGAAAATCATATTGAGTTCAGGAGATGTTTTAATAATGGGTGGAAAGTCAAGGTTGCTATACCATGGAATTAAAAGGATTAAATTAAACACAGCACCTTCGACAGTGATAAACACCACTCACATGAAACCAGGAAGATTAAGTTTGACTTTTAGAAAGTATAGTGTTGTAATTGTTTGGACATCTGAAAGGAGATCATCTCATCAATGAAGCATTATTGTTATAAGAGTGAATGTCTTTAGACCCCATCATATATCAAAGTACTTACTCAGATTCTGTTATTAGGTTGTGCTAAGGAGACGGAAGGTGCCTTAAGTATACTTACTGAGGAGGAGGCCAGCAAGGGCGGCGCGATCCTCACTGGTACCTTTCCGGTTAATGGAGTGGATGCATTAGTACTGTTCGACTCCGGAGCCTCACATACTTTCGTTTCGCCTTCGCTTGCGGGGAAGTTGGGGCTAGACGCTGTAGAGTTACCTGATTTTAAGGTGGCACTCCCGTCTAAGAGAAGATCAGTTGCACTCGTCTTTATAGAGGAGCCACTATCAGTATTAAGGAGGAGGAATTTCCTATTGACCTTATTGAGTTCAGAGGTCTAGGATTCGATGTTATAGCCGGGATGGACTGGCTGGGGCGGCACAGAGGCCGCATTCTTTGTGCAGAGCGCAGACTGTTGCTTAAGAGCCCATCAGGAGTGACAGTATCTTACCGTCAGAGCCCTAGAGCACCGTCTATAAAAGTTATATCTGCTATGTCCATGTACAAGCACGTCAGGAAGCAGAAGGAAGTATACTATGTATGTTCAGGATGTAGAGCATGACCCTGATTTTGATCCAGCTATGCCAGTGGTGTCGGAATTTCCAGATATTTTTCCAAAGGAACTTCCAGGCTTACCGCCATCCAGAGAGGTAGAGTTCTCCATCGAATTACTACCAGGTACCGGTCCCATAGCTAAGGCACCGTACCGTATGGCACCAGCAGAGATGGCTGAGCTGAAGGCAGCTGAAAGATTTATTGGACAAGGGATACATACGACCTAGCGTATCTCCTTGGGGAGCACCAGTCTTTTGTGAAAAGAAGGATGGAAGCCTTCGTATGTATTGATTACAGGAGCTTAATGCAGTATCGTGAAGAACAAATATCCACTACCACGGATTGATGATTTGTTTGATCAGCTGAGAGGAGCAAAAGTGTTTTCGAAGATCGATTTGAGATCAGGCTACCATCAGATACCCATCAGGGAGCAAGACATAGAAAAGACAGCATTCAGAACACGGTATGGCCACTATGAGTTTACAGTTATGCCTTTTGGCTTGTCAAATGCACCTGCAGTCTTCATGGATTTGATGAACAGATTATTCAGAGAGCAGTTGGATAAGACCGTGGTTGTATTCATCGATGACATCCTCATCTATTCAAAGTCTAAGGAAGAGCATGAGAGTCACCTCCGACATGTACTTGAGATCTTAAGGGAGAACCAGCTTTATGCTAAGTTCTCCAAATGTGAGTTTTGGTTAGACAGAGTTTCCTTTTAGGACATGTTATCTCTGATGCTGGGATCGCAGTGGATCCAGCAAAGATAGAAGCAGTTCGCACTTGGCCTAGGCCAAAGACAGTTACGGACATCAGGAGTTTCCTTGGTTTAGCAGGATACTACAGAAGGTTTGTCAGAGACTTCTCCAAAATAGCCAAACCTATGACCAGCTTAATGAAGAAGGACGCACCTTTCACATGGACTACTGAATGTGAGACCTCATTCGAGCTTTTGAAGAATGCTTTGACATCAGCACCAGTTTTGACTATACCTGAAGGCACAGAGGGTTATGAAGTTTACTGTGATGCATCAGGCAGGGGATTAGGGTGTGTACTCATGCAGAATGGGAAGGTAGTCGCCTACGCTTCCCGACAGTTGAAGAAACATGAGGAAAACTATCCCACACATGACTTAGCTTGGAGCTATTGTTTTTGCATTGAAGATCTGGCGCCACTACCTGTATGGTGTCCAGATGACCGTATATTCGGATCACAAGAGTTTGAAGTATGTATTCACCCAGAAGGAGTTAAACATGAGACAAAGAAGATGGGTTGAATTTCTTAAGGACTATGACATTGATTTGCAGTACAAAGAAGGGAAAGCTAATGTTGTAGCAGACGCACTGAGTCGACGAGCACATTCCTAAATGCCATTGTGGCTAGCTCGAGTCTTATGGACGACATACGTAGAGCACAGCAGAGTGATCAGCGAATGATGGAGATCAGTCAGAAGTTGTCTGACGGTACATTTGAGGGTGGAAAATATGAGTTCCAGTTACATGATGATGGACTCATCAGATTGAAGGGCAGATTGTGTATTCCCAGAGACAGCACAGATATAAAGGAGCATATTCTTCGAGAGTCCCACACTTCTTCCACATCTGTCCATCCAGGAGCTTCTAAGATGTACAAAGATCTAAAGGTATTTCTGGTGGAGTGGTATGAAGGGCGACGTGACAGAATATGTGATTCGATGTCTCACTTGTCAGAAAGTGAAATTCGAACATAGACGACCAGGAGGTATGGTACAGTCTATGCCAGTTCCAGAGTGGAAGTTTTATGATATCTCCATGGACTTCGTGGTGGGACTACCACCTACGAGAGGAGGCCTTAATATGATTTGGGTTGTTGTTGATCGACTGACTAAGGTTGCTAGGTTTATTCCGATGAAAGACACTTGGAAAGTGCCAAAGTTAGCAGAACTATTTGAGCAGGAGATTATCAGACATCATGGAGTACCTAAGACTATTGTTTCAGATCGAGACACTAGATTTCTCTCACGATACTGGCGAGCTACTCGCGAGGCACTTGGCACTGAGTTGAAGCTTAGCACAGCATTTCATCCTCAGACAGATGGTCAGTCAGAGAGGACTATTCAGACCTTAGAGGACATGCTACGAGCATGTGCCTTGGATTTCCAGGGCAGCTGGATAGATAGACTACATCTCATCGAGTTTGCATACATAACAGCTATCACGCCTCTATACAGATGTCACCTTTCCAAGCCTTATATGGCAGACCATGTCGCACACCATTGTGCTGGGACGAGTCTAGTGAGACCGTCATCATTGGGCCTGAGTACTTAGAGCAAGTCCAGGCAGAAGTACAACAAATCAGAAGTAACATGAAAGCAGCACAAGACAGACAGAAATCATATGCTGATGAGAGGCGACGAGACCTTGAGTTTCGCAGTTGTCGACCAGTTATTTCTACGAGTATCACCCATGAGGGTGTATTCAGATTTGGGCAAAAGGGCAAGCTAAGCCCGAAATTTGTAGGACCCTACGCTATCATAGAGCGGGTGGGCCTTGTGGCATATCGACTTGATTTACCAGCTGAGTTGGGCAAAGTACATAATGTTTTTCATGTGTCTCAGCTTAAGAAGTACATGCCTCATCCTTCTCATGTCCTACAACCAGAGACACTCTCATTAGAACCAACAATGCGGTATGTGGAAACACCGCAAAGAATCTTAGACAGAAAGACACGAGACACTCGAAACAAATCTGTGAGCCTAGTAAAGGTTCTTTGGTCGAACCACGATGTGGAAGAGGCCACATGGGAACTAGAAGCTGATATGCGAGCGAAGTTTCCCTCACTTTTACCGATTAGACACTTTAGTCTAGGGTACGTGGGCGTACCCCTCTTTTTTGGGGGGTAGAGCCTTTTTCGTTTGTGAATTTAGTATGCATTTTTTGTTGCACTTTCGTGCATTTCAGTGACACTTTGCCTTATATGTGTTCTTGTGTAACACTGTTCAGTATATTTCAGTGACACTTTGTCTTGTATGTGTTCTTGTGTAACACTGTTCAGTATATCTCAGCGACACTTTGTCTTGTATGTGTTCTTGTGTAACACTGTATTTGAATGTACTTTGTGCACTATTAGATATGAAAAGTGACTATGTTATTACATCACACTATATTGTTCCAAAGTATTCCTGTTGTTTGATGTACACTGTGAACTTAGGAATATAGAGACTTGGGACTTGATCCCTAAAAACTAGATTGAGTTGTGGATACTTAGTGGAACTGGATTCCCCACAACCTTATAATTTAGATATGAGACTTCGGGGCGAAGTCCTTTTTTAAGGGGGGTAGATTGAAATACCCAAATCTAAATAATATTAAATCATTATTATTGGAATATAATCCAAATATGAATCATTTCACGTACGCATGCAAACCCATGCATGAAACGTTACGTAAAAATAGTCGTTTCCATAAACGCTAAAACGCCTTAGAAGCATATGGTCAAACCTGACCTTGTAGACCCTCAATATTCAAACCAAATGGTCATACAATTATTATATGAATATACAAATATATTCCCTAAGCTAAATTCAGTCAAAAACGCAAAACGCTCGGGAGTGCTCACGCCCGCTCCTTAAAGCATGAAAAGTCCGGAGGAGTGCCGAGGTGGCACGAACTCCTAAAATTAATTCCTTGAGTTCCTAACATCATTATTAACCATTATAAAGAGAACCCACGAAGTGGTTTCTCAAAATTCAGCAAAAACCATAGGAGGATTTCTTAGCGCTCCTTTTTGCCCGGGTGTGTCCCGATGGCCCGTAAATTATGTCATGGGTTGATGTAACCCCATATAACCCAATGTAACATCTTAGTATATGTTTATTACTATAATAAGTGCTTACAAACACTTGGAACTCATAAAAATAATTTGTTTCCCAAAATTTCCTTAGAGCACAAAAGCACACCTTCGGGTGTCACGAAAACGCGTTTTACGCAATTCCTTGTAGTTTTTGACATGCCACGAATTGGTAATTAAATATGGTTAAAATGACCTTCTAAATCAGTTGGTGTGACTAGTCAACAAGGCTCTCTATAGGGGCCGAATTTTAGAGCAAAAACTAGTATAAATTTACCTTTAAAGTTTATAAAAGGTTTAATACATGGTGACTCACCTTCCCATGTGTTGTATTACTTAATGTCAAAGTATGTAGGTCTCATATGACCAGCAAGCTGTCGAAATTAGGCCATGGAATAAGGCCATGTGAGCTAGAACAAAACAAATGAGAAAAGCAAAAAGTAGATCTAGAATTCACTTTTCTAGATTCCTTCTTTTCCATGTGACCTAACATGCTTGTCCTTGGCTCTTCAATGTCAATTAAGACACCCCATTTGACCCTTGAATTCGTGACTCTACAAGGGAGGAAGAAGACAAGCCTAACTTAGAAAAATCAAAAGAATAACTTACCTAAATTACCTTGTCTTCTAGCTCACAATCATGTTCTTTCCAACTCTTGCCTTGTCACACACCACATGCACGAAATTATGCAGAGAACATGGGCATTTATTGAGCCAATAAACCATGTAATAAACTAAGGAAAAGTAAAGTCATTTGACATTAAAAATTGACAAAGCAAAAATCAAATTCCAAATGCATTTTCTTACCTTATACAATTCGTGAGTCTCATTCTTCTCCTTGACCTCTTCATCCACGAATCGGTAAGCTACCTAGCTCTCTCTTCTTGCTTCATCTTCTTCCTTTGAAGCTCTTAAGTCCATTAATGGAGTTTTAACTTCTATCTTCATCTTTAAGGTAATTTCCTAGCATTACTTGTCAAACCTTGAAGCAAAACTCTTCCTAGCATAACAACAAGAGTTCGGCATCACTTAGTTCACCAAGGAGGTTGTTCAAACCAACATTAATCCAAGGAGCATCTCAAGGTTATCTTAAGGTAGTTTTAATGCTTGAAAATCCTTAAAGCACATTTTTATGTGTAACCAAGTTCTACTTCTTCTAAGGTTCCTTTATTCTTCATTTTGATGAAGGAAAATTTGTTCTTCATCCACCTTAGGAGTGCCGAATTAATAAGGAGAAAAGTCTAAGGTAAATCCTTGTAAAACTACTTACAAATCTACTTAAGATCTTTATTCAAGATCTAACTCCTAAAACTCCTACACCACTTGCATATAACCGAAGTGGAGCATCAAAATTTCCTTGGAGAAAGCTTGGAGATTCAAGAGGAGTTCAAGCACTTAACCACTTGTTAAGAAGTAAGTTTACTAAGTAAATCCTTATGTTATAAGCTTTGTTAAGCTTCTAAAAATTATACAAAAATTATGTACATCTCCTAGGTTATTAAAACCGAAACTATATGGTATTATGTGCCAAAAATACAATCTATAACTTATATAGAAAATATTTACCTTAAGACAAATTTTTGTGTCATAAAATTTAGTTATGTTACGTATTAATTCAAGCCGAATTATCAAGGGCAAAAATGCTTATTTTTGAGCTAAGAATTTATATAAGACATTACAATAATTTTTACATGAGTTATATAACTCCTATGAATTTATGTATAATTATTATGACATATAAATCCACTTTTATATACTATATGGTCACCAAATAAATATGGCCGAATGTACTAATTGATAAATAGGTATTAATGACCTACTTAGGTATATAAACTTATATCACAAAGTTTGGTGAGCTAAAAATATTTCATTAGTGCTTAAATGGCTAATTAATTAAGTTAAGAGGCTTAAATGTAATTTTTACAAAATTTAGTGTATATATTGTGAAAGCCGAGAGCTAAAGGGATATTTGGTGAAATTATAATATAATATATGGTTAGGAATTAAGTTTATGAATTTTAGATAATTTAAACAAGTGTTAAAATAACATTTTATTAAGTTTTGGGCTATTATGTAATGTATAAAAGTTGTTATGAAAGTTTAGAACATAAAAAGGGGCGAATTCATAATTAAGAGATTTATTAGGCTCACCTTTGAAATTTTGAGGAATTATATATTTAGACTTTAGTTTATAAGTCATTAAGAAGTTATTATAAAGTTTTGGGGTGAAAATGTAATTAATGGAGAGTTCAAGACCAAAGCCGAATTACTTGGGGTTAGTTTGGTAATTTAAGAATTTATATATATATATATATTCGGTATTTATGGAGAATTAAATTAAAACTATAGTTTATAAGGCATTATGTAAAGTTAATAAGATTTTGTGGTTAAATTGTAATTATAGGAAATAAATTATTATTGCCGAGAATTTAAGGGGCTAAGTTGTTATTTTTGAAAATTATAGTACTTAAAAGCTATATACTAAAATATTAGTGTAACTATGTAATTTAGCTAAATAAGAAGTTAAAACTCTATAATATAATGAGATTAGAATTCAAATATAAAGTTTATGAATTAATGTGGTTGTTTTGTAAATAACCGAAATAAAGGGTAAAATTTAGATTTAATAAATATAAGTCCTATATGGATATTTTGAGGAATTAGAAGAAAGAAATTTAATTAAAGGAATTATGGAATTAGAACTATGACTTATATAGTTATAAGGAAGTTAAAGGGGAACAATAAATATTATTCATGACAAAAGGAGGATAATGAGATTATAAGAATATTATGTCATTGAAAGACATTTAAATATAGTTAAGAAAATTATAAGTTGTTATGTCACTTAGACAATTAAAATAAACAACAAATATAGTACATGAATATATGAATACATATATGTACATTAAAGGATTTATAAATAGATCAAAAAGGAATAACAAATAAGTTATACATTAAATCATGAGGTGATAAAAGAAATAAACCTCACATGAAATGACAAATACGAGATTTGTTGAAAGATCCAATAAGATTATTATATAAGGGTACATAAATTAACCCTCTCAGTTAATCCTATTCTAGGACTTTGTTTGACCAGACGTTGACCAGGGTATAATCAACTGCAAACTACGGTGAACGATGGGATTCTTGCAACCTGTTTTTCTACCGGATTACACCGGCTTGTGTGCTATCTGTTGTTTGAATTAACGACCAAGATAATTATGTAAAATGTTGTTTACTCTTTGCGCTGTTGTATTATTTTATGTGCGTGAATGATGCTGACTACTACGTGTATGTCCCACGCATACAAACACTACTATACCAGTGGATTAAATACCTGCGCTTCAGTATACCGAGGACTTGTACTCAAGTCTCTCACTAACTTCACTTTATAACAAACGTCATTATCCTAAACGTGATAATTGACAATACACATTGTGTTCTTGTTTAACGTCTTTATATGACACTTAACATCTCTATACTACGAGAACGAGGAGCCCAGTTGGATCTGGCCATGCATGCTACAGGAGCTTTACCTGTCTCAGGTCGTCTCCTATCTACGTCGCGACGGAACTTTCAGTTGGGAGGAAGACTCTATTCCTCCCGGGTTTCTAATGCCCTTCAGTTTGAGGAAGACTTCATTCCTCTAGTGGGATTCTATTTCCCACGCCTCTCAGTTCAGGGTTTAACTACGTTATCTCCTGGGGTTTTTATACCCAACCTTTCAATCTTAACGAGGTCACTATACCTCCACTATTTAAGATATTCAGTTATACCTGTCAGTCCCATTGTGTGGACCGACTATCATTAAAGAATTTCAGTTCAGCTAACACGACCTTCTGTGTCTTGTTCTATGTGACATTATTGTCCTTGTATGGATACTTGTTATTATCAGACTATGCTTGTTTACAGCTTATAAAAATGAACTGCATGTATTCGACAAAGTAGTTGGTGTGGCCCGGTAGACGATGGGCTGCACGTTTTCCATACCAGCATTGTTTGCTGAGCCCCTTTGGGGGCACCCCCATTTTTCAGGTACCTGAAGTTGAGGAGATTACCACACCGAGTGTAGGTGGGGTAGATTCAAGCTATGGGAGTCTTCTTATAGTTACTTGTTTTTACTTATGTATTTTACATTAGAGTTTGATTCCTAGTATCTCGGATTGTATTCGTATTCAGACCGTGACTTTTGGAGATTGTATTTGGATTTAGCCTTGTTGGTCACAAGGGTGGCCAACGGCATTGTAATACCGCCCGGTTGTTGTATTTATTTCCGCTGCAGTTGTATTTTATTTGGGAGTGATCGCCGTTCAGGTTATTGGATTTCGGGTTGGGGTGTTACAAATTTTGCCATGGGTTCTCCTTGCATATCGTCATACCAAGACACATTGTTTTTCACCATTAAACATTCAAGAACACCTAAATCCATCAAGAACCTTCTCACACACAAAACTTCACCAAATTTACACTACATCACAATATAGTGCATAATCAAATTGCTTGGCACTTAGGCCCTTAAATAACATGGCTCTTAGGCCCTTAAATTGCATAAACCATAAACACTGAATTTCCACATGTATATATTGCCTTTGACCTGCAAATACACCCAACAATACATATGCCCTTAATAAACTCCTTGAGAGCATTTTACTAGCTCATTTGCCATTGGCTCCTTAGGTATTTTATTAAGCAAATCAAGCTCATTTTTCCTAAGGCATTTAAACTACATTGAGATAGTTCGTTTACCTCTTTTCTTCAAGATTTTTACTTGAACACTCTTGTTCTTCCTTGTTTGGAAATCGGCAGGAGTACTTGGCTACTTGTCAATGTTCTGATCAATACACAAGTAAAACCAATGAGCATTCAAGCTTCATGGTTAAACTCATTTACAAACCCTAGGTTATATATATTGTCTTTACACATTAGGATAGTTGTTTTACCTTGGAATAAAAAGAGAGCTTGAATAAGTAACAAGGGAGGACTCCTCCTTGTCCTTTGAAGATTGAAATGGAGCTATGAAAGATCAAAAGAACACACCATCAAAGGGTGATTCTCGGTTACACACAAAAACAAGAGGAAACATTGATTTTCATTGGTTTTCCTTACCTTGAAACAAAGGAGAATGACAAGGCATGAAAATATGAGCTCAAGCTCCTTCAATGGTGAATCTCCATGGCACCGAGATGGAGCTTTTGAAGATTTGAAAAGACAAGATTGTAGAGCTTGACTAAACTAAAAGAATGTTGGTCTTAGTTTTTGATTTGACAAAGGGAGCTAGGAGATATAAGGGTTCAAAGCTTGAAGATGGTGCATGTGCTGTAGCATCACCGAAGGAGAAGGGAGAAGAAGATTGGAGACCGTGTGAAATGAAGAAGGAAAGAAGAAAATGAGAAGAAAGCTTGCTTTTGGAGATATTTATGCTAAAAGTAAATAGTAACTTTTGCTTTATCACTTAGTTAACTCACTTATTTGTGTAAGTGTGGTGAGTCACCCATGGAGACTGGCCCCCTTAGTGTTTTAGGCCAAGTCATGGTCTTTGTTGACCAACAAGACAACTTATATTGACTTATGTTATAAATTTGATTAATTTAGTTACTATTCACAAACTAAGGCACATATTTGTGAAATTTTTGATTTCCCATTGATTTAGACTTTCTAATGTGATAATAAGTAGTACACATGTTAATTAAAGAGTAATGATTGACATTTAGCCATTCAAAACTCATTTATAAGACAATTTTTCAAAAATGTGCTTTAAGATTCCTTAAAGCACATTTTGTGTTTTAACTTGTTTTCAAGCTTGGTTTTCTTTGGTAATTGGTTTTATATGTTCATTAACATATAATTAAGGTATAGGTATGACCTTTAGGTCTTATACAAACTTATCCCAAGCTTAGAGCACATTTTTGCCCATATTGACTTTAAGGTATTTATTTGTGTTTTATTTGGTTTAATTGTCTACCAAGGTTTCCTAAGGACTTAATTAGCCTTATTAAATCATAATTGAATATCACTAAGTCTTGGTAGGTTCTTTGGGTCCCAACCCAGTTCACTTCCAAGTTTTGAACATGTTTTTGCTCAAGCTGTCTTTTAGTGCTTTATTGTTTTTACTATGGTTTAAATTGTACACTGACGTTTCTAAGGCTCTCTTTAGCCTTTAAATACCATAGTTTAAATGTTTACCAACATATCAAGGTTTGGGGTATTTCAATCTACCCCCCTTAAAAGAACTTCGTCCTCGAAGTTCACACTTCCCACACATCATTGGATTAGAACACGGGGATAACTTACAAAATAAAACTTCCATAACCAAACATACTTTACATCACAACCTCGGACTTAACGGTCCGGGTACATATACACATCCATACATAACATAACATATTCACATGATAACCTCGGACTTAACGGTCCGGGTATCTTAACAACATTATACTCACATCACAATTTGTGCTCGGCTTCCCTTGATCACATGCAAATCAAGTTCCACCTCCCACTTCATTTTCACGCACCAAATAATACACCCATTTCCAATTTTCTATCTTTTAGTCTTTCTAGTTATAATCATTACATCTTCAAAGGATAGAACTCCGTCTACCAGTTATCTCCATTCACTTTAATCCTGTTACCTAGGGAATCTTATTCTCACTAGGTTCTATGTCGGTCTCATACCCTTCCATGAATCACTATATTACATATATACATATATTTTATCAAAATATAACACACAGTTTTACATTTATACACTGTCGGGGTTTTTTGTTCCCCGGGAGTTTCTTTACTCCCTTACACTTGTACTCTCACACACAACTGTTAACAAAATAAACACACTTATCACAATGGTATTCGCATCTCTTGTGCGCAGTTACCACAATTAAACCATGGATGAATGCGTATGTTTATGTAACGCACGCACCAATCATCCAAACAAATCATTTTGTGCTATGCACAACATAGCTCACGTACACTTGTGCGGTAAAACACACTAAGCGGTTTTGCGCTCTACCCCCCTTAAAAGGGATTACGCCCACGTAATCAGACACTAAACATTGGCTTAAAATGTTATGCCGTCGTGAAGTGTTTTAACTTCCACGCGGTCGGTTATACAATGTGTTCTGGTTAGAGGATCTTAACCAAATTGGCGGTTTAGTCCCTAAACCAAGAATTCTCATTGGAGTTTATTTAACTCATAACCGGTTTCGGTCCTGGCCTGTGAGGCTTCTAGGCATTAATAATTAGCCATTCACTCATGTTCACTATGGACATTCAACACTTGAATCACTGGCTCACTAGTTTCTGCTGCGCAACTCTGATAACTGTAGAGCTTAGTTTGCCCCACTCGTTATTCTTAATGTATTGTACATCTCCCATTTATCACCTTTATCTTGGTAACAATGGTTTCTCAACCGACGCGTGGTATCTCTTACCGTGAGTGAACTCGGTGAGTTACAAAACTTTCCATCCACTTCTCTAATAACTTACTGCGTAAACTGCTACGTATTTCACAATAATTGACTTGTTTCCTTCCGACTTACTGTCGGTTGAGATTGAGCTACCACCTAATGTGTAGTGCTCTCTCGGTTATTTCCTGCACTTGAGGTATATTCCATACCGATATTTGGGATTCTGTGTTATTGCAGTCATTTATTGCTAAACATGTCTCCACATCTGGTTTTGTACATGTATCCTTTCATTGGTACGACCTTGCATTTCCTATGCATCGGTCATTATAACATTATTCTTCCACAATTAACACGTTCCCAATTCCCAGCTATCCCACTCGATCATTACTGCGCAAGTGCAATACCAAAACACTCAGTCATACAGAGTGCAGAGGCGTAAACCCTTGGCAGTAAATCCCTCATGCGATTCGCAACGGAATTCACACTGTGTTCCACTGAGATTCTGATCTCTTAATACTGGCTACTGGCTTACTGCCTAGTTATTTGCTATCACTTATCGGTTAACAATACTTATACAACGGTCGCTTGCTGCGCACCGTGCTCTTACTCATTGCATAACACTAACTTACATGGTATTTACTGTCACATTAACTTCCACACATATACTTACATCATTCGTATTATGGTTCGTCACTTGGATGACTAATGAATGCTCCTTGAGCATTAATCATTCGAGTCACAAGCCGGCGTTATTCAGCTCGGTGCTTCACTTTATACCCACATGCTACTCTACTAACTGTTCTCTCGCAATGATAACATGGTCAATCCCTAACATGTTTCTTGAACTTGGTTCACATAACTACCGCTGTTGCGGTCTCACAATATCGAGAGGTATCCCCACTCTTAATGCAGTGGTTCGTTCTCCACTCTATTCACTTATACAACATAAGCTTCTGCAATCAATCAAATTTACATAACACATCTTGCTTGTGGCTTATAAGCCTAATTGTCTTGAGTTACGCTCATTGTAGGCTGTCCACACACATGTACTTCTCTGTACAACGTTACGTGGTTTGGACGCCATATTGGGCTCCATGACAAGGTCGTTGCATCACGCTTGTTTTCATGGGATGCCCCTTCATGGACGTCAGTCCCTCTCCTGACAACTTATGTCTAAACTGAGTGTTAGTTTCAACCTTTGCATTTCTATCACGTTATTTCGTTCAATGATTGTTGATCCAAACATCCCTCAAGGATTGCTCCTGGGTGTTACTAAGTTATGTCATTACATATGGCTTACACTTATTGGTGTGTTTAGTTAACTACGCCGTTTTACGTTCTTAGCTGGGTTTACTATCCTCGTCTGTGAAGATCGATATTCCCTGGTAGTCCAGGTGATCATTCTGGGAGTTTCATCTCGTTCATTGCACATTAATGTGTCCACATTAGGCATCTGCCTTGCCATGCACAGGCTGGGTCACCGTTCCAGCTATCATGTTTATCCCTGAGGATCCTTAAGACATATGCTATGTCTTTACATAACAGTTAGTGCACTTCGCACCTCCTGACTCTTAAACATTTCCATGAAAGGAATTCACTAATTCCTTTAGTCTCGTTAACTTGACTAGGTTCCTTTACTTCAACCATTCATGGTAATCCTTTGACTTATACTGCTGACCGTAGTACGGAGTCGACTACTTCCCGTGTTTCGGACTCTACTCGTATACATATGTGGGGTACCCTACTGATACATTGCTACTTACCCAACTAACCCATAAGTAGGTCTGTCAGGCCCACAAGCTCCTATCGGAGTGCGGTCGTCCCACATTACAGTTGGTACACTCGTAGTGTCCGTCACACACCTAGGTGAAGTATTCTGTTGTCAACTCCCTATATTGTCCTGTGACAATACATTCCCTGCTTCCTGAACTTATCAGGGAAGGTCTATCCCACTGTTGTATCTTTATCAACTGCCCTTGGTTTTTCCTGGTTTGGTTTAAGAAGAGGTTAGAAAGAAGTATTATGTTTGAAAAAAATCTGGTTTTGAAAGAAAAAAGTTTTGAAATAAATCTATGTTTGCAAGAAAAATTTTCATTGGTTTCACAACGTCTTCTTGCTTTAACCAGTCTAGCTTCTTGCTGACTGGTTTTTCCAATTACAGAGGTTAGGCTATCAAGCCCTTCATCCACGTTAGGATGATCTCAACTTAACCTCATGGTACTTTACTAAGTACTTTCGTATTTGTAACTTACCCTGACAACCCTGTTATAGCTGCACTTGCCATGGCAAGTGTGCCATGCGAACTGGCAATCGGTTTCAACACAACTAGTTTGTGGTACTGTTCTTTACCTGCACTGTCAGTGGCCTTGTTATCCCTCACTTGATCCTACTTCTTGATAATAATCCTCGGGGTGACTTCTCACTGTCTTCACATGTACATCATTAACTGGGGTGTTCCCCATTGTTGGAGTCCCCTTTTACTTAGTACGTATCCTTATCCTCTTCGTAGCCCATTCCACGCACTTGTCGTGGTTACTGAGATCTATCTCTTGTTGGGTACTACGTTGTAGTTTTCCTTAGTCGGTTTGGTATAACCTTGTGTATTATTTAACAACTGTGGTCCCGTAACACTCGTCTCGGGTTCATTAATCCACTTCTTGCCTGTTGCACGGTCGGTGCGTGCAAGCTGGTTGTTCTCAACCTGCTCAGCATGTCGACCCAGGTTGCCGGAAATTCTATTCTCTTATACACAAAGTTCTTCATTCTTCGCTATTAATGCGGTTACTTTGTTCTGGTAGAACCGTCTCTGGGATTCCCCAGTTTTCGGGATCTACCGTATGACAGGTTCTCCGTACCTTTAGAGGTATTTAATACACCAGATCGGTATTCCCAAGTATGAGAGGACTTTCATCTCTCTGGCGTTGTTTCCCAAGTTATAACAGGGATTGTGGAGGGCGGAAGATATCTTGTAGGTTTCCAGTACCCACTGTTTTATACGCATAACTAGCGTATCTCTCACGCTATCAATCAACCCTTAACCCAAGTACTAAAATTCTACCTCGGTACTTCCTAAGCTCGGCGGTAATTCAGTCATCTCAAAGCGATACTTCGCTCTGATACCACTTTTTGGAACACCCCATCCAACATTAACACACTTAACGACAACTGCACCAATGCGGAAACCTATACATCATCAAATTACTTAACTTCCTCGTTGGTGTTACACGCCGTTAACCACCCACGTGGCTAACAAGGCTATTACATAACATTGTATCGGTCTGATGACTAGATTCCCGAGCGACTACACATTACTATCCCTTCTATTGACAACAGAACATACACATACCTCCAACGATACTGAGTATTCACTAACTAAGCCGATAACAATTCGATCTTACTACACCTACTGTACATATCAACTTAAATGATTACCCCTGTACAAATGACTACCCCGTCCTACACACTCGAACGGCTTCCAGTTCCTTGTACCTAAATAGGAAAGAGAAGAAAGGGTGGCCCCCCAGGGGCTCCAGCAACCTTGCTGGTATGGTAATCCCGCATCCCGCATGCTACCGGGCCACGCACAACTAATTGTCGTCTTAGCATGCGGTTGATTACATTTAAATCATGCATACTCCCATAACACAAAATACATTACAATCCACAACAAGGTCACAACAATATAGACACACATCTACACCTACTAAATCCTCTTGTGTTCTTTGACCCTAGAGTGTTTTCTCTCTCCAAAGGAGCTACTACTTCCTTAATAGACGACACTTACCCATTAGTCGGGTATCCTTACAACATAATACATCACAACACCGCATATAAAAATACGGCACAACAACAATACATAACGCACGGGTACGGTTCTCTTAGGAACCGACCCCAACATAGTTAATTCACCTGTGAGCCTAGAGAAGGATATTACACTCATGCTAAGCTCGTTATCAACACTCATTACCGTCCTAATAGTCAGACGAGTAACTTAAGCTAAGATAGATCGGATTTAGTGACCCGAACACACCACACAAACACATGTTCCCCCTCAAACCGATCATAAGTCAGAATAGCTAAGCTTTGGAGTAAGCTAATGGGAGATCGTAACCCGTGAGGGAAACAACCATAACAGAGAAGGGTAAGGCTAAAAATACCCACTCCAAACAACGCAACCCGCCCTAACCGGATTCCTCACCCCTGTTAGTAATATATACTTTTAGATATGTTAGAGCCCCACTATGGGGTCTATCACATCCATACACCATACAGTATTACAACTGGGTTAACACACGAGGAGGTCCATACATTAGCATACAAACAGCACACATTAACTCACTAGCCGTGGTTCGAACGTCCCATGGTTCGGGTCGTTACATTCGAATACCGATCTCTCAATGTGATCCTAGACTAAGTTAGCTAAGGTTTAACACTTTCGAGGTTAATGGTATCGGAATTAAACACGCCACATAATGAATTACTATAAACTCATTACATGTTTATCTTACAACGTGGCAAACTACGAAAAACATTGGCATACAGCCGGTAATCCGGTTAGGACAACAGGTGCAAGAAAACCATACCTGTCACCCGGGGTTTCACCTAACGTGCCATCACATGTTCCTCGTAACATCTTTGAACACTGGTAACATTACATTTACTTTTATTCCTCGGGGTAACATGATTGTTTAAAGTCTAATGCTCATAACTTATCCCCGTTAACTAGTTAAATAACTCACATTTTAACTTGTTTTACTTTTTTTTCATTTTAATACAACTTTTCCCCCACTAAATTGTCATTATAACTCACTTAACATGTCCTTAACAATCTTATAACATCATTACTTAATAATCCCCATCATCCTATAACCTTAAACAATGTTTTTGGTCCGACCGACCTTACCGACCGACCTTACCAGGTCGGTCCATTCCAGAACATATTACCGTCAAAAATTCTACTCCGACCGCCTTGCAAGTTAGGTCCACAAGGTCGGTCCTATTCCCGAGAGTTTTTCCCCCTTTGAAAACTCAGGCCCGACGATCTTGGCAAGTTCGGTCCCAAGTTCGTCGATTCTAGGGACTCAATTCGTACCCAAATACAAGCCCGACCGACCTTGCAATCCGGTCCCCCAGGTCGGTCCATTCCAAGACTCTTTCTGGTAGTGTAAACTGAGCTCGACGACCTTACAAGTCCGGTCCCCTAAGGTCGGTCGGCTCCAACCTTTGTTTCTACATTCCATTTGACTCCAAACTTCCCTCATGTATCCTAGTAGTTCTAACCTCATTTGGGGCACGTCAAACACACCTTAAGACATTCATTAACTCCTTAAATCACCCATTAAAGATCTTCTCAAGCATTACACAATTTTATAAATACTAACACTTGTAGTGTTGGGCAAAATAATAGTTAACTATCTTGCTAACTAGGGCAGTGAACCCAATTCTTTGTAGTAAACAAGGTCGTATCCAAAGAGACTTCGCAACTATATAATTAATTATCGAGTTAGTAAATGTACAAAAAGATAAATAAAAGTGCATAACAATTTAAATTGGGGTTTAGCCGGAAGGCAAGCTTGATTTTTAGGATCAGTAGCCTAATAAAAACAGTAAAATAAAGTAAAGGCTGGATGGAAAAGGTATCCTAGGATAGTGGGGGAATTACCACCTAATTACTTAAACATTTTCTAATCCTGTCATAATTATTTATTGTCTATTAGAGTTTAATAATGTCAGTTACGAACTCTTATTAATAGCCTTAGTATTTTCCTTCATCCGGAGTGTAAATACCAGGTCAATTCCTTTGTGGTACCTTGACTATCTCAAAATCATATGTTGATAGTTACCAAATAAATGCAGTAGTTTTGTCACGCTAAGCATTTAACAATATTTGCTGAAAGGAATTAAAACAAGTTTAATAAGTGAAACAGGTGATAATATTTATTTAAGTACAGACATTAATTATAATCCTAATTTGCTCTTATTTGTCTGTTTAAGAATTTATCTTGTGGCCTTCCTAAATCATAGATAAGGACAACTCTTAATTAATTCAGTAGACTTTTACAATCAGAAAAAGTCTAAAATCATTAATTAGCATTAAGCAAGAATTCTTTTAATAACAGCGATGGATTTTATCTGCTAATCAAGGAGATATATCTAACGTTTTGTCTTTCTTTGTGTCTTTCTCAGATTTACAAAATCATTGAAATAAGAAAAACCGTAAATGCATAAAAATGATCAGTTGTTACATTTAATAATTTAGAGAGACAAAACATATTTATAAGCAAACTTGGTATTAATAATAAGTCTGAATTATTTGGGGTCAAACCCCATCCTAGGATACGAGTAAAATCACTCAGACATTAACAGTAATAAAAAGAAAGCAGAGATAGCAGCAATTTGGAGACTGTCGGCGAGACTGGACTGCGATTCGCTTCTGCTCCAACTCCCTTTTCTTCTCTTCTTCTTATCGTGCTTCTGCTGTGTGGTGGAATGAAGAATAAAATAAAATGGAGAAGTGGGAGATAAGAGGATGGGATGGATCGTAGTCTGATGGAGAGCTTTGGATTATGGGAAGGGATGATTTATTTTGAGCAGAAGCAGCGTGGGTTTTATAGAAGAAAGGAAGGGGAAGAAGACAGAGGGACACCGCGTGAGCAATTTCAGTAATGGATGGATTGGGGGCGGCAGATCGCGTGAGTAACTGTCGGCAGGCGCCTGATTTGCTGAAGAAGCAGTTCGACATGTCTGTAGGCGCCGCAAGAAGAAGCAATTTGGGGAAGACAGTCGGAAGAAGAAAACTGTCGCGTTAATTTCTGGATCTGCGTTTATTTACACACGTCCGCCCCGTGTCCACGTTTGTGTCCAGCCATTTCTAGGCGGACAGCTCATGTCCACGTTTGTGTCCACGCTTGTTTGGGCGGACACATTACTCATTACGTCCACGTTTGTGTCCACCTTGTTTGGGCGGACACAAGCCACGTCCGGGTAAAGTTGGGCGGACACAAGCCACGTCGGGGTAAAGTTGGGCGGACACAATTAGCCATGTCCGGGTAAAGTTAGGCGGACACATTTAGCCTTGTCCTCCTTTAGTTGGGGGGACACAGCCAGTCCTCCCTGTTGGGCGGACACAACATGGACGCGAGCCTTGCGAACTTTGACTGGCTCTAGATTCTTTGTTTGGACTCCATTCTCGAGCCGTCTCTGCCGCCTATGCGTTCGTCTCTTCGTTTACTTTGACTACGTTGCTTTTTTTCTCCTTTTTCCTCTTCATGTTTTAACCAATAATTTGTGAGATATCAATAAAACAAAAACTTAGAGGAAAACATACGATAAGTGAGAAATGAGCAGAAAGTGCTGATATAATATATGAAATACACCCATAAAACATGCTCATTTAGACACTTATCACAACCCCCTCCTTACCTTTTGCTTGTCCTCAAGCAAAACCATGTACCCAAGCAAGTAGGAAATGCTCAATATTAACAAATTATTATGAAGGGTAGGATAAAGAAGTCAATAGTACATGATCTTAAACTTTTAGAGGAGTGTGAATCATCACCTACTGGTGGCACAGGTGTACTCAGGGTATAAATAAAAATTAGAGTTTCGGGGTATGATCCGGAGTACTTCAATGCTTCTTAACTAAGGTGACTTTGAGAACTTTTACCATGGCCAACTTCTCTCAAGAATGGGCATTGAGGAGAAAACAAAAGGAAAATAGAATGCATTTTTTCACTTTTGCATAAGAGATGAGAAGATAATATGTAGGCATCAAGCCTTTGTTTTTAAGAACACTCAACTCTGTTGTTGGTTACCAATGGTGTCTCGCAAGTCCCTTATTTATTTTTTTTATTTTATTTTGACAGAGAAGCACCCCTTAGCAATCCGTAAGAGAGAAGACAGAAGGAACCCCTGAGTAATAAAAATCCAACCATTGCAGATCATTTGGTCATCACACCGCATAAAAATGCTCCTCAAAGTAATCAAAATTTTAAAATTTTGAATTTGTACCATTTATACCATTTATCCCACAATTCATAACAGTATTTATTCTTAAAGAGAACAACCCACATATAAAGGGTCCACGATATTGAATTTGAACAAACGCAAGATAAGCAGAGATTAAGCATTTAAGCACAAAATGTCACCGAAAAGGGCATACTCCCCCACACTTAAATTGAACAATGTCCTCATTGTTCACCAGAAAAACAAGGGAAAGTTTCAGAAGACCTTTTCAGTAAGTAGATAAAATAGAGAGAACAAAAAGCTCACAAATAAACTTTAAGCACAGAACCTCTCCTCAGCAGAATTTATTTAAATAAAAGCATAATTAAAGAACTGGTACTCCCCATGATTTTTTTGCTAGTGTTATAGGAGTTCCCCCACACTTGAGCTTCAGCCTCAAGTAGCGTAGCTTGGTTGCGGTGTAGACATGAAGTTGTACCTGCTTAAGACACTAGAAGCAACCATACTACAAACGGGGTTAAGAGTTAGCAAAAACAAAATTTGAAGAGAACTTGAAAATTAAAAGAGCATAAAAGCAAAATAAAATAAAAGTACATCCGGGTTGCCTCCCGGGAAGCTGCCCTTTTTTAACGTCTTTGGCTAGACGCCTGCTTCGTTATCCTGGATCAAAAATATAAGTAGACAACAGCTTTGCCAGGAAAACGAAGTTGGCAGTAATTAAAAGCAAACCACCTGGATCAAAACAAAACGTTAATTCGGCAAATATAATAGGAAAATGAATACTCCACAAAACCTGGTGTTTGAGGAGGTACTGCCGGTAGCATAGTTCTAATAGGAGACCAGGTGTGATTGGCTTTGCTTCCTCAAATTTGAAGATGTAAAAATCCTCCTCTTGTTGTTGAGGCTTATGGTAAGAGCCTTGATGGTAATCAACGTCAGAGGGAAGTGGCTCCTTGAAATTGATTATAGCACTCTTCTGATGGCTCGGAGGGAGGTGGCATCTCCTCCTTCTCAAGGTTGAGGATGTATCCACCATCTTCTGGGTAAAGCACGGAGAGGAGGGAAGGGAAAAGTAGTTGACTTCAGAGGGAGGAAACTCAATGAAGTCCAAGGAGAAACTCTCTTCTGAGGGGTTGTCTCCATAATCAAGCTGATAGTTGTTTGGTGATGGATTCTCTAATTCGAATAGGGGAGGAGGTGGAGAGTAGCTTAAGTCCTCAGCAGGTTGTTCTTCCTCGTGAACCACTGCATTCAGTTGTGGAACCGGTTGTTCCATGTGTTCTACCTGATCTAGCGTTCTTTGCCAGATCATTTCAGAGGTTGAGGTAAAATTTGCCATCATTTCCCTTAAAATGGCGTTCTCTCTCTCTATTGCAACCATAGGTCAATGGGAACTTTCATGGTCTCCTCCACACTCTTGACAGACACTCCATTGATTGTAGTCCTCTGCGCCATAGGGGTAACCATACCAATTCCCTGCTTGATCGTAGTGACCATCCATCAGAATTAAGTACCTTAAAAAAATAGAAACAAAAATTTACACACAAAAAGGGTAAATACGGAAATAAAAGAAAAACTAAACAGATAATAAACCAGATAGTTGGACCGAAGTCCCCGGCAGCGGCGCCAAAAACTTGTTGGGCAAAATAGTAGTAAAACTATCTTGCTAACTATGGGCAGTGAACCCAATCTTTGTAGTACAACAAGGTCGTATCCACAGAGACTTCGCAACTATCAAATTAATTATCGAGTTAGTAAATGTACAAAAAGATAAATAAAAGTGCATAAAATGTAAATTGGGGTTTAGCCGGAGGCAAGCTTGATTTTTAGGATCAGTGAAGAAATAATAAAAACGGTAAAATAAAGTAAATGGATGGATGAAAAAAGGTATCCTAGGATAGTGGGGGAATTACCAAAATTACTTAAACAATTATATAATCCTGTCTTAATTATTTATTGTCTATTAGAGTTAATAATTGTCAGTTACGAACTCTTATTAATAGCCTTAGTTATTTCCTGCTCAATCCGGAGTGTAAATACCCAAGTCATTCCTTTGTGGTACCTTGATATCTCAAAATCATATGTTGATATTACCAAATAAATGCAGTCGTTTTGTCACGCTAAGCATTTAACAAATTTGCTGAAAGGAATAAAACAGTTAATAAGTGAAACAGTGATAAATATTTATTTACGTACAAACATTAATTATAATCCTAATTTGCTCTTATTTGTCTGTTTAAAATTTATCTTGTGGCCTTCCTAAATCATAGATAGGACAACTCTTAATTAATTCAGTAGACTTTTTACAATCAGAAAAAGTCTAAAATCATTAATTAGCATTAAGCAAGAATTCTTTTTAATAACAGCGATGGATTTTATCTGCTAATCAAGGAGATAATATCTAATGTTTGTCTTTCTTTGTGGTCTATTCTCAGATTTACAAAATCATTGAAATAAGAAACCGTAAATGCATAAAATGATCAGTTGTTAAGCATTTATAATTTAGAGAGACAAAACAATATTTTAAAGCAAACTTGGTATTAATAATAAGTCTGAATTATTTGGGGTCAAACCCATCCTAGGTTACGAGTAAAATCACTCAGACATTAACAGTAATAAAAAGAAGCAGAGATAGCCATTAATTTGGAGACTGCCGGCGGAGACTGGACTGCGATTCGCTTCTGCTCCAGCTCCCTTTTCTTCTTATCGTTCTTCTGCTGTGTGGTGGAATGAAGAATAAAAATAAAATGGAGAAGTGGGAGATAAGAGGATGGAATGGATCGTAGTCTGATGGAGAGCTTTGGATTATGAGGAAGGGATGATTTATTTTGAGCAGAAGCAGCGTGGGTTTTATAGAAGAAAGGAAGGGGAAGAAGACAGAGGGAAGACCGTGTGAGCAATTTCAGTAATGAATTGGGGGCGGCAGATCACGTGAGTAACTGTCGGTAGGCGCCTGATATTGCTGAAGAAGCAGTTCGACATGTCTGTAGGCGCCGCAAAGGAAGAAGCAACTTGGGGAAGACAGTCGGCGAAGAAGAAAACTGTCGTGTTAATTTCTGGATCTGCGTTGTATTTACACACGTCCGCCCCGTGTCCACGTTTGTGTCCAGCCATTTCTAGGCGGACAGCTCATGTCCACGTTTGTGTCCACGCTTGTTTGGGCGGACACATTACTCACGTCCACGTTTGTGTCCACGCTTGTTTGGGCGGACACAAGCCACGTCCGGGTATAGTTGGGTGGACACAAGCCACGTCGGGGTAAAGTTGGGCGGACACAATTAGCCATGTCCGGGAAAAGTTAGGCGGACACATTTAGCCTTGTCCTCCTTTAGTTGGGCGGACACAGCCATGTCCTCCCTTAGTTGGGCGGACACAACATGGACGCGAGACTTGCGAACTTTGACTTGCTCTAGATTCTTTGTTTGGACTCCGTTTTTCGAGCCGTCTGCGCCTATGCGTTCGTCTCTTCGTGTACTTTGCTCCTAGCTTGGTTTTTCCTCATGTTTTAACCAATAAATTTGTGAGATAATCAATAAAACATAAACTAGGGGAAAAACGTACGATAAGTGAGAAATGAGCAGAAAAGTGCTGATATAATATATGAAATACACCCATAAAACATGCTCATTTAGACACTTATCAGTAGTGTTTTTCCTTAGGTTTCTAAGTGGTGTTTTATACCTATGACAATCACTATCCCAAAATGTTTCCTTACCACCATTATCACTACTCCAAAGGCATGATTTTCCCTTTGATCACCAAAACTTGCACAAGACTTAGCACTTCACACACATAACCTTGGTGTGTTTAAAACACCCATTGATCTCTAAGTCCTCCAAGACTTTAGTACATCCCACAAACACCCATTGTATTTCTAGAACTTCCAAGATAATGTCTAAATCCATGTAACACTCTAAACACCTTAATACATGCTTTCTTCCCTAGTAAAACATTTATTCATTCCTAACACTTCCTAGTTCACTAAAACTTATTTAAGCACTTAAAACTTCTTGTACATTATCCAAATTTTTCCATGGGTTCTTCTGGCATATCGTCATACCAAGACACATTGTTTTTCACCATTAAACATTCAAGAACACCTAAATCCATCAAGCACCTTCTCACACACAAAACTTCACCAAATTTACACTTCATCACAATATAGTGCATAATCAAATTGCTTGGCACTTAGGCCCTTAAATAACATGGCTCTTAGGCCCTTAAATTGCATAAACCATAAACACTGAATTTCCACATGTATATATTGCCTTTGACCTGCAAATACACCCAAAAACATATGCCCTTAATAAACTCCTTGAGAGCATTTTACTAGCTCATTTGCCATTGGCTCCTTAGGTATTTTATTAAGCAAATCAAGCTCATTTTTCCTAAGGCATTTAAACTACATTGAGATGTTTGTTTACCTCTTTTCTTCAAGATTTTTACTTGAACACTCTTGTTCTTCCTTGTTTGGAAATCGGCAGGAGTACTTGGCTACTTGTCAATGTTCTAATCAGTACACAAGTAAAACCAATGAGCATTCAAGCTTCATGCTTAAACTCATTTACAAACCCTAGGTTATATATAATGTCTTTACACATTAGGATAGTTGTTTTACCTTGGAAAAAAAAAGAGAGCTTGAATAAGTAACAAGGGAGGACTCCTCCTTGTCCTTTGAAGATTGAAATGGAGCTACAAAAGATCAAAAGAACACACCGTCAAAGGGTGATTCTCGGTTACACACAAAAACAAGAGGAAACATTGATTTTCTTTGGTTTTCCTTACCTTGAAACAAAGGAGAATGACAAGGCATGAAAATATGAGCTCAAGCTCCTTCAATGGTGAATCTCCATGGCACCGAAATGGAGCTTTTGAAGATTTGAAAAGACAAGATTGTAGAGCTTGACTAAACTAAGAGAATGGTGGTCTTAGTTTTTGATTTGGCAAATGGAGCTAGGAGATATAAGGGTTCAAAGCTTGAAGATGGTGCATGTTCTGTAGCATCACCGAAGGAGAAGGGAGAAGAAGATTGGAGACCGTGTGAAATGAAGAAGGAAAGAAGATAATGAGAAGGAAGCTTGCTTTCGGAGATATTTATGCTAAAAATAAATAGTAACTTTTGCTTTATCACTTAGTTAACTCACTTATTTGTGTAGGTGTGGTGAGTCACCCATGGAAACCGGCCCCTTAGTGTTTTAGGCCAAGTCATGGTCTTTGTTGACCAACAAGACAACTTATATTGACTTATGTTATAAGCTTGCTTAATTTAGTTACTATTCACAAACTAAGGCACATATTTGTGAAATTTTTGATTTCCCATTGATTTAGACTTTCTAATGTGATACTAAGTAGTACACATGTTAATTAAAGAGTAATGATGGACATTTAGCCATTCAAAACTCATTTACAAGACAATTTTTCAAAAATGTGCTTTAAGACTCCTTAAAGCACATTTTGTGTTTTAACTTGTTTTTAAGCTTGGTTTTCTTTGGTAATTGGTTTTATATGTTCATTAACATATAATTAAGGTATAGGTATGACCTTTAGGTCTTATACAAACTTATCCCAAGCTTAGAGCACATTTTTGCCCATATTGACTTTAAGGTATCTATTTTTGTTTTATTTGGTTTAATTGTCTACCAAGGTTTCCTAAGGATTTAATTAGCCTTACTAAATCATAATTGAATATCACTAAGTCTTGGTAGGTTCTTTGGGTCCCAACCCAGTTCACTTCCAAGTTTAGAACATGTTTTTGCTCAAACTGTCTTTTAGTGCTTTACTGTTTTTACTATGGTTTAAATTGTACACTGACGTTTCTAAGGCTCTCTTTAGCCTTTAAATACAATATTTTAAATGTTTAAAAACATATCAAGGTTTGGGGTATTTCAATCTACCCCCCTTAAAAGAACTTCGTCCTCGAAGTTCACAATTCCCACACATCATTGGATTAGAACACGGGGATAACTTACAAAATAAAACTTCCATAACCAAACATACTTTACATCACAACCTCGGACTTAACGGTCCGGGTACATATACACACCCATACATAACATAACATATTCACGTGATAACCTCGGACTTAACGGTCCGGGTATCTTAACAACATTATACTCACATCACAACCCTTAGACTCTCAGGTCTGGGTAACACAACAACATTTAGACACATAGGTCTTGAAAACATAACAGCATTTAGACACATAGGTCTATGTAACACAACAACATTTAGACTCATAGGTCTCGATAACATACACTTTTGGAACTCAAGGTCAAAATAATATTTATTACACATACCACACAACATGTCTTAGCATGTATGGCAACCAAAAATATCTTTGATATCCACTGTGATCCTGCAGAACCCGGTCGCGATGGACACCTTCCGTCCCCGTTCCTTTGGGAGATCAAAACAATCACTTAAATTTGAAATTTTTCCTTGTGAGGTTAAGTAAGAGAACTTTAATTATGTAAAGTATCCTAGCGTGGTTATTTGTGACCACTTATAGGGAGCTTCAAGAATCATCCAACCCTGATGTGATCAGCATCAGTGTTGAACTATCCTTCCACCCCAATTTGTGTTCGGCTTCCCTTGATCACATGCAAATCAAGTTCCACCTCCCACTTCATTTTCACGCACCAAGTAATATACCCATTTCCAATTTTCTATCTTTTAGTCTTTCTAGTCATAATCATTACATCTCCAAAGGATAGAACTCCGTCTACCAGTTATCTCCATTAACTTTAATCCTGTTACCTAGGGAATCTTATTCTCACTAGGTTCTATGTCGGTCTCATACCCTTCCATGAATCACTATATTACATATATACATATATTTTATTAAAATATATCACACGGTTTTACATTTATACACTGTCGGGGTTTTTTGTTCCCCAGGAGTTTCTTTACTCCCTTACACTTGTACTCTCACACACAACTGTTAACAAAATAAACACACTTATCACAATGGTATTCGCATCACTTGTGCGCAGTTACCACAATTAAACCATGGATGAATGCGTATGTTTATGTAACGCACACACCAATCATCCAAACAAATCATTTTGTGTTATGCACAACATAGCTCACGTACACTTGTGCGGTAAAACACACTAAGTGGTTTTGCGCTCTACCCCCCTTAAAAGGGATTACGTCCACGTAATCAGTCACTAAACATTGGCTTAAAATGTTCTGCCGTTGTGAAGTGTTTTAACTTCCACGCGGGCTGTTATACAATGCGTTCTGGTTAGAGGATCTTAAACAAATTGGCGGTTTAGTCCCTAAACCAAGAATTCTCATTGGAGTTTATTTAACTCATAACCGGTTTCGGTCCTGGCCTGTGAGGCTTCTAGGCATTAATAATTAGCCATTCACTCATGTTCACTTTGGACATTCAACACTTGAATCACTGGCTCACTAGTTTCTAGTGCGCAACTCTGATAACTGTAGAGCTTAGTTTGCCCCACTCGTTATTCTTAATGCATTGTACATCTCCCATTTATCACATTTATCTTGGTAACAATGGTTTCTCAACCGACGCGTGGTATCTCTTACCGTGAGCGAACTCGGTGAGTTACAAAACTTTCCACCCACTTCTCTAATAACTTACTGCGTAAACTGCTACGTATTTCACAATAATTGACTTGTTTCCTTCCGACTTACTGTCGGTTGAGATTGAGCTACCACCTAATGTGTAGTGGTCTCTCGGTTATTTTCTGCACTTGAGGTATATTCTATACCGATATTTGGTATTCTGTGTTATTGCAGTCATTTATTGCTAAACATGTCTCCACATCTGGTTTTGTACATGTATCCTTTCATTGGTACGACCTTGCATTTCCTATGCATCGGTCATTATAACATTATTCTTCCATAATTAACACGTTCCCAATTCCCAGCTATCCCACTCGATCATTACTGCGTAAGTGTAATACCAAAACACTCAGTCATACAGAGTGCAGAGGCGTAAACCCTTGGCAGTAAATCCCTCATGCGATTCGCAACGGAATTCACACTGTGTTCCACTGAGATTCTGATCTTGTAATACTGGCTACTGGCTTACTGCCTAGTTATTTGCTATCACTTATCGGTTAACAATACTTATACAACGGTCGCTTGCTGCGCACCGTGCTCTTACTCATTGCATAACACTAAATTACATGGTATTTACTGTCACATTAACTTCCACACATATACTTACATTATTCGTATTATGGTTCATCACTCATTTGGATGACTACTGAATGCTCCTTGAGCATTAATCATTCGAGTCACAAGCCGGCGTTATTCAGCTCGGTGCTTCACTTTATACCCACATGCTACTCAACTAATTGTTCTCTCGCAATGATAACATGGTCAATCCCTAACATGTTTCTTGAACTTGGTTCACATAACTACCGCTGTTGCGGTCTCACAATATCGAGAGGTATCCCCACTTTTATGCAGTGGTTCGTTCTCCACTCTATTCACTTATACAACATAAACTTCTGCAATTAATCAAATTTACATAACATATCTTGCTTGTGGCTTATAAGCCTTATTGTCTTGAGCTGCGCTCATTGTAGGCTGTCCACACACATGTACTTCTCTGTACAACGTTACGTGGTTTGGACGCCATATTGGGCTCCATGACAAGGTCGTTGCATCACGCTTGTTTTCATGGGATGCCCCTTCAAGGACGTCAGTCCCTCTCCTGACAAATTATGTCTAAACTGAGTGTTAGTTTCAACCTTTGCGTTTCTATCACGTTATTTCGTTCAATGATTGTTGATCCAAACATCCCTTAAGGATTGCTCCTGGGTGTTACTAAGTTATGTCATTACATATGGCTTGCACTTATTGGTGTGTTTAGTTAACTACGCCGTTTTACGTTCTTAGCTGGGTTTACTATCCTCGTCTGTGAAGATCGATATTCCCTGGTAGTCCAGGTGATCATTCTGGGAGTTTCATCCCGTTCATTGCACATTAATGTGTCCATATTAGGCATTTGCCTTGCCATGCACAGGCTGGGTCACCGTTCCAGCTATCATGTTTATCCCTGAGGATCCTTAAGACATATGCTATGTCTTTACATAACAGTTAGTGCACTTCGCACCTCCTGACTCTTAAACATTTCCATGAAAGGAATTCACTAATTCCTTTAGTCTCGTTAACTTGACTAGGTTCCTTTACTTCAACCATTCATGGTAATCCTTTGACTTATACTGCTGACCGTAGTACGGAGTCGACTACTTCCCGTGTTTCGGACTCTACTCGTATACATATGTGGGGTACCCTACTAATACATTGCTACTTACCCAACTAACCCAGAAGTAGGTCTGTCAGGCCCACAAGCTCCTATCGGAGTGCGGTCGTCCCACATTACAGTTGGTACACTCGTAGTGTCCGTCACACGCCTAGGTGAAGTATTCTGTTGTCAACTCCCTTATATTGTCCTGTGACAATATGCATTCCCTGCTTCCCGAATTTAATCAAGGGAAGGTCTATCCACTGTTGTATCTTTATCAACTGCCCGTGGTTTTACTGGTTTGGTTTAGAAGAAGGTTAGAAAGAAGTATTGGTTTGAAAGAAAAACTGGTTTAGAAAGAAAAGAGTTTGAAATAAATCTAAGTTTGAAAGAAAAATTTTCATGGTTTCACAACGTCTTCTTGCTTTAACCAAGTCTAGCTTCTTGCTGACTGGTGTACTTCCAATTACAGAGGTTAGGCTATCAAGCCCTTCCACGGTTAGGATGATCTCACTTAACCTCATGGTACTTTACTAAGTACTTCGTATTTGTTAAACTTCCTGAACAACCCTGTTATAGCAGCACTTGCCATGGCAAGTGCGCCATGCTAACTGGCAATCGGTTCAACACATACCAGTTGTGGTACTGTTCTTTACCCGCACTGTCATCAGTGGCCTTGTTAGCCCTCACTTGATCCTACATTCTTGATAATAATTCCTCGGGGTGACTTCTCACTGTCTTCACATGATAATCATTAACTGGGGTGTTCCCCATTCTTGGAGTCCCCTTTTACTTAGTATCGTATCCTCTTCGTAGCCCATTCCACGCACTTGTCGTGGTTACTGAGATCTGTCTCTTGTTTGGGTACTACGTTGTAGTTCCTTAGTCGGTTGGTATACCGTTGGTGTATTATTTAACAACTGTGGTCCTGTGGACACTCGTCTCGGGTTTCATTAATCCACTTCTTGCCTGTTGCACGGTTGGTGCGTTGCAAGCTGGTTGTTCTCGACTGCTCAGCATGTCGACCCAGGTTGCGGAAATTCTATTCTCTTATAAACAAAGTTCTTCATTCTTCGCTATTAATGCGGTTAACTTTTTTGTTCAGGTAGAAACGTCTCCGGGATTCCCAGTATTCGGGATCTACCGTATGACAGGTTCTCCGTACTTTTAGAGGTATTTAATAACAGCCAGATCGGGTATTCCCGAGTATGAAAGGACTTTCATCTCTTTGGCGTTGTTTCCCAAGTTATAACAGGGATTGTGGAGGGCGGGAAGGATATTGTAGGTTTCCAGTACCCACTGGTTACTCCTAACTAGCATATCTCTCACGCTATCACTCAACCCTTAACCCAAAGTACTAAAATCCTAACTCGGTACTTCCTAAGCTCGGTAATTCAGTCATCAGAGCGATACTTCGCACTGATACCACTTTTTGTAACACCCCATCCAACATTAACACACTTAACGACAAACTGCAGCGGAAAACATACATCATCACATTATTAACTCGTTGGTGTTACACGCCGTTAACCACCCACGTGGCTAACAAGGCTATACATAACATTGTATCGGTCCTGATGGACTAGATTCCCGAGCGACTACACATTACTATCCCTTTCTATTGACAACAGAAACATACACATACCTTCCACTGTACCGAGTATTCGCTAACTAATGCCAATAACAATTTCGGTCTTACTACCTACTGTACATATACACACTTAAATGATTACCCATGTACAAACGACTACCCCGTCCTACACTCGAACGGCTTCCAGCTCTTTGTACCTGAAATAGGAAAGAGAGGAAAGGGTGGCCCCCAGGGCTCAGCACCTTTGCTGGTATGGTAATCCCGCAGCCCGCATGCTACCGGGCCACGCACAACTAATTGTCGTTAGCATGCGGTTGATTACATTTAAATCATGCATGTACTCCCATAACACAAAATACATTACAATCCACAACAGAGGTCACAAACAAATATAGACAAACACATCTACACCTAATAAATCATCCTTATGTTCTTGACCCTGAGTGTTTTCCTCCAACGGAGCTACTTCCTTAATAGATGACACTTACCCATTAGTCGGGTTATCCTTAACGCCTCCTATCATAAACTGGTATTCATATCCATATCCACATACTCCACATTTTACAACATAATAGTCACACCGCTATAAAAATTACGGCACAACAACATACTAACGCAACGGGTACGGTTCTCTAAGGACGACCCCAAAACATAGTTATTCACCTGTGAGCCTAGAGAATGATATTACCCTCATGCTAAGCTCGTTATACAACACTCATTACGTCCTAATAGTCGGACGAGTAACTTAAGTTAAGATGGATCGGATTTAGTGACCCGAAACACCACACACAAACACATGTTCCCCCTAAACCGATCATAAGTCAAAATAGCTAAGCTTTGGAGTAAGCTAATGGGAGATCATAACCCGTGAGGGAAACAACCATAACAGAGAGGAGGGTAAGGCTAAAAAGGATACCCACTCCCAACAACGCGCGACCGGCCTAACCGGATTCCTCACCCCTGTTAGTACATATATACTTTTAGATAATAGTTAGAGCCCCACTATGGGGTCTATCACATCCATACACCATACAGTATTACAACTGGGTTAAACACACGAGGGAGGTCCTTACATTCGCACACAAACATCACACGATTAACTCACGCATAGCCATGGTTAGAACGTCCCATGGTTTGGGTCGTTAAATCCGAATACCGATCTCTCATGTGATCCTAGACTCAGTTAGCTAAGGTTTAACACTTTCGAGGTTAAATGGTATCGGAATTGAACACGCCACATAAATGGTCCGGACCAGTTGATCCGGACACTGGTCCGGACCATGTCGATTTTTGTACGGTTCTGCGCTGGAATGTATCTGTCCGGACCAGCTGATCCGGACACTGGTCCGGACCAAGGGTCTTTTGCCTCTAAAATGTTCGTTTTAGCTCCGATTTGATCCCCATTTTCGCCTATGCGTTCGTCTCTTCGTGTACTTTGCTCCTACTTTGCTCCTAACTAATAAATTTGTGAGATAATAAATAAAACATAACTAGAGTAAAAACATACAATAAGTGAGTAATATTATCCTGAAAGTAAGTAAGTACAAGGTAAATTAAACTCTTAAATGTCTATGTATTTCTCACTTATCACTATGCGTTCGTCTCTTCGTGTACTTTGCTCCTAGCTTGGCTTTTCCTCATGTTTTAACCAATAAATTTGTGAGATAATCAATAAAACAAAAACTAGAGGAAAAACATACGATAAGTGAGAAATGAGCAGAAAAGTGTTGATATAATATATGAAATACACCCATAAAACATGCTCATTTAGACACTTATCACTCCCCCACACTTACCTTTTGCTTGTCCTCAAGCAAAACCATGTACCCAAGCAAGTAGGAAATGCTCAATATTAACAAATATTATTATGAAGGGTAGGATAAAGAAGTCAATAGTACATGATCTTAAACTTTTAGAGGAGTGTGAATCATCACCTACTGGTGGCACAGGTGTACTCAGGGTAGAAATAAAAATTAGAGTTTCGGGGTATGATCCGGAGTACTTCAATGCTTCTTAACTAAGGTGACTTTGAGAACTTTTACCATGGCCAACTTCTCTCAAGAATGGGCATTGAGGAGAAAACAAAAGGAAAAATAGAATTATGCATTTGTTTCACTTTTGCATAAGAGACGAGAAGATAATATGTAGGCATCAAGCCTTTGTTTTTAAGAACACTCAACTCTGTTGTTGGTTACCAATGGTGTCTCGCAAGTCCCTTATTTATTTTATTTTGACAGAGAAGCACCCCTTAGCAATCCCTAAGAGAGAAGACAGAAGGAACCCCTGAATAATAAAAATCCAACCATTGCAGATCATTTGGTCACACCGCATAAAAATGCTCCTCAAAAGTAATCAAAATTTTAAAATTTTTGAATTTGTACCATTTATACCATTTATCCTACAATTCATAACAGTATTTATTCTTAAAGAGAACAACCCACATATAAAGGGTCCACGATATTGAATTTGAACAAACGCAAGATAAGCAGAGAGATTAAGCATTTAAGCACAAAATGTCACCGAAAAGGGCATACTCCCCCACACTTAAATTGAACAATGTCCTCATTGTTCACGAGAAAAACAAGGGAAAGTTTCAGAAGACCTTTTCAGTAAGTATATAAAATAGAGAGAACACAAAGCTCACAAATAAACATTTAAGCACAAAACCTCTCCTCAGCAGAATTTATTTAAATAAAAGCATAATTAAAGAAACTGGTACTCCCTTGAGATTATTTTTGCTTGTGTTATAGGAGTTCCCCCACACTTGAGCTTCAGCCTCAAGTAGCGTAGCTTGGTTACGGTGTAGACATGAAGTTGTACCTGCTTAAGACACTAGAAGCAACCATACTACAAACGGGGTTAGAGTTAGCAAAAACAAAATTTAAAGAGAACCTGAAAATTAAAAGAGCATAAAAGCAAAATAAAATAAAAGTACATCCGGGTTGCCTCCTGGGAAGCTGCCCTTCTTTAACGTCTTTGGCTAGACGCCTGCTTCGTTATACTGGATCAAAAATATAAGTAGACAACAGCTCTGCCAGGAAAACGAAGTTGGCAGTAATTAAAAGCAAACCACCTGGATCAAAACAAAACGTTACTTCGGCAAATATAATAGGAAAATGAATACTCCACAAAACCTGGTGTTTGAGGAGGTACTGCCGGTAGCGTAGTTCTAACAGGAGACCAGGTGTGATTGGCTTTGCTTCCTCAAATTTGAAGATGTAAAAATCCTCCTCTTGTTGTTGAGGCTTATGGTAAGAGCCTTGATGGTAATCAACGTCAGAGGGAAGTGGCTCCTTGAAATTGATTATAACACTCTCTTCTGATGGCTCGGAGGGAGGTGGCATCTCCTCCTTCTCAAGGTTGAGGATGTATCCACCATCTTCTGGGTAAAGCACGGAGAAGGAGGGGAAAAAGTAGTTGACTTCAGAGGGAGGAAACTCCATGAAGTCCAAGGAGAAACTCTCTTCTGAGGGGTTGTCTCCATAATCAAGCTGATAGTTGTTTGGTGATGGATTCTCTAATTCGAATAGGGGAGGAGGTGGAGAGTAGCTTAAGTCCTCAGCAGGTTGTTCTTCCTCGTGAACCACTGCATTCAGTTGTGGAACTGGTTGTTCCATGTGTTCTACCTGATCTAGCGTTCTTTGCCAGATCATTTCAGAGGTTGAGGTAAAATTTGCCATCATTTCCCTTAAAATGGCGTTGTCTCTCTCTATTGCAACCATAGGTCAATGGGAACTTTCATGGTCTCCTCCACACTCTTGACAGACACTCCATTGATTGTAGTCCTCTGCGCCATAGGGGTAACCATACCAATTCCCTGCTTGATCGTAGTGACCATCCATCAGAATTAAGTACCTTAAAAAATAGAAACACAAATTTATACACAAAAGGGTAAATACAGAAATAAAAGAAAAACAAAACAGACAATAAACCAGATAGTTGGACCGAAGTCCCTGGCAGCGGCGCCAAAAACTTGTTGGGCAAAATAGTAGTTAAACTATCTTGCTAACTATGGGCAGTGAACCCAATCTTTGTAGTACAACAAGGTCGTATCCACAGAGACTTCGCAACTATCTAATTAATTATCCAGTTAGTAAATGTACAAAAAGATAAATAAAAGTGCATAAAATGTAAATTGGGGTTTAGCCGGAGGCAAGCTTGATTTTTAGGATCAGTGCAGAAATAATAAAAACATTAAAATAAAGTAAATGGATGGATGGAAAAAGGTATCCTAGGATAGTGGGGGAATTACCTAAATTACTTAAACAATTTTATAATCCTGTCTTAATTATTTATTGTCTATTAGAGTTAATAATTGTCAGTTACGAACTCTTATTAATAGCCTTAGTATTTTTCTGCTCAATCCGGAGTGTAAATACCAAGGTCAATTCCTTTGTGGTACCTTGACTATCTCAAAATCATATGTTGATAGTTACCAAATAAATGCAGTAGTTTGTCACGCTAAGCATTTAACAATATTTGCTGAAAGGAATTAAAACAAATTTAATAAGTGAAACAGGTGATAAATATTTATTTAAGTACAGACATTAATTATAGTCCTAATTTGCTCTTATTTGTCTATTTAAGAATTTATCTTGTGGCCTTCCTAAATCATAGATAAGGACAACTCTTAATTAATTCAGTAGACTTTTTAACAATCAGAAAAAGTCTAAAATCATTAATTAGCATTAAGCAAGAATTCTTTTAATAACAGCGATGGATTTTATCTGCTAATCAAGGAGATAATATCTAACGTTTGTCTTTCTTTGTGGTCTATTCTCAGATTTACAAAATCATTGAAATAAGAGAAACCGTAAATGCATAAAAATGATCAGTTGTTAAGCATTTAATAATTTAGAGAGACAAAACAAATATTTATAAGCAAACTTGGTATTAATAATAAGTCTGAATTATTTGGGGTCAAACCCCATCCTAGGATACGAGTAAAATCACTAAGACATTAACAGTAATAAAAAGAAAGCAGAGATAGCCATTAATTTGGAGACTGCCGGCGGAGACTGGACTGCGATTCGTTTCTGCTCCAGCTCCCTTTTCTTCTCTTCTTCTTATCGTGCTTCTGCTGTGTGGTGGAATGAAGAATAAAAATAAAATGGAGAAGTGGGAGATAAGAGGATGGAATGGATCGTAGTCTGATGGAGAGCTTTGGATTATGGGGAAGGGATGATTTATTTTGAGCAGAAGCAGCGTGGGTTTTATAGAAGAAAGGAAGGGGAAGAAGACAGAGGGAACACCGCGTGAGCAATTTCAGTAAAGGATTGGGGGCGGCAGATCGCGTGAGTAACTGTCGGCAGGCGCCTGATATTGCTGAAGAAGCAGTTCGACATGTCTGTAGGCGCCGCAAAGGAAGAAGCAACTTGGGGAAGACAGTCGACGAAGAAGAAAACTGTCGCGTTAATTTCTGGATCTGCGTTGTATTTACACACGTCCGCCCCGTGTCCACGTTTGTGTCCAGCCATTTCTAGGCGGACAGCTCATGTCCACGTTTGTGTCCACGCTTGTTTGGGCAGACACATTACTCACGTCCACGTTTGTGTCCACGCTTGTTTGGGCGGACACAAGCCACGTCCGGGTAAAGTTGGGCGGACACAAGCCACGTCGGGGTAAAGTTGGGCGGACACAATTAGCCATGTCCGGGTAAAGTTAGGCGGACACATTTAGCCTTGTCCTCCTTTAGTTGGGCAGACACAGCCATGTCCTCCCTTAGTTGGGCGGACACAACATGGACGCGAGACTTGTGAACTTTGACTGGCTCTAGATTCTTTGTTTGGACTCTGTTTTTCGAGCCGTCTGCGCCTATGCGTTCGTCTCTTCGTGTACTTTGCTACTAGCTTGTTTTTTCCTCATGTTTTAACCAATAAATTTGTGAGATAATCAATAAAACATAAACTAGAGGAAAAACATACGATAAGTGAGAAATGAGCAAAAAGTGCTGATATAATATATGAAATACACCCATAAAACATGCTCATTTAGACACTTATCAGTAGTGTTTTTCCTTAGGTTTCTAAGTGGTGTTTTATACCTATGACAATCACTATCCCAAAATGTTTCCTTACTACCATTATCACTACTCCAAAGGCATTATTTTCCCTTTGATCACCAAAACTTGCACAAGACTTAGCACTTCACACACATAACCATGGTGTGTTTAAAACACCCATTGATCTCTAAGTCCTCCAAGACTTTAGTACATCCCACAAACACCCATTGTATTTCTAGAACTTCCAAGATAATGTCTTTATCCTTGTAACACTCTAAACACCTTAATACATGCTTTCTTCCCTAGTAAAACATTTATTCATTCCTAACACTTCCTAGTCCACAAAAACTTATTTAATCACTTAAAACTTCTTGTACATTATCTAAATTTTGCCATGGGTTCTCCTAGCATATCGTCATACCAAGACACATTTTTTTTCACCATTAAACATTCAAGAACACCTAAATCCATCAAGAACCTTCTCACACACAAAACTTCACCAAATTTACACTACATCATAATATAGTGCATAATCAAATTGCTTGGCACTTAGGCCCTTAAATAACATGGCTCTTAGGCCCTTAAATTGCATAAACCATAAACACTGAATTTCCACATGTATATTTCCTTTGACCTGCAAATACACCCAACAATACATATGCCCTTAATAAACTCCTTGAGAGCATTTTACTAGCTCTTTTGCCATTGGCTCCTTAGGTATTTTATTATGCAAATCAAGCTCATTTTTCCTAAGGCATTTAAACTACATTGAGATAGTTTGTTTACCTCTTTTCTTCAAGATTTTTACTTGAACACTCTTGTTCTTCCTTGTTTGGAAATCGGTTGGAGTACTTGGCTACTTGTCAATGTTCTAATCAATACACAAGTAAAACCAATGAGCATTCAAGCTTCATGCTTAAACTCATTTACAACCCCTAGGTTATATATATTGTCTTTACACATTAGGATAGTTGTTTTACCTAGGAATAAAAAGAGAGCTTGAATAAGTAACAAGAGAGGACTCCTCCTTGTCCTTTGAAGATTGAAATAGAGCTATGAAAGGTCAAAAGAACACACCATCAAAGGGTGATTCTCGGTTACACACAAAAACAAGAGGAAACATTAATTTTCTTTAGTTTTCCTTACCTTAAAACAAAGGAGAATGACAAGGCATGAAAATATGAGCTCAAGCTCCTTCAATGGTGAATCTCCATGGCACTGAAATGGAGCTTTTGAAGATTTGAAAAGACAAGATTGTAGAGCTTGACTAAACTAAGAGAATGGTGGTCTTAGTTTTAGATTTGGCAAAGGGAGCTAGGAGATATAAGGGTTCAAAGCTTGAAGATGGTGCATGTGTTGTAGCATCACCGAAGGAGAAGGGAGAAGAAGATTGGAGACCATGTGAAATGAAGAAGGAAAGAAGAAAATGAGAAGGAAGCTTGCTTTTGGAGATATTTATGCTAAAAGTAAATAGTAACTTTTGTTTTATCACTTAGATAACTCACTTATTTGTGTAGGTGTGGTGAGTCACCCATGGAGACCGGCCCCCTTAGTCTTTTAGGCCAAGTCATGGTCTTTGTTGACCAACAAGACAACTTATATTGACTTATGTTATAAGTTTGCTTAATTTAGTTACTATTCACAAACTAAGGCACATATTTGTGAAATTTTTTATTTCCCATTGCTTTAGATGTTTTAATGTGATACTAAGTAGTACACATGTTAATTAAAGAGTAATGATGGACATTTAGCCATTCAAAACTCATTTACAAGACAATTTTTCAAAAATGTGCTTTATTACTCCTTAAAGCACATTTTGTGTTTTAACTTGTTTTTAAGCTTGGTTTTCTTTGGTAATTGGTTTTATATGTTCATTAACAAATAATTAAGGTATAGGTACGACCTATAGGTCTTATACAAACTTATCCCAAGCTTAGAGCAAATTTTTGCCCATATTGACTTTAAGGTATTTATTTTTGTTTTATTTGGTTTAATTGTCTACCAAGGTTTCCTAAGGACTTAATTAGCCTTATTAAATCATAATTGAATATCACTAAGTCTTGGTAGGTTCTTTGGGTCCCAACCCAGTTCACTTCCAAGTTTAGAACACGTTTTTGCTCAAACTGTCTTTTAGTGCTTTACTGGTTTTACTATGGTTTACATTGTACACTGACGTTTCTAAGGCTCTCTTTAGCCTTTAAATACCATAGTTTAAATGTTTAAAAACATATCAATGTTTGGGGTATTTCAATCTACCCCCCTTAAAAGAACTTCGTCCTCAAAGTTCACACTCCCACACATCATTGGATTAGAACACGGGGATAACTTACAAAATAAAACTTCCATAACCAAACATACTTTACATCACAACCTCAGACTTAACGGTCCGGGTACATATACACATCCATAAATAACATAACATATTCACATGATAACCTCGGACTTAACGTTCCGGGTATCTTAACAACATTATACTCACATCACAACCCTTCGACTCTCAGGTCTGGGTAACACAACAACATTTAGACACATAGGTCTTGATAACATAACAGCATTTAGACACATAGGTCAATGTAACACAACAACATTTAGACTCATAGGTCTCGATAAAATACACTTTTGGAACTCAAGGTCAAAATAATATTTATTACACATACCACACAACATGTCTTAGCATGTATGGCAACCAAAAATATCTTTGATATCCACTGTGATCCCGTAGAACCCGGTCGCGATGGACACCTTCCATCCCCGTTCCTTTGGGAGATCAAAACAATCACTTAAATTTGAAATTTTTCCTTGTGAGGTTAAGTAAGAGAACTTTAATTATGTAAAGTATCTATCGACGTTTTATAAATACCAATTCAAAATCCTTTTGAAAACACATACAACTCCAAGTCCAACTTAAGCTCTTTGCTTCTTTTCCTAGCGTGGTTATTTGTCACCACTTATAGGGAGCTTCAAGAATCATCCAACCCTGATGTGATCAGCATCAGTGTTGAACTATCCTTCCACCCCAATTTGTGTTCGGCTTCCCTTGATCACATGCAAATCAAGTTCCACCTCCCACTTCATTTTCACGCACCAAATAATATACCCATTTCCAATTTTCTATCTTTTAGTCTTTCTAGTCATAATCATTACATCTCGAAAGGATAGAACTCCGTCTACCAGTTATCTCCATTCACTTTAATCCTGTTACCTAGGGAATCTTATTCTCACTAGGTTCTATGTCGGTCTCATACCATTCCATGAATCACTATATTACATATATACATATATTTTATTAAAATATAACACATGGTTTTACATTTATACACTGTCAGGGTTTTTTGTTCCCCGGGAGTTTCTTTACTCCCTTACACTTGTACTCTCACACACAACTGTTAACAAAATAAACACACTTATCACAATGGTATTCGCATCTCTTGTGCGCAGTTACCACAATTAAACCATGGATGAATGCGTATGTTTATGTAACGCATGCACCAATCATCCAAACAAATCATTTTGTGTTATGCACAACATAGCTCACGTACACATGTGCGGTAAAACACACTAAGCGGTTTTGCGCTCTACCCCCCTTAAAAGGGATTACGCCCACGTAATCAGTCACTAAACATTGGCTTAAAATGTGCTGCCGTCGTGAAGTGTTTTAACTTCCACGCGGTCTGTTATACAATGTGTTCTGGTCAGAGGATCTTAACCAAATTGGCGGTTTAGTCCCTAAACCAAGAATTCTCATTGGAGTTTATTTAACTCATAACCGGTTTCGGTCCTGGCCTGTGAGGCTTCTAGGCATTAATAATTAGCCATTCACTCATGTTCACTATGGACATTCAACACTTAAATCACTAGCTCACTAGTTTCTGTTGCGCAACTCTGATAACTGTAGAGCTTAGTTTGCCGCACTCGTTATTCTTAATGTATTGTACATCTCCCATTTATCACATTTATCTTGGTAACAATGGTTTCTCAACCGACGCGTGGTATCTCTTACCGTGAGCGAACTCGGTAAGTTACAAAACTTTCCGTCCACTTCTCTAATAGCTTACTGCGTAAACTGCTACGTATTTCACAATAATTGACTTGTTTCCTTCCGACTTACTGTCGGTTGAGATTGAGCTACCACCTAATGTGTAGTGCTCTCTCGGTTATTTCCTGCACTTGAGGTATATTCCATACCGATATTTGGTATTCTGTGTTATTGCAGTCATTTATTGCTAAACATGTCTCCACATCTGGTTTTGTACATGTATCCTTTCATTGGTACGACCTTGCATTTCCTATGCATCGGTCATTTTATACATTATTCTTCCGTACAATTAACACGTTCCCAATCCCAGCTATCCCACTCGATCATTACTGCGCAAGTGCAATACCAAACACTCAGTCATACGAGTGAAGAAGGCGTTAACCCTTCGCATAAATCCCTCATGCATTCGCAACGGAATTCACACTGTGTCCACTGAGATTCTGATCTCGTATACTGGCTACTGGATTACTGCCTAGTTATATTGCTATCACTTATTGGTTAACATACTTATACAACGGTCGCTTGCTGCGCACCGTGCTCTTACTCATTGCATAACACTAACTTACATGGTATTTACTATCTCATTGACTTCCACACATATACTTACATCATTCGTATTATGGTTCGTCACTCATTTGGTTGACTACTGAATGCTCCTTGGGCATTAATCATTCGAGTCACAAGCCGGCGTTATTCGGCTCGTGCTTCACTTTATACCCACATGCTACTCAACTAACTGTCTCTCTCGCAATGATAACATGGTCAATCCCTAACATGTTTCTTGAACTTGGTTCACATAACTACCGCTGTTGCGGTCTCACAATATCGAGAGGTATCCCCACTCTTAATGCAGTGGTTCGTTCTCCACTCTATTCACTTATACAACATAAATTTCTGCAATCAATCAAATTTACATAACATATCTTGCTGTGGCTTATAAGCCTTATTTGTCTTGAGCTGCCGCCTCATTGTAGGCTGTCCACACACATGTACTTCTCTGTACAATGTTACGTGGTTTGGACGCCATATTGGGCTCCATGACAAGGTCGTTGCATCACGCTTGTTTTCATGGGATGCCCCTTCAAGGACGTCAGTCCCTCACCTGACAACTTATGTCTAACTGAGTGTTAGTTTTCAACCTTTGCATTTCTATCACGTTATTCGTTCATGATTGTTGATCCAAACATCCCTCAAGGATTGCTCCTGGGTGTTTTACTAAGTTATGTCCTTACATATGGCTTGCACTTATTGGTGTGTTTAGTAACTACGCCCGTTTTACATTTTTAGCTGGTTTACTATCCTCGTCTGTGAAGATCGATATTCCCTGGTAGTCCAGGTGATCATTCTGGGAGTTTCATCCCGTTCATTGCACATTAATGTGTCCACATTAGGCATCTGCCTTGCCATGCACAGGCTGGGTCACCGTTCCAGCTATCATGTTTATCCCTAGATCCTTAAGATATGCTATGTCTTTACATAACAGTTAGTGGCACTTCGCACCTCCTGACTCTTAAACATTCCATGAAAGGAATTCACTAATCCTTTAGTCACGTTAACTTGACTAGGTTTACTTCAACCATTCATGGTAATCCTTTGACTTATACTGCTGACCGTAGTACGGAGTCCGACTACTTCCCGTGTTTCGGACTCTACTCGTATACATATGTGGGGTACCCTACTGATACATTGCTACTTACCCAACTTACCCATAAGTAGGTCTAGCCAGGCCCACAAGCTCCTATCGGAGTGTGGCGTCCCACATTACAGTTGGTACACTCGTAGTGTCCGTCACACGCCTAGGTGAAGTATTCTGTTGTCAACTCCTTATATTGTCCTGTGGACAATATGCATTCCCTGCTTCCCGAACTTAATCATGGGATGGGTCTATCCACTGTTGTACTTTATCAACTGCCCTTGGTTTTACTAGTTTGGTTTAAAGAAGGTTAGAAAGAAGTATTGGTTTGTAAGAAAATCTGGTTTGAAAGAAAGAGTTTGAAATAAATCTAAGTTTGAAAGAAAAATTTTCATGGTTTCACAACGTCTTCTTACTTTAACCAGTCTAGCTTCTTGCTGACTGGTGTACTTCCAATTACAGAGGTTAAGCTATCAAGCCCTTCCACGGTTAGGATGATCTCACTTAACTCATGGTACTTTACTAAGTACTTCGTATTTGTTAAACTTCCTGAACAACCCTGTTAAGCACTTGCCATGGCAAGTGCGCCATGCTAACTGGCAATCGTTAAACACATACCAGTTGTGGTACTGTTCTTTACCCGCACTGTCCTCAGTGGTCTTGTAGCCCTCACTTGATCTACATTCTTGATAATAATTCCTCGGGGTGACTTCTCACTGTCTTCACATGATAATCATTAACTGGGGTGTTCCCCATCTTGGAGTCCCCTTTTACTTAGTATTGTATCCTCTTCGTAGCCCATTCCACGCACTTGTCGTGGTTACTGAGATCTGTCTCTTGTTTGGGTACTACGTTGTAGTTCCTTAGTCGGTTGGTATACCGTTGGTGTATTATTTAACAACTGTGGTCCCGTAGACACTCGTCTCGGGTTTCATTAATCCACTTCTTGTCTGTTGCACGGTCGGTGCATTGCAAGCTGGTTGTTCTCGACTGCTCAGCATGTCGACCCAGGTTGCCGGAAATTCTATTCTTTTATACACAAAGTTCTTCATTCTTCGCTATTAATGCGGTTAACTTTGTCCAGGTAGAAACCGTCTCCAGGATTCCCAGTTTTCGAGATCTACCGTATGACAGGTTCTCCGTACTTTTATAGGTATTTAATAACAGCCAAATTGGGTATTCCCGAGTATGAGAGGACTTTCATCTCTCTGGCGTTGTTTCCCAAGTTATAACAGGGATTGTGGAGGGCGGGAAGGATATTGTAGGTTTCCAGTACCCACTGGTTACTCCTAACTAGCGTATCTCTCACGCTATCACTCAACCCTTAACCCAAAGTACTAAAATCCTAACTCGGTACTTCCTAAGCTCGGTAATTCAGTCATCAGAGCGATACTTCGCTCCGATACCACTTTTTGTAACACCCCATCCAACATTAACACACTTAACGACAAACTGCAGCGGAAAACATACATCGTCACATTACTTAACTCGTTGGTGTTACACGCCGTTAACCACCCACGTGGCTAACAAGGCTATTCCATATACATTGTATCGGTCTTATGGACTAGATTCCCGAGCGACTACACATTACTATCTGTTATACCCAAAATTTCAACCCCCCCGGAGTAGTCTCTAAGGCATACGTGTTACAAAGGGCAAAGTGGTCAAAATGCACCAATGTAGGATTTTCCAAGGACATTCTCGGGATTTTCTATTTTTCATATGACTTGTTCATTATCTCCAAACACTTCCAAACATCATGATCATTATGAAAGGTATTTCATGATTCTCTGATAATATTTATTCTGGAAATTAAGCTTTTAATTCATATTATAAGCTAATTTCTTTAATAATTAACACATGAAATAGCCTCAAAATAGAAATTAAAAGGTTTCCAAAATTAAAATAAAAGTGTCACATGGTTACCATGACTACATACAGTCATAAACCTGAAATTATTTTATTTGGTACCTTAGCCCAAAATTTAAAAGAGAAATTCAATCGTTTTTGCAATTTTCTCTCTCCTATGGAAAATACCGAAATTAAAACAAAACGTCATGAAATTTTAACACAAGATAGAGGATGTTTATTAGAGACTAATGCCGTTGGAATTTCGTTATTTCGACTTTCCAATAATAAGTTATGAATTATGGGAGATTCCAGATTGAAAGATTTTTATCTAATCGGTTATTTATCAAAATAACCCGATTCCAACTCTCAAAATTCCTAAAAATCATCCTTTATCTTCAGTTAAAATTTCATAATTTATCTCGGCCTGAAACATATTTTACAAAATCAGATTCCCTTAGAGCACGAAATCAGCGTTTTAGATAAAGATCTTGCTCTATCAATTTGACCATGCTCTTTCTATAAAAGGACCCCCAAAAAAACGAACTAGGGCAAGGAAGAACACCTCCAAAGTCAGAGAACACAGCCTCCTCACTCTCTCTCACGTTTTCCAACACCCGGCCACCCAAATCATACCGAAAATCCCCTGAAATCACCATCCAAACACGTTTTCCAATCCCCAAAGCATCAATAGTCATCAAAACCCCACAAAAACACCCCTAAAACGTGAAGAACAGCAAGAACAACCAACAACCAGAAGCTTGGGTCGAAATCCTCTCGGGTCTGCCATCAACGGAGCACTCGACGAATCCCAGTGTGAAGAAACGTTGCGAATCCGAAGGTAAAACAGGTAGAAACTCCACTTCCCTGATTCACCACGGTATTATCTGTCTTGCCTCAAAATTTGGGCTCAAACTAACCTTCGTACGCTTCTGTATTGCTGTTTATTCAAGCTTCTGTCCAATAACTTGTTTACCAAGTTTCGTGCATAATTCGAATTCAAATTGAGAACTTTCGACCACTAACGTATTGTACATCTTTCAGGCTACGCACCCATAAAATTTGAGCCGAAAACACCTTCGGGAACAGCCTCAAAGCCGCCGTCCGAGGGCTGTCCGCACCCACGGACGTCGTGTCCGGGGTCCCGGACTCCCTGTCCGTAAGCTCGGACACCCACGGACGGCGGCGGGATTTTAAAAATTTAAAAATTAGGTTTTTTTAATAGTGTCCGGGCCCACGGACAGTCTGTCCGAGGCCCCGGACTTTACAATTTTCTGTTTTCTGTTTAATTCGACTTTTTTGTTATGTAGGTTAACTGGGGTCCGTGGCTTCGGACATTAGGTCCGTGGCTACGGACGGAAACAAAATTTGACCTAATTCTGCCTCCGAAACCCTAGTTTAGGTATTTTAATTTCCACTTTAATTTTCTGTCAAAAAACGTTAAAAAATAAAAAAAACAGAAGCGCGCACCTAGGTTAAAAACAACTTTGTAGAAAGCCGTAATTGAACCAAGTAGAGGAAAAACGACCTAGGAAGGGTAATGAAAGTAATTGAACCCTAATAAGTCGAATATCAAGCCCCCGAACCCGAACTCTCCTTTCCTAATTTGATCTAGGTTAAAATTAGGTGGCGACTCATAATAGGTTCCAGTGAGCTAGCTTAGGTTTTAATAATTATTGTTTTTATGACATAGTTATTAATCTTAGGTTATAAGCGGACCTAAAACCCGACTAGATCCCAATCAACTTAATCCACATAGGATAGGGTTTAAAATCGAGGCTCACAGACTGGCGACTCTGCTGGGGATAAAACTCTTAATTTTAGCTTGTTTAATTTTAAGAAAGAGGGCTTAACTCGAAAATGTTTATTTATGGCTTTATCATATTGTTTGTTTACTTTCGTGCGCACTTTAATTTTTGCACCCTTGCATCATATGAGAGCGAGGGTCCACACAAACCAGTTTCACCCCGGGACCCATCTAGGGTCCCCTGTCAGGGACTCACACCTTTTAGGTGATGTGAATAAGCGGGGGAAAAGAGGAGGATGTCGTCTAACCACGTCCCCTTAATACCTGGGCCTTAGCCCCAAGCGTTTTCCTGGCAGTGTCCTTACCTAGCCCATTGTTTGGTCAGTCAAAGACCCGACCGTAGACGCACACCTTTAGGTGATGTGAAAAAAGTGGGGAAACCCAAAGAGAATAGCGTGCAAGCCCTATTCCTTTGTGGCGACCTGGGCCCAAGCCCCAAGCACCTCTCCGGATCGATCCATACCCAAATTGATTTAACCGTCAAGTGAGGACATGTTGAATTTGTGTGGGCCTTGTTTGCTTGTATGATCGGCCCATTACCTAGCCTAGAGATTGATAGGAACTTCTCCTACATTAACCTAGCCCAACCGAATTGGCGGCTCTACTTGTTTGCGGCCCAGAGGCCCTGTTGGGTTTAACATGTGAGTCGTTCGGGCTTCGGCCCAAAAGCTTAGACTTAGGTGATTTCTCTTCTGGCCCAATTTGAATTATCCAATTAGTTCTAGGCCCAAAAAAAAGGAAATCCACCTGGACTTGAAATAACCCACAAGTTCTGAAAAATAAAATCTTTTTCTGCTTAGCAACCATCTTCTCTGTCCCAAGGAAAGTTAGGCCCATTTGTGGTTTAGGGACCATTCCAGCCCATGTGCTTTACTCCAGGCCCAAACACATTCCGGCCCAAGGGCTCATTCTAGACTAAGTAAACTTCTCATTTGGGCCCTAGCCCCAAACCCTAGATCTAGGTTCACCTCTCAGGCCCAATCAAAGCCATCTGTCTAGATTTCAGCCCAAGTTCCAGTTCATAAGATACTCCAACCCAAACACCTCATTCTCTGGGTATCCTGGCCCACTTGCTTTCAGCCTAAGTCTGTTTTGATCTATCTCGTGAAGCGTCATTCTCACCTTAGTATCTTTCAGCCCACTTCCTTTTGTTAGCTAATAATGGACACCTTGAACACAGGTAGACTCAAGTCCTAAGTGCAGTCCAATCGACATGGAAGCCCAGCTCGCAATTTTGGAACAAAAGAACATGGCCACCATTGAAGCCATGGAGCAGAGGCATAGTGCTGCCATGGACGCCGTGGAATCTAACTACGTTGCTGTTATCGAAGAGTTGAAAGCAAAGGCTCTTTCCCTCGAGTCCGAACGTCAAGCTCGGGATGAGTTAGTGGACAGGCTTCTCAACACCCTTTTTGACTGCATTGAAGTTGGCTCCATTAGGGTCCGAGGATCGAAGGAGAATGTCAAAGAAATTGCTACAAAACTCAGGAAAGTGATTAGGCAACCAGGAGCAGCAACTTGCATCCAAAGCTGCACCCGCAAGAGGACCAGGCAACATGAGGAAGACAGTGATCGACAGTCAAGAGGACCTGGTTGGAGCGTTGGGACAGTAGAACCGCCCCGACGGAATTCTCGACAAAGAGAGTTTACAGATATCGGTCGAACACCAAGACAAGCACTTGAAGAGCTTCGAGGAAGATATCCGATGCAACCGCTCGCCCTGAGGCCAGGAACTACTCATCTGGGGAAGGATCTTAATCAATTTTGTCACTTTCATCAGCTGCCCGGTCACGACACTGACCACTGCAGAGCCCTACAACACAGAATCCAGGATCTGATTGACCAAGGGCTCCAATTCTAAAAACATGGTGGGGAGCGTAGGGCACGCGTGCCCAGGCATCATCAAAAATGTTGTTTTTTAGTGTTTTTCTCATTAAATGCATTTCTTTTCCTGATTAGTTATCTTTCAACTTTTGTAGTAGTTAGACCCCTTGAATCGTTTTCGGTAGTTTTCCTGAGTTTGTAATTTCCAACATTATTCTTTTTGTTGAATAAAACATAGTTCATGTTTCATAATTTTGGTACAAGGCATCATTCATTTATTCGAAAAAATTTTTTTTTAAAAAAAAGAGCACTCACGTCTTTCAAGGATCACGAAGTAATCATTTTCTGACTATGCAATGGAACGACTTGTCTCTTGTTTCTAAAAATTCGAACATGGCTAACCAAACACCACAAACTCACAACATAATACCAAATAACCCCGAGCGGTTTCCAAATCCCACTCCGTTTAAGTTTTCATAAACCCCAGTCAATGCTGGGGGCAATCTGAGTTCAGGATCATCACTTTAATCTTTCGTTTAAGCGGGTGAACTAGTCTCTGAGTGAAATTCCAGAGTGTCTTGAGCGGAAAACCCACAGTGAACGAGCGTGTCATTTTTACACGACTCCGGTGAGACCACATTCAAAGGTAAATAAACGGCATACTCCAACCGAAAGAGATAATTTGTAATTTACTCTTAGACCTGCGAAAAGTAGCAAAGAGCGGATACACACTATCAAGAATGACGAAGCACCTAGGTACAACACCACATAGCCAAAAGCTTGTAAACCCTGACATTAAACCCTAGGCACCCCCGTTGAGCCTTTCATATATCCCTTTTCGGTAATATGACACCACAAAATAACCCAGCCAATGATGAAAGTCCGACCCGGTGACCGAAGGGAGCGAGGAGTCAAACTCTCAGATAACGTTCTCATCAGTCCGAAGAAGCAATGCCGCTATCAGCATGACGAAGTGATCCGTAAATGGTCCCAGAGTGACACAGGATCAAAAGAGCTCACATCAAAACAGCTCTCGAAGCCCAAAACCGGGAAACACAAGAACCCCAAAGGCAAAGTCAAGAAAGGATAAAACAGAAAGGCGAACCCAAAGTGCCTCGAAGAAGTCCAAATGACAAAAAAAAGAGAAATGGTGTAAAGGACAACTCCAAAAGTCCAGGTCCAGAAGCTCAAAACCAACGTCAACATGAAGCAGTTAGACGACTTCAAGACAAGGAAGATGAATCTGAGAGAAGACGCAAGTTGCAGCTTTGGTCACCCATTTAAGCTCCACATACCTCAAATATCCCTCCATGATCCCGTCGCCTTTCATCACACCCTATGGCCACGTTATAAGCTTTAAAGACTTCCGACTTGATAGTTGTGTGTCCAATCACGTGAAAGTAACAGATCAAATGCGTAAATCCATCAAATATTGAATTCAATGGTTTTGAAGTTATGACCATGAGCGAGAAATGAGTGCAAACACCGACCACATCGAGTGTAGGTTAGGAAGCACCACGTCAAAGAATAAGCCTCAACCCTGTGAGGATGAGACTTGTTCGCACGTTTAATCAAAGAATACTGGGGGCAATCGATCGTTCCGATCGATTGCCATGAACTCTAGCTCGGATTGTCCTAGGGAAAAATACTGGGGGCAATTGTTGGTTCCAACAATTGCCATGTCAACACCAATTAAAACCCAAAGCTCGAGCACCACCATCCCACCACAGGCACACATAAGTCCTTACCACCACACACACACTCTCAAGCCCGTCATTGGCCTTGACCTCCATCCAAAATCACAACCCAATCCCAGGTCTATCGCAAATCCTGAACACCGGAAAAGCCTTTAACACCACAACAAACACCACACACTTCCACCAATGGCATGTTCATTTTTCAAGAAGCAAATTGCAGATTTGAAATTTTTAGTCAGGAAATGATCATTTCACTTTCCTTTTTCAGCAGGGTTTTTCTCAAGCATTGCCAAGTTCGGCACCTTTTCCAACAGTTTCCTATTTTGAACGAGTATCTTTCATATATTTTGATTGCATACATCTTATCATCATTGCCATGTTTGGCACTCCAGTAATCAGTTTTCATCATTTGCACGAGACCATTATCTTCCTAACTCATTTTTAGTTCGAGACCCAAAACAGTGCGAGGCCCTGCAGTTTCCTCATTCAGTACGAGACCTAGCATCTTCATTCAGTGCGAGACCCATCTTTTCCTTCAGTGCGAGACCTACCATCTTCATCAGTGCGAGACCCATCATTTTCAAGACTTTAGTACAAGACATCTTCATTCAGTGCGCGACCCAGAATCAGTGCGGAATCCAGCTTTTTCTTCATCCATTTAGTACGAGACTTCTGTGCGAGACCAAGCATCTTCATCAGTGCGAGACCTATCATCTTCATCAGTGCGAGACCTATCGTCATCATCCAGTGCGAGACCAGTACGAGACCTAGTATCATCTTCAGTGCGAGACAAGTACGAGACAGAGCGTGATCTAAGTTGGCGGGGCAGAGGCAATAAGTCCCCATCTTCATGTCAACTTCTTGGGAGAAACAACTAGTGGGCAGTGGCAATAAGTCCCCTTGGTAATCTAGAAGTTATCCCAGCACCCCAGTTGGTGGGCAGAGGCAATAAGTCCCCATAGTATACCAACCAGGAGCATTGGAACGGGTTTCGGTCCCCAAAGCATCCGAGCATCATCAACATCATCAATATCATCAGCATCATCAACATCATCAATATCATTAGCATCATTAGCAACGCTAGCATATCAGCATTCCTACATACACTTTGATTGTAATTTGATATGCACATCATCATAGCCATGTTTGGCACTTTCATAATCAACTTTCATCATGATCATTTGCATAAAGTTTGCCTTGCATCCGTCTGCATGAAACTCCTCATCATAGACTAAGAGATACAGATTCTCGCCCCGGAGATACAGATTCTTCAGAGATACAGATTCTCATCCCGAAGATACAGATTCTTCAGAGATACAGATTCTCGCCCCGGAGATACAGATTCTTCAGAGATACAGATTCTCATCCCGAGATACAGATTCTTCAGAGATACAGATTCTCATCCCGAAGATACAGATTCTTCAGAGATACAGATTCTCAACTCGAAGATACAGATTCTTCAGAGATACAGATTCTCATCCATAAATACAGACTCTTTAGAGATACAGATTCTCACCCGTAGATTCAGATACAGATTCTCATCCATAGATACAAACTCTTCAGAGATACAGATTCTCACCCGTAGATTCAGATACAGATTCTCACCATGAAGATGTAGATTCTTTACAGATACAAATTCTCACCTGAGTTGAAGAACTCACCCTCAAGCTTGTCATAAGTCTTACCCACTTCCTTAGCACCTGCCACGTTTGGCACTCTCTGTCCTTAACCTTTTACACACTTCGGAATAGGTTCCGGTCCCTAGATGCACCTAGGTCATACAATTCATCATCACATTAAGCACGTTTCACTCATTATAGGTAGTCAGCGCCTTAGAATAGCTTGACATCATTTTCATCGTTTAGGTAGTCAACGCCATAGAATCGCTTGACATCTTCTCATTCTCACTCATAGGTAGTCAGCGCCTTAGAATAGCTCGACGCAATCTGCATATAGGGCCTTTTAAGATCTAAAATTTTGGGGTATCACTCAGGCATCAACTAGTCTTTTCATCTTCATTACAAAGCCTAGTTGACGGGGGGCAATCTGTTATACCCAAAATTTCAACCCCCCCGGAGTAGTCTCTAAGGCATACGTGTTACAAAGGGCAAAGTGGTCAAAATGCACCAATGTAGGATTTTCCAAGGACATTCTCGGGATTTTCTATTTTTCATATGACTTGTTCATTATCTCCAAACACTTCCAAACATCATGATCATTATGAAAGGTATTTCATGATTCTCTGATAATATTTATTCTGGAAATTAAGCTTTTAATTCATATTATAAGCTAATTTCTTTAATAATTAACACATGAAATAGCCTCAAAATAGAAATTAAAAGGTTTCCAAAATTAAAATAAAAGTGTCACATGGTTACCATGACTACATACAGTCATAAACCTGAAATTATTTTATTTGGTACCTTAGCCCAAAATTTAAAAGAGAAATTCAATCGTTTTTGCAATTTTCTCTCTCCTATGGAAAATACCGAAATTAAAACAAAATGTCATGAAATTTTAACACAAGATAGAGGATGTTTATTAGAGACTAATGCCGTTGGAATTTCGTTATTTCGACTTTCCAATAATAAGTTATGAATTATGGGAGATTCCAGATTGAAAGATTTTTATCTAATCGGTTATTTATCAAAATAACCCGATTCCAACTCTCAAAATTCCTAAAAATCATCCTTTATCTTCAGTTAAAATTTCATAATTTATCTCGGCCTGAAACATATTTTACAAAATCAGATTCCCTTAGAGCACGAAATCAGCGTTTTAGATAAAGATCTTGCTCTATCAATTTGACCATGCTCTTTCTATAAAAGGACCCCCAAAAAAACGAACTAGGGCAAGGAAGAACACCTCCAAAGTCAGAGAACACAGCCTCCTCACTCTCTCTCACGTTTTCCAACACCCGGCCACCCAAATCATACCGAAAATCCCCTGAAATCACCATCCAAACACGTTTTCCAATCCCCAAAGCATCAATAGTCATCAAAACCCCACAAAAACACCCCTAAAACGTGAAGAACAGCAAGAACAACCAACAACCAGAAGCTTGGGTCGAAATCCTCTCGGGTCTGCCATCAACGGAGCACTCGACGAATCCCAGTGTGAAGAAACGTTGCGAATCCGAAGGTAAAACAGGTAGAAACTCCACTTCCCTGATTCACCACGGTATTATCTGTCTTGCCTCAAAATTTGGGCTCAAACTAACCTTCGTACGCTTCTGTATTGCTGTTTATTCAAGCTTCTGTCCAATAACTTGTTCACCAAGTTTCGTGCATAATTCGAATTCAAATTGAGAACTTTCGACCACTAACGTATTGTACATCTTTCAGGCTACGCACCCATAAAATTTGAGCCGAAAACACCTTCGGGAACAGCCTCAAAGCCGCCGTCCGAGGGCTGTCCGCACCCACGGACGTCGTGTCCGGGGTCCCGGACTCCTGTCCGTAAGCTCGGACACCCACGGACGGCGGCGGGATTTTAAAAATTTAAAAATTAGGTTTTTTTAATAGTGTCCGGGCCCACGGACAGTCTGTCCGAGGCCCCGGACTTTACAATTTTCTGTTTTCTGTTTAATTCGACTTTTTTGTTATGTAGGTTAACTGGGGTCCGTGGCTTCGGACATTAGGTCCGTGGCTACGGACGGAAACAAAATTTGACCTAATTCTGCCTCCGAAACCCTAGTTTAGGTATTTTAATTTCCACTTTAATTTTCTGTCAAAAAACGTTAAAAAATAAAAAAAACAGAAGCGCGCACCTAGGTTAAAAACAACTTTGTAGAAAGCCGTAATTGAACCAAGTAGAGGAAAAACGACCTAGGAAGGGTAATGAAAGTAATTGAACCCTAAATAAGTCGAATATCAAGCCCCCGAACCCGAACTCTCCTTTCCTAATTTGATCTAGGTTAAAATTAGGTGGCGACTCATAATAGGTTCCAGTGAGCTAGCTTAGGTTTTAATAATTATTGTTTTTATGACATAGTTATTAATCTTAGGTTATAAGCGGACCTAAAACCCGACTAGATCCCAATCAACTTAATCCACATAGGATAGGGTTTAAAATCGAGGCTCACACTATCCCTTTCTATTGACAACAGAACATACACATACCTTCCAACTGTACCGAGTATTCACTAACTAATGCCAATAACAATTTCGGTCTTACTACACCTACTGTACATATACAACTTAAATGATTACCCATGTACAAACGACTACCCCGTCCTACACTCAAACGGCTTCCAGCTCCTTGTACCTGAAATAGGAAATAGAAGAAAGGGTGGCCCCCCAGGGGCTCAGCACCTTTGCTGGTATGGTAATCCCGCAGCCCGCATGCTATCGGGCCATGCACAACTAATTGTCGTCTTAGCATGCGGTTGATTACATTTAAATCATGCATGTACTCCCATAACACAAAATACATTACAATCCACAACAGAGGTCACAACAAATATAGACAACACATCTACACCTAATAAATCACTCCTTGTGTTCTTTGACCCTAGAGTGTTTCTCCTCCAACGGAGCTACTTCCTTAATAGACGACACTTACCCATTAGTCGGGTTATCCTTAAACACCTCCTATCATAAACTGGGATTCATATCCATGATCCACATACTCCACATTTTACAACATAATACATCACACCGCTATAAAAATTACGGCACAACAACAATACATAACGCAACGGGTACGGTTCTCTTAAGGAACCGACCCCAAACATAGTTAATTCACCTGTGAGCCTAGAGAATGATATTACCCTCATGCTAAGCTCGTTATACAACACTCATTACCGTCCTAATAGTCGGACGAGTAACTTAAGTTAAGATGGATCGGATTTAGTGACCCGAACACACCACACAAACACATGTTCCCCCTAAACCGATCATAAGTCAGAATAGCTAAGCTTTGGAGTAAGCTAATGGGAGATCGTAACCCGTGAGGGAAACAACCATAACAGAGAGGAGGGTAAGGCTAAAAAGGATACCCACTCCCAACAACGCGCGACCGGCCTAACCGGATTCCTCACCCCTGTTAGTACATATATACTTTTAGATAATAGTTAGAGCCCCACTATGGGGTCTATCACATCCATACACCATACAGTATTACAACTGGGTTAAACACACGAGGGAGGTCCTTACATTCGCACACAAACATCACACGATTAACTCACACATAGCCGTGGTTAGAATGTCCCATGGTTCGGGTCGTTAAATCCGAATACCGATCTCTCATGTGATCCTAGACTCAGTTAGCTAAGGTTTAACACTTTTGAGGTTAAATGGTATCGGAATTGAACACGCCACATAAATGAATTACTATAAACCCATTACATGTTTTATCTTACAACGTGGCAAACATACAGAAAAACACATTGGCATACAAGCCGGTGTAATCCGGTAGGACACAGGTTGCAAGAAAACCATACCTGTCACCGGGGTTTCACTCTAACGTGCCATCACATGTTCCTCGTAACATCTTTGTACAACTGGTAACATTACATTTACTTTTATTAACATCGGGGTAACATGATTGTTTAAAGTCTAATGCTCATAACTTATCCCCGTTAACTAGTTAAATAACTTCACATTTTAACTTGTTTTACTTTTTTTTCATTTTAATACAACTTTTCCCCCACTAAATTGTCATTATAACTCACTTAACATGTCCTTAACAATCTTATAACATCATTACTTAATAATCCCCATCATCCTATAACCTTAAACAATGTTTTTGGTCCGACCGACCTTACCGACCGACCTTACACAAGGTCGGTCCATTCCAGAGCATATTACCGTCAAAAATTCTACTCTGACCGACCTTGCAAGTTAGGTCCACAAGGTCGGTCTATTCCCGAGAGTTTTTCCTCTTTGAAAACTCAGGCCCGACCGATCTTGGCAAGTTCGGTCGATTCCAGAGACTCAATTCGTACCCAAAATACAAGCCCGACCGACCTTGCAAGTCCGGTCCCCAAGGTCGGTCCATTCCAGATACTCTTTCTGGTAGTGTTAACTGAGCTCGACGACCTTACAAGTCCGGTCCCTAAGGTCGGTCGGCTCCAGACCTTTGTTTCTACATTCCCATTTGACTCCAAACTTCACCTCATGTATCCTAGTATGTTCTAACCTCATTTGGGCACGTCAAACACACCTTAAGACTTCATTAAACTCCTTAAATCACCCATTAAAGATCTTCCTCAAGCATTACACAATTCTTATAAATACTAACACTTGTAGTGTTTTTCCTTAGGTTTCTAAGTGGTGTTTTATAACTATGACAATCACTATCCCAAAATGTTTCCTTACCACCATTATCACTACTCCAAAGGCATTATTTTCCCTTTGATCACCAAAACATGCACAAGACTTAACACTTCACACACATAACCTTGGTGTGTTTAAAACACCCATTGATCTCTAAGTCCTCCAAGACTTTAGTACATCCCACAAACACCCATTGTATTTCTAGAACTTCCAAGATAATGTCTAAATCCTTGTAACACTCTAAACACCTTAATACATGCTTTCTTCCCTAGTAAAACATTTATTCATTCCTAACACTTCCTAGTTCACTAAAACTTATTTAAGCACTTAAAACTTCTTGTACATTATCCAAATTTTGCCATGGGTTCTCCTAGCATATCGTCATACCAAGACACATTGTTTTTCACCATTAAACATTCAAGAACACCTAAATCCATCAAGAACCTTCTCACACACAAAACTTCACCAAATTTACACTACATCACAATATATTGCATAATCAAATTGCTTGGCACTTAGGCCCTTGAATAACATGGCTCTTAGGCCCTTAAATTGCATAAACCATAAACACTGAACTTCCACATGTATATATTGCCTTTGACCTGCAAATACACCCAACAATACATATGCCCTTAATAAACTCCTTGAGAGCATTTTACTAGCTCATTTGCCATTGGCTCCTTTGGTATTTTATTAAGCAAATCAAGCACATTTTTCCTAAGGCATTTAAACTACATTGAGATAGTTTGTTTACCTCTTTTCTTCAAGATTTTTACTTGAACACTCTTGTTCTTCCTTGTTTGGAAATCGGCAGGAGTACTTGGCTACTTGTCAATGTTCTAATCAATACACAAGTAAAACCAATGAGCATTCAAGCTTCATGCTTAAACTCATTTACAAACCCTAGGTTATATATATTATCTTTACACATTAGGATAGTTGTTTTACCTTGGAATAAAAAGAGAGCTTGAATAAGTAACAAGAGAGGACTCCTCTTTGTCCTTTGAAGATTGAAATGGAGCTATGAAAGATCAAAAGAACACACCATCAAAGGGTGATTCTCGGTTACACACAAAAACAAGAGGAAACATTGATTTTCTTTGGTTTTCCTTACCTTAAAACAAAGGAGAATGACAAGGCATGAAAATATGAGCTCAAGCTCCTTCAATGGTGAATCTCCATGGCACCAAAATGGAGCTTTTGAAGATTTGAAAAGACAAGATTGTAGAGCTTGACTAAACTAAGAGAATGGTGGTCTTAGTTTTTAATTTGGCTAAGGGAGCTAGGAGATATAAGGGTTCAAAGCTTGAAGATGGTGCATGTGCTGTAGTATCACCGAAGGAGAAGGGAGAATAAGATTGGAGACCGTGTGAAATGAAGAAGGAAAGAAGAAAATGAGAAGGAAGCTTGCTTTTGGAGATATTTATGCTAAAAGTAAATAGTAACTTTTGCTTTATCACTTAGTTAACTCACTTATTTGTGTAGGTGTGGTGAGCCACCCATGGAGACCGGCCCCATTAGTGTTTTAGGCCAAGTCATGGTCTTTGTTGACCAACAAGACAACTTATATTGACTTACGTTATAAGCTTGCTTAATTTAGTTACTATTCACAAACTAAGGCACATATTTGTGAAATTTTTGATTTCCCATTGATTTAGACTTTCTAATGTGATACTAAGTAGTACACATGTTAATTAAAGAGTAATGATGGACATTTAGCCATTCAAAACTAATTTACAAGACAATTTTTCCAAAATGTGCTTTAAGACTCCTTAAAGCACATTTTGTGTTTTAACTTGTTTTCAAGCTTGGTTTTCTTTGGTAATTGGTTTTATATGTTCATTAACATATAATTAAGGTATAGGTATGACCTTTAGGTCTTATACAAACTTATCCCAAGCTTAGAGCACATTTTTGCCCATATTGACTTTAAGGTATTTATTTTTGTTTTATTTGGTTTAATTGTCTACCAAGGTTTCCTAAGGACTTAATTAGCCTTATTAAATCATAATTGAATATCACTAAGTCTTGGTAGGTTCTTTGGGTCCCAACCCAGTTCACTTCCAAGTTTAGAACATGTTTTTGCTCAAACTGTCTTTTAGTGCTTTACTGTTTTTACTATGGTTTAAATTGTACACTGACGTTTCTAAGGCTCTCTTTAGCCTTTAAATACCATAGTTTAAATATTTAAAAACATATCAAGGTTTGGGGTATTTCAATCTACCCCCCTTAAAAGAACTTCGTCCTCGAAGTTCACACTTCCCACACATCATTGGATTAGAACACGGGGATAACTTACAAAATAAAACTTCCATAACCAAACATACTTTATATCACAACCTTGGACTTAACGGTCCGGGTACATATACACATCCATACATAACATAACATATTCACATGATAACCTCGGACTTAACGGTCCGGGTATCTTAACAACATTATACTCACATCACAACCCTTAGACTCTCAGGTCTGGGTAACACAACAACATTTAGACACATAGGTCTTGATAACATAACAGCATTTAGGCACATAGGTCTATGTAACACAACAACATTTAGACTCATAGGTCTCGATAACATACACTTTTGGAACTCAAGGTCAAAATAATATTTATTACACATACCACACAACATGTCTTAGCATGTATGGCAACCAAAAATATCTTTGATATCCACTGTGATCCCGTAGAACCCGGTCGCGATGGACACCTTCCATCCCCGTTCCTTTGGGAGATCAAAACAATCACTTAAATTTGAAATTTTTCCTTGTGAGGTTAAGTAAGAGAACTTTAATTATGTAAAGTATCTATCGACGTTTTATAAATACCAATTCAAAATCCTTTTGAAAACACATACAACTCCAAGTCCAACTTAAGCTCTTTGCTTCTTTTCCTAGCATGGTTATTTGTGACCACTTATAGGGAGCTTCAAGAATCATCCAACCCTGATGTGATCAGCATCAGTGTTGAACTATCCTTCCACCCCAATTTGTGTTCGACTTCCCTTGATCACATGCAAATCAAGTTCCACCTCCCACTTCATTTTCACGCACCAAATAATATACCCATTTCCAATTTTCTATCTTTTAGTCTTTCTAGTCATAATCATTACATCTCCAAAGGATAGAACTCCGTCTACCAGTTATCTCCATTCACTTTAATCCTGTTACCTAGGGAATCTTATTCTCACTAGGTTCTATGTCGGTCTCATACCCTTCCATGAATCACTATATTACATATATACATATATTTTTAAAATATAACACACGGTTTTACATTTATACACTGTCGGGGTTTTTTGTTCCCCGGGAGTTTCTTTACTCCCTTACACTTGTACTCTCACACACAACTGTTAACAAAATATACACACTTATCACAATGGTATTCGCATCTCTTGTGCGCAGTTACCACAATTAAACCATGGATGAATGCGTATGTTTATGTAACGCACGCACCAATCATCCAAACAAATCATTTTGTGTTATGCACAACATAGCTCACGTACACTTGTGCGGTAAAACACACTAAGCGGTTTTGCGCTCTACCCCCTTAAAAGGGATTACGCCCACGTAATTAGTCACTAAACATTGGCTTAAATGTTCTGCCGTCGTGAAGTGTTTTAACTTCCACGCGGTCTGTTATACAATGCGTTCTGGTTAGAGGATCTTAACCAAATTGGCGGTTTAGTCCCTAAACCAAGAATTCTCATTGGAGTTTATTTAAATCATAACCGGTTTCGGTCCTGGCTTGTGAGGCTTCTAGGCATTAATAATTAGCCATTCACTCATGTTCACTATGGACATTCAACACTTGAATCACTGCCTCACTAGTTTCTGCTGCGCAACTCTGATAACTGTAGAGCTTAGTTTGCCCCACTCGTTATTCTTAATGTATTGTACATCTCCCATTTATCACATTTATCTTGGTAACAATGGTTTCTCAACCGACGCGTGGTATCTCTTACCGTGAGCGAACTCGGTGAGTTACAAAACTTTCCATCCACTTCTCTAATAACTTACTGCGTAAACTGCTACGTATTTCACAATAATTGACTTGTTTCCTTCCGACTTACTGTCGGTTGAGATTGAGCTACCACCTAATGTGTAGTGCTGTCTCGCTTATTTCCTGCACTTGAGGTATATTCCATACCGATATTTGGTATTCTGTGTTATTGCAGTCATTTATTGCTAAACATGTCTCCACATCTGGTTTTGTACATGTATCCTTTCATTGGTACGACCTTTCATTTCCTATGCATCGGTCATTATAACATTATTCTTCCACAATTAAAACGTTCCCAATTCCCAGCTATCCCACTCGATCATTACTGCGCAAGTGCAATACCAAAACACTCAGTCATACAGAGTGCAGAGGCGTAAACCCTTGGCAGTAAATCCCTCATGCGATTCGCAACGGAATTCACACTGTGTTCCACTGAGATTCTGATCTCGTAATACTGGCTACTGGCTTACTGCCTAGTTATTTGCTATCACTTATCGGTTAACAATACTTATACAACGGTCGCTTGCTGCGCACCGTGCTCTTACTCATTGCATAACACTAACTTACATGGTATTTACTGTCATATTAACTTCCACACATATACTTACATCATTCGTATTAGGGTTCGTCACTCATTTGGATGACTACTGAATGCTCCTTGAGCATTAATCATTCGAGTCACAAGCCGGCGTTATTCAGCTCGGTGCTTCACTTTATACCCACATGCTACTCAACTAACTGTTCTCTCGCAATGATAACATGGTCAATCCCTAAGATGTTTTTGAACTTGGTTCACATAACTACCGCTGTTGTGGTCTCACAATATCGAGAGGTATCCCCACTCTTAATGCAGTGGTTCGTTCTCCACTCTATTCACTTATACAACTTAAACTTCTGCAATCAATCAAATTTACATAACATATCTTGCTTGTGGCTTATAAGCCTTATTGTCTTGAGCTGCGCTCATTGTAGGCTGTCCACACACATGTACTTCTCTGTACAACGTTACGTGGTTTGGACGCCATATTGGGCTCCATGACAAGGTCGTTGCATCACGCTTGTTTTCATGGGATGCCCCTTCAAGGACGTCAGTCCCTCTCCTGACAACTTATGTCTAAACATTTTTCACCGAAGCACGAGACACAGAAGTTCTATTTTCTTCACCGAAAATTCAGAAAGATAGAACTTATGGGACTGATGTGAAGGGAAGAAATGGTACCAAGCAAAACAAGACACATGGAGCATCCGACCGCTTCTAGCCGGATGGAAATATGAGTACATAAGGCATCTGGCCGTCTCCGGCCGGACGGAAGTAGGACTTAGGCAAGGCAATGTATAGTATGGCTGGCAGTCTGTGGTCGGCCAAAGATGTTAGGGGAGGGCAAAACCGTACTTATACATGTTAAATACAGGCTGGCAACATGAGACCAGACCCAAAGACTCTATAAATAGGAGTGTACCCCCATGAAATAAGACAAGCTACATCTGGCAATCAGACTTAAACTTGATTCTAACTAAAGGCTCAAAAGGCTCTCTCTCTCCCCCCCCCCCCTTTTACGAGATTTTGTAACCGAGATCAGGTAACGTAGGATAGTAAATCAGATCGAATTGGATTAGGGTGCAATACACTGTTTCACCCATAGCTTGATTAACATGTTTTTATACAGCAAATAAGACATGATTTGTAACACCCCTACTCTAATCGGTTCCTAATCGTCTTACTTAACTTTGTAATCGCAGCGGTAATCTAAACAAATGAACTACTGGTGTCACCGTTCTCACTCGCCCATACGAGTAATAACGTGCTTACTGATATATTCATAAATACGAAACAATTTCCCACCATGACAACAAGAGATAGATCTATCTTTCCATTCCAATATAAAATACAATCATAGTGAGCATTCTAAGTACCCCAACCCTATACACGTTTCTATGTTTGTATCGAAATACAACATTGCATATTTAAACAACTGTGACTAAACTACCCAGCGCGTCCCGCTCTTTGTCGACACCGGAAGCTGCATACCTGCAAATATTTGGTTGTGATATGGAATCATCCCCTGCTGAGTATGTTACTACATGACTATCATGCCACCTCAGACCATCAATTATTTGGTCGAGAGCATGCAATTCATTTTCATGCAAGTAGTTTAATATAAAAAAAACTGTAAAGCAACAAATATATTGCAGTAAACTCAAATAGCAAACAAGCCCCCGGCTTCACACATCACATCAAAATAAACCAACTGAAAGCGTTACAACGCTTATATGAGTACAGAGACTCCACTCCAACAAACACTTAATAGTTCATAATTGAGTACGGCGACTCACTCGACCAAACAATCCACAATAATCCACATTCGAGTACGGCGACTCGACTCAACCAGTTCACAACATAGATATAAGAACAACAACTCAATTAAACCAATTCACAACACACATATGAGTACAACGACTCATTTCAACAAATCCACTAACATACAACACATAACCACATAGCATAACCATTGAACAACAAGGCAAAACAACGAGGATTATAAACAAGTATAGATTCTCGTCTTTGACATACAAGCCCAAATAATGTTCGCCTACTGTACGACCTAATATAGTTGTTCGTAATTATTCAGTCATGCCTAATGATAACACCTCATTAAAACGACGTATCTCTAAGTTACTCATCTCCTATGGCGGGTCACCCACGGTAGTAGCCACTCCAGCGGTAGAGTCTCCGACCGACAAACCATCTTTAGTCCGTTGAAAATTTACCTTGATAATTACGGATACCCACACGGTATCCTAGTATCGTAATTGATCACAATTCACTCCAAGAGCCACATCCTCTTGATTAACTTATATATATCATCGCATCGCATTACCATTTTCCTAACACAGCAGACTAAGGTCGTTAGTCCAATCCTGAGTATGTCGACTCAGGATCCAGTGTTAGATACGAGAGCGGCGTTAAAAAGGGCCAATGCTCCATATATAAGTCTCAGATAATATATATATATATCTTATTATCCTAGTGCTACAACGTTTTACTTACGTTCCGTATATTACACTTATAAGATAGCATCATTGCCGCTAGTTCGTTTTATAATATGCTCATATATACGAACAGTATTGTTATCATACAACAGTAATAATAATAAAGCAGCATTAATACACAACTCAAGCGTATTAATTCACACAAACAGACATTCAATCTTAACACAGATTTTTACACAATGTCTGAACTGAGGAAATCCTCAGAGACAGTCAAGCCACATAATAACATACCATACGCCGGGATTATAAGACCGTGGAGTATGAATCAGCTAAATCTGATGCTCCTCGAGACGCCGCTAACAAACTGACAATATGCATCAGCGTCTCATACTAACAATACACTACGGTATCTAGTACCGTCGCTAGTCTTTCCCGGTTCGTTCCCCGTTAATTAACAACAATGTCTCTCGGGTTTTCGGTTTAACTCGGAATTAGTTTATGTAAACGTTATATTTCATGCACGGGAACGCCCACATGCATGGTTACGTCCCATTCTATTCCTCGTGTAACGTTTTCTCTCGTAGTATCCTCACTTCTCTTCATTTATAAGTTTAATATATATATATATAAATATATATATACATATATATAACTTATATATATCAATTACCACATGTATATTACTATACACTTGCGCATTTATATAGTTAGTTACCATATTACGTGTATAACTTAATCATATGTTATATTTGTCTCTTTAGTATTTTATTACTAAAAATTTAGTCAAATAAGTTTGACCAAGTCAAGGTAGTTTTAATACCCCGGATCCAAAAATGGTGATTAAATTACTCTAATATGATTATTAAAGGCCTAATGGTGCCTAAAGTGTATTGGTAAAGAAAATAAAACCAAAAGAAAAGAGAAAACGCTTGAAAAGCGAAAAACGCTAAAATGCGCGTTAAATGAGTATATGAGATATATGATCTCGAGAGGGTCCGAGATGGATTCCTAAGGCTTAGTTAGGCCTAATAAGTATACGGGAATGATTCCCGAAGAAAACGGATCCAAATAACGGATTAAAACGCTAACGGAGTTTAAAAGCACGTTTTTCGAGAAAACCCGAAAACGTGACTTTAAGTGGTCAAACGAACCCGTAAAAATTATAGTTGATTAAATAACTATAAATAAGTATTAATGGAAGCTTAATAACCATTAAAAATAAATAACGAGAAAAATCCGGAAAACGGGCCCGGTTAGTGAATAGTGCCAAACCGGGTAAAATAACGAGCGTTTTCTGTCAGAAACTGAAAAACGTTCCAGCTCACACCTACAGGTGGGGCCGATTTTTAATTGGCTAGCTAGCCTCTCACACACAAAGAAAGAAAAGAAAAGAAAAGAAAAGAAAAAGAATAGTAAAAAGCAAAAAGGGATAAAGTACTCACATTAGTCTCTTTCCTCCCTCACTTCTTCTTTCTTTTCCCTCCTGCCTTCTTCTTTCTTCACGATCCTCCTCCCTTCCTCTGTACTGGAACGCGCTTGGAAGCTCCAAACATGGCTTCTCCACCTTCTTCTCCTTGCCCAAGCTTCATCCTTGCTCCGAATTGAAAAATAATTGTATATTTGAACTCCTCTCATCAAACCCTACACTTCCCTCTTTTCAAAACTCAAAAAGGTTGAGTTTCATTTTCATGGGTGTTGCCCATTTGAGGAGAAAAGCACATAATCTTGAAGCTTCCTCTTCCTAACAAGGTAAAAATATCCATGAAAAAGTCATATTTTCTCCATTTTCCCACCTTGGCCGATTTTGGCTCTTGTAATGACTAGCTTTTCTTCCTTGTTTGAGATATTCTCCAAGCTTTAAATGGTGGTGGGAGTCCCTCATAAGATTCAAGAGTTGAAAACCATTCAAGGATTTCCAAAGGTAAAACCTAATTTGGTGCTTTAAGCATCTTTGTGAATTATAGATTATTTGATGAGCCTAAGAGAGTTCCTTAGTGCTTACTTTCCAATTTGAATGTGGCTAGAGGAATGGGCAATTGAATTGCCTTGGCCGATTTGGAATGAAGAGAAGAGGAGAAGAGAAGTTAAAAAGGAAACTTAAGAAAAATTTAAGGTAAGAAACCTATCTTAGTGGTATCCTATATGTATTAGGATTTGGGAAGGGTTAAAAAATGAATGAACCCCACTTGAGTTGTGGTGACAATGTGCTTGCTTAGAAATAATGCAAGTGAGAAAGCCCTTGTGAGTTAATGCTTGTTTTGGGAGCTATGTATATGATGAATTATGCTTTATGGTGCTTAATGAGTTTTGCTTGATTAATGAGGAAATATTGAGTGCTGATAGAACCCTTGTGGTTTGGCTAGTTTTAGGATGATTTAAATGGTGGTATGAGTTTTGGGCAATGTTAGAGAAGTAGCCAAGTTATGGCAAAATTTATGTGGTAATCTAAGTGGTTTAAGTGATGATTTGTGTGGAGAATAACCTAGGAATGGCTAGGTATGTATGGAGATTGTATTGGGTTAGTTAACCACTGTAGGAAGGCTTGTTCAAGGGGAGGAAATTGATGCTAAAATCTGTAGCAAAAGAGTGGTTAGGTGCCTTAGGAGTTTATAGAAAAACAAAGGAGATTTAAGGCTTAAAGAGTGAGCCTTGGAACTTGGTATGAGTTGTGCATTACCTTGGAAGATGTGGAATGGTCAAAATGAAAGAGAGCCTAATGCAAAGGGTTGAGGAGAAGTTAGAAATGCACAAGTGTGCATTAGTGTAAAATGAGAATGAAAAATGTGTGAATGTGAGCAATAATTTGAGTAAGGTTTGAACCTATGATTTGAAGAGTTTTAGAGCATGTTTTAAGGTGATTAATCATGTAGGAATCTTGTGGAAAGATTAGGGAATGATTAGGGGTGGATTAAGCATTGAATTGGAGTTGAAAAATAATGTATGTTGCAGGTTTTAGCAGGGTCCGGGACCTAGTCCATGGACAAAGTCCCGGACCACCCCCTGTTTTTATGCCGAGAGTACACACCCTGCTTTGGTCCGGGACTATACTCCAGGACAAGGTCCCGGACCAGGTATTGTTTTTCACCCGAGAGTTAGTTAATGAATTGGTCCGGGACTTAGGATGAGGACCAAGTCCCGGACCACCCCCGGAATCGTACAGAGAGTGTTTTAAAGGGTTTAAATGATGGGGGTTTGAATGTTAATGATGTTATAAGATGTTAAGGCCTTGTTTGGTGACATGTTAAGGCCCTAGGAAGTGTAAGAAAGTGTTAGAAGTGATTGAGAAGTGAGAACTCAAAGTATCAAGAGTGAAACCGAGATAACGGGGTAACGGGGTAACTACGGGAGTAACATTTAATTATGTTCCGTATGAGCTTAGTATTAATAATGATGTTTGAAACATTATCAGAGGATCGAGTGTGACCCGAGAAAGGTGAGATGACACGGTAAAACGTAAAAACCCCGGTGAAAGGTATGATTTTCTCATACTCCGCGTGCTAACCGAGTTACGTTGATTTGTGTGTTTGTGTGCCGGCTTAATCAAGATTAAAGCATGAAAATAATCCCTTGTTTAATTATGTATGCCTTGTTGTATGTTGAATGAGCTAACATACTTGTATGCCGGTGTGGTCTAACATAGTGAATGGACCGACTCGTAGTGAGTAACGTTTAGCTAGAGACCCATAGATCGGGTCGACGCTCATGATGACGAAAACGTGCAAACACACAAACTATCCGTTAAAGTATAACGGTAACGCAAACATATGAACTCCCTAGAATGTGAGGAGAAGTACGGGTTGAGTAAATACCCGATAATGGTTAGAAAACCACATTGAAACAATCCACGAAACAAATGAGAGTGGAAAGATAAGTGAACCTCCTTCAAGAGGATTTAAGATAGATCGAAGATGTGAACTAGCGATGATGGTAAAAGAGACCTGAGGGATTAGTAGCTCCCTTGAGACATGGCCGACCTCCTATATGAGGATTTTACCTGGTATATACAAGTAACCGAAAGTATGAGTAAAGTAAATGTGTGGGTAACTCTTAAAACCTAAGATTAACCGAACTAAAGTAATGTTCCCAAGTCATTAGAAACATCGAGAGTGATGCTTCTAGACTAATATACATGATATTATTATAACTCCGAGAGAGGAGTGTATGGGAACGAGAGTAGTCCGAGAGTAGTCGGACCTAAGTAAAAGAGATAGGAACTAAGAGAGAGTTCCGTGAGCTAGTTGAACCTTCCCACCATGCTAGACCCAGAGTAGGGTCGAAACCGGGGAAGTAAGACTATGCTAGAGAGCCATGAGTTTTGGCCTAAGTATGTATCAAGAGTAACAAGCGTGACGTAGGAGACCTGTAGCGTCTCGAGAATCTACAAAAGCTTGAGTATAAATAACCCAAGAGTATGGGTGAGATAATGAGTATAAATAACCCAAGAGTATGGGTGAGATAATGAGTATAAATAACCCAAGAGTATGGGTGAGATAATGAGAATAAGTAACCCGAGAGTGTGGGTGAGTATAGTACGAGTAGCCCAAGAGAATGGGTATGTATATGAATAAGTAACTCGAAAGAGCGGGTGAGGTATTGAATAAGTAAACAAGGCATGGTGAGGAATAACCCTCAAGGCCTAAGAGTAACCAGATACCACTAACAACCTTGCTATGTTAGTTAGGAATCGTGTTCCGTGATTGGATGTAGATTCCATGAGTAATACACATATATATTGTATTGCTATGATGCATGTTGTTTGACTAATGAACTCCATGTATATCCGACAAAAGTAGTCGGCGTACCCCTGTTAGCGCTCGGGGTATGCGAATTTCATATGCAGCGTTAAGCTGAGCCCCTAGGGGCGATGTTTTTATTTTTACAGGTACACCGAAGATGTTACCGTTCGGGAGTAGGACGGGGTCGGTGGGTTGCATGGGTAGTTAGTTTTAATTACTTATGTATTGAAAGAGGTGTAAGACCGAATGTGTTGTCGGCATCCATTTATTGTAGACTCGGTATAGTAAAGAGAAGATTTGAGTATTGTATTTGTGTTATGTACTCGGTTGTTCCAGTTCATCAGACCGTTACGGTATGTAAGGAAGGCCTGGTTAGCCATATGGGTGGCTATTGGCGTTGTTTCACCCCTCGTTGTAATTAGAGTTCCGCTGCGTGAGTAAGAGTAATTGGTGACAATTTATGAGGTAATGACGTGCTTAACGGTTGGGGTGTTACAAAAATGGTATCAGAGCGAAGTATCGCTCTGATGACTGGAAATACCGAGCTTAGGTAATACCGAGTTAGGAATTAGAGACTTTGGGCTATGGGTTGAGTGGTAGCGTGAGAGATGCGCTAGTTAGGAACTTCCAGTATGATCTGGATACCTACGATACCAAACCCGCCCTCCACAATCCCCGCATTAAAAGCTTGGGAAGGAACGTCAGAGAGACGGGGAATCCGGTCTGGCACTTAATTATTATTTTGATATGAACCAGAATCTGTCATGTGGTAGATCCCGAGAACCGGAAACCCCGGATACGGATCCCGCTGGAACGACAATAACTGCATGCAATGAAGAAAGGACGAGACATCCTAATCCTAGGAGACTGTAATCTGTGGCAGCATGGGGCGACATGCTTAGAAGTCGCGAGAACCTAGCTGGCCGAGCAGCAGCAGGAGTAAAAGCACCAACAATGCAACGAGGCGGATTCGTGAAAAGTAACAACAACCGGGACACATGTCTACGGACCGCCATAGTTAACTAATACCACCAATGGTATATGTATTGACTAAGAATCTAGTCAAAGGTAGATGCACCCACCCTGCCACACCCAAAGAGGTTGCAATACTTAACTGATACAGCTTAGACAGCTACGAGCATTACTACGGGATATACCCGAATAGGACTACAGAAGTAGTACCTAAATAAGTTAAACCTCAGTAACCACAGTAAAGACGTGGGAACGAGCAACGAGGTAAAGCATAGAATTAAAGTAATTAAGGAACTCCGAGAGTGGAAAAGCACCTAAATGAATGACAGTCATGTCAAGAGGAATGAGAAGCAGCTCCAAGGAGCAGTTATCCAACTAGAGGATCAAGGAAGAGCCAACGAGGCTACCAAATACAATGTGAACAATACCATGACCGGTATGAGTTAACCCAAAAACCGCCTGTACCGCGCACTTGCCTCGGCAAGTGCAGTATAACGGACAGCTAAGAGGAACTTTGACACGCAATAAGTACTTAGCAAAGTACGTGGATGGCTAAGGAAGCCGACATAGCACCACAAACCCTAAGAATTGTGAAACGAACCCTTGAAAAGGCCTAACGGCTTGATCATGTATAAAGAATATACCAGTCTGCGAGAAGTCATACTTAGTAAGAAGCAACCGGCATTGAAATGCCGTGGAGATTTTATTTTCAACACGAATTTTTCTTTCAAACGCAAATTTTACAAAAACCCCCAAATTTTGAAACTAAACCAGAGAACCATGATAAATTATCATAGGACGATATAAGAGGAGTTGGCAACAGAATACTTCACTTAGGCGTGACCGACACTACAAGTGTACACAAACGAGACATGGAACGACCGCACTCCGAAGGAGCTTGCGGGCCTGACAGACCAATTATGAGTTAGTCGGGTAAGTGGTAACGTATCAATAAGATACTCCATGTATGTATACAAGTAGAGTATGGAACACGGGAAGTAGCCCACTCCATACTACGGACGAAAGAGCCAATTCAAATCAAGACAGTTAGACACCCCGAATGATCGAAGAACACAAAGAAGCTTACCAAGATAAGGGAGTCAAGAATCCAGTAAGATGACGGATCTAAGAATATAGCATAGAAAAGTGCAGGAAGCACAGAGTATTAGGTATAGACATTGGATATGTCTCAGGAAATACTTAATGACTGGAATGAATACCAGTGTAAGCAATACGGTGAATGCCTAAATGAACTTATCGATGTTACGATAAACGGGATAGAATTCCCACATTATACCTCACTGGAGAGAATAATGACCTGACCCAGAAGGTATTAGAAGGTACCAAGGACCTACCCAATAATATGAGACATTACAACCCTAAACGGGATAGTCAAGTATATAACCGCAAGACGGAGTAAGGAACTGATTATACCCATGAATTCAGGCCAGATGAGATGGCAAAACTCAGTAACACCCAGGAGCAATCTGAGAAGGGTGCCGAAGTCAACAGTAGTTGAACGAGATATCGTGTTGAGAACACAAGTGTTTAAGCAAACACTCAGGTAGAACCCGAAGGGATCCCTCGTAACACGGGATACCCTAAATTGCCAGAGGGCATGAATTAATATTAAAATACGAAAGGGCCTTCCATGTCTGGAAGTGTGATGAGACAACCATATCAAAGAGACCAGAAATACCTCCTAACCATTTAATGGCATACGGAGAAGAAGAAACTTGTATAAACAGCCTGCATGGAGCATGACTCGAGGCAAAGTGGCTTGTAAGCCGATAAAACCAACTACCATATGTAGATCCAAACGTTGAAAAACATATGCATTAAGGCATAAGAGTTATTGTGGAGCACGAACCACTACCTTAGAGTGGGGACACCACTTGTTATTATGGAAGCCTACGGAGCGGTAATTGCGTGAATCCTCCAGAGAAAGGCTACCACCTATGTATGTAATGCGAAACCATTAAAGCGGTGTAATAAAACCTGAGCATGTGTATATTGCCAAGGAGTATTTGAAATCAAATAGTCTGTAGAAAGGCTTGATAGCAATGGAAGGAAACCGAGAGAGTAATCGGATTAGTAGTGAACACTGTATGTGTGCAGTATGAATTGCAGAGTAAACGATGCGCAGTAAGCGTAAAGAGTATGGAGTAATATATTTTATTGAGCCAAATGAATGGCAAGCCATAGTATAAATGGCGGGAGTACATGAGCGGAAGCTAAAGTAGTAGCGGATGCCATATAAGAGAATGTAGTAATGAGTAGACCATGATACACAGTAATAGATACTGATACGAACTGTTGAGAAAATGTGGTAAAGGGGACATAATCATTCCTATCCCGGGAGAGATTTACTGCCAAGGGTTTCCGCTTCTGCACTCTGTATGACTGAGTGTTTTGGTATTGCACTTGTACGGTAATGATCGAGTGGGAGAGCCAGGAATTGAGAAAGGTCAACGAAGCCTGTTGAGTGAGAATCTAGAGAGATAACCGTGCGGCCATTGGCCAAAGATGCACAAAGAACGTGGGCAGTAACCCACAGGGCCCAGGATCGATATGAGGAAAAGGCAGAGTAGTTCGCAGTAGTGACCAGAAGTACGAGCCAAGTAGGAGCCAGAGTAGTATGAATGAGGAATTCTTGTACAGAAATAAATAAACAAACATGATTCAGAAGTCATCATCAATGAGGAAGCACTACATGCTAAGTAGCAGCTTGACCTCAACCGACAATAAGTCGGAAAAAGGTAGCGAATAACCACAAAAGTATACAGAGTTATACGAAAAAAATATAGGTTTCCGGAGAACTGGAGAGAAAATCTATAACTCATCGAATTCGCATACGGTAAGAGATACCAAGCGATGATTGAAATACATTGAGAATACCTAAGAGCGAGTTAAGCTCTAGTTATCAGGTCACGTAGCTGAAACTAGCGGGCCGTAATTCAAGGTTAAGTATACCTGGCAAACCTGATTGAAGCCTTATAGGCTAGAACCGAACCCGGTTATGAGTTAATTAACCACATTGAAGTTAAAACACTTCATAATATTTGAATTAGTAAACCAATGTTCAGTGATAACATATGGTTGGTTATGCGGGCGTAACCCCTTTTAAGGGGGGTAGGGCGAGAAACCGCTTAGAGTATGTTTTCGTGTTGGTGCGTAAACTACTATGTGCATGGCACAAAGAAAATTGTTTTGATGTTTGGACCTCATGTTACATAAACATGTGTACCCATTCATTGTGTAAGTATAAGTATTGTGCATGAGAGATGCAAGTAACGAGTAAGTATTGTGCATGAGAGATGCAAGTAATGAGTAGGTAATATTGATGAAAAGGGGAGTAGAGAGACTCCTAGGGAATGAGAATCCTTTAGTATTTGTCTATTGAGATTAGACATGAGATATGACGAGTATAAATCGGCATGAAACGATGTGTAACCTAGAGGGAGTGAGTTCCCTAGGTGATTTTATTTGAGAATGATAGATGGAGTGAGTTCCATCCTTTGGAGTTGTATGTTATGTGTTTTAAATTGAGCAACAATTTGAGTAAAAGAAGTCATAAGTATGGAATACCTAGGTAAAGTAGTGAAGCAATGAGAATGACAAATGACCTAAGTACTAGGAACTAGAGATTAATTGAAACGAATTGTTTCGTGAATATGACTAGAAAGAGTAAAAGATAGAAAACAAAAATGTTTGACTATCTGATTGTTTGAAACTGACGTGGGAGGTGGAACTTGATCTGCTAGCGATCAAGGGAAACCGAACACAAATTGGGGTGGAAGGATAGTTCAACACTGATGCTGATCACATCAGGGTTAGATGATTCTGAAGCTCCCTATAGTGGTCACAAGTAATCACGCTAAGAAAGATACAGCTACCATAAATTGATTTGGAGTTGCGTGATGTTTTAAAAAGAATTTTCAAACAGATTTTGAAAAAGAATTTCTTCAAGTATGAAGATGGAAATGAAACTGGTTTTTAAACCGCTATCACCCGCCGATGGCTACGGCCTTAAGTTGATGACCTTGTGATAGAACGGTGGCGTGTACTAGTTTTGAAACCATTGCACCGTACGTGCGGCGGTCCTAAGTGACCGGTTGGGGCGGTGTCAGTGTGTGATTTTTCCAAAGGCAGCAGGACGGGGAGAGTACCCTGAGATGTTCCTGTGTTGAGTGAGTCAACCAGAGTGCCTGAGGATATGTATATGTGTAATGTTTTGATCAGAACCGAAGGGACCGTGGGCCAGAGAGAGTAAGTGCCCATTTGTCATGAAACGGCCGTGAACCAGAAAGAGTAAGTGTTCAACGTGACCGGTACCTGAGGGATCAGTAGTAGTATATTCTCAACATGGATTCGAGGACTGTAGTGCCTTCTTGTCTTCGGACCGATTCCATGGAGAGAGAACAAAAAGTATTTTTGATTGCTATACATGCTGTGATATGTGTGAGGTATGTGTAGTATGAAATGAGACTGACTTGTGAAGTCTGTAAGGTTGTACATGTATTATAACCTTGGCATAGTACACCCATGAGAGTAACCATCTAGATTCACCAACTTTGAGGACAAAGTTCCTAAGGGGGGTAGATTTTAATACCCCGGATCCAAAAATGGTGATTAAATTACTCTAATATGATTATTAAAGGCCTAATGGTGCCTAAAGTGTATTGGTAAAGAAAATAAAACCAAAAGAAAAGAGAAAACGCTTGAAAAGCGAAAAACGCTAAAATGCGCGTTAAATGAGTATATGAGATATATGATCTCGAGAGGGTCCGAGATGGATTCCTAAGGCTTAGTTAGGCCTAATAAGTATACGGGAATGATTCCCGAAGAAAACGGATCCAAATAACAGATTAAAACGCTAACGGAATTTAAAAGCACGTTTTTCGAGAAAACCCGAAAACGTGACTTTAAGTGGTCAAACGGACCCGCAAAAATTATAGTTGATTAAATAACTATAAATAAGTATTAATGGAAGCTTAATAACCATTAAAAATAAAGAAACGAGAAAAATCCGGAAAACGGGCCCGGTTAGTGAATAGTGCCAAACCGGGTAAAATAACGAGCGTTTTCTGTCAGAAACTGAAAAACGCTCCAGCTCACACCTACAGGTGGGGCCGATTTTTAATTGGCTAGCTAGCCTCTCACACACAAAGAAAGAAAAGAAAAGAAAAGAAAAGAAAAAGAATAGTAAAAAGCAAAAAGGGATAAAGTACTCACATTAGTCTCTTCCTCCCTCACTTCTTTTTTTTCCCTCCTGCCTTCTTTTTCTTCACGATCCTCCTCCCTTCCTCTGTACTGGAACGCGCTTGGAAGCTCCAAACATGGCTTCTCCACCTTCTTCTCCTTGCCCAAGCTTCATCCTTGCTCCGAATTGAAAATAATTGTATATTTGAACTCCTCTCATCAAACCCTACACTTCCCTCTTTTCAAAACTCAAAAAGGTGAGTTTCATTTTCATGGGTGTTGCCCATTTGAGGAGAAAAGCACATAATCTTGAAGCTTGAAGCTTCCTCTTCCTAACAAGGTAAAAATATCCATGAAAAAGTCATGTTTTCTCCATTTTCCCACCTTGGCCGATTTTGGCTCTTGTAATGACTAGCTTTTCTTCCTTGTTTGAGATATTCTCCAAGCTTTAAATGGTGGTGGGAGTCCCTCATAAGATTCAAGAGTTGAAAACCATTCAAGGATTTCCAAAGGTAAAACCTAATTTGGTGCTTTAAGCATCTTTGTGAATTATAGATTATTTGATGAGCCTAAGAGAGTTCCTTAGTGCTTACTTTCCAATTTGAATGTGGCTAGAGGAATGGGCAATTGAATTGCCTTGGCCGATTTGGAATGAAGAGAAGAGGAGAAGAGAAGTTAAAAAGGAAACTTAAGAAAAATTTAAGGTAAGAAACCTATCTTAGTGGTATCCTATATGTATTAGGATTTGGGAAGGGTTAATAAAATGAATGAACCCCACTTGAGTTGTGGTGATAATGTGCTTGCTTAGAAATAATGCAAGTGAGAAAGCCCTTGTGAGTTAATGCTTGTTTTGGGAGCTATGTATATGATGAATTATGCTTTATGGTGCTTAATGAGTTTTGCTTGATTAATGAGGAAATATTGAGTGCTGATAGAACCCTTGTGGTTTGGCTAGTTTTAGGATGATTTAAATGGTGGTATGAGTTTTGGGCAATGTTAGAGAAGTAGCCAAGTTATGGCAAAATTTATGTGGTAATCTAAGTGGTTTAAGTGATGATTTGTGTGGAGAATAACCTAGGAATGGCTAGGTATGTATGGAGATTGTATTGGGTTAGTTAACCACTGTAGGAAGGCTTGTTCAAGGGGAGGAAATTGATGCTAAAATCTGTAGCAAAAGAGTGGTTAGGTGCCTTAGGAGTTTATAGAAAAACAAAGGAGATTTAAGGCTTAAAGAGTGAGCCTTGGAACTTGGTATGAGTTGTGCATTACCTTGGAAGATGTGGAATGGTCAAAATGAAAGAGAGCCTAATGCAAAGGGTTGAGGAGAAGTTAGAAATGCACAAGTGTGCATTAGTGTAAAATGAGAATGAAAAATGTGTGAATGTGAGCAATAATTTGAGTAAGGTTTGAACCTATGATTTGAAGAGTTTTAGAGCATGTTTTAAGGTGATTAATCATGTAGGAATCTTGTGGAAAGATTAGGGAATGATTAGGGGTGGATTAAGATTGAATTGGAGTTGAAAAATAATGTATGTTGCAGGTTTTAGCAGGGTCCGGGACCTAGTCCATGGACAAAGTCCCGGACCACCCCCTGTTTTTATGCCGAGAGTACACACCTGCTTTGGTCCGGGACTATACTCCAGGACAAGGTCCCGGACCAGGTATTGTTTTTCACCCGAGAGTTAGTTAATGAATTGGTCCGGGACTTAGGATGAGGACCAAGTCCCGGACCACCCCCAGAATCGACAGAGAGTGTTTTAAAGGGTTTAAATGATGGGGGTTTGAATGTTAATGATGTTATAAGATGTTAAGGCCTTGTTTGGTGACATGTTAAGGCCCTAGGAAGTGTAAGAAAGTGTTAGAAGTGATTGAGAAGTGAGAGAACTCAAAGTATCAAGAGTGGAAGAGAGAAACGGTATAACGGGTTATTGGGTGGGGTAGGAACTACGGGAGTAACATTTAATTATGTTCCGTATGAGCTTAGTATTAATAATGATGTTTGAAACATTATCAGAGGATCGAGTGTGACCCGAGCAAGGTGAGATGACACGGTAAAAGTAAAAACCCCGGTGAAAGGTATGATTTTCTCATACTCCGCGTGCTAACCGAGTTACGTTGATTTGTGTGTTTGTGTGCCGGCTTAATCAAGATTAAAGCATGAAAATAATCCCTTGTTTGATTATGTATGCCTTGTTGTATGTTGAATGAGCTAACATACTTGTATGCCGGTGTGGTCTAACATAGTGAATGGACCGACTCGTAGTGAGTAACGTTTAGCTAGAGACCCATAGATCGGGTCGACGCTCATGATGACGAAAACGTGCAAACACACAAACTATCCGTTAAAGTATAACGGTAACGCAAACATATGAACTCCCTAGAATGTGAGGAGAAGTACGGGTTGAGTAAATACCCGATAATGGTTCGAAAACCACATTGAAACAATCCACGAAACAAATGAGAGTGGAAAGATAAGTGAACCTCCTTCAAGAGGATTTAAGATAGTTCGAAGATGTGAACTAGCGATGATGGTAAAAGAGACCTGAGGGATTAGTAGCTCCCTTGAGACATGGCCGACCTCCTATATGAGGATTTTACCTGGTATATACAAGTAACCGAAAGTATGAGTAAAGTAAATGTGTGGGTAACTCTTAAAACCTAAGATTAACCGAACTAAAGTAATGTTCCCAAGTCATTAGAAACATCGAGAGTGATGCTTCTAGACTAATATACATGATATTATTATAACTCCGAGAGAGGAGTGTATGGGAACGAGAGTAGTCCGAGAGTAGTCGGACCTAAGTAAAAGAGATAGGAACTAAGAGAGAGTTCCGTGAGCTAGTTGAACCTTCCCACCATGCTAGACCCAGAGTAGGGTCGAAACCGGGGAAGTAAGACTATGCTAGAGAGCCATGAGTTTTGGCCTAAGTATGTATCAAGAGTAACAAGCGTGACGTAGGAGACCTGTAGCGTCTCGAGAATCTACAAAAGCTTGAGTATAAATAACCCAAGAGTATGGGTGAGATAATGAGTATAAATAACCCAAGAGTATGGGTGAGATAATGAGTATAAATAACCCAAGAGTATGGGTGAGATAATGAGAATAAGTAACCCGAGAGTGTGGGTGAGTATAGTACGAGTAGCCCAAGAGAATGGGTATGTATATGAATAAGTAACCCGAAAGAGCGGGTGAGGTATTGAATAAGTAAACAAGGCATGGTGAGGAATAACCCTCAAGGGCTAAGAGTAACCAGATACCACTAACAACCTTGCTATGTTAGTTAGGAATCGTGTTCCGTGATTGGATGTAGATTCCATGAGTAATACACATATATATTGTATTGCTATGATGCATGTTGTTTGACTAATGAACTCCATGTATATCCGACAAAAGTAGTCGGCGTACCCCGGTTAGTGCTCGGGGTATGCGAATTTCATATGCAGCGTTAAGCTGAGCCCCTAGGGGCGATGTTTTTATTTTTACAGGTACACCGAAGATGTTACCGTTCGAGAGTAGGACGGGGTCGGTGGGTTGCATGGGTAGTTAGTTTTAATTACTTATGTATTGAAAGAGGTGTAAGACCGAATGTGTTGTCGGCATCCATTTATTGTAGACTCGGTATAGTAAAGAGATGATTTGAGTATTGTATTTGTGTTATGTACTCGGTTGTTCCAGTTCATCAGACCGTTACGGTATGTAAGGAAGGCCTGGTTAGCCATATGGGTGGCTATTGGCGTTGTTTCACCCCTCGTTGTAATTAGAGTTCCGCTGCGTGAGTAAGAGTAATTGGTGACAATTTATGAGGTAATGACGTGCTTGACGGTTGGGGTGTTACAGTAGTCAACTTGACTTATTTATATTGTCTTGGTTGGTTTTTCCAAGTTTACAATATCCATATAATTCATATTTAAATACTTTGAGTTAAATAACTCATCCATTACTTTATGTACACATCTTTAACATTAGAATTCCTTAACTAATGTTTGTAATTATATCTCTCCACTTTATATCATCTCACTTATGATATCATATGGTTATTGAACCATATTATATTTCTCCCATAACATATATTTATTTATATATATATATGCATTATGGGATTACTTATTATATGGTATTTTTACACCTCTATACATATATATAAGCTCATAAATTCCATTATCAAACCATTATGTACATACACCCGCATATATATAAAAATATATATATAACTTAGTTTTCATATGATTAATATCAACTTTAATGCCTTTATGGATTAATATAAATTTATAGTACAAATCCATTAACCATTCATCAAATTGACTCCTTAATCCTTACTATCTATTTACGAACCCAAGTAGTAATAATTAAATTGAGTTCCAATTTAATGGATATGGCCCAATTTAATATTCCAATTTATATCCGATTCTGATTTGGGCTAAACCCAAAACCAAATATGTTCAAACTTTTTCTAATTCCAAGTTAAATCCATTTCTAAGCCCAAATTGATCCAAGCCCAATTAATTTAATTGGGCCGAATGGTTTGTTTGGCCCAAACCTAACTGACCCAATTCATTTTAGCCTTTGTTGACCAAATTTAAACCCAAATATATGTTCACTTTTGTAGACCACTGTATCGCTAAAGTTTAACCAATCTATTTAATTCTAACCACTTACTAATCCATGTATACGTACAAACTCCACTAATTAATACATAAGCCTCATTTTTTTTTGAAAACACAATTTCAACCACAAAAACTTCAATTTACCATTTCGCCCAATATTTTATAGTAATTACAGTTTCAGCCCCAATTTTCTTATATTTATAGTTTAGCCCCAATTTTTATTCCAGAAACCCTAAATTGATTTTCTTTCCCCAAATCAATTTCAAAGCCTAATTTTTACAAACCTTAATACCAATTCAAAATTCCCAAATTCAATTACCAAACCTTAATTTCAAATTCAATTTCATTTCAGTTTTATCCCTAATCCATTTTCGAAACCCTAATTCCCAATTTGAAAAGCCCTAAAATCGCATTCAATTACCAAAAACTCTAAATAATGATTTTAAGTGTAAAAACCCTAGATTTGTATCTCATTTTTCTCAATTCGATTTCTAAACAGAATATTACCATTGGAAATTTCGATTTCAACACCTTTGCCAAAATTCTAGAATTTCATTTGCACATAATCACCACAAAATTTATATTCAAAGTCCAGTACACATTTAGCAAGATAATGTCCAGATTGTACAAAATTTTCGGTAAAGAAAAACGGTTTCACAGGACCGTATTCGCACCATAGTTTCCCAGAAATTGTACAAGTTTTGCAAGGGAAGTTTTTGGGCCTTTAAGCGCCGATAACACAGATGGGAACCCAAAAATTTCCTAGGTTTTACTTCTAATCCTAACTAAATCAACAAAACTGAAATAGTTATGTAAATTCGACTATGTACACCTTTAAATTCCCAGAAAATTGACTCTCCCTTCGGCCACTATCGGTCCCTCTTCCTTACGCTTCCTCCCAGACCCACCCGAGCAAGATAGCATTTGGGTTCTTTAATTTTTGATTCTTAAGGAGAAACTACTAGATGCCCCTTCGAATCTTCGGTTCTAGCACTTGAATCTGGCGCAGAAGAGGGGAGACATATGTTCCTTGTTCGCTCGCCAGTTAGGGCTTGCAAATGCGTGAGTAGAGAATGAAGAAGAAGGATGATGAAGATTGAGAGAGGAAGTGAAGCGAGGGCGGCATGGAGGAAAGGAAACACCAGTTAGGTTTGCAATGACCGTGAGTCGAGAGCAAGAAGAGAATGAGAAGCAAGAAGTATGTTCCTTGTTAGATTAGGGTTACTAATTACCGTAAGTGAAAAGGAGAAGAGAGTGGGCCAGTTTTATTTTTGATTGGGTTGGTGTATTACCGTGAATGAAGGGTAAGGGGGTGGGCTGGGTCATTACCGAAAATAATGAGGACAGCTGGGCCGGCCCAGTTCTTCTAGCGGGTCGGCCCCTTTTTTTTTACGTTACAAATGAGGTCGTTTCTTGCTCGTTTTATATCTGTTTTTCGTGCCGTTCGCAACAATGTCCAGTTTAACAAGACGAACCTTTTTATGACTCCAAATTTATACTTTCAAACAATAATTATTATTGTTATTCATAAATTTGATTATTTAGTATTTAATTTCTAATTGGCTTGCGTTTCGCCATTTTAGGCGAAAACACGACGCCTTTTATTCCGTTTTCTTAGTCAATTTTCCAATACTTCTAAAATTACCCAAATAACCTCGTAAGGTATCTAAGACCTCATCTTCACTCATAAAATATTTTTGGCATGTTTTTAAATGTAAAAACGATTAATTATATTTCCGTTTACATTTCTTCTTCTAAACCACCCAATGTCGTTTTAGGTTACGTTAATGTTTCCTAACAACTTCTTAGGGTTTATTCCTATATTATATTATTCCCTTTTACTTATTGAAGGGTATTTAATTCCTCAACCTCTCATTAATTACTTTTATTTAATTAATTCATTATTAATTAACTAATTAATATTTGGGGTATTTCAATCTACCCCTCATAAAACGGCTTCGTCCAGAAGTCCTTACTCATAATCAGTTCACCTAAGGAATCCAGTTCCACTAAGTAATCACAGACAGACCATCGCTAGAGAGTACATCCCACTAGGTTCAGACCTAGTCTATATGTATCATAATCGATACAACATTAATATCATTCCACATAGCCAAGAATCATGGCACAATTTCATTCATACACAACTCTAAATGAGGTACTTAATCAATCATGCGTAGCACTAGACGAGCTGCTCAACTATAACTTTAATCATGCATAGCACTAGACAAGGTGCTCAACCAACAAGAAGTACTCAAAGGTGTTTCGCAAGGGATGCTCCATGCATCCCTATCTATATGCTAGTATCTCGCGAGGATACCTACACATCACTCCGCGTGTATGTGTGTGCATATATTTAATGATGGCAAATCACGGGGAAGCAATCTTAAAGACCAGGACCTGACGATCCCCAACCCCATGCTAACCAACGTCTACTACCCGTGGACACACCGGTTTAATAACGAAGGGCACTGCGGTCCACGGCTCCTTGGATAGTATCACCTAATTTTCCTTAATCACCCGCAGACACACCAATTTAATGACAAAGGGCTCTACGGTCCACGGCTCTTTGGGTGATGTCACTCGCAGACACACCGGTCTAATGACGAAGGACTCCACGGTCCACGGCTCTTCGAGTGACGCCCTAAATTCCAATTTCTATTCATATCTGTGTCCACTTGTAGGAAGTTTCGAGAGTCGTTCAACCCCGATGTGGTCAGCGTTAGTGTTGAACTATCTCTCACCTCAATTTGTGTTTGGTTTCCCTTGATCGGACCAGGATCAAGTTTAACTTCCCACGTCAATTTCAACCAATTACTTATTTATTCATTTCTAATCTTATTTCCTCTTTATATTTGCCACCTTGTGTTCAATTGATACACAAGTCAACTAGTGTAATTAATCTGGTCATCGGCATATAGGATCGTGTATCCTAACCATGAATCAAGTTCTCTCGACTTATAATTATTCATACTACTTCTAGAGGATTACTTCCACTAGGTTACACATCGGTCTCATGCCGATTCACTCCACGCATTTACACTAATCGGTTTCATACCGAGCCACAAATCACATAGTACGGAGTTTTCTACTCCTTCTATCCGAAATCTCTCATCGGAGCTACAAGATAGACCTACTTGAACTCTCACATCGGAGCTAGCAGGCTAGGCGTTTATGTGTTTAATGTTCACAACGTTTGCGTAAATAGTCGGAACTAGGGTAAGAACATTGTATATGTTCTCCCTTTCCTATTCACCATAACTAATGCAAACTAATATATATATATATATATATATATATATATATATATATATATATCACATATAATACATCACAATATTACATCAAGTAATATAACAAAATCGTAATACTTGTACTATACGTACAATAATAGTTTTTACAGCATGTGTACCATGCACTACGTACTCCTACGTACGGTATATTTTAAACGCGCGGAATCGCTCTACCCCCCTTAAAAGGGATTACACCCACGTAATCTACGAATATATCATCTTGAAGTAATAAGTTCAAGATGTTCCACTCCGGTGGAATATTCGTGCACTAATGTGCTACATATTACATCACCCCTTTTCTCTAGGGTCGGGCTTTAGCCACTCTGGCTATACTGCCTATCTTGGTTAGGTGTATGTATATTCATATACGGTTTGATCGGGAGATGTAAACACATCATTTGTTTTCCCAACCTGTTAGGTATTTTGACTAGCTTTTTATTCAGTCACACTAACTTCTATACATGCTCATGGTATATTCCCAAGAGTTCATGCCACCCTACCGAACTAACCATTGGTGTAAGGGTTGTCGAGCTATGCTCTAGCACCTAGTGCTTGCAGTAGTTGTCTCTAAAATGTCAAGACGAGTCTGATATGCGCAATTAACTAGCGCCTCATGACTCCAAGTTATTTCTCTCTAGGATGACTTCATTCCTTAGGTACGTTGTAGGTCCTCTTTTGCTAGCGTGAACTCGTATCCCTCGTGTGCTGGTATTTTACTACACACACATATGGTTCATCCCTATTCTCAATTAGGGGAATCCATTGGTTTATCTGATCTTCCATGTTCTACTTCTCATCAACACAATTTGGTTAACAGCTGTTATAATGGTCGCTTTGTTGCGCATCATGTACCAATCGATTAGACGGTTATCCGCTACTGCGGTTTGCATGGAGTATCTAATCTCAAGCTTAGAGTATCTCTTATAATGCTCGCCTTTGCCCTTCGTCTGTTGTAAACATACAATACAACTGTGGGTTTTAACTTGGCATTCATTTTCTATTCAACCCAAATTGGTACTAACGTACTAACGTTTTAAGGCTTGAGCATGTGGTTATTATTACTTAATGCGACATTATTGCCGCGCCCTTAGCGCAACATGTAACTCTCTTGTGCCCCCTTCCTGGGTAGCATCCATAACATTACAAAGGTTTCCTCAAAGTGCTTAACATCGTGCTATCATGGCAACTCTCACAACCTCATAAGGTACCATAAATCATCTTCTCATTAATGGGTTCTCCTTGCCTTTATCGTTAACCAGCCTTTGGCTTTCTGGTTTACGAAAATCTCTGAAACTTGTGTTCTAACTTCTCTTTTGTGGAGTTGCGACCTTATGTCGTTTTACTATCAAGCTATTCTTCATTTCCCCAACCTTGTTGGTTTGACTGAGATCTCTCTCGTCAATTCATGGTTTACCTAGTCAAGATTCCAATCTCTGACTTAGACACAGAGTTGATTACCTCCTGGGTCCTTACACTACTCGTTTACATACATGGGGTACCATACTGATACATTACTACTTACCCAACTAACTTAAAGTAAGTTTCGTCAGGCCCACAAGCTCCTAGGAGTGTGGTCGTCCCATGTCTCCTTTAGTGCACTCGTAGTGTTCGTACCCGATGGTTATCGTACTCTTAGTCCCGGTAATTTATGTTGGAGTAACTAGGCTGCCAATTCTTAACCTTTAGTGTTAGAATGGCCCTAGAGGGTTCTCTAGGTTCTCTGAATTCTTTTATTATTATGTATATTCATTACCTTCTCTAAAAATAGGTGTTTGTGACCTAGCGCTCTAATATTGATTTTCACGTGCTCGTTATCGGTTATCTATGAGTGGGGATTAGTCTCTGCTTACTATCTCTCTCATTCGCTCCTAGGCTATTAACACCGTTTAGATATGAGTTTTCAGTTCTCGAACTCCACCCAATTCATTGGGTTACACCCTCTGGTGTAGTCTGGACTCCATGATAAGGGTTGACACCTCGTGTTTTCCCTGTCTTATGGTAGTCCCTCTTTAGTCTGATATTAATCAGTGTTTGTGATTTATCAAATTCGCTTTCCTAGATTTTAGGTCGTTATAGTGGTATTAAAGGTATCCATCTATAGGCCTATGTCATACTGTATTTAGGCTCAGTGCCTAATCTGATAGTCGAATGATTGTTGGTCTCTGCATCTAATTTAATCCTAGTTGGTTCTAACGCTTTTTTCCTAAGGGTTACAATTGGGTACTCACAAACTTAGTGGGTTTTGCTGATCATCGCTCTCCGTTATGTCATCCTAACTCTTATTCAACTCATATCACCTTCATCCTCTCCGAGGTAATGGTATCTTCCATCCTCAGGTAAATTCATTGTTCAGTTAATATCCACTGCCCTCAGTACGGGATTCTAGCAGCATAATGGGTTCACAACACCCCCAGTGTGTGCGGTGCGGGCATAACATCGGCCCCTTCATTTCACGTTTGCATCTGCCTATTCTTCTCTTATAACTCCCAAATAGCTTGCCATAATGGCACTTGTCTATTATTTTCATCCACTCAGTCGGAAAGGTTTCAATTAAAGTCTTGGCTCATATAGCTCACTTCTTGCCCTCTAGCAAATGTTCAATGGTAGTGGTTTAACCACAAGTGTCGCGCACTCCCTAAATATGGTTATGCTGGTCGTGAAGACTCGACACTCCCCACCAGTATTACTTGACGTTTAATGTCCATACTGGCACTGGGGTTAGGCTTATAGGTGCTACTTACCGTTGTTCCCATTGACTCCCTTTCCACACTCTACTAATCGGTGTATTATTTCCAGGTTTAAGGGTCAGACCGGCTAGGTCTTCCCGAGGTTTTATCGACCTCCAACCTAAGGGTTCGTAACCCTGCCTTTAAGAAGACTATGTCCTACTTCATTGCGTTACAGACTCACATGAAAGTTTAGTGTTTATTGGTAACCACCTGGACTACTCGGTCCTTTGGGGATATTTTACCGTCGCAGCACTTGTTGTAGCAAGTGCGCAAGGCAGGTTGAAATTTAGTACTTTGGTTACTGTGGCACTTGCTGTGGCAAGTGCGCCATGCAGACTGAGCCACTGGTACGGTGTGTGTCAGTGCTGCGCTATTCCCTATTCGGGTATCTGTTCCTGTTGAAGATGTTCTTATTCAAATTAATACAGTCTCATTCCCGCACCCGTTCCCACAAGTTTACCATGGTAGTAAGGTCTTTTTTCCCCTTTTGAGACATTGCATGGTTGCAACTCAGCGAGTTCTTATTTCTACACCTCTCATGATCTCTCCTCATGCACGTCGGGCCATCTTAAACCTTCAGTGTTGCATGGATTAGAGTTACTCGCTTCGGGTGAGACTTCGAAAAGGTCATCCATTCCGTCTGTTACATATCACATAAACTAATCTTTACTCGTCATTTCCACTTTCTTTCCCTCAAGCGCACTTATTAGTGCTTTCCTGGATGTAGGACAAGGTTGCTTTGCTTATAGCAAGCTAGCCCCATTAGTCCTACGGGAATTATCTCCTCAACCTCGGTTTAATATTCATCTCATACTTGTATGGTAGGCATTACATCATTACCAGGACCCCCGGTCCTAAACAATCCATCCCAACACAAAGTCTTATTTTCTATATTTAACATAAATTCTCATAGCATCCAAATCGGGTCTTCCCGATCAGGAGAGTTATCTCAGTGGTGCTTCTCATTTCATTGCCTAACTAGGCAGTATCATGCTATTAGGGTGTTACAGGTGGGGTACCATAGCAAATCTCTCGGGATGCTCTCCCATCAAGTGCGAGCGGTTCCTACCGACTTCACATTACTTGGGGTTGCTGGACCTTCACCACCTTCCCCTGTGCCTCATCCTTTCTTAGTACTGTTACCCAGACCTCTCCCTGACGTACATCAAGAGGACGGGTTAGACCTTTACTCGGTCTCATACCGCAGTCTTGGTCATTTAATATTGAAGTGCCTCTACGGCTATTGTGTGCAAGCATTAAGCATTGCATCGACCTCGCAAGGTCACGTATCCTCACAACGTTTCCTGTATTCCCAAAACCTATGCTCACTGTCTAAATCCTCTCTTGTCATCAGAGCGGTACTCCGCTCTGATACCACTTTTGTAACACCCCTACTCTAATCGGTTCCTAATCGTCTTACTTAACTTTGTAATCGCAGCGGTAATCTAAATGAAATACCCCAAACCAGATATGGTGTTTAAGTGATAAACTAAAATATAAGAAGGCTAGATAATGCCTTAGAAACATTAAGAAACCATTTTAATCAACGAAAACATAAGGAAACACCAAAAGAGCAGTTTAAGAAAAAACGTGCTCTAAGCTTGGAGAGACTTGGGTGAGCACCCAAACCTTGATATGTGGTTTAAATATTAAACTATGGTATGTAAAGGCTAAAAGTGCCTTAGAAACATCAGTGAACAATTTAAACCATAGTAAAATGCAATGTAAAGTGTGTTTGGTTATGGAAGTTTTTTTTCTATAAGTAATCCCCGTATTCTAATCCAAGATATGTGGGAAGTGTAAACTTCGAGGACGAAGTTCTTTTAAGGGGGGTAGATTGAAATACCCCAAACCTTGATATGTGGTTTAAATATTAAACTATGGTATGTAAAGGCTAAAAAGTGCCTTAGAAACATCAGTGAACAATTTAAACCATAGTAAAATGCAATAAAGCACTAAGACACAGTTTGAGCAAAAACATGCTCTAAGCTATGAGCGAACTTGGTTAGGACCCAAAGAGCCTACCAAGACTTTATAATATTCAAGTATGATTTAATAAGGCTAATTAAGTCCTTAGGAAACCTTGGTAGACAATGAAACCAAATAAATCACAAGAAAATACCATAAAGTCAATAAGAGCAAAATGTGCTCTAAGCTTGGGATAAATTTGTATAAGACCTAATGGTCATACCTATACCTTATTTATATGTTAATGAACATATTAAATCAATTACTAAAGAAAACCAAGCTTGAAAACAAGTTAAAACACAAAATGTGCTTTAAGGAGTCTTAAAGCACATTTTTGAAAAATTGTCTTGTAAATGAGTTTTGAATGGCTAGATGTCCATCATTACTCTTTAATTAACATGTGTACTATATAGTATCACATTTAGAAGTCTATATCAATGGGAAATCAAAAATTTCACTTCTAAGTGCCTTGTTTTTTGTGAATAGTGATTTTTATAAGCTAGTTTGTAACATATGTTGTTATAAGTAATTAAATTGATAAACAAAGACTATAATACCCTTAGTGATATAAAGGGGGCCGGTTTTTGTAGTAATGAGTCACCAAACATGTTAACTTGTTAAGTAAATAAAGATGACTCATAGTTTACTATTTGCTTTAAGTTATAAATATCTTCAAAAAGCAAAACCAATCTCATTTCTCTCATTTCCTTCTTCATTTCACACCACACGGTTCCACTCTTCTTCAACCTCTCTTCTTCTTGTTCTCTCGGTAATACACCAACACCACCATTAACTCCATCTTTGACCCCTTGTAAAATCTAGCTCACTTATCCAAATCAAAAACAAACACCACCAATCTCTTCCTCTCATCAAGCTCTACACTTCTATCTTTTCAAATCTACAAGAGCTCAATTTTGGTGCCATGGAGTTCCACCATTGAAGGAGCTTGAGCTTGTCTTTCCACATATTATTGATCTCCTTTGCTTCTAGGTAAGGAATCTCAAAGAAAAAACAAGTTTCCTCCATGTTTTGTTATTGACCGAAAATACTCATTGATGGAGCTCTTTGTGTGACTTTGTTCTAGCTTCATTCCAATCTCTTATGGACTAGGTGGAGTCCTCTCTTCATAGATATTTAAACTCTCTTCAAAGATCAAGGTAAAACAACTACATTAATGTTTTTGAAACAATGTAAACCTAGGGTTTACAATGAGTTTATGCTTGAAGCTTGTATACTCATTTCATTGCTTGTATATTGTGTAGTAGTTGACAAGGAATCAAATACCTTACCGGTTTTATAAGGAAACAAGAAAGAAGTTTGTGTGGAAAAGAGGTAAACATACTAACCTAATGTGGTATAATGCCTTAGGAGAAATGAGCTTATATTGCTTGTTAAAATGATCTAAGGAGCCAAAGGTGAATGGCCTAGTGTAATGCTCTCAAGGAGTTTATTAAGGGCATATGTATTGTTCGGTGTATTTGCAGGTCAAAGACATTATTTATGTGGGACATTCAGTGTTTAAGGTTTATGCAATTTAAGGGCCTAAGAGCCATGTCATTTAAGGGCCTAAGTGCCAAGCAATTTGAGTTATGCACTATATTGTGATGTAGTGCAAAATGTGTGAAGTTTGTGTATAAAAATGTGTTTGATGGATCTTAGGTGTTATTGAATGAAATAAGGTAAAAACCTAAGTGTTTGGATGTGAGTATATACAAGAGAAGCTATGGCCAAATTTGGAAAATGTGTAAGAAGTTCTAAGTGTTTTAAGTAAGTTTCGGTGAACTAGGAAGTGTTAAAGGTGAACAAATGTTTTACTTGGGAAGAAAACATGTATTAAGGTGATTTAGATTGATGCAAGGATTTAGGTGTTATCTTGGAAGTTCTAGGAATTCAATGTGTGTTTTGAGAATGTATTTAAGTCTTGGAGAAGTTTGTTTAAGGTTTAGGAATGTTGATGTACAAGGAAGAAGTGATGTTTAGGTAAGATGTGAAAAAGGAGATTTAGTTAGTAAGAAAAGAAGTTTGAGAGATGATGTTAAGGTGTAGAGGAAACACCTTGGTGTAGCGGTCATTATTGGTGATATACCACTTAGAAATCTTAATGAGGAAACATTCCAAGTGCTAAGAGTTTTGTAAGAAATTGGTGAATGATAAAATGGTTTTGGTGAGTGTTTTAAAGAGTTTAGTACATGGCTAAAGGTGTGTTTGATGTGCCAAATGATGTTAGAACACATTAGGAGGCTTGAGGAAAAGTTTGGAGAAAATTTGACAAAGTTTGGGCAACTTCTGATGTTGTCTGACCCAGTGGTCCGACCCAGGGTGGGTCGGACAGCCTTGTTTAATTCAATCGTTGGAGTTTCTGGAATGGTCCGACCCAGAGGTCTTAGGTCGGACATGGGTCGGACATGTGTGCTCTAAGTCTCTGGAATGGTCTGACCCAGATGGTTGGGTCGGACAGGTGTATTTAAAAGACGGGAAAAGCTTCTGGAACGGTCCGACCCAGTTGTGGGTCGGACGGTGGGTCGGACGGCCCAAAGTTATGTAAAAAAACAAAACAAAACAATGTTTAAGGTTATAAGATGATGGGGGTTATTAAGTAATGATGTTATAAGATTACTAAGGACATGTTAAGTGAGATATAATGACAATTTAGTGGGGAAAAGTTGTATTAAAAATGTAAAAGTAAAACGAGTTAAAATGTGAAGTTATGTAACTAAGTTAACGGAAAAGTTATAAGCAATAGGCTTTAAACAATCATATTACCCCGATGTTAATAAAAGTACATGTAATGTTATCAGTTGTTCGAGAATTGCTCGAGAAACATAAGTGGACGTGGTAAAGTGGACTCCGGTGAAAGGTATGGTTTTCTTGCAACCTGTGTCCTACCGGATTACACCGGCTTGTATGCCAATGTGTTTTTCTGTATGTTTGCCACGTTGTAAGATTAAACATGTAATAAGTTTACAGTAATTCATTTATGTGGCGTGTTCAACTCCGATACCATTTAACCTCGGAAGTGTTAACCTTAGTTAACTGAGTCTAGGATCACATGAGAGTTCGGTATTCGGATTTTAACGACCTGAACCATGGGGCGTTCTAACCACGGCTATGCGTGAGTTGATTATGTGATGTGGTGTATGTGAATGTAGGGATCTCCCTTGTGTGTTTAACCCAGTAGTAAAGTTGTATAATGTGTAGATGTGATAGACTCCATAGTGGGGTTCTAGCTAATATCTAAAGTAAGTATGTACTAACAGTGGTGAGGAATCCGGTTTGGCCGGTCGCGCGTTGTTTGGGAGAGGGTATCCTTCTTAGCCTTACCCTTCTCTTTGTTATGGTTGTTTCCCTCACGGGATATGATCTCCCATTAGCTTATTCCAAAGCTTAGCTATTCTGACTTATGATCGGTTTAGGGGGAACATGTGTTTGTGTGGTGTGTTCGGGCCTCCAAACCCGAACCATCTTAACTTAAGTTACTCGTCCGACTATTAGGACGGTAATGAGTGTTGTTGTTATTGTATAACGAGCTTACCATGAGAGTGACACCATTCTCTAGGCTCACCAGTGAATTAACTATGTTTGGGTTGGTTCCTAAGAGGACCGTTCCCGTTATGTTATGTGATGTTGTTGTAATGCAATTCCTATTACGATGTTTTCATGTGCACGTCGAAACGTGAAAAGTGTTGTTATGTTTGGTTATGTGAGGAATGTTATATGGTGTAAGAGATGGAGTGTGTGGATCATGGAAATGAATCCCAGTTTGTGATAAGAGGCGTTTAAGGATAACCCGACTTAAGGGTAAGTGTCGTCTATTAAGGAAGTAGCTCCGTTAGAGGAGGAACACTCCAGGGATAATGAATACCATGAGTGACTTATCAAGTAAGGATGTATTATCCGTTTGTTGAGCCCATTGAGGCGAAATGTTATGTGTTGTGTGTTTACAGTTGCATGCATGATTTAAATATAATCAATCGCATGCTAAGACGACAATTAGTTGTGCGTGGCCCGGTAGCATGTGGGCTGCGGGATTACCATACCAGCAAAGGTGCTGAGCCCCTTAGGGGCCACCCTTTCTCTTCTTTTCCTATTTCAGGTTCAAGGAGCTGGAAGCCGTTCGAGAGTAGGACGGGGTAGTCGTGGTACATGGGTAATCATGTAAGTTATATATATACAGTAGGAGTAGTAAGACCGAAGTTGTTATCGGCATCAGTTGTAATACTCGGTACATTAGTAAGGTTAGTGTAAGCTGGTTGTTAATGAAGAAGTATAGTGATGTACAATTGCTCGGGAATCTAGTCCATCAGACCGGTACAATGTGTATGTAATAGCCTTGTTAGCCACGTGGGTGGTTAACGGCGTGTAACACCAACGAGTTAAGTTATTTGATGAGGTGTGTATTCCGCTGCAGATTGTCGTTATGAGTTTGTTGTTGGATGGGGTGTTACAAATTGTCACCCAAAAATTCAACATTTACTGGCACTAAAAGAAGTTTATCCTTCGTAGCATGAGAACAATCAAAAACTAGTGTGGCATTAAGTACAGCTAGCATATTTTCAGGGAAAGGTCTCCACTTCCTCACACTTAAGAGGAGCAATGTACTAATTGTTCACAAAATAAAATCAAGAAAAGACCTTTCAAAATATGCCAGACTCACGAAGGATCCGTTCAACACTCCGCATATATTAAAAATTAAAAGCATAAAAGGCTAAACATAAGCAATAAAGATTGAGAAACTGAAACTCCCCTGATATCTTTAGATTGAGGAAGGTTCCCTTCCTCACACTTAAGCTTGAACAGTGAGGTAGAAGCGTTCCTCACACTTGCGTCCAAACAAGTGTCCAGGCTTGGAGAGTTAGGAATACCAAAAACAATTGCACCTACACACACTTTGTGAAACACCAAATAACGCTAGAAGCGTTGCATTAGTAGCACGGGCACCACCGTCACTTCTAACTGAAATTAAACTAAAATAAACCTGGAAACAAAATAAAACTAGAAAAAACCAATAAAAATAAACTTTACCACCGGGTTGCCTCCCAGTTAGCTGCCCGTCTTTATAGTCTTTGGCTAGACTCTCGCATCGTTATCCCGGATCAAAAATAAAAGTTGACAATGGTGTCAACGGGAATAAGAAGTAGACTACAATTAGTAATAAACCACCTGGATCAAAGCAAAATGTTTCCTCAACATATAAAATAGGAAAATAAGTACTCCACGAAACCTGATGTTTGAGGAAGTATTGACGGTAATGGGTCTCAAGAAGAAGACCTGGTGTTGATTGTTGTTCTTCCTCAAATTGAAGGATGTAAACATCATCCTTCTGTGGGTGAGGCTCAAAGAAACTTTGATGATGGCAGGGCAGTGGTGGCTCCTCCCTTACAAAATCTAGGATGTGGACATCTTCTTTGTCTTGAACCAAGGGTGGAGAGGGAGGGCAACTTGATAATTCAACAGGTTGCTCCACTACATTGTTCAAGATTGAAGCCTGCTGTAGAAGAGTGATTTTCTGTAGGTAGTCTGGTTGATCCTCTAACCACAATTGCACTTGAAATTCGACACAGTCATCGATCTCATGAGGTCCCCCACAATACGAGCAATAAATATCCTGTGAATAAAATGATTCCTGATCGAATTGCTCCTCAATCCGCCTCATCTCTTCAATTTCAGGGCAATCTTTGAACTCGTGATTACCCTCAAACTGCGAGTGATAAAGGTCATTGGAACCAGAAGACACCTGCTCCATTGTCTGAATAAATGTATGTCCTATAGTTAGCTGCTCTAGCATCTTCACCATACTGCTCATTGTGGTTTTCAATCGTGCCTGGTCAGCAGCCATCTGCTCCAACATGGAATTTGAAGCCTGGGAAGAACTAGCACCAACAGAATAAACATGACCACCATTGAGGCTCCATTGTGCCATTATCAAAAGTAGTTAGAAAATTAAAAACAAAGTAAACTAAAACGCAAAAATAAAATAAAATAAAAACAATTGAATATCCACCCAATTCAAATTGGAACTAAAATAAAACAAGAAGTAAACTAAAAAAAATGACGAAATAGCTGAAAACAAAATAAAATAACAATAAAATAGAATAACATAAAATGACATAAAAATTAAATAAATAGCTAAAACAAAATAAACTAACAATAGAATATAATAAGAGTCAAATAAAATACAATAAAATAAAAATACTATTTAAATAACAAAAAAACAAAATAAACTAAGAATAAAACAGAGTAATAGTAAATAAAGCAAATAACAAAAAATGAAACAAGATCAAAATAACTAAGTAAAAAAAAACAAATAAAAACTGACAAACTATCAAATAAAAGAATTCAAGATAACTAGAAACACAATAAACTAACCATAAAAATAAAACTAAATAAAATTAAGAAAACAAATAAAACAAAACAAGACAAAATAAAATAAAATATAACCAAACTAAGAATCACCAAATTAAAATTATAACTAAATAAAAAAAGAAATAAAATATAATAAACTGATGAAACTAAAACAAATAACTTAAAATAAAATGAACTCAAAGTAAAACAAAATTAACCAAACAAAATAAAATAAAATAAACTAAAAACAAAATATAATAGACAAACGAAACTAAAATAAAATAAAAAGAAATAAAAAAGAAATGAACTAAAAGTAAAACTAAAATGAACCAAATAAATAAAAACAATCGACAACCAAGGCTAAGGACTAGACAAAGTCAAGTCCCTGACAACGGCGCCATTTTGCAAACAGGGAAAATGTTCTACTAAAACTAACTTGAAAAAACCTAGAAATTAATAAAACGAAAAGCCTGTCAGGTTGCAAAAATCCCGGTCGCAATAGTATAGCTAACAGAAGCAACCGGGTATCAATCCACGGGACTTGAAAAAGTAAGCCTAGTCCTAAGAAAACTGGAAGTTTAAGGGGTTGTGAATTGTTTTTGTAATTGAATTGAATAAACGCAAATCAAAATGTAAATGAACGATTAATGAAAGTGAATGATAAATTCAATAAAATGAATGGAACTCTGGGTTTGGGTTGTTCTTTACTGGATAAATCTAGCCAAACCTACAGTTTTATAATGAGACACGGATTGACCAATTCTTAGACTCTCTTCGATCTTAAATCCTAGTTAAAAGAAGAGCTCACCAATCAGAACATGTCAACTCTAATCTAGAAGCTGGCAAAACACATATAGGTGGAATACGGGCGAAGAATTATTAGCATATGCGGGGAAAAGTTATCTATCCGACTAATTTTTCCACAAATCTCCAGATTAATTTGAACTTCCTGCTAATCACCTTGTCTGATCATAGCAGGATTCGCAAAACGACTCTATAAACGCGCAAATTTGATAGAGAAGATGAATGATTAACATTAATCTAGAAACAATCCGATACAATCTCACATTCAAATTGCAAGAATTCTAACTAGTTCGTATCCATTACGAACAACACTCCCCCAGAGCAAATCCTATCTAGCGAGACATAATCATAAAATAGACAGAGAAAAGAGATTGAGAAATCATCTGGAATAGAAAACTTCTAAATTCGCTCCGCTGTCCAGATCTGGAGTTTGCCTGGCTAGAGGTTGAAGATGGTGGTGGTGGTGATGGTGTTGATCGATGACGATGGTGATGGAGGGAGGTGAGGCGTGGCGTGAGAGCCTCGTCTGAGCCATCCGGCGTGAATCGATTTGTTCCCCCAACCCTCGGTGACTTTTTATAACAAAATTAAGCATTTTAAACTCTTAAAACTGCATATTTTCGAATTCTGTACGCGGCGTCCGAACTTGGAAGTTCGGACGCATGTTAGGACAAATTTTCAGGAAGTTTCGACCTCTGTCCGAACATCAAAGTTCGGACATAAGTTCGGACATGTCAGTATCCTGACGAGTGAAACTTGTTTCGGGAGTATATTCTTCGTTTGGACTCCGTTTTGCTCCCCGTTTGTTGCGTTGCGAAGCTTGTGAAGTGAAGAATGCAATTATATGAATTTTACCTGCATTTGATACATAAAATGCATCAATTATTATCTAAACATAAATCATTGGAAAACAATTGATAAGTGAGAAATATTGGCCAAACCACTACAAAAAAATAAGCAAATTAAACCCTTTAAATTCTCTATATTTCACACTTATCAACCGGACATAAGAAACCACCGAGTTCGGATATAAGTTAAGATATAAGTGACGGGTTAAGGGTGTGAGCTGTTAGTGTGAGTAGAGTCAGATGACCACTAATAAGTGTGGATCGTCTTTACCATGTACGGACGTTATAAATTCGTTAACCGAAACAGTGGTGGATACGAATCTAATGTGAGTTATGATTGTTCAGATGTCAGGAAGGAGAGGCCGAGGCCGTGGTCTAGGCGACGAGACTGAGATACCGGAGGGGCAGACGATCGCAGAGATCGTAGCTGCCGCCTTAGGGCATATGGGCTATCAGCCTGGTGTGGGTGCACCACCTCCACCGCCGCAACCCCGGGAACCGAATTGGGTGAAGAGCCTTGCAGACCTTCGACCCACACATTTTAAGGGGGAGACCGATCCCGCCAAGCTTGAGGCGTATATCTCTGAGATGGAGACCGCCTTCGAGACCCTTGACGTCCCTTCTGGGATCAAGGTACGCCTAGCTGCATTCTACCTTAAGGGGGCAGCGGGCGATTGGTGGAAGCTGGTGAGGGCCGAGCATGTGGCCAATCCAGAGTTCGGCTGGGAGCAGTACACCGCATTGCTACGAGCAAAGTACTACCCCACCCATGTCCAGACGAAGAAGCGCTTGCCGTTGGATGCGCTTAAGCAGACCGACAAGATGATGGTGGACGAGTATTACTCATAGTTCACCGCCTTGCTCCGTCTTCTGCCAGGTCTTGGATATTCAGACCAGATACTGGTGGACCGCTTCTATGGCGGGCTTAGCCATCGACTCTGCTACGGCATGGGGCCGACGAGTTACACTACCTTGCAAATAATGAGAATGGTTGAGATATGAGTGAGTAAATGAGAAGAGATTTAGATTATGAAAAATAAGAGTGACTAATACTGTGGAAAGCAGGAGTGCTATCATGCCGCTGCTAAGGTTGAGATAACCTTCCAGCTGAGGGACGAGGAGAATGCTAAGAGAAAGAGTGCCGGTAAGAGCACAGAGAGCCAAGGGCAAGGTGGGTACAAGAAACAGAAGTACCAGCCTCAAGCCCAAAAAAATCAGAACCAAAAGGGGAAGGAGGAAAAGGAGAAGGCTCCGGAAGAGCCACTGAAGTTGACGTACACATACGCAGCTACACCCCTGCGCTCAAGGGCGCCAAAGGGTAAGGGATTGATATTGAGTGAGTTAAGAGACAAGTAGTAACCGTTTGAGATATGAGTACTAATATTGTGAATGATCAGGATCTGAGACTGAAAAGGGAGCCGGTGGTGGCTACCAGCGACGCTACATCTGTCGGTGGTGTCACAAGGACCACCCCAGGCTCGATTGCAAGGGGAACAAGGTGGAGTGCAATTATTGTGGGGTATACGGACACCGAGCATACGAGTGCTTCCAAAACCCCGCTAGCAGAGCCTATAGACCCGAGACTAGGGGCAAGGGCAAGACTGATCAGGGAGTTGGATCTGATAGTTAGAAGAGAGTGCAGCAAGCTGCAGACAAGAACCCACGGCTAGCCCAGAAGTCGGGACCCACACTACACTTGGTGGACCGGGACGATGAGCCTGAACCCTCATCGTGGCCAGGTACCGCTATAACCATTTAGTAATAAAATTACCTGCTTACCGCATTATCATGCATGTTTGGTGAATAATTGAGTTAAGTGAGAATGAGATGAGATTAGAATATAAGTAAGATATAACCTACTACCACCTTAGGAAACTTCAACATTTGCTATCCAATGCCTTCAACACCTAACCCAGAGTACACCGACATCGAAACCCTAGACTTTCCAACCGAACAATGTCAGGTTATCCGCCCAGGTATGGTTTTATTAAGGGGATACCTGACACCCGAAGCACAAATAGCCATCATCAGGAAATGCAAACAGCTAGGAATGGGACCGGAAGGTTTTTATACACCGGAGTACCCAGGGGGAGCAAGAATGAAATTAAAAATGATGAGCTTAGGCAAGGATTGGAAACCATATGCCAAGACCTACCAAACCATGAGGATACAAGATGGAGTCTCACCACCGGGAATACCCGAAGAGTTCCATCCGGTTATTATACAAGTCATGGAAATCGCTCAGCAGTTGGAAGCTGAACCGATTCCAGACATGCAGGCGGACATTTGTATTGTAAATTTCTATGAGAAAGACGGGCGACTCGGACTACATCAGGATAAGGACGAGACAACGGAGTCTCTCGAACGAGGGATACCCGTAGTGTCTTGGTCCGTTGGAGATGATGCAGAATTTTTGTACAGCGAGCAAAAGCGTGCGGACCGTGCTAATAAGTTGATACTTAAGTAAAGGGATGTATTAGTTATGAGAGGAGAGTCAAGGATGTTATACCATGGGATTAAGAGAATCAAGCTGAATACAACACCGCCAGAAGTGATTAATGCGACGCATATGAAACCAGGACGGTTAAACCTAACCTTTAGACAATATTAGTCATGTAATGCTTTAGTATGGGATAAGGAATGAGATGTAAGATTGAAGCACATGTTGTAAACAGGATGGTTATGAATAAAATAACAGTGTTGTTCATATAAATTGTTACGACTCTGGTTATACCATCAATACTCACGAAGCTTATGAATACGATTAGGTCATGGACTCGGTACGGAAAGTGCGCTAAACATACTTACAGAGGCATAGGCCGACGCCAGCGGCACTATCCTCACCGGCACCTTTCTGATTAATGGAATTGAGGCATCAGTTCTCTTCGACTCAGGGGCCTCGCATACCTTTGTCTCGGCATCTTTTGCGAGAAGGTTGGGGCTAGACGCTGATGAGCTACCCGACTTCACGGTTACGCTCCCGTCTAAGGAGAAGGTTCGTTGCACTCGCTACTACCGAGGAGCCATTGTCAGAATTAAGGGGGAAGACTTCCCAGTCAGTTTTATTGAGTTCAGGGAGTTGGGATTTGATGTTATTTTCAGGATGAACTGGTTGGAGCGGCACAAGGGTCGTATCCTCTGCGTCGAGCATAGATTGCTGCTCAGGAGCCCATCTGGGGTAACAATATCATACCGCCAGAGGCCCAGAGAGCCTTCGACTAAGATCATCACCACCATGGCAATGTATAAGGAGTTGAGGAGAAGGGAAGAAGTGTACCTCTGCTATATACAGGACATAGAGAGAGACCCCGAGTTCTCCCCCGACTTACCGGTAGTGTCGGAGTTCCCCGACCTATTTCCACGGGAACTGCCCGGCATGCCACCCACTCGGGAGGTGTAGTTCACCATCGAGCTGCTACCTGGTACCGGACCGATAGCCAAGGCACCATACCGCATGGCTCCGGCAGAAATGATTGAGTTAAAAGAACAATTGAAAGATTTGTTAGATAAGGGATTTATAAGACCCAGTGTATCACCATGGGGAGCGTCAGTTCTCTTCGTGAAAAAGAAAGATGGTAGTCTCCGCCTCTGCATCGACTACAGAGAGTTGAATGCAGTGACAATGAAGAATAAGTATCCACTACCCCACATTGACGATCTGTTCGATCAGTTGAAGGAAGCATCTGTGTTTTCCAAGATTGATCTCAGATCGGGGTATCATCAGATAGACATTAAGGAGGGAGATATTGAGAAAACGGCATTCCAGACACGATACGGCCACTATGAGTTTACGGTGATGCCGTTCGGTTTGTCGAACGCACCGGTGAAGTTTATGGACCTGATGAACCGCTTGTTCCGGGAACAGCTGGACAAGTCGGTTGTGGTGTTTATTGACGATATTTTGATATACTCGAAATCGAAGACTGAGCATGAGGAACACTTGAGGAGAGTATTGGAGATATTGAGGGAGAACCAGCTATATGCTAAGTTCTCCAAGTGTGAGTTTTGGCTTGACCAGGTCTCTTTCCTAGGTCATGTCATCTCGGATGCTGGGATCTCGGTGGATCCAGCGAAGATTGATGCCGTACGTACTTGGCCAAGACCGAAGACTATTACCGACATCCGGAGCTTTCTCGGTCTGGCAGGTTACTACAAGAGGTTTGTTAGGGATTTCAGCAAGGTCACGAAACCGATGACCATTCTGATGAAGAAAGATGCACCGTTCTTATGGACGGCTGACTGTGAGAGATCATTTCAAAGTTTAAAAGACACACTGACCACTGCACCGGTTCTGACCATTCCAGACGGTACAGAGGGCTTTGAGGTTCCGGCAGAGGGCTGGGTTGCGTGCTCATGCAACATGGCAAGGTGGTGGCATACGCCTCACGCCAATTGAAGAAACATGAGGAAAACTACCCCACACATGATTTAGAGCTGGGAGCTGTAGTCTTCGCTTTGAAGATATGGCGCCATTACTTATACGGGGTTAGTGTGACGATCTACACCGATCACAAGAGCTTGAAATATATATTCACTCAGAAGGAGTTGAATCTCAGACAAAGGAGATGGTTAGAGTTTCTGAAAGACTATGACATTGACCTCTAATACAAAGAAGGGAAGGCCAATGTTGTAGCGGACGCCCTGAGCCGTCGAGCACACTCACTCCATTCGCTAGTCTCTTTCTCCAGCTTGGTTGATGAGGTGCGAGAGGCTCAGAGGGCAGATGAGTATATGAGGGAGGTCAGACAGAAGCTGGCAGATGGTACCTTTGATAGTCAGAAATATGATTTCAGACATCACGATGATGATCTGATCAGACTTAAGGGCCGGTTATGCATACCACGGGGCAACACGGATCTGGAAGACCGTATACTTAGGGAATCACACTGTTCTTCAGTTTCCATCCATCCGGGAGCCTCTAAGATGTATAAAGACATGAAGAGATACTTCTGGTGGTCAGGGATGAAGACAGATGTTACCGAGTTCGTCTTGAGGTGTCTCACATGCCAGAAGGTAAAATTCGAGCACCGACGACCGGGCGGAATGGTACAGTCGATGCCAGTTCCGGAGTGGAAGTTCCATGATATCTCCATGGACTTTGTAGTTGGACTCCCACCTGCTAGGGGAGGTCTCAACATGATATTGGTGGTGGTGGATCGCCTTACCAAAGTAGCCCGATTCATACCGATGAAGGATACTTGGAAGGTGACCAAATTAGCTGAGTTGTTTGAGAGAGAAATCATGAGACATCACGGGATACCAAAGACCATAGTGTCAGATAGAGATACCAGATTCCCTTCGAGGTACTGGAGAGCTACTAGGGAAGCGTTGGGTACAGAACTGAAGTTGAGTACCGCGTTCCATCCTCAGACAGATGGTCAGACTGAGCGTATGATTCAGACACTCGAGGACATGCTGAGGGCATGTGCCTTAGACTTCCAGGGCAGTTGGATTGACAAATTGCATCTGATCGAGTTTTCATACAACAACAGCTATCACGCTTCGATCAAGATGGCACCTTTTCAAGCGTTGTACGATAGACCATGTCGTACACCGCTCTGCTGGGATGAGTCGAGTGAGACGGTCATTATAGGACCAGAATATTTAGAACAAGTTAAGGCTGAAGTTCAGCAAATCAGGGAGAACATGAAAGCTGCTCAAGATAGGCAGAAGTCGTATGCTGATGTTCGACGACGAGACCTGGAGTTCGCAGTGGGCGACCGGGCATTTCTGCGAGTTTCACCATTGAAGGGTGTATTCAGATTTGGGCAGAAGGGCAAATTAAGCCCGAAGTTTGTTGGTCCTTATGAGATTACGGAGCGGGTGGGCCCGGTAGCTTACAGGTTGAATTTACCTGCTGAACTGGGTAAAGTGCATGATGTTTTTCATTTCTCACAGCTAAAGAAATACATGCACCACCCCTCCCATGTGTTAGAACCTGAGAGGTTGACATTAGAACCGAATATAAGATCCGTGGAGGTTCCTCAGAGAATCTTGGATAGTAAGACTAGGGACACTCGCCATAAGTCAGTGCGACTGGTGAAGGTTCTCTGGTCTAACCAGGATATCGAAGAGGCCACGTGGGAATTAGAGGATAAGATGAGGGCGAAGTACCCTTCTTTGTTTACTAACTAGATCGTCTGTATAGGGTACGGGGCGTACCCCTTTTTAAGGGGGGTAGAGCTTCCTCGCTTTTGAGTTAGGAAACGAACTTGTTGTCGTTTGTCTGGTTGTTTAAGATGTGATTTTGTGTAAGTTGCTACACTTTGGTGATAAGTTTGAGTTATGTATAATACTTATGTACGGTATTTGTGATTGACCTTCGAGTCTTGAGATGTGTGAATGAGAATATAAGATGTGGTGTTAAGGTTAAGAGAATTGAGTACCGTGAATGGTTAAGCATATATGTGAACTTTGGGGACAAAGTTCTTTTAAGGGGGGTAGATTGAAATACCCCAAACCTAGATATGGTGTTTAAGTGATAAACTAAGATATAAGAAGGCTAGATAATGCCTTAGAAACATTAAGAAACCATTTTAATCAAAGAAAACATAAGGAAACACCAAAAGAGCAATTTAAGCAAAAACGTGCTCTAAGCTTGGAGAGACTTGGGTGAGCACCCAAATATCATTCTAAGACCTTAGTAATATCCTAATGGTCATTTTAAGCCAATTACCAAAGAAAACCAAGCTCGAAAACAAGTTAAAACACAAATTGTGCTTTAAGGACTCTTAAAGCACATTTTTGAAAAATTATCTTAGAAAGGGATTTTAAGTGGCTAAATGCCCACGATTACTCCTTAATTAACATGTATACTAATTAGTATCACATTAGGAAGTTTAAATCAATGGGAAATCAAAAATTTCAAAATTATGTGCACTAGTTTGTGAATAGTAATCAAATAGTGCCTAGTTTAGTTTTTAGTCAATTTAGTTTAGTTAGTTGGTCAAACAAGACCATGGCTAGCTTAATTAAAAGGGGGTGGCCGGTTTTTAAGGTGATGATTCACCACAAGAGCAAATAAGAAAGGAAATTATAAGATAATGTAAAAACTACTATTTTCTTTTAACATAAATATCTCACCTTTACTTACCTCTCTCCTCACCTCTTCATTCTCTCTTGTTCACACCGGTTTTGTGCTGCTCCTCTCTTCTACTCCTACGTGAAACTCAACCTCCATGCTAGCTCCACCTTGCTTTGGCCATAGCTCACTCATTTTAGCTCTAAAACCAAAACAAAACACATATTCTTCTTAGTTAGCTCAAGCTCCTTCTTCCTATCTTTTCAAAACTTCAAGAGCCTCATTTTGGAGCCAAGGCAAACCGCCATTAGAGGAGGAAACTCAAGCTTGGAGACTCCATTAGCTTCTCCATTCTCTTAAGGTAAAGAATATGTAAGAAAATCTAGGTTTCCATCATTTTCTCTCCATAACCGAAAATATATACTCATGGGGCTTCATTGTTATGCCTTGTTCTAGCTTGTTTCTTATTCTCCAAGGGCAAGAGGAGGTCCTTCTTTACTCATATCCAAGCTTGTCTTGAGAAACCAAGGTAAAACAATCAACTTAATACCTTAAAACACATTTTTAACCTAGGTTTTTATTCCTTAAGGTTAGTGTGCTGTTTAGTACTCATTGGAGTCATTGAATATTGGTTAGAACATTGGCAAGGAAAACTTGGTTGGTGACCGAGATTGAGCAAGGAAAAACCTAAGGAAGAAAGTTTGTGAAGCTTGAAAAAAAGAACAAGGTAAATGTCTTACCTTAAGGTGTTTAATGCATTAAGGGACGGGATTTAGGTATATGGTGAGTGTAGCTTAAGGTTTACATTAGAAAAGGACTATATATAACCTAGGAGAAACAATGACTATGATTGAGAACTTGTGACTAAGGAGCCAATGAGAAAAAAGATAGTCAAACAATGTTGAGATGAATTACAAGAAGCATTTTATTTCAATGGGAGCCTTGTTGTGTGTATTTGCAGGTTAAAGGCAAATATATGTGGAAATTCAGTGGTTAAGATTATTGTCATTTAAGGTCCTAAGTGCCAAGCGTTTTAAGTTTATACACTATATGATGATGTGGTGTAGTTTTGGTCTAAATTATGTGTTAAGATGTTGTAATGAGAATTTGAGTGATCTTGGTTGTTTGATGGTGAAAAACCAAGTGTTTGGGTGTAACAATATACTAGAGGACCCATGGCAAAATTTAGTGAAGAACCTAAGTGTTTAAGATGTTCTAAGGAGATTTCATGACTAAGGAAGTACTAGGAAGTTTTAGAGGTTGTTTTGATGAAAAGGGTGAGTTTAAGGTGTTTTAATGAGTTATAATGACTTAGGCATCACCATGGAGAATTTAGGAATTAAAAGACTGTACTAGTGTATTTAGGACTTAGGCAAACATTGGTAAGCAAGTAGGAGAAAATAATGTGTTGATGGATGGAGGCATAAAGTTGTGAAGAAACTTTAAGTAGTTGCATAAAAGAGTTTTAGATGGTGAAAGATGCTTGAGAGATGATGTTATAGTGGTGAGGAAGCACTTGGCATAGTGGTTATATTAGGTATGAACCACCACCTAGAAACCTAGTGAAAAACATTACAAGTGTTGGCATGACTACAAGGAAAATGCTTAATGACTAAGGTGGATGTTGGTGAGTAATCTAAGGTGTTTAGTGGAAGGCTTAAGGTGTATTTGAGGTGCCCAAATGAGGTTAGAACATACTAGGATGTAGGAGGAGAAGTTTAGAGTCAAATGGGAATTTAGAAACAAGGTTCTAGAGCCGACCGACCTTAGGGACCGGACCTGCAAGGTCGGTCGAGCTCAGTTTACACTACCGGAAAGAGTTTCTGGAACCGACCGAACTTGGGGACCGGACTTACAAGTTCGGTCGGGCTTGTATTTTGTGTACGAATTAAGTCTCTGGAATGGACCGACCTTGGGACCGGACTTGCAAGGTCGGTCATGCCTAGAATTTTGTACGGGAATTGGTCTGTGGAATCGACCGAACATGGGGACCGGACTTACAAGTTCGGTCGGGGTAGAATTTTCAAACGATAATACGTCCTGGAATGGACCGACCTTGGGTAAGGACGGTCGGTAAGATCGGTCGAGCCAAAAAAAAAAAGAAATTTTAAATTCTAAGGATGTTAGTTGGTAATGAGGTATGCCATTGGTAGGGTAATAATGATTAGGAACTTAAGAACCTAAGGAATTAAGTTAAGTTAAGTATAAACCTTAATGTTTAAAGTTAAGTTTATAAGGTTAAGAGGCAAAGACTTAAGAGGGTATCGAATGGGAATCTTTAGGGACTAAGTGAGTTAAGTAAGGTGCAAATAACTAATGGCCTAAAAATGAATCGATGTTTTAGGTTTGTGAATTGGGACCCTGGAGAAGGTTAAACAAATGACAGGCAACGGTGAACGGTACAGTCTTTCTTGTGACCTGCTTGCTAACGAGGTGTCCCTCGGCTTGTGTGCTATCTGTTTATTTGATATGACTAAAACAAGATAAAGCAAGCAACCGGTTATATTTGTTCTCGTTGTGAATGTGTTTTCTTTACACTAACCCACGAGACTTGAGATTGTTACTAACTAAGTTTAGTACTTACTGAGTTAAGGATAAGAGTTAAGTATTGGTAACTGTTGGTTAATACCCGTTAAGGTTTAACTAACACATGGTGTGTAAGATTTTTACTAACTGGAACTTGAGTGAGGAAACCCGGGACTGACTCCGGTCATGCATGCTAAGGAAAGGGGGACGGTATCTGAATCAGATCCGCCCTCCGCTTAAGGACTTGTCTTCGGACTTGTTGCCTAGGGTCGGTTACCGGCTCATCTACACTGGACTCCCGTCCAAGGTAGGTGGCATTAAGATGGTGCGGTAGGATCACCTAAATCCTAGGTTTGAGATTAAGCTACAACCATTCATATTCTAGGAACGGTTTGTATACTGAGATTAAGTTAAGGTTAAGACTGAGGTAAGATAAGGAACTGAGGTTAAGGAAATCAGGATTAAGGAGGGGGTTACTAACCCGCGTGATAAGGGGACGCTTGTGTCGTTCATTGTGTATGAACTATGTATGTTCATCTGTGGATTGTTGTTTATAGCACTTCATATCATGATTGTGTTTCTAATCAATTTCCATGCTATCGACAATTAGTCGTCGTAGCCCCGTTAGCTTGGGGGCCACGAGAGGGTCGTACCAGCATTCGTGCTGACCCCCTTTGGGGGCTGTTTTTACACTTGCAGGTAAGAGACCCATGAAGTCACACCACGAGAGTAGGAGCGATTAGACTTAGGATGGGTTGTTTATTTTGAGAACGGGTTGCGCTTGTGCTCCCGTCTGTTTATATTGAAACTGATGTAAGTTTGTGACTATGACCTAGATACTTAAACTCGGTTGTTTACTTTGGATAAGTGTTGTAAATTGATAAGGCCGGTATATTCTATCGATCAGACCGTGGCAAGGTCCCGGTGTTTGTTATTTCCGCTGCGACGAATTCGTTTAAGTGTTAAGTTTTGCGATAACCACGATTGGGTTTGGACGGGGTGTTACACTAAACAAATGAACTACTGGTGTCACCGTTCTCACTCGCTCATACGAGTAATAACGTGCTTACTGATATATTCATAAATACGAAACAATTTCCCATAGTGACAACAAGAGATAGATCTATCCTTCCATTCCAATATAAAATACAATCATAGTGAGCATTCTAAGTACCCCAATCCTATACACGTTTCTATGTTTGTATTGAAATACAACAGTGCATATTTAAACAATTGTGACTAAACTACCCCGCGCGTCCCGCTCTTTGTCGACACCAGAAGCTGCATACCTGCAAATATTTGTTTGTGGTATGGAATCAGCCCATGCTGAGTATGTTACTACATGACTGTCATGCCCTGTAACACCCCAACTAACGGCAACACACTTAACAACATCTGCAGCGGAAAACTTAACTCATCACATTACTTAACTCATTGGTGTTACACGCCGTTAACCATCCACGTGGCTAACAAGGCTAATACATATACATTGTATCGGTCTGATGGACTAGATTCCCGAGTGATTACACATTACTATCCCTTTCCATTAACAACAACAACATACATATACATTCCAACTGTACCGAGTATTTACAAACTAATGCCAATAACAACTTCGGTCTTACTACACCTACAATACATACACAATTTAAATGGCTACCCATGTACAAACGACTACCCCGTCCTACTCTCGAACGGCTTCCAGCTCCTCGTACCTGAAATAGGAAAGTGAAGAAAGGGTGGCCCCCCAGGGGCTCAGCACCTTTGCTGGTATGGTAATCCCGCAGCCCGCATGCTACCGGGCCACGCACAACTAATTATCGTCTAAGCATGTGGTTGATTATATTTAAATCATGCATGTAAACTATAAACACATAACACATTACACACCCACAGGAACGGGGTTCAACAAATCAATCAACACAACAAAACTCGTTAGCTCACTCATTTTGTTCCTTAACCCTTGAGGGTTTCTCCTCTAATGGAGCTATTTCCTAAATAGACAACACTTACCCACTAGTCGGGTTATACACAAATTCGTCTTATAATAACCCGGATTCGTACCCATGATCCGCATACTCCACAGAACAACACATTTGACATTTCAATGTACATATAACACATCATCGCAATAAGAATTGCAGTACAACAATACCACATAACATAACGGGGACGGTTCTCTTTAGGAACCGACCCAAACATAGTTAATTCACTTATGAGCCTAGAGAATGATATCACCCTCATGTTAAGCTCGTTATACAACACTCGTTACCGTCCTAATAGTCGGACGAGTAACTTAACTTAAAGATGGATCGGATATAGTGACCCGAACACACGACACAAACACATGTTTCCCCCTAGACCGATCATAAGTTAGAATAGTTAAGCTTTGGAGTAAGCTAGTGGGAGATAGTAATCCAAGAAGGAAAAATAACCATAACAGAGAGGAAGGTAAAGCAAGGATGGATACCCACTCCCAAACAACGCGCGACCGGAACGACCGGATTCCTCACCCCCCATTAGTACATATATACTTATAAATAATCACATCCACACACCTTAAGGTATTACAATCAGATAAACACACAAGGGAGGTAAACAAACCTACACGCACAAACAACACACAACCAACTCACGCATAGTCGTGGTTTGAACGTTCCCATGGTTTGGGTCGTTAAATCCGAATACCGATCTCTTATGTGATCCTAGAGTCGGTTAGTTAAGTTTAACACATATTGAGGTTACACGGTATCGGAACTAAACTCGCCACATAAATGAATTACTGTAAACTCATTACATGTTTTCATCTTATAACGTGGCAAACACACAGAAAAACACATTGGCATACAAGCCGGTGTAATCCGGTAGGACACAGGTTGCAAGAAAACCATACCTTGGCCCTTGCTGCATACGAGTCCCGCCAAACGTAGTTCCTAAACATGATTAGTAGTGTCGGTTAATCAACTTATTTGACGTTTGAATAACTAAGTGTTTTTACATGATTATATCTAATGTTTCCTTACTTAATTCACCCTTGATTATCCTTGTTATACCCACTATGGTTTACTACTTAAGTCACTCTTGTTTGTTTTTTTTTACAAGTTTTGGTCCGACCAACCCTACCGACCGACCTTACACAAGGTCGGTCCATTCCAGGACACATTACCGTCAAAAATTCTACTCCGACAGACCTTGCAAGTTCAGTCCACAAGGTCGGTCCATTCCATAAACAATTCCCGTACAAAAGTTTAGACACGACCGACCTTGCAAGTCCGGTCCCAAGGTCGGTCCATTCCAGAAACTTAATCTGTACAAAAAATACAATCCCGACCGACCTTGCAAGTCCGGTCCCCAAGGTCGGTCCATTCTAGAAACTCTTTCCGGTAGTGTAAACTGAGCTCAACCGACCTTGCAAGTCCGGTCCCTAAGGTCGGTCGGCTCTAGACCTTTGTTTCTAAATTCCCATTTGACTCCAAACTTCACCTCATGTATCCTAGTATGTTCTAAACTCATTTGGGCACCTCAAACACACCTTAAGACTTCATTAAACTCCTTAAATCACCCATTAAAGATCTTCCTCAAGCATTACACAATTCTTATAAATACTAACACTTGTAGTGCTTTTCCTTAGGTTTCTAAGTGGTGTTTTATACCTATGACAATCACTATCCCAAAATGTTTCCTAACTACCATTACCACTACTCCAAAGGCATTATTTCTCCTTTGATCACCAAAACATGCACAAGACTTAGCACTTCACATAACATAACCTTGGTGTGTTTAAAACACCCATTTGATTTATAAATCCTCCAAGACTATGCCCAAGGCCTCTTAACACTTAATAACATCTTAATTCACATTCTTTCACCATCTTAAAGCTTAACCATTCCTAGTACCTTCTAGGTCAGGAAATCTCAATATCACACAAAAACTCCTTTGTTTATCAACTAAATTTTGTCATATATTCTCTTGTATATTCTCACACCCAAACACTTAGGTTTTCACCTTTTGACAACTAAGAACCATTAATCATTTAATACACACAAACATATTGTTTTTCATCCTTTAACCATCCAAGACACTCATCTCCACAAGAAACATTCTTTAAACACAACTAAACTTTTAAACCACACTACATCATAATATAGTGCATAAACTTAATTGCTTGGCACTTAGGCCTTTAAATAACATGGCTCTTAGGCCCTTAAATTATATAAACCTTAAACACTGAATTTCCCACATATATATTGCCTTTGACCTGCAAATACACTCAACATCATATATGCCTTTTAATAATTCCCTTAAGAACAATTCACTAGCTCTTTTGCCATTGGCTCCTTAGGTATTTTATTAAGCAAATCAAGCTCATTTTTCCTAAGGCATTCAAACTACATTGAGATAGTTTATTTACCTCTTTTTCTCTCAAACTTCTTTCTTGTTTCCTTGATTGAAATCGGCAAGGACTTTGATTTCTTGTCAACTTCTAATCAATATACAAGCAATGTCATGAGCATTCAAGCTTCATGGTTAAATTCATTTACAAACCCTAGGTTTTATATATTATCTTAAAACACAACAATGAATGTTTTACCTTGGGATTGAAAGAGAACTTGAGTAAGTAACAAGAGAGGACTCCTCCTTGTCCATTGAAGTTTGAAATGAGGCTATGAAAGATCAAAAGAACACACCATCAAAGGGTGATTCTCGGTCATATATTAAAACAAGGGGAAATGAGGTTTTTCTTTGAGTTTCCTTACCTCGAAGCAAAGGAGAACAATGAGGTGTGAAAAGATGAGCTCAAGCTCCTTCCATGGTGATTCCCCTTTGCACCGAAATGGAGGTTTTGGAGTTTTGAAAAGACAAGATTGTAGAGCTTGACTAAACTAAGAGAATGGTGGTCTTGGATTTATTTTTGGAGCATGGAGCTAGGAGCTATGGACAATCAAAGATGGAGTTGATGTTGTTGCTGTAGCAAACCGAGAATAGGGAAGAGAGGGAGGTTGGAGACGGTGGAAGTGAGTGGGAAAGGAAGAAATGAAATGGGATGTTTGATTTTACAAGATATTTATGTTATAAAGTAAATTTCTTCATTCTACTTACTTTTCCTTCCTTTCTTTAATTGACTTTTAAATGGTGGTGACTCACCATATTTAAAACCGGCCCCCCTTTAGTACTTAGGGGTATTTATGGTCTTTGTTGACCAAATAGTTGACTTCCATTGACCAAAGTCTTAAACTAGCACTATTTGGTTACTATTCACTAACCAAGGCACATAATTGTGAAATTTTTTATTTCCCATTTATTTAGACTTCCTAATGTGATACTAAGTAGTACAAATGTTGATTAAAGAGTAGTGATGGACATTTAGCCACTCAAAACCCATTTACAAGACAATTTTTCAATAATGTGCTTTAAGACTCCTTAAAGCACATTTTGTGTTTTAACTTGTTTTCAAGCTTGGTTTTCTTTAGTAATTGGTTTAATGTGTTCATTAACGTATAAATAAGGTCTTGGTAAGCTTATTAGGTCATAACCAAACTTAACCCAAGCTTAGAGCACATTTTCGCCAATATTGGCTTTAAGGTATTTATTTGTATTCTGTTTGGTTTAATTGTCTAACAAAGTTTACTAAGGACTTAATTAGCCTTATTGAATCATAATTGAATATTATTTGGTCTTGGTAGGCTCTTTGGGTCCTAACTAAGTTCACTCCAGGCTTAGAGCATGTTTTTGCTCAAACTGTGTTTATGGTACTTTAATTCTTTTACTATGGTTTAAATTGTACACTGATGTTTCTAGGGCACTTTTTAGCCTTTAAATAACATATTTTAACATTTAAACAACATATCAAGGTTTGGGGTATTTCAATCTACCCCCCTTAAAAGAACTTTGTCCTAGAAGTTCACATTTCCCACGCATCGTTTGGATTCGAACACGAGGATTACTTTCAAAATTAAATTTCCATAACCAAACATACTTCACATCACAACCTCGGACTTAACGGTCCGGGTAACACATACACATCCATACATAACATAACTTACTTGCATGATAACCTCGGACTCAATGGTCCGGGTATCTTAACAACATTCACACTTACATAACAACCCTTAGACTCTCAGGTCTGGGTAACATAATAAATCTTAGAACTCAACCACCTTAGGACTCAAGGTCAAAATGGTATTTATTGCACGTACCACACAACATGTCTTAGCATGTATAGCAACCAAAAATATATTTTATATACACTGTGATCCCGTAGATTCCCTGGGAGATCAAAACAATCACTCAATTTTTAACATATATCCTTCTCATGTCACTGGTCCAAAGACAAAGGATCATACATCCTCAGCTCGTGAGCAAGTACTACAAAAATATTCTTTGTGAAGTTACATAGAAAAACTTTCTTTATTTAAAGTATCAATCGAATGTTTTGGAAATACCATGTGAAAATCCTTTTTGAAAACTCAATGCAACTCCAAGTCCAACTTATGCTCTTTGCTTCTTTTCTTAGCGTGGTTATTTGTGACCACTAAAAGGGAGCTTCAAGAATCATCCAACCCTGATGTGATCAGCATTAGTGTTGAACTATCCATCCACTCCAATTTGTGTCCGGCTTCCCTTGATCACATGCAAATCAAGTTCCACCTCCCACTTCATTTTCAAGCATCAAGTAGTACACTCATTTCCAATTTTTTATCTACTTTTTTTTGTCAATCTAGTCATAATCATTACGTCTCCAAGGGATAGAACTCCGTCTATCAGTTATCTCCATTCACTTAAATCCAGTTACCTAGGGAATCTTATTCTCACTAGGTTCTATGTCGGTTTCATACCCTTTCATGAATCACTATATTGTATATATATACATATATCTTATCAAAATACAACACACAGTACTTCATTTAGTATTATACAAACATATACTGTTGGGGTTTTAGTTCCCCGGGAGTTTCTTTACTCCCTTACACTTGTACTCTCACACACAACTGTTAACAAATAAACACACTTATCACAATGGTATTCGCATCTTCTGGGCGCAATTACCACAATTAAACCATGAATGAATGCGTATGTTTATGTAACGCACACACCAATCATCAAAACAAATTATTTTGTGCTATGCATAACATAGTTCGCGTACACTTGTATGGTAAAACACACTAAGCGGTTTTGCGCTCTACCCCCTTAAAAGGGATTACGCCCACGTAATCAACCACTGAATATTGGTTTAAAAAGTTCTACCGTCGTGAAGTGTTTTAACTTCCACGCGGTCTGTTATACAATGTGTTCTGGTAGAGGATCTTAACCGTATTGGCGGTTTAGTCCCTAAACCAAGAATTCTCATTGGAGTTTATTTAACTCATAACCGGGTTCGGTTCTGGCCTGTGAGGCCTCCAGGCATTAATAATTAGCCATTTATTCGTATTCATTATGCACATTCGGTATCTGAAGCACGGGTTCACTGGCCTCTGCTGCGCAACTCTGATAACTTAAAGTTTAGTTCGGCCCATTCGTTATTGTTACTGTATTGTATATCTTTCATTTATCACCTTTATCTTGGTAATAATGGTTTCTCAACCGACGCATGGTATCTCTTACCGTGAGCGAATTCGGTGAGTTACAAACTTTTTATCCACTTCTCTGACAATTACTGTGTATACAGCTATATATTTCACAATGATTGACTTAATTTCTTCCGACTTACTGTCGGTTGAGGTTGAGCTACTACCTAATGTGTAGTGCTCTCTCGGTTATTTCCAACACTTAAGGTATATTCCATACCGATATTTGGTATTTAATGCTACTGTAGTCACTTGTTGTTAATCATGCCTCCATATTCGGTTTTGTACATGTACTCTTTCCTTCGTACGACCTTGCATATCCTATGCATCGGTCTTTAAAGCGTTATAAGTCTCTTTCTACTTCCACCACGATTAACATTTCCCCAAATCCTAGCTATCCCACTCGATCATTACTACGTAAGTGCAATACCAAAACACTTAGTCATACAGAGTGCAGAGGCGTAAACTCTTGGCAGTAAATCTTTTATGTGATTCGCAATAAAAGTCACACTGCGTTTGACTGAGATTCGTATCTCATAATACTGGCTAATGGCTTACTGCCCAGCCCATTTATTATCACTTACCGTTGTATCTCCACTGAGTTTGACTCATGATTCCGCTTATATGCCATATTACCATTTAACAATACTTATACAACGGTCGCTTATTGCGCACTATATTCTTACTTCTTGTATAACTCTGACTTGTATGGCATCCACCGTCATACTGGCTTCTGCACATGTACTTTCATCATTCGTATCGTGGCTCGTCATTCGTTTGGATGACCACTGAATACACCTTTTTCTTTTGAGTCTTTGTGCTCCTCAAGCGTTGTTCACTCTACATTTAGCATCACATTTCTATTGACCTTATTACTCTTCTGGTCTCCACAACTAGTACAAACACTTGTTTTCGTATTACTCTCATTCAAATCATTTTGGGGTAATAACAACATGGTCCATCCTTATCGTACTTTTTGAACTTGGCTCACACAACTACCGCTCCTGCGGCTTCACAATATCGAGAGGTATCCCCACTCGTAATGTAGTGGTTCGTTCTCCACTCTATTCATTTATACAACATAAACTTCTGCAATCGATCAAATTTACATAACACTTTTGTTTGTGGCTTATAAGTCTCACTTCTCGAGCTCTGCTCATTGTAGGTTGTTCCCACACATTTACTTTCCTGTACAACCTTACATGGTTTAGTGGTAGTATTAACTCCCTGACAAGGTCGTTGCGTCACGACTCCTTCCAAGTTGTCTCTTTGGCAACTTAGGGTCCTACTGTTATGTGGGTTCCCTCCGGTGTTTAAACCGAATAAGTGTTTCAACTCTTGTGTTATAATCACGTTATGTCATTCAACCATTAATGATCCAATCACCCCTCAAGGATTGCTCCTGGGTGTTGCTAAGTTATGCCGTCACATCTGGCTCACACTTGTTAGTGTGTTTAGTTAACTACGCTGTTTGCTTTCTTAGCTGGGTTTACTATCCTCTTTTGTGAAGATCGATACCCCTTGGTAGTCCAGGTGATCATTCCGGGAGTTTCATCTCATTTGTTACACATTAACTTGTCCATATTAGGCATATGCCTTGCCATGTATAGGCTGGGTCACCGTTCCAGCTATCATGTTCATCCCCGAGGATCCTTAAGACACATGATATGTCTTTACATACCAGTCAGTGCACTTCGCACTTCCTGACTCTTAAACATTTCCTTGAAATAAACTCACTAATTCTTTTAGTCTCTTTAACTTAACTGGGTTCCCTTACTTCAACCTTTCATGGTAATCCTTAGCTCTTGATTGACTTTTACTACTGACCGTAGTATGGAGTCGACTACTTCCCGTGTTCCGGACTCTACTCGTATACATATGTGGGGTACCCTACTGATACATTGCTACTTACCTGACTAACCCACAAGAAGGTCTGCCAGGCCCACAAGTTCCTATCGGAGTGCGGTCGTCCCACATTTCAGTTGGTACACTCGTAGTGTCCGTCACACGCCTAGGTGAAGTATTCTGCTGTCAACTCCCTTATATCATCCTATGATAATATGCATTCCGTGCTTCCCGAACTTAATCAAGGGAAGGTCTATCTGTTGTTGTATTACTATGAACTTCATCCATTCCCTCGGGTCGCTACCCTTGGGTTTACCGGTTCCCTTTTTCGGTTGCTCAAATCGCTGAGGCCGGTGTAGGTCCTCTGGTTGGTTTTAAAAGAAGGTTAGAAATAAGTATAGGTTTGAAAGAAAATTTGGTTTTGGAAGAAAGGAGTTTGAAATAAATTTGAGTTTGAATGAAAAATTCTCGTTGTTTCACAACGTCTTCTTGCCTTAACCAAGTCTAGCTTCTTGCTGACTGGTGTATTTCCAATTACAAAGGTTAGGCTGTTAAGCCCTTCCACAGTTATGATGATCTCACTTAACTCTGTGGTACTTTACTAAGTACTTGTTGTTGTTAAGAAAAAAAATTCCCAAATGCTAACTGGCTATCGGTTAAACACACTCCGGTTGCGGTGTTGTTCTTACCCGCACTGTTATCAGTGGCCTTGTTGGCCCTTACTTGACCTTACAGTCTTGACATTAAATCCTCTGGATGACTCGTCACTGTCTTCACATAATAATCATTAACTGGGGTGTTCCCCATTCTTGGAGTACCCTTTTACTTAGTATTGTATTTTCTTCGTAGCCCGTTCCACGCATTTGTCGTGGTTACTAAGACTTGTCTCTTATTTGGGTACTACATTGTAGTTCCTTAGTCGGTTGGTATACCATTGGCGACATTATTTAACATTTGTGGTCCCGTAGACACTGGTCTCGGGTTCTATAACTTCACTTCTTGCCTATTGCACGGTTGGTGCGTTGCAAGCTGGTTGCTCTCGACTGCTCGGCATGTCGACCCATGTTGCCGGAAATTCCATTCCCATATGCATAGGATTCTTCAATTCTCCGCTATTAAGTGCGGTTAACATTGTTCAGATGGAATCCGTCTCTGGGATTCCTAGTTTTCGGAATCTACCGTATGATAGGTTTCCGTACTCGCAATGATGTTTAACAACAACCAGATCGGGTATTCCCGAGTAAGAGAGGACTTTCATCTCTCAGGCGTTCTTTCCCAAGTTATAAAACAGGGATTGTGGAGGGCGGGATGGATATTGTAGGTTTCCAGTACACACTGGTAATTCTTAGCTAGCGTATCTCTCACGCTATCACTCAACCCTTAACCCAAAGCACTAAAATCCTAACTCGGTACTTCCTAACCTCAGTAATTCAGTCACAAGAGCGATACTTCGCTCTGATACCACTTTTTGTAACACCCCAACTAACGGAAACACACTTAACAACATCTGCAGTGGAAAACTTAACTCATCACATTACTTAACTCATTGGTGTTACACGCCGTTAACCACCCACGTGGCTAACAAGGCTAATACATATACATTGTATCGGTCTGATGGACTAGATTCCCGAGCGACTACACATTACTATCCCTTTCCATTAACAAAAACAACATACATATACATTCCAACTGTACCGAGTATTTACAAACTAATGCCGATAACAACTTCGGTCTTACTACACCTACAATACATACACAATTTAAATGGCTACCCATGTACAAACAACTACCCCGTCCTACTCTCGAACGGCTTCCAGCTCCTCGTACCTGAAATAGGAAAGTGAAGAAAGGGTGGCCCCCCAGGGGCTCAGCACCTTTGCTGGTATGGTAATCCCGTAGCCCGCATGCTACCAGGCCACGCACAACTAATTGTCGTCTAAGCATGCGGTTGATTATATTTAAATCATGCATGTATACTATAAACACATAACACATTACACACCCATAGGAACGGGGTTCAACAAATCAATCAACACAACAAAACTCGTTAGCTCACTCATTTTGTTCCTTAACCCTTGAGGGTTTCTCCTCTAATGGAGCTATTTCCTTAATAGACGACACTTACCCACTAGTCGGGTTATACACAAATTCGTCTTATAATAACCCGGATTTGTATCCATGATCCGCATACTCCACATAACAACACATTTGACGTTTCAACGTACATATAACACATCATCGCAATAAGAATTGCAGTACAACAATAACACATAACATAACGGGGACGGTTCTCTTTAGGAACCGACCCAAACATAGTTAATTCACTTATGAGCCTAGAGAATGATATCACCCTCATGTTAAGCTCGTTATACAACACTCGTTACCGTCCTAATAGTCGGATGAGTAACTTAACTTAAAGATGGATCGAATATAGTGTCCCGAACACACCACACAAACACATGTTTCCCCCTAGACTGATCATAAGTCAGAATAGTTAAGCTTTGGAGTAAGCTAGTGGGAGATCGTAATCCAAGAAGGAAAAATAACCATAACAGAGAGGAAAGTAAATCAAGGATGGATACCCACTCCCAAACAACGCGTGACCGGAACGATCAGATTCCTCACCCCCCATTAGTACATATATACTTATAAATAATTAGTTAGAGCTCCATTATGGAACTTATCACATCCACACACCATAAGGTATTACAATAAGATAAACACACAAAGGAGGTAAACATACCTACACGCACAAACAACACACAACCAACTCACGCATAGCCGTGGTTAGAACGTTCCCATGGTTTGGGTCGTTAAATCCGAATACCGATCTCTTATGATCCTAGAGTCGGTTAGTTAAGTTTAACACATATTGAGGTTACACGGTATCGGAACTAAACTCGCCACATAAACGAATTACTGTAAACTCATTAGATGTTTTCATCTTATAACGTGGCAAACACACAGAAAAACACATTGGCATACAAGCCGGTGTAATCTGGTAGGACACATGTTGCAAGAAAACCATACCTTGGCCCTTGCTACATACGAGTCCCGCCAAACGTAGTTCCTAAACATGATTAGTAGTGTCGGTTAATTAACTTATTTGACGTTTGAATAACTAAGTGTTTTTTCATGATTATATCTAATGTTTCCTTACTTAATTCACCCTTGATTATCCATGTTATACCCACTAGGGTTTACTACTTAAGTCACTCTTGTTTGTTTTTTTTTTACAAGTTTTGGTCCGACTGACCCTACCGACCGGCCTTACACAAGGTCGGTCCATTCTAGGACACATTACCGTCAAAAATTCTACTCCGACCGACCTTGCAAGTTCGGCCCACAAGATCGGTCCATTCCAGAAACAATTCCCGTACAAAAGTTTAGACACGACCGACCTTGCAAGTCTGGTCCCAAGGTCGGTCCATTCCAGAAACTTAATCCGTACCAAAAATACAAGCCCGACCGACCTTGCAAGTCCGGTCCCCAAGGTCGGTCCATTCCAAAAACTCTTTCCGGTAGTGTAAACTGAGCTCGACCGACCTTGCAGGTCCGGTCCCTAAGGTCGGTTGGCTCCAGACCTTTGTTTCTAAATTCCCATTTGACTCCAAACTTCACCTCATGTATCCTAGTATGTTTTAACCTCATTTGGGCACCTCAAACACACCTTAAGACTTCATTAAACTCCTTAAATCACCCATTATAGATCTTCCTCAAGCATTACACAATTCTTATAAATACTAACACTTGTTGTGCATTTCCTTAGATTTCTAAGTGGTGTTTTATACCTATGACAATCACTATCCCAAAATGTTTCCTTACCACCATTACCACTACTCCAAAGGCATTATTTCTCCTTTGATCACCAAAACTTGCACAAGACTTAGCACTTCACATAACATAACCTTGGTGTGTTTAAAACACCCATTTGATTTATAAATCCTCCAAGACTATGCTCAAGGCCTCTTAACACTTAAGAACACCTTATTCACATTCTTTCACCATCTTAAAGCTTAACCATTCCTAGTACCTTCTAGGTCATAAAATCTCATTATTACACATAAACTCCTTTGTTTATCAACTAAATTTTGCCATAGCTTCTTTTGTATATTCTCACACCCAAAAACTTAGGTTTTCACCTTTTGACAACCAAGAACCATTAATCATTTAATACACACAAACATATTGTTTTTCATCCTTTAACCATCCAAGACACTCATCTCCACAAGAAACATTCTTTACACACAACTAAACCTTTAAACCACACTACATCACAATATAGTGCATAAACTTAATTGCTTGGCACTTAGTCCTTTAAATAACATGGCACTTAGGCCCTTAAATTGCATAAACCTTAAACACTGAATTTCCCACATATATATTGCCTTTGACCTGCAAATACACTCAACATCACATATGTCTTTTAATAATTCCCTTAAGAACAATTCACTAGCTCTTTTGCCATTGGCTCCTTAGGTATTTTATTAAGCAAATCAAGCTCATTTTTCCTAAGGCATTCAAACTACATTGAGATAGTTTATTTACCTCTTTTTCTCTCAAACTTCTTTCTTGTTTCCTTGATTGAAATTGGCAAGGACTTTTATTGCTTGTCAACTTCTAATCAATATACAAGCAATGTCATGAGCATTCAAGCTTCATGGTTAAATTCATTTACAAACCCTAGGTTATATATATTGTCTTAAAACACAACAATGAATGTTTTACCATGGGATTGAAAGAGAACTTGAGTAAGTAACAAGAAAGGACTCCTCCTTGTCCATTGAAGTTTGAAATGAGGCTATGAAAGATCAAAAGAACACACCATCAAAGGGTGATTCTCGATCATATATTAAAACAAGGGGAAATAAGGTTTTTCTTTGAGTTTCCTTACCTCGAAGCAAAGGAGAACAATGAGGTGTGAAAATATGAGCTCAAGCTCCTTCCATGGTGATTCCCCTTGGCACCGAAATGGAGGTTTTGGAGTTTTGAAAAGACAAGATTGTAGAGCTTGACTAAACTAAGAGAATGGTGGTCTTGGAATTATTTTTGGAGCATGGAGCTAGGAGCTATGGACAATCAAAGATGGAGTTGATGTTGTTGCTGTAGCAAACCGAGAATGGAGAAGAGAGGGAGGTTGGAGATGGTGGAAGGGAGTGGGAAAGGAAGAAATGAAATGAGATGTTTGCTTTTACAAGATATTTATGTTATAAAGTAAATTTCTTTTTTTTTACTTACTTTTCCTTCCTTTCTTTAATTGACTTTTTAATGGTGGTGACTCACCATATTGAAAACCGGCCCCCCTTTAGTACTTAGGGGTATTTATGGTCTTTGTTGACCAAATAGTTGACTTCCATTGACCAAAGTCTTAAACTAGCACTATTTGGTTACTATTCACTAACCAAGGCACATAATTGTGAAAATTTTGATTTCCCATTGATTTAGACTTCCTAATGTGATACTAAGTAGTACACATGTTTATTAAAGAGTAGTGATGGACATTTAGCCACTCAAAACCCATTTACAAGGCAATTTTTCAAAAATGTGCTTTAAGACTCCTTAAAGCACATTTTGTGTTTTAACTTGTTTTCAAGCTTGTTTTTCTTTAGTAATTGGTTTAATATGTTCATTAACATATAAATAAGGACTTGGTAAGCTTATTAGGTCTTAACCAAACTTATCCCAAGCTTGGAGCACATTTTCGTCAATATTGGCTTTAAGGTATTTATTTGTGTTCTGTTTGGTTTAATTGTCTACCAAAGTTTCCTAAGGACTTAATTACCCTTATTGAATCATAATTGAATATTATTTGGTCTTGGTAGGCTGTTTGGGTCCTAACCAAGTTCACTCCAAGCTTAGAGCATGTTTTTGCTCAAACTGTGTTTAAGGTACTTTAATTCTTTAACTATGGTTTAAATTGTACACTGATCTTTCTAGGGCACTTTTTAACCTTTAAATACCATAGTTTAACATTTAAACAACATATCAAGGTTTGGGGTATTTCATGCCCCCTCAGACCCTCAATTAATTGGTCGAGAGCATGCAATTCATTTTCATGCAAGTAGTTTAATATAAAAAAACTGTAAAGCAACAAATATATTGCAGTAAACTCAAATAGCAAACAAGCCCCCGGCTTCACACATCACATCACAATAAACCAACTGAAAGCGTTACAACGCTTATATGAGTACAGAGACTCCACTCCAACAGACACTTAATAGTTCATAATTGAGTACGACGACTCACTCAACCAAACAATCCACAATAATCCACATTCGAGTACGGCGACTCGACTCGACTTAACCAGTTTACAACATAGATATAAGTACAATGACTCAATTAAACCAATTCATAACACACATATGAGTACAACGACTCGTTTCAACAAATCCACCAACATACAACACATAACCACATAGCATAACCATTGAACAACAAGGCAAAACAACAAGGATTATAAACAAGTATAGATTCTCGTCTTTGGCATACAAGCCCAAATAATGTTCGCCTACTGTACGAGCTAATATAGTTGTTCGTAATTGTTCAGTCATGCCTAATGACTACGTCTCGTTAAAACGACGTATCTCTAAGTTACCTATCTCCTATGGCGGGTCACCCACGGCAGTAGCCACTCCAGCGGTAGAGTCTCCGACCGACGAACCATTTGTAGTCCGTTGGAAATTTATCTTGATACTTACGGATACCCACACGGTATCCTAGTATCGTTAATTGATCACAATTCACTCCAAGAGCCACATCCTCTTGATTAACTTATCTATATCATCACATCGTATTAACATTTTCCTAACACAGCAGACTAAGGTCGTTAGTCCAATCTTGAGTATGTCGACTCAGGATCCAGTGTTAGATAAGAGAGTGGCGTTAAAAAGGGCCAATGCTCCGTATATAAGTCTCGGATAATATATATATATATATATATATATCTTATTATCCTAGTGCTACAACGTTTTACTTATGTTCCTTATATTACACATATAAGATAGCATCATTGCCGCTAGTTCGTTTTATAATATGTTCATATATACGAACAATACTGTTATCATACAACAGTAATAATAATAAAGCAGCATTAATACACAACTCAAGCATATTAATTCACGTAAACAGACATTCAATCTTAACAAAGATTTTCATACAATGTCTGAACTGAGGAAATCCTCAGAGACAGTCAAGCCACATAATAACATACCGTACGCCGGGATTATAAGACTGTGGAGTATGAATCAGCTAAATCCGATGCTCCTCGAGACGCCTCTAGTCTTTCCCGGTTCGTTCCCCGTTAATTAACAACAATTTCTCTCGGGTTTTCGGTTTAACTCGGAATTAGTTTATGTAAACGTTATATTTCATGCATGGGAACGCCCACATGCATGGTTACGTCCCATTCTATTCCTCATGTAACGTTTTCTCTCGTAGTATCCTCACTTCTCTTCATTTGTAAGTTTAATATATATATATATCTCATATATATCAATTACCACATGTATATTACTATACACTTGCGCATTTATATAGTTTGTTACCATATTACGTGTATAACTTAATCATATGTTATATTTGTCTCTTTAGTATTTTATTACTAAAAATTTAGTCAAATAAGTTTGACCAAGTCAAGGTAGTCAACTTGACTTATTTATATTGTCTTGGTTGGTTTATCCAAGTTTACAATATCCATATAATTCATATTTAAATACTTTGAATTATATAACTCATCCATTACTTTATGTACACATCTTTAACATTAGAATTTCCTTAACTAATGTTTGTAATTATATCTCTCCACTTTATATCATCTCACTTATGATATCATATGGTTATTGAACCATATTATATTTCTCCCATAACATATATATATATTATATATATATATTTATATATATATATATATGTGCATTATGGGATTATTTATTATATGGTATTTGTACACCTCTATACATATATATAAGCTCATAAATTCCATTATCAAACCATTATGTACACACACCCGCATATATATAAAAATATATATATAACTTAGTTTTCATATGATTAATATCAACTTTAATGCCTTTATGGATTAATATAAATTTATAGTACAAATCCATTAACCATTCATCAAATCGACACCTTAATCCTTACTATCTATTTATGAACCCAAGTAGTAATAATTAAATTGAGTTCCAATTTAATGGATCTAGCCCAATTTAATATTCCAATTTATATCCAATTCTGATTTGGGCTAAACCCAAAACCAAATATGTTCAACCTTTTATCTAATTCCAAGTTAAATCTATTTCTAAGCCCAAATAGATCCAGGCCCAATTAATTTAATTGGGCCGAATGGTTTGTTTGGCCCAAACCTAACTGACCCAATTCATTTTAGCCTTTGTTGACCAAATTTAAACCCAAATATATGTTCACTTTTGTAGACCACTGTATTGCTCAAGTTTGACCAATCTGTTTAATTCTAACCACTTACTAATCCATGTCTACGTACAAACTCCACTAATTTATACATAAGCCTCATTTTTTTTTCATTTTTTTTTGAAAACACAATTTCAACCACAAAAACTTCAATTTACCATTTCGCCCAATATTTTCTAGTAATTACATTTTCAGCCCCAATTTTCTTATATTTATAGTTTAGCCCCAATTTTTATTCCAGAAACCCTAAATTGATTTTCTTTCCCCAAATCAATTTCAAAGCCTAATTTTTACAAACCTTAATACCAATTCAAAATTCCCAAATTCAATTACCAAACCTTAATTTCAAATTCAATTTCAGTTTTATCCCTAATCCATTTTTGAAACCCTAATTCCTAATTTGAAAAGCCCCAAAATCGCATTCAATTACCAAAAACTCTAAATAATGATTTTAACTGTAAAAACCCTAGATTTGTATCTCATTTTTCTCAATTCGATTTCTAAACAGAATATTACCATTTGAAATTTCGATTTCAACACCTTAGCCAAAATTCCAGAATTTCATTTGCACATAATCACCACAAAATTTATATTCAAAGTCCAGTACACATTTAGCAAGATAATGTCCAGATTGTACAAAATTTTCGGTATAGTTTCCCAGAAATTGTACAAGTTTTGCAAGGGAAGTTTTCGGGCCTTTAAGCGCCGATAACACAGATGGGAACCCAAAAATTTCCTAGGTTTTAGTTCTAATCCTAACTAAATCAACAAAACTGAAATAATTATGTAAATTTGACTATGTACACCTTTGAATTCCCAGAAAATTGACTCTGCCTTCGGCCACTATCGGTCCCTCTTCCTTACGCTTCCTCCCAGACCCAGCCGAGCAAGATAGCATTTGGGTTCTTTCGTTTTTGATTCTTAAGGAGAAACTACCAGATGCCCCTTCAAATCTTCGGTTCTAGCACTTGAATCTGGTGCAGAAGAGGGGAGACATATGTTCCTTGTTCGCTCGCCAGTTAGGGCTTGCAAATGCGTGAGTTGAGAATGAAGAAGAAGGATGATGAAGATTGAGAGAGGAAGTGAGGCGAGGCGGCATGGAGGAAAGGAAACGCCTGTTAGGTTTGCAATGACCGTGAGTCGAGAGCAAGAAGAGAATGAGAGGCAAGAAGTATGTTCCTTATTACATTAGGGTTACTAATTACCATGAGTGAAAAGGAGAAGAGGGTGGGCCAGTTTTATTTTTGATTGGGTTGGTGTATTACCGTGAGTGAAGGGTAAGGGGGTGGGCTGGGTCATTACCGAAAATAATGAGGACAGCTGGGCCGGCCCAGTTCATCTGGCGGGTCGGCCCCTTTTTTTAACGTTACAAATGAGGTCGTTTCTAGCTCATTTTATATTTGTTTTTCGTGCCGTTTGCGACACAATGTCCAGTTTAACGAGACAAACCTTTTTATGACTCCAAGTTTATACTTTCAAACAATAATTATTATTGTTATTCATAAATTTGATTATTTAGTATTTAATTTCTAATTGGCTTGTGTTTCGCCATTTTAGGCGAAAATGCGATGCCTTTTATTCTGTTTTCTTAGTCAATTTTCCAATACCTCTAAAATTACCCAAATAACCTCGTAAGGTATCTAAGACCTCATTTTCACTCATAAAATATTTTTGGCACGTTTTTAATTGTCAAAACGATTAATTATATTTCCGTTTACATTTCTTCTTCTTAACCACTCAATGTCGTTTTAGGTTTCGTTAATGTTTCCTAACAACTTCTTAGGGTTTATTCCTAAATTATATTATTCCCTTTTACTTATTTAAGGGTACTTAATTCCTCAACCTCTCTTTAACTACTTTTATTTAATTAATTCATTATTAATTAAGTAATTAATATTTGGGGTATTTCATGATTAGACTCCAAGCATGAGCTAACCATGGGAAGTCTTTTTGTAACACCCCTACTACGCACTTAACAATAATTGAAATCGCAGCGGAAATAAACAACTAAATATTAACTAAATTATTCGGTGCTACAACGCCGTTAACCACCCATGTGGTTAACAAGGCAGAATAAATACAAGTGTACCGGTCTGATGATCAGACTCCCGAGCATTAGGTACTAACATCCAACATATATACATTACCAACCATACCGAGTGTTCACACAACCTCCATCACTGTAAATGTACACATAAACTCCACTGTCAACTGTCAACGACCGTCACTGTAATACAAACGGTATCAAAATATAACACCACGGGAGCACAGGCGCATCCCGGGCTCAACATCCAAAAATAACCAAAGTACTCATAACCTAAGATCTAAAGCCATTCCGCTTCTTCGATCCTCATCCTGTAAATATAAATATGGAGCCCCCGAGGGGGTCAGCAACCCTTGGCTAGTATGGTTAACGCGCAGCCCATCGGCTACCGGGATACGCGCAACTATTTGTCATGATGACATGGCATTCATTTTAAACATACAACATATACATCATAGCAAGGGTATTGCATAACAACATCACACATAACATACAAGAACGGATCCTTTTAGGAAACGAACAAACACAATTAGATCCCATGGTGAGCCTAGAAAAAGTTGCCAAACTCATGCTAAGCTCGTTACATAACTCGTTATTGTCCTGTTAAATTGAACGAATAACTTAACACAAAGGTGCGTCGGATATAGTGATCCAAGCACACCGAACAAAACATAGTATGCCCCTGTGGCCCGACGTGAGTCAGTAAAATATCCTTGGATAAGCTAAAGGGAAGGATGAAAACCAAAATGGAAAACAACCATAACATACAAAGGGAATCGAACCGGTTATGACATCGACTCCGATACTCACACGCGTGGCCGGAACTACCGGACTCCTCACTTTCCCCGTTAGCACTTGTTAGTAGTCACACATTGAATTAAATAAGTTAATTCACAAGCAAGTGTTTAGGTCTAGTTAGACACACAAGGGAAATGAGTCACAACTTAACAACACAATTTGAAATACCCCAAACATAAGTATGCTAATTAAACATCAAATTATGATGTAGTAAGGCTAGAATATGCCTTAGAAAGATTGGTAGACAATTTGAACCAAGGAAAACACAAGAAAGTGCCTTAAAGGCAATCAGGGCAAAAACGTGCTCTAAGCTTAGAGAGACTTGGGTGAGTACCCAAATATCATGATAAGACCTTAGTAATATCCTAATGGTCATTTTAAATCAATTAGCAAAGAAAACCAAGCTTGAAAACAAGTTAAAACACAAAATGTGCTTTAAGAAGTCTTAAAGCACATTTTTGAGAAATTGTCTTAGAATTGAGTTTTGAGTGGCTAAATGTCCATCATTACTCTTTAATCAACATGTGTACTAATTAGTATCACATTAGGAGGTCTAAATCAATGGGAAATCAAAAATTTCCCGATTATGTGCCTTGTTTAGTGAATAGTAACTATTTAGTGCTAGTTTTGACTTAAGTCAACCTTAATTAGCTAAATGGCCAAACAAGGCCTTATGTATGTTAAATACTAAGGGGGGGACGGTTTTAAGGTATGAGTCACCTTAGGCTTCATCAAATAAGAAAAGAAGAGGAAATAAAGAGGAAAAAGACTATTTACCTTTTAAAAGCAAAATATCTTCTTATACCTTCTCTCTCTCTCTCTTCTTCATTTCACACCTTCACCAACGTTTTATTCCTCCCCTCTCTGCTCCAAAACCGTTCTTTATCCAGCCATGGCACCTCCATCTTCATTTGCTCACCAAATACTCATTTTAGCTCCAAATCAAAAAGTGAGCATAGATTACTCTTAGTTAGAGCAAGCTCTTTCATTCTATCTTTTCAAATCTTTAAAAGCTCAATTTTGGGGCCATGGAGAAACTCCATTGAAGGGGGAAAATCAAGTTTGAAGAGCTCATTTGGTTCTTCATTCATTCAAGGTAAGGAAAGTGAAAGAAAAATCAACTTTCCTCCATTTTTCATATATGGCCGAAAATTTGCCTCTTAAGATGGCTTGTTTTACTCTTGTTCTAGCTTGATTCTATTCTCCAAAGACATGAGGAGGTCTTGCCTTGCTTCATTATGAAAGCCATTCCAAAATTCAAAGGTAAACACACACTTTTAAGCTTTAAAACACATTTTTAACCTAGGAATGATTCCTTAAGGTTAGTGTATTATTTAGCACTCATGAGAGTCAATGTATATTGATTAGAACATTGGCAAGGAAATCTAAGTGGGTGGCCAAAAACTAAGCAAGGAAACCCAAGGAGAAAAGTGTGAGGAGAAGCTCGGAAAAAAAACAAGGTAAAATGCTTACCTAATGGTGGTTTAAGTTTTAAGGGATGAGTTTAGGTGGATACCAATGTGGCTTAGAGCTTACATTGTGTATTGGGTTATATAACCTAAGAAAAAGAACTTAAATAAGCTTGTGAACTTGTGACTAAGGAGCAAATGAGGAAAAGAGATAGTTTAAGAACATCAAGGTGAATTATAAGAAGCATTTTATTTCAATGGGAGCTTTGTTGTGTGTATTCGCAGGTTGAAGGCAATATATGTGGAAATTCAGTGTTTAAGTTTATGTCATTTAAGGGCCTAAGAGCCATGTCATTTAAGAGCCTTAGTGCTATGCAATTTAAGATTATTGCAATATATTGAGTTTGTTGAGAATGAGTTGGTTTGGGTGATGAGATATGATGAGAAAGAACTTGATGTGTGTGAGATGGTTGAATGAGGAAAACAATGCAGTTGGGCATGATAAGATGCTAGAGAAGCTATGGCAAAATTTGAGTAGAAAACAAAGTGTTTAAGTGGTAGTGGTGAGTTAATATGCCCTAGGGTTTACCAGGGAGCATGAAAAGAAAAATTGGGTGGAAATGAGTTAACTAAGGAGTTCTTGAGGTTTAGAGTGACCTAGAGATGTCTAGGAGGAATTAGAGGATTGGCGAGTGTACTAAACACACCAAAATCATGATATGAGGAATGTAAGACTTGTGCATAAATGTTAAGGAAAGGTGTATAATGCCTTAAGGAGATTTAGGTATGAACTAGAGAGTAAGACAATGAGAGTTTTGAGAACCTTGTGTAAGTGTGATGATGTTAGTGGTGGACTAGTAAGGTTTAGTTGAATGGTAAAGTGTGGACTTGGGTGATGGAAGTGAAAATGTAGGAGGATGTTGTAAATTGTCAAGGAAAAGACTAGGAATGTATAAGAGTGTATGATTATGAGAATGGTGTGTAAGTTGAGTAAAAGAGGTGTAGATGTCTAAGAGGGACTAGGGGATCCAACTGGTTAATTTAAAGCACCAAAACCATAGTGAAGGAATCTAGGAAACTTGTACAAACTTTGAAGGAAAATAAGGTATAATGACTTGTAGGCATGTGCTAGAGTACATATAGCTTTGAGAAGTGTGAGTAAAGCAAATGGGTCGTGCATGATGATGCTTGAGGAGTACTTGAGATAGTTGTGAAGAAACACTTTGGATAGTTGAAGTTTTAGACAAAGTTTACATGTTGGAAATGTAAGGAATTAAGTTATAAGTGTTAAGAGTTTAGTAAGAACTTGAATAATGATCAAGGAATTTAGAGGTGAGTTGATCCATGAGTTAGGAGGATTTTAAGTGCTAAAATGGTGTTGGAACATGTGTTAATACATGGGAAAAGATTAGAAGAAGTTTGGACAAAAGAACAAGTGTGGAAAGAGGTTCAAAACTGTAAAATTTGACAGTTTAAGATGTGGCCCGGGACTTAGTCCTTGGATAAAGTCCCGGACCAGCACTAAAATCAGGCCGAGAATGTACCCAGGGGTTTGGACCTTGGGTAAGTACCAAGTCCCGGACCATAGCTAAAATAAGGCCGAGACTAAGGACAGCCATTGGTCCGGACCTTAGGTCCGGACCATGTCCCGGACCAGGCAAAAATACAAAGAAAGTGTGCTTTTCAAGAGGTAAATGAAGGGGGCTTGTTGGGGAATGTTATTATAAGGTTGTTAAGAGTTGTTTGGTGGAGTTTTAAGGATATTGGAGGTGTGAACAAGTGTGAGGTAAAATGAGAAATAAGTAACATAAGAGGTTAAGCTTAAACTACAATGACTTAGAGGTACTTAGTTGGAAATCATTAGTGATTAAGTAAGCTAGGTTAATTAAAAGTAATTAACCACCCAATTTGGTGAATGTTTTAGGGTTTGAGAATTTGGACTCCGGAGGAGAGTAAGCGACCGAACGACCAACGGTGAACGGTACAGTTCTCTTGTGACCTGCTTGCTAACGAGGTGTCCCTCGGCTTGTGTGCTATTTGTTTTTGTGTGCTCACTAAACAAGATAAAGCATGCAACCGGAATATATTATATTTATTGTATGGTTGTGTGATGTTTGAAAACTAACACAACATACCGTGAGAACTTACTAACCAATGTTTAGTAAGAAATTGAGTGAGACTAAGGAACGCCCCTAATGAGGGACGATATGAACCGAAAGAGGTTAACCAACAAACATGGTCTTGAGACTATTACTAACTGGAACTTGAGTGAGGAAACCCGGGACCGATCTCCGGTCATGCATGCTAAGGAAAAAAAGGGGACGGTATCTGAATCAGATCCGCCCTCCGCTTAAGGACTTGTCTTCGGACTTGTAGCCTAGGGCCGGTTGCCGGCTCAGCTACGCTGGATTCCCGTCCAGGGTAGGTGGCATTAAGATGGTGAGGTGGGATCACCTAAATCCCAGGTTTGGACTTAGGTTACAACCATTCCCCTCCGGGAACGGTTTGTATGCTGAGAATAAGTTAAGATTAAGATAAGTTACAATCATTCCTTTTTAAAGGATGATTTGTATTGTTAAGATTAAGATTAAGTTAAGATTAAGATAAGTTACAATTCCTTTTTAAAGGATGATTTGTATTGTTAAGATTAAGATTAAGTTAAGATTAAGATAAGTTGCAATCATTCCTCTTTAGAGGATGGTTTGTATAATTAAGATTAAGATAAGCGACATCCATTCCTTATTAAAGGATGGTTGTTTCTAAGGTTAAGATAAGATTAAGATTAAGGTGAGATAAGGATGGACTAAGGTTAAGAGGGAACATTACTTAAGGAGTTAAATAACTAACTCTCCAATTAAGGGAACGCGTTAAGTCGTTCATTGTGTGTGAACTTTGATTGTTCATATATGGATTGTTGTTTACAGCATTTACTATTATGTTGTGCATCTAATCAACCTCCATGCTATCGACAATTAGTCGTCGTAGCCACGTTAGCTTGGGGGCCATGAGGGGATCGTACCAGCATTCGTGCTGACCCCCTTTGGGGGCTGTTTTTACTACACAGGTACAACAGGAAGCGGCCGTCGCGAGAGTAAGAAGAGGATACAAGTGTTAAGGGTTAAGAGTGGCCTACGAGTTGTGCATGTACACTCGTATGGCAATTTAAGTTAGTAAGATGTATAGGACGTGAGGGGGTTGTAAGAAGGATATGTAAATGTTTAAGATTGTTGCTCTAATGTTCGGTATATTCTGTAGACAGACCGTGGCAAGGTCCTGGATTGTAAAGAATTCCGCGCTGTGTGACATGTATGTATATATGCTGTTAAGTTGCGAGACCACAATTGGATTGAGTTGGGGTGTTACAAAAGTGGTATCAGAGCGTAGTTACGCTCTGAAGACAAGAAATACCGAACTTAGGAGGATATTGAGGCTGAGATTGAGTTACGGGTTAAGGGTTAAGAGATAGAGTGTGAGGTGCGTCAGCCAGGACTTCCCGGTGTTTACCGGATATCCATAGTACCTAGGCCCGCCCTCCACATCCCTAACCCTAAATGTGTTGGACAAACGCCAGAGAGAAGAAAGCCTTCTCTTACTCGGGGAAACCCGATCTGGCAGTTAGCTAACAATAAGCAGTACGAGGAACATCTTGTTGCACAACAGTTATGGAGAACTTGGAGATTTTCAATGGAGCGCAACAGAGAAACAAGCGCTACCTATGGAATACTATCAGTAGGGGAACGGAAATTACCGGCAACATGGGTCGACATGCTACGCAGTCGAAATAACCCGCGATACCAATGGTAAGGAAAGCACTACGCGTGCAATGGATAAGGAAATTATAAGAGACATGAGTACCGGACAGCGGTCCGAGTGAGCATAACAGTGGGATAATACAAAGCATGAGGATTAAGACATAAGAAAATATTAAGGGGTTCCCTCAGAAAGAGGAACGCCCTATTAGATGACAGTACTGTCAAACAACAAGGAAACTGCCGGATGGACGGTTATCCAAAATAAGAGATTATCGAAGGAGTCCCGAGGACTACCAATTACATGGAAATTAGAAGGAAGTGTCACTACCGATGTACCTTGTACCAACAACCCATCCTACATGGCGCACTTGCCATAGCAAGTGCTACCACGGTTAAGCCACTCGAAAAGCCATCAAGGCGAAATAGGAGGACGCTACAGTTGAAACGCATATTAATACTGGATGGTAAACCCATAAGAACAAAAAAAAAATAGGACCTTGGAAGGGCCTGACGGCCTAACCATGATGAGATGAACCGACACATCAGCCAGCAGGGAGCTGAGCTTAGACGAAATACTAAACCATAAATACTAGCAACGGTATAACCCACTACAACAACAACCGACAGTACGGTAAGGACACCAACCTCAAACTCGACGAGGAAAACCTAAGAGATCACTCGGAAATGCGAGCAAAAACACTATATAAGCAATGATATACAAGGGATGTGTTGTAAGATGCCATTGAGACCGTTAAAACTTGCAGATAACAACATTCTTCAATGAAGATGTTGGAAAACCCAGAAAACAAGGATAAAAGAAATAAACGTAAGCTATAACCTACTAAGGATTAAAGTCGTACAACCCTGGAAAAGGAAAGCTCAGAGGACTACCCCCACAGAGTGGGCATAGTCGAGCCGAACAACTGATGAATGACAGCAGTACTGTTCGTCTAACTCATTAACACCCAAGTATGATTGATCATCAAAGGGTGGCGTAATCAACAGAGGTTGAACGAAGCGTTGAGATGGAAGTATAAGATGACAGGATGATATCCAACTTGGACACGTAAGACAAACGCCTAATACGGGCCTAACCTTGACTATTAAAAGACAGAAGTCTAGTAGAATGACAGCATTGTCAAAGACATTAAGTAACCTCAGATCACCTGAACAACTTCCCTAGCAGGAAGCAGGATGCAGCAACTTATCATGTAACCCGATACTACATTTAGTATGTAAATTAACGGTGGATAGTGCTCAAAGAACCAGAATCTTGTAGGGATGACCTGCAGATGAGTAAGAGTACAAATGATGAACTGAGACATTAAGCATTAAGAGCCTACGAGCCAAGGATGTTAACCACATCAGAGCCCGAGGCGCAGTAAGTTATAAGAGAGCTTGTTTAAGCCACGAAGGGACTACAATTTGTAGATATGAACGGTTACTAAACCTATAACTTAGATTGGGGAGGAACATTACCAAGAAAGGGTACCAATGAGAAAATTGAGATAATGCTAAGGATAGGAGCGGAGAACGAACCATGCCTTTTAGGGTGGGGATACCACTCCTTGTTGTGAGGCCACGAGAGGGAATGAACCCCTCAAAAGGGCTTTCACCTATTAGAGATAAAATACACTTTATTTAGAAAATGGAAACTATGAACCTTGAGATTACCTTAGAACGTACCAGATACACTTGAGTATAAGGAAGGTTGCACAGATATACCCCATATCCAACACCCAGGATGTAAGAATTAGTAATGGTCAGAGATAAACATTGTGACTGCACATTGTGGCACGTTAATTGATCGATGCTCAGAAGAGCCTGTGATTCAGTGGATAATTTCTTCAGTAACCAATTAAATCACATGGTAGATAACATCACTAAGGATGAGAGAAAGTGAAAGAAATTAGCTTACTTACGAATCTGAGATTGGAGCATAACATCTTCATATCAAGAGTCAACTATTTTACAACACAGTACGACAACCGCCAATACCGGAATGAAAGAACTCCCAGTGTGTTTACACCAAGAAGGGATTGGGTATAAGTTAAGACATTAGAATAAGTGAGTAAGAGGTTGCACCATTAATGGGCAACATGGTAAAGGCCAACTACCACGGTAGTAGTGATCGTGAGTACAATAGTTAGATAAGTGGTGAAATACCCCGGATCTAAAAATGGCGATTAAATTACTCTAATATGATTATAAAAGGCCTAATGGTGCCTAAAGAGTATTGGTAAAAAGAATAAAACCAAAAGAAAAGAGAAAACGCTTGAAAAGCGAAAAACGCTAAAATGCGCATTAAATGAAAATAAAAGGTATATAATCTCGTAAGGGTCCGAGATGGATTCCTAAGGCTTAGTTAGGCCTAATTATATTACGGGAATGATTCCCGAAGAAAACGGATCCAAATAAAGGATTAAAACGCTAAATAAGCATAAAAGCACGTTTTTCGAGAAAACCCGAAAACGCTTCTTTAAGTGGTCAAACGGACCCGTAAAAATTATAGTTGACTAAATAACTATACTTAAGTATTAATGGAAGTTTAATAACCATTAAAAATAAAGAAACGAGAAAAACCCGAAAAACGGGCCCGGTTAGTGAATAGTGCCAAACCGGGTAAAATAACGAGCGTTTCTGTAAAAAAATGAAAAACGCTACCAGCAAGTATTTTGTGTGGGGCCGATTTTAATTAGTACACACACACATTTAATTAGCTTGTTAGCTTATTAAGTCATGAGATGACAAGTAAATAAATAAAGCAAAAAGGTGAAATAGTAAAAAGTGATTACTTACCTCTCACCTCCTTTATTTCTTTCTTATTTCACGATTTGCCCAGCCTCTGGCTACCTTCTTCTTCTTCCTCTGCACACCATGGCGATTGTTAAACGAACAAACAGCACCCATCTCCTCCTTCCATTATCTTGCTCCATTCTCCACCAAATCACACAAAATTGGTACCGTTGGATTCCTCTTGTTGAGAGCAACATTTTCCACCCTTCAAAAACTTAAAACCCTCATTTTCATTTTCTTGACCGTAGCCTCTGTTGAAGTTTGAAGAGGTCTTTAGAGTCTCCTTCATCTCCTTAATACTCTAAGGTATAAATAAACTCAAGCTCTCCATCTTCTTGGCTTGTTCATGCAAAAATCAAAAATTGCCCACGTTGATATTTCCCCCATTTTTCAGACGGTTTTAGTCTTTAACAGAGGGGTGATATTTTGCTAGCCTTGCTATTCAAAGGTGGTACTCAAGAGAACAAGGTAACTCCTTAGTGTTAAAGCCCTAAACTAGTTCGTGAAAAATTAGTCTGTGAGTTACGTGGGAAAATAAACAAACTTGTTATGTGTGGTTTGGGGTATGATTGTAGATAGCAATATATACCTCTGTTTGGTGTGGAAACAAGAATAAAGAAACAAAAAAAACAAATAAGGAAAGGAGAGCAAGGAGAAGGAAAGGAAGAAAAACGAAACAGAAGCAAAACGTGAGGTAATGAAACTGCCTCTGTATGTATTTTGGGTAGTGTGTGTATATGTATTTGGTCAAGTAACTGCAACTGTAGCAATGGAAATGGAATGAGTATAATGGTATTAGTAGCATTAGTGTATTGTTAAGTTAGAATTCGCCAAAGAAAACAAAGTGGATGGGCTGCTGAGACGTTGAGCTTGAAACTGATACATATATATATATATGTAAACTGTCAAATGCATATGTATAAAATGATGCAGGTTGAAACCGATTTGGGTTGTGAACGAATTAGTGTGAGGAGAATGTAAGATGATAGGGGGAAACTATGGCAAATTTTACCTAGAAACTATGTCACTTAGGAGCTGTTAGCATTTGTAGAAGAGAATGAAAATGAATCAAAGCAGAGTAGTAGCAGCTCGGTAGAACTGCAACAGAAGAAAGAAATGAAATAGTGAAAATGGTGAGATAGCAGTAGGTTGAGAGAATTGATTTTGGTGAGGGATCTAGGTGAGTTAGATGCTTGGATAAGTAGTTAAACATGTAAGATGAACATTGGAAACCATTGGGAATTGATTAGAGGAGAAGAGAATGAAACAGAGCATGGAAATAATTCCGTTCGTAGCAGACCATAGTTGGTCCGGGACCTAGGTCTTGAATAAAGGCCCGGACCAACCTTGCAAAATAACCGAGAGTGGTAATACATTGTGGGTCCGGGACTTAACCTAGGAGAAAGGACCCGGACCACTAGACAGAACTAGTTCGAGTGCTCCACTACACCTGGTCCGGGACTACCTTAAGTATAAGGACCCGGACCACAACAAAAAAACAAGCTGAGAGTTCTGAAATGAGTAGGTCCGGGACTTAGGACCTAGACAAGGTCCCGGACCAACACCCAAATTTCACCCGAGAGGAATTTAATTGGGCTGGAAGTTAAGGAATTGTTTGGGGGCGAGTATATGAGATGCCTAAGACCTAATTAATGATAATTAAGAGTCATTAGAAGTAAAAACAAGCTAGAGTAAGAGTGAGAAGTAAGTAAAGAATGAGAATGAAATTGTATAAGTATGAATTAGCAAGTATGTAAAGTGAATGTTAATGATGTTATAAGATGTTAAGGCCTTGTTTGGAGATATATTAAGGCCCTGGAAAGTGCTAGAAGTGTTTGAGAAGTGAGAACTCAAATTAACAAGAATAAAACAGAGATAACGGGATAACGGGGTAGTACGGGAGTAGCATTTTATTATGTACCGTATGAGCTTAGTATTAATAATAATGTTTGAAACATTATCAGAGAATCGTGCGTGACCCGAGCATGGTGAGATGACACGGTAAAAGTAAAAACCCCGGTGAAAGGTATGATTTTCTCATGCCCCGTATGCTAACCGAGTTACTCTGATTTGTGTGTTTGTGTGCCGGCTTAGTCAAGATTAAAGCATGAAAATAATCCCTTGTTTGATTATGCATGCATTGTTGTATGTTGAATGAGCTAACATACTTGTATGCCGGTGTGGTCTAACTTAGTGCATAGACCGACTCTTAGTGAGTACTGATTGACTAGAAACCCGTTGAACGGGTAGTCACATAACCAATGGTATTATGCAAACACACACAAGCTATCGATTAAAGTATAACGATAACACAAACATATGAACTCCCTAAAATGCGAGGAGATGTACGGGTTGAGTATATACCCGATAACGGTTAGAGAACCTTATTGAAACAATCCACGAAACAAATATGAGTGGAGAGATAAATGACCTCCATCGAGAGGATTAAAGTTAGTCCAATAATGTAAACTTATAAGAAAGGTAAAAGAGACCTAAGGGACTATGTAACTCCCTTGAGACATGGTCGACCTCCTATATGAGGATTTTACCCGGTATAATAAAATATCCGAATGTGCAAGCATATGATTGTGAGGGTAACACTTAAACCTAAGATTACCCGAATTTAAGTAAAGTTCCCAAAGTCATTAGAAACATCGAGAATGATGCTTCTAGACTAATATACATGATATCACTATAACTCCGAGAGAGGAGTGTATGGGAACGAGAGTAGTCCGAGAGTAGTCGGACCTAAGTAAAAGAGATAGGAACTAAGTGAGAGTTCCGTGAGCTAGTTGAACCTTCCCACCATGCTAGACCCAGAGTAGGGTCGAAACCGGGGAAGTAAGACTATGCTAGAGAGCCATGAGTTTTGGCTTAAGTATGTATAAGAGTAACAAGCGTGACGTAGGAGACCTGTAGTGTCTCGAGAATCTACAAGAGCTTGAGTATGAATAGCCCAAGAGTGTGGGTGAGATAACAAGTATAAATAACCCGAGAGAAAGGGGTGAGTATATGTATGAGTAACCCGAGAGAATGGTAAGTATAAGAATGAGTAGCCCAAGAGAATGGGTGTATATGAATAAGTAACCCGAGAGAGCGGGAGGTATTGAATAAGTAACAAGGCATAGTGAGGATAACCCTCATGCCTAAGAGTAACCAGTTACCACTAACAACATTGTTATGTTAGTTAGGAATCGTGTTCCGTGATTGGATGTAGATTCCTTGTGTATACATATATATTGTATTGCCATGATGCATGTTGTTTGATTAAAATGAACTCCATGTATATCCGACCCAAAGTAGTCGGCGTACCGCGGTTAGCACGCGGTATATGCGAATTTCATGCGCAGCGTAAGCTGACCCCTAGGGGGAACGTTTTTAGTGTGCAGGTACTTGAAGCTGACCACCGTTCGAGAGAGTAGGACGGGGACTGCAGTGAGCATGGTAGTTAGATTGTAATTACTTATGCGTTTGAATGAGGTGTAAGTCCGAGTATGTTATCGGCATCCGTATATTATAGACTCGGTATAGTAGAGGTATGATTTGAGTATTGTATTAGTATGAAGTACTCGGTTGTTCCAGTTCATCAGACCGTTACGATATGTAAGAAAGGCCTGGTTAGCCACATGGGTGGCTAACGGCGTTGTTTCACCCCTCGTTGTAATTAGAGTTCCGCTGCGTGAGTAGAAGTAATTAGTAACAGTTAAGAGGTAATGACGAGATTGACGGTTGGGGTGTTACAAAAATGGTATTGATGACTGGAAATACCGAGCTTAGGTAATACCGAGTTAGGAATTAGGGACTTAGGGCTATGGGTTGAGTGGTAGCGTGAGAGATGCGCTAGATAGGAACTTCCAGTATGATCTGGATACCTACAATACCAGACCTGCCCTCCACAACCCCCGCATTAAAAGCTCGGGAAAGAACGCCAGAGAGACGGAGAAGCCCAATCTGGCAGTTACTAAATATCTCAATATGAACCAGAACCTGTCATGCGGTAAGTCCCGAGAACCGGAAAGCCCGGAGACGGATCCCGCTGGAATGACGATAACCGCACATAATGGCGAGAGATCGAGAAATCCTAATCCAAGGAGACCGAAATCTGTGGCAACTTGGGGCGACATGCTTAGCAGTCGCGAGAACCTAACTGGCCGAGCAGCAGCAAGAAGAAAGCACCAACCGTGCAACAAGGCGGACTCATGAGAAATAATGAGAACCAGGACACATGACTACGGACCGCCATGATATGTAATACCCCTAAGGGTATACCAACCAATTAAGAACATAGTTGAGAGTTGGTACACCCACCCTGCCACACCCGAAGAGGTTGCAATACCTAACGGGCACAGCTTAGACAGCTACGAGTATAACTACAGAACATACCCGAATGGGGCTACAGAAGTAGTGCCTAAATGACTTTAACCTCGGTGACCACAGTAAAGATGTGGGAACGAGCAACGAGGTAGAATAAAGCATTAAGTAATTAAGGAACTCCGAGAATGGAGAAGCACCTAAGGAATGACAGTCATGTCAAGGTGAATGAGAATCAGCTCCAAGGAGCAGTCATCCAACTAGGGGATCAAAGAAGAGCCAACGAGGCTACCAATTACAATGTGAACAATACCGTGACCGGTATGAGTTAACCCAAAAACTGCCTGTACCGCGCACTTGCCTCGGCAAGTGCAGTATAACGGACAGCTAAGAAGAGCTTTGACAAGCGACCAGTACTTAGCAAGTACCAAGACGGCAAGAGAAGCCAATATAGCATCACAAACCCTAAAGAATTCTGAAACGAAACCTTGGAGAGGCCTAATGGCCTGACCACTGTATTGGAAAACATACCAAACATACCAGCCAGCGAGAAGCTGCGGCATTGAAATGCCATGAACATTTATTTTCAAACCCAAATTTTTCTTTCAAACAGAGTATTTTCCAAAAAACTCCTAAATTTAAAAAAAAAACCAAACCAGAGAACCGCGGTAAGTTATCATATAATGATATAAGAGGAGTTGGCAACAGAATACTTCACTTAGGCGTGACCGACACTACAAGTGTACACAAATGAGACATGGAACGACCGCACTCCAAAGGAGCTTGCGGGCCTGACAGACCAGTTATGAGTTAGTCGGGTAAGTGGTAACGTATCAATAAGATACTCCATGTATGTATACAAGTAGAGTACGGTACACCGGAAGTAGCCCACTCCATACTACGGACGAAAGAGCCAATTCAAACCAAGACAGTTGGACACCTCGAATGATCGAAGAACATAAGAAAGCTTACCGAGATTAAGGAGTCTGGAATCCAGTAAGGTGACGGACCTAATGATATAGCGTTAATAAGTGCGAGAAGCACAGAGTATTAAGTGTAGACATTAGATATGTCTTAGGAATCAAGGAGAAAATACCTAATAACTGGAATGGATACCAGTGTAAGCAATAAGATGAATGCCTTAATTGATCATATCAATGTTTGATAAACGGGATAGAATTCCCACAGTATATCTCACTAAGAGAATAACGACCTAATTAAGTAGGTAAAGGAAAGGTACTAATACCCTACCCAATAACGGGAGACATTACAACCCTAAACGGGATAGTTTGAGTTATACATAGCCGCAAGGCGAAGTCACAACTGAACATAACCATAAGTACAAGCCAGAAGTAATGGCATTACTCAGTAACACCCAGGAGCAATCCGAGAAGGGTGCTGGAGTCAACAGTAGTTGAACGAAACGTCGTGTTGAGAACACAAGTGTTAAAAAGAACACTCGGGTAGAACCCGAAGGGATCCCACGTAATACGGGGTACCCTAGATTGCCAGAAGGCATGAATTAATATCAAGAAACTTAGAGGGACTTCCATGTATGGAAGTGTGGCGAGACAACCATATCAAGAACCCAGTAATACCGCCAAACCGTTTAACGGTATACGGAGAAACAAAAACCTATATAAACAGCCCGCATGGAGCATGACTCGAGGCAAGGTGGCTTGTAAGCCGATAAAACCAACTACAATACGTAGATCCAAACGTTGTAAAACCTATGCATAAAGGCATAAGAGGAATAGTGGAGAATGAACCACTACCTTAGAGTGGGGATACCACTTGTTATTATGGGGCCTATGGAGCGGCATTTGCGTGAATCCTCCAGAGAAAGGCTACCACCTAAGTGTGTAATGTGGAACCGCTAGAGCGGTGTAGTAAAACTTGAGCATGTGTATATTGCCAATGAGTATATGAACTATAGTACAGTGTAAAGAGGAATCTCGATTGCAGCAATTCTAGACCGAAGAATAATCAGTTGAGTAGTAAACACTGTATGTGTGCATTATGAAATGAAGAGTAAGCAGCGCGCAAGTGCGCAGAGAGATTTTTAAGAATAGCGTATGTTGTTGAGCCAAGTGAATGGCAAGCCATCGTGTAAATGGCGAGAACACCTGGGCGGAAGCTAAAGTAGTAGCGGATGCCATAGAAATGAGAAAGAATATGGTACGCAGCAAGCAACCATTGTAAGAGTATAGCCAGTTCATGATATGAAGTTGATGAGAAAATGTGGTAAAGGAGACATGTTCATTCCTATCTCATGAGAGATTTACTGTCAAGGGTTTACGCTTCTGCACTCTGTATGACTGAGTGTTTTGGTATTGCACTTGTGCGGTGATGATCGAGTGGGAGAGCCAGGAATTGAGAAATGTCAACAAAGCCTGTTGAGTGAGAATTAAGAGAGATAACCGTGCGGCCATTGGCTAAAGATGCACAAAGAACGTGGGCAGTAACCCACAGGGCCCAGGATCGATATGTGGAAAAATGCAGAGTAGTATGAATGAAGAACTCTGGTACAGAACCAAGAAACAAACATAATCCATGAGCCACTATTAAACGAGGAAGCACTACATGCTAAGTAGCAGCTTGACCTCAACCGACAATAAGTCGGGAAAAGTAAGCGAATAACCACGAAGGTATACAGAATTATACAAATAGATTTCCAGAGAGTTGGAGAGAAAATCTATAACTCATCGAATTCGCATACGGTAAGAGATACCAAGCGACGATTGTAATACATTGAGAATACCAAAGAGCGAGTTAAGCTCTAGTTATCAGGTCACGCAGCAGGAGCTTGTGGACCGTGATTCAGGGCTAAGTATACCTATGTCATAAACCTGATTGAAGCCTTAGAGGCTAGAACCGAACCCGGTTATGAGTTAACTAACTGTACTGAAGTTAAAACACTTCATAATACTCGAATTAATGAACCAATGTTCAGTGATAACATATGGTTGGTTACGCGGGCGTAACCCCTTTTAAGGGGGGTAGGGCGAGAAACCGCTTAGAGTATGTTTTACGTATTGGTGCGTAAACTACTATGTGCATAGCACAAAAAGAAATTGTTTTGATGATTGGAACTCATGTTACATAAACATGTCTACCCATTCATTGTGTAAGTATAAGTATTGTCCATGAGAGATGCAAGTAACGAATATGTAATATTTATGAAAAGAGGAGTAGAGAGACTCCTAGGGAATGAGAATCCCTATAGTATATGTCTAGTGAGATTAGACATGAGTTATGATGAGTATGAATCGGCATGAAACCGATGTGTAACCTAAGAGGGAGTGAGTTCCCTAGGTGATTTTATTTGAGAATGATAGATGGAGTGAGTTCCATCCTTTGGAGTTGTATGTTATGTGTTTTAAATTGAGCAATAATTTGACTAATGAGGCCACAAGTATGAAATGCCTAGGCAAGGTAAGTGAAACAAATAGAGAATATTGGATGACTTAAGTTCCATGATAAAAATAAGTTAAAACAGATTGTTTTATGAAGATGACTAGAAAGGGTAAAAGATAGAAAACGAAAATGTTTGACTATCTGATTGTTTGAAACTGACGTGGGAGGTGGAACTTGGTCTGCTAGCGATCAAGGGAAACCGAACACAAATTGGGGTGGAAGGATAGTTCAACACTGATGCTGATCACATCAGGGTTGGATGATTCTTGAAGCTCCCTATAAGTGGTCACAAGTAATCACGCTAAGGAAAGATACAGCTACCATAAATCTGATTTGGAGTTGTGGGATGTTTTAAAAAGAATTTTCAAACAGATTTTGAAAAGGAATTTTCTTCAAGTATGAAGATGGAAAAAAAAAAAAAAAAACTGGTTTTGAAACCGCTATCACCCGCCGATGGCCGAGCCTTAAGTCTTGATGACCGGTAGAACGGTGGGCGAGTATTAGTTTTGAAACCATTACACCGTACGTGCGGCGGTCCTAAGTGACCGGTTGGGGCGGTGTCAGTGTGTGATTTTTCCAAAGACAGCGGGACGGGGAGAGTACCCTGAGATGTTCCTGTGTTGAGTGAGTCAACCAGAGTGCCTGAGGATATGTATATGTGTAACGTTTTGATCAGAACCGAAGGGACCGTGGGCCAGAGAGAGTAAGTGCCCATTTGTCATGAAACGGCCGTGAACCAGAAAGAGTAAGTGTTCAACGTGACCGGTACCTGAGGGATCAGAAGTATACCACTCAACATGGATTCGAGGACTGTAGTGCCTTCTTGTCTTCGGACCGATTCCATGGAGAGAGAACAAAAGAGTATTTTTGATTGCTATACATGCTGTGATATGTGTGTGGTATGTGTAGTATGAAATGAGACTGACTTGTGGAGTCAGTAGGGTTATACATGTACTATAACCTTGGCATTGAATGCCATGAGAGTAACCACCTAGATTCATCAACTTTGAGGACAAAGTTCCTAAGGGGGGTAGATTGAAATACCCCGGATCTAAAAATGGCGATTAAATTACTCTAATATGATTATAAAAGGCCTAATGGTGCCTAAAGAGTATTGGTAAAAAGAATAAAACCAAAAGAAAAGAGAAAACGCTTGAAAAGCGAAAAACGCTAAAATGCGCATTAAATGAAAATAAAAGGTATATAATCTCGTAAGGGTCCGAGATGGATTCCTAAGGCTTAGTTAGGCCTAATTATATTACGGGAATGATTCCCGAAGAAAACGGATCCAAATAAAGGATTAAAACGCTAAATAAGCATAAAAGCACGTTTTTCGAGAAAACCCGAAAACGCTTCTTTAAGTGGTCAAACGGACCCGTAAAAATTATAGTTGACTAAATAACTATACTTAAGTATTAATGGAAGTTTAATAACCATTAAAAATAAAGAAACGAGAAAAACCCGAAAAACGGGCCCGGTTAGTGAATAGTGCCAAACCGGGTAAAATAACGAGCGTTTCTGTAAAAAAATGAAAAACGCTACCAGCAAGTATTTTGTGTGGGGCCGATTTTAATTAGTACACACACACATTTAATTAGCTTGTTAGCTTATTAAGTCATGAGATGACAAGTAAATAAATAAAGCAAAAAGGTGAAATAGTAAAAAGTGATTACTTACCTCTCACCTCCTTTATTTCTTTCTTATTTCACGATTTGCCCAGCCTCTGGCTACCTTCTTCTTCTTCCTCTGCACACCATGGCGATTGTTAAGCGAACAAACAGCACCCATCTCCTCCTTCCATTATCTTGCTCCATTCTCCACCAAATCACACAAAATTGGTACCGTTGGATTCCTCTTGTTGAGAGCAACATTTTCCACCCTTCAAAAACTTAAAACCCTCATTTTCATTTTCTTGACCGTAGCCTCTGTTGAAGTTTGAAGAGGTCTTTAGAGTCTCCTTCATCTCCTTAATACTCTAAGGTATAAATAAACTCAAGCTCTCCATCTTCTTGGCTTGTTCATGCAAAAATCAAAAATTGCCCACGTTGATATTTCCCCCATTTTTCAGACGGTTTTAGTCTTTAACAGAGGGGTGATATTTTGCTAGCCTTGCTATTCAAAGGTGGTACTCAAGAGAACAAGGTAACTCCTTAGTGTTAAAGCCCTAAACTAGTTCGTGAAAAATTAGTCTGTGAGTTACGTGGGAAAGTAAACAAACTTGTTATGTGTGGTTTGGGGTATGATTGTAGATAGCAATATATACCTCTGTTTGGTGTGGAAACAAGAATAAAGAAACAAAAAAAAAAAAGAAGGAAAGGAGAGCAAGGAGAAGGAAAGGAAGAAAAACGAAACAGAAGCAAAACGTGAGGTAATGAAACTGCCTCTGTATGTATTTTGGGTAGTGTGTGTATATGTATTTGGTCAAGTAACTGCAACTGTAGCAATGGAAATGGAATGAGCATAATGGTATTAGTAGCATTAGTGTATTGTTAAGTTAGAATTCGCCAAAGAAAACAAAGTGGATGGGCTGCTGAGACGTTGAGCTTGAAACTGATACATATATATATATGTAAACTGTCAAATGCATATGTATAAAATGATGCAGGTTGAAACCGATTTGGGTTGTGAACGAATTAGTGTGAGGAGAATGTAAGATGATAGGGGGAAACTATGGCAAATTTTACCTAGAAACTAAGTCACTTAGGAGCTGTTAGCATTTGTAGAAGAGAATGAAAATGAATCAAAAGCAGTAGCAGCAGCTCGGTAGAACTGCAACAGAAGAAAGAAATGAAATAGTGAAAATGGTGAGATAGCAGTAGGTTGAGAGAATTGATTTTGGTGAGGGATCTAGGTGAGTTAGATGCTTGGATAAGTAGTTAAACATGTAAGATGAACATTGGAAACCATTGGGAATTGATTAGAGGAAGAAGAGAATGAAACAGAGCATGGAAATAATTCCGTTCGTAGCAGACCATAGTTGGTCCGGGACCTAGGTCTTGAATAAAGGCCCGGACCAACCTTGCAAAATAACCGAGAGTGGTAATACATTGAGGGTCCGGGACTTAACCTAGGAGAAAGGACCCGGACCACTAGACAGAACTAGTTCGAGTGCTCCACTACACCTGGTCCGGGACTACCTTAAGTATAAGGACCCGGACCACAACAAAAAAACAAGCCGAGAGTTCTGAAATGAGTAGGTCCGGGACTTAGGACCTAGACAAGGTCCCGGACCAACACCCAAATTTCACCCGAGAGGAATTTAATTGGGCTGGAAGTTAAGGAATTGTTTGGGGGCGAGTATATGAGATGCCTAAGACCTAATTAATGATAATTAAGAGTCATTAGAAGTAAAAACAAGCTAGAGTAAGAGTGAGAAGTAAGTAAAGAATGAGAATGAAATTGTATAAGTATGAATTAGCAAGTATGTAAAGTGAATGTTAATGATGTTATAAGATGTTAAGGCCTTGTTTGGAGATCTATTAAGGCCTGGAAAGTGCATTAGAAGTGTTTGAGAAGTGAGAACTCAAATTACAAGAATAAAACCGAGATAACGGGATACGGGGTAGTACGGGAGTAGCATTTTATTATGTACCATATGAGCTTAGTATTAATAATAATGTTTGAAACATTATCAGAGAATCGTGCGTGACCCGAGCATGGTGAGATGACACGGTAAAAGTAAAAACCCCGGTGAAAGGTATGATTTTCTCATGCCCCGTATGCTAACCGAGTTACTCTGATTTGTGTGTTTGTGTGCCGGCTTAGTCAAGATTAAAGCATGAAAATAATCCCTTGTTTGATTATGCATGCATTGTTGTATGTGAATGAGCTAACATACTTGTATGCCGGTGTGGTCTAACTTAGTGCATAGACCGACTCTTAGTGAGTACTGATTGACTAGAAACCCGTTGAACGGGTAGTCACATAACCAATGGTATTATGCAAGCACACACAAGCTATCGATTAAAGTATAACGATAACACAAACATATGAACTCCCTAAAATGCGAGGAGATGTACGGGTTGAGTATATACCCGATAACGGTTTAGAGAACCTTATTGAAACAATCCACGAAACAAATATGAGTGGAGAGATAAATGACCTCCATCGAGAGGATTAAAGTTAGTCCAATAATGTAAACTTATAAGAAAGGTAAAAGAGACCTAAGGGACTATGTAACTCCCTTGAGACATGGTCGACCTCCTATATGAGGATTTTACCCGGTATAATAAATATCCGAATGTGCAAGCATATGATTGTGAGGGTAACACTTAAACCTAAGATTACCCGAATTTAAGTAAAGTTCCAAAGTCATTAGAAACATCGAGAATGATGCTTCTAGACTAATATACATGATATCACTATAACTCCGAGAGAGGAGTGTATGGGAACGAGAGTAGTCCGAGAGTAGTCGACCTAAGTAAAAGAGATAGGAACTAAGTGAGAGTTCCGTGAGCTAGTTGAACCTTCCCACCATGCTAGACCCAGAGTAGGGTCGAAACCGGGGAAGTAAGACTATGCTAGAGAGCCATGAGTTTTGGCTTAAGTATGTATAAGAGTAACAAGCGTGACGTAGAGACCTGTAGTGTCTCGAGAATCTACAAGAGCTTGAGTATGAATAGCCCAAGAGTGTGGGTGAGATAACAAGTATAATAACCCGAGAGAAAGGGGTGAGTATATGTATGAGTAACCCGAGAGAATGGGTAAGTATAAGAATGAGTAGCCCAAGAGAATGGGTGTGTATATGAATAAGTAACCCGAGAGAGCGGTGAGGTATTGAATAAGTAAACAAGGCATAGTGAGGAATAACCCTCAATGCCTAAGAGTAACCAGTTACCACTAACAACATTGTTATGTTAGTTAGGAATCGTGTTCCGTGATTGGATGTAGATTCCTTGTGTGATATACATATATATTGTATTGCCATGATGCATGTTGTTTGATTAAAATGAACTCCATGTATATCCGACCCAAGTAGTCGGCGTACCGCGGTTAGCACGCGGTATATGCGAATTTCATGCGCAGTAAGCTGACCCCCTAGGGGAACATTTTTAGTGTGCAGGTACTTGAAGCTGACCACCGTTCGAGAGAGTAGGACGGGGACTGCAGTGAGCATGGGTAGTTAGAGTAATTAACTTATGCGTTTGAATGAGGTGTAAGTCCGAGTATGTTATCGGCATCCGTATATTATAGACTCGGTATAGTAGAGGTATGATTTGAGTATTGTATTTGTATGAAGTACTCGGTTGTTCCAGTTCATCAGACCGTTACGATATGTAAGAAAGGCCTGGTTAGCCACATGGGTGGCTAACGGCGTTGTTTCACCCCTCGTTGTAATTAGAGTTCCGCTGCGTGAGTAGAAGTAATTAGTAACAGTTAAGAGGTAATGACGAGATTGACGGTTGGGGTGTTACAAGTGGATTAAGTCATGGTGCGCGGTAAGGCGACCATTATGTATGAGCCGTCAAATATTGACAGTGAGGCAATTAGATTTATGAGTTAAGATTAGCATAAGTAAGAAAATAAGATGGTAGACGAACTGAGCGTTGATGCCAGCAGTCTGGACCTGGTTAGGTAAGATTTCGTAGGAAGCACACTACCCATTCCTTAAGGAACTGGAAGTGCTTTCCTAATAGAATGAAAATGAGAAAGAAGATAAGAGGCTCTATGGAAAGAGACCTAAGCTACTAAGAAATAGAATCAATACGGAATACAGAAAGGAGCTGGAGCATACCATACCCAAGAACGCAGTAAATGGATTTCCTTGATTAACATCAAGAAGAACAATGAATGTTATTATGGAACAATGAAAGAGGAGATCGACAACAAATACTTCATAATTAGCAATAGCTAAACGTGTGACGGACACTATGAGTTTACTAAAACGAGACGTGGGACGACTGCACCCCACAGGGGCTTGCAGGCCTGACACGCTCATTTATGAGTTAGTTGGGTAAGTAGTAATGTACCAGTAAGGTACCCCATGCATGTGAACGAGTGGTGTAAGGAACACGGGAAGTAGTCGACTCCGTACCACCGACAACGACGCAAGATCAGACAAGAGCAGCTACTTCCACAAACAGTCGAAGAGAAGAATTTAGTTGAACCAGTAACGCAAGGGAATCAGAGAACAAATAATTAAGGACTATGAAGTGCGAGAAGCACGGATTGTTAAGTACAGACATTGGACATGTCTTAAGATGTAAGAGGTTAAGACTGTAAAGCGCGATATGCACTAAATAGTAGTTTCAGACTAAGAATCATCCTCAGACCAAAGGTCATTTGGGGAGAACAATTTAGACATTCGAGAAAATACTAAGAGTATGAGCATAAAATCTCCAAGGAGAATAGATAGACGAGTTACAACTCATTAAGGCCGTGTATATATAAAGATAACACGTGTCCTTTAAGAGACCAATATTCCTAAACTGTAAGGAGGCAGAAGGATATACCACACTATGAACGATTAGAAAAGCAGTTAAGCCTAAGATTATCAGAGTCGCGCAGCGGAAGCTAGCAGACCACTACGTTTCAGATTAGACCAAACCAAGTTAAGGAAACGGTATAAGTACCGTTAAGAATCCTCGATACAGAGACTAAGTCATTTCTGATCGAATTATAAGTAAGATAGATGACGTGGAAGCTAGAATGCTTGGTGAGAATTAGACATCTTGAACTTATGTTCAAAGATGATGTGACGCCGATTACGTGGGCGTAATCCATTTTAAGGGGGGTAGAGCGAAAACCGCTTAGCGTATGTTTGTGTACTGAGTACATAAACTACGGTGTGCATAGCACAAAATAATTTGAGAATATGTTTTACATAAACATTTTGAGATAAATCATGGTTATTACACACAGAAGATGTGAATACCATACATATTAAGTACCTATCTTGTTAACTCCGGTGTGAGTACAAGTTAAGAGAATTAAGGAAGAGGATTAAGGAGACTTAAGGAATAAGGAATATATGAGGTATAAGTCGATATGAGACTATGTGGGAGATAAGAATAAGATAACACTATGAGATATTATTTGATATGAGCATGAGGAAGGAAGCAGTAATGCTATGAGATATAAGATGGTGAGGGTTGGTATGGGACAGTTATAGAACTTAGTAGGAATTTAAGTTCTGAGGTAATTACTCAGAGATGAATTGGGAATGCTTGATGGAATGAGTTCACACTTTGGAGATGTATTGATTATGATTAGAAGAACTAAAAAGATAGAAAATTGGACATGAGTGAATTGTTTGGATGTTTGAAAATGACGTGGGAGGTGGAACTTGATTTTCTAGGGATCAAGGGAAACCGAACACAAATTGGGGTGGAAGGATAGTTCTACACACTGATGCTGATCACATCAGGGTTGGATGATTCCTGAAACTCCCTACCAGTGGTCACAATTAAATCACACTAAGGATAGAGACCTTAGGATAAAATGAAATTGGAGTTGCTTGTATTTTTAATTAGAGGAATTATTCCTCACATGACCTCGTAAAAAGGATTACCTTTTTACTGAGTCTCGCCCATGAAGTCGAGGACGCACGAGCCTTTGTCTTCGGACCGGTGACATGGGGAGAGCAGCGTGTTTTGTATTCTGGCCCATGGTGACGAGGACGAATGAGCCATTGTCTACGGACCGGTGACATGGGAGAATACGTTGGAAGTTATGTGAATGTTTTAATCATCAAAAGGAACAAAAGGAATTTTGAGTGCTGCACATGCTTAAGCATGTTGTGTGATATTTAAGTATGAGAATATGGCGGATCCAATGATCCAATGAGACTAAGTATACATAAGTATGATCTAATGATCTAAGGAATGAGGTAAGACATGTATTCTAATAAGATAAGATGCATGGGAACTTTGGGGACAAAGTTCTTTTAAGGGGGGTAGATTGAAATACCCCAAACATAAGTATGCTAAGTAAACATCAAATTATGATGTAGTAAGGCTAGAATATGCCTTATAAAGATTGGTAGACAATTTGAACCAAGGAAAACACAAGAAAGTGCCTTAAAGGCAATCAGGGCAAAAACGTGCTCTAAGCTTGGAGAGACTTGGGTGAGTACCCAAATATCATGATAAGACCTTAGTAATATCCTAATGGTCATTTTAAATCAATTAGCAAAGAAAACCAAACTTGAAAACAAGTTAAAACACAAAATGTGCTTTAAGAAGTCTTAAAGCACATTTTTGAGAAATTGTCTTAGAATTGAGTTTTGAGTGGCTAAATGTCCATCATTACTCTTTAATCAACATGTGTACTAATTAGTATCACATTAGGAGGTCTAAAGCAATGGGAAATCAAAAATTTCCCGATTATGTGCCTTGTTTAGTGAATAGTAACTATTTAGTGCTAGTTTTGACTTAAGTCAACCTTAATTAGCTAAATGGCCAAACAAGGCCTTATGTATGTTAAATACTAAGGGGGGGACGGTTTTAAGGTGATGAGTCACCTTAGGCTTCATCAAATAAGAAAAGAAGAGGAAATAAAGAGGAAAAAGACTATTTACCTTTTAAAAGCAAAATATCTTCTTATACCTTCTCTCTCCTCTCTTCTTCATCACACCTTCACCAACGTTTTATTCCTCCCCTCTCTGCTCCAAAACCGTTCTTTATCCAGCCATGGCACCTCCATCTTCATTTGCTCACCAAATACTCATTTTAGCTCCAAATCAAAAAGTGAGCATAGATTACTCTTAGTTAGAGCAAGCTCTTTCATTCTATCTTTTCAAATCTTTAAAAGCTCAATTTTGGGGCCATGGAGAAACTCCATTGAAGGGGGAAAATCAATTTTGAAGAGCTCATTTGGTTCTTCATTCATTCAAGGTAAGGAAAGTGAAAGAAAAATCAACTTTCCTCCATTTTTCATATATGGCTGAAAATTTGCCTCTTAAGATGGCTTGTTTTACTCTTGTTCTAGCTTGATTCTATTCTCCAAAGACATGAGGAGGTCTTGCCTTGCTTCATTATGAAAGCCATTCCAAAATTCAAAGGTAAACACACACTTTAAGCTTTAAAACACATTTTTAACCTAGGAATGATTCCTTAAGGTTAGTGTATTATTTAGCACTCATGAGAGTCAATGTATATTGATTAGAACATTGGCAAGGAAATCTAAGTGGGTGGCCAAAAACTAAGCAAGGAAACCCAAGGAGAAAAGTGTGAGGAGAAGCTCGGAAAAAAAAAAGGTAAAATGCTTACCTAATGGTGGTTTAAGTTTTAAGGGATGAGTTTAGGTGGATACCAATGTGGCTTAGAGCTTACATTGTGTATTGGGTTATATAACCTAAAAAAAAGAACTTAAATAAGCTTGTGAACTTGTGACTAAGGAGCAAATGAGGAAAAAGAGATAGTTTAAGAACATCAAGGTGAATTATAAGAAGCATTTTATTTCAATGGGAGCTTTGTTGTGTGTATTCGCAGGTTGAAGGCAATATATGTGGAAATTCAGTGTTTAAGTTTATGTCATTTAAGGGCCTAAGAGCCATGTCATTTAAGAGCCTTAGTGCTATGCAATTTAAGATTATTGCAATATATTGAGTTTGTTGAGAATGAGTTGGTTTGGGTGATGAGATATGATGAGAAAGAACTTGATGTGTGTGAGATGGTTGAATGAGGAAAACAATGCAGTTGGGCATGATAAGATGCTAGAGAAGCTATGGCAAAATTTGAGTAGAAAACAAAGTGTTTAAGTGGTAGTGGTGAGTTAATATGCCCTAGGGTTTACGAGGGAGCATGAAAAGAAAATTGGGTGGAAATGAGTTAACTAAGGAGTTCTTGAGGTTTAGAGTGACCTAGAGATGTCTAGGAGGAATTAGAGGATTGGCGAGTGTACTAAACACACCAAAATCATGATATGAGGAATGTAAGACTTGTGCATAAATGTTAAGGAAAGGTGTATAATCCTTAAGGAGATTTAGGTATGAACTAGAGAGTAAGACAATGAGAGTTTTGAGAACCTTGTGTAATGTGATGATGTTAGTGGTGGACTAGTAAGGTTTAGTTGAATGGTAAAGTGTGGACTTGGGTGATGGAAGTGAAAATGTAGGAGGATGTTGTAAATTGTCAAGGAAAAGACTAGGAATGTATAAGAGTGTATGATTATGAGAATGGTGTGTAAGTTGAGTAAAAGAGGTGTAGATGTCTAAGAGGGACTAGGGGATCCAACTGGTTAATTTAAAGCACCAAAACCATAGTGAAGGAATCTAGGAAACTTGTACAAACTTTGAAGGAAAATAAGGTATAATGACTTGTAGGCATGTGCTAGAGTACAATAGCTTTGAGAAGTGTGAGTAAAGCAAATGGGTCGTGCATGATGATGCTTGAGGAGTACTTGAGATAGTTGTGAAGAAACATTTTGGATAGTTGAAGTTTTAGACAAAGTTTACATGTTGGAAATGTAAGGAATTAAGTTATAAGTGTTAAGAGTTTAGTAAGAACTTGAATAATGATCAAGGAATTTAGAGGTGAGTTGATCCATGAGTTAGGAGGATTTTAAGTGCTAAAATGGTGTTGGAACATGTGTTAATACATGGGAAAAGATTAGAAGAAGTTTGGACAAAAGAACAAGTGTGGAAAGAGGTTCAAAACTGTAAAATTTGACAGTTTAAGATGTGGCCCGGGACTTAGTCCTTGGATAAAGTCCTGGACCAGCACTAAAATCAGGCCGAGAATGTACCCAGGGGTTGGTCCGGGACCTTGGGTAAGTACCAAGTCCCGGACCATTGCTAAAATAAGGCCGAGACTAAGGACAGCCATTGGTCCGCGACCTTAGGTCCGGACCATGTCCCGGACCAGGCAAAAATACAAGAAAGTGTGCTTTTCAAGAGGTAAATGAAGGGGGCTTGTTGGGGAATGTTATTATAAGGTTGTTAAGAGTTGTTTGGTGGAGTTTTAAGGATATTGGAGGTGTGAACAAGTGTGAGGTAAAAGAGAAATAAGTAACATAAGAGGTTAAGCTTAAACTACAATGACTTAGAGGTACTTAGTTGGAAATCATTAGTGATTAAGTAAGCTAGGTTAATTAAAAGTAATTAACCACCCAATTTGGTGAATGTTTTAGGGTTTGAGAATTTGGACTCCGGAGGAGAGTAAGCGACCGAACGACCAACGGTGAACGGTACAGTTCTCTTGTGACCTGCTTGCTAACGAGGTGTCCCTCGGCTTGTGTGCTATTTTTTTGTGTGCTCACTAAACAAGATAAAGCATGCAACCGGAATATATTATATTTATTGTATGGTTTGTGATGTTTGAAAACTAACACAACATACCGTGAGAACTTACTAACCAATGTTTAGTAAGAAATTGAGTGAGACTAAGGAACGCCCTTAATGAGGGACGATATGAACCGAAAGAGGTTAACCAACAAACATGGTCTTGAGACTATTACTAACTGGAACTTGAGTGAGGAAACCCGGGACCGATCTCCGGTCATGCATGCTAAGGAAAAAAGGGGGACGGTATCTGAATCAGATCCGCCCTCCGCTTAAGGACTTGTCTTCGGACTTGTAGCCTAGGGCCGGTTGCCGGCTCAGCTACGCTGGATTCCCGTCCAGGGTAGGTGGCATTAAGATGGTGCGGTGGGATCACCTAAATCCCAGGTTTGGACTTAGGTTACAACCATTCCCCTCCGGGAACGGTTTGTATGCTGAGAATAAGTTAAGATTAAGATAAGTTACAATCATTCCTTTTTAAAGGATGATTTGTATTGTTAAGATTAAGATTAAGTTAAGATTAAGATAAGTTACAATCATTCCTTTTTAAAGGATGATTTGTATTGTTAAGATTAAGATTAAGTTAAGATTAGATAAGTTGCAATCATTCCTCTTTAGAGGATGGTTTGTATAATTAAGATTAAGATAAGCGACATCCATTCCTTATTAAAGGATGGTTGTTTCTAAGGTTAAGATAAGATTAAGATTAAGGTGAGATAAGGATGGACTAAGGTTAAGAGGGAACATTACTTAAGGAGTTAAATAACTAACTCTCCAATTAAGGGAACGCGTTAAGTCGTTCATTGTTGTGAACTTTGATTGTTCATATATGGATTGTTGTTTACAGCATTTACTATTATGTTGTGCATCTAATCAACCTCCATGCTATCGACAATTAGTCGTCGTAGCCACGTTAGCTTGGGGGCCATGAGGGGATCGTACCAGCATTCGTGCTGACCCCCTTTGGGGGCTGTTTTTACTACACAGGTACAACAGGAAGCGGCCGTCGCGAGAGTAAGAAGAGGATACAAGTGTTAAGGGTTAAGAGTGGCCTACGAGTTGTGCATGTACACTCGTATGGCAATTTAAGTTAGTAAGATGTATAGGACGTGAGGGGGTTGTAAGAAGGATATGTAAATGTTTAAGATTGTTGCTCTAATGTTCGGTATATTCTGTAGACAGACCGTGGCAAGGTCCTGGATTGTAAAGAATTCCGCTGTGACATGTATGTATATATGCTGTTAAGTTGCGAGACCACAATTGGATTGAGTTGGGGTGTTACAATAATATTTAACAACTGTAAACTCATTACATGACTTAAGTCTTACAAGGTCATAAACACACAGAAAACAAACAACACACAAGCCGGTGTAAACCGGTAGGCAACAGACTGCAAGAAAACCATACCTTGGTCCTTGCTTTGACTGGTTTCCACCGTTGGAGAATCCTATACACATTTAGTAACGTCGGTTAATTAACGCACTAGTTCGTTGTTAACTTATTACATCACATGACTAGTTATTCTATTTTCACACTTTGTATTAACTTCTTATCGTTTTAATTATCATTATAACACACCTAACATGTCTTAGACAACCTCATAACTTCATTACTAAATAATCACCATCATTAGACATAGGTTTCTAACCTTAAACAAAGTTGTTTGGTCAAAATTGTACCATGTCCGAACTTATGTCCGAGTTTCCAAAGTTCGGACATTGGTCGAGACTCAAATGGGTGAAACCAGACGTATGTCCAAACATGTGTCCGAGCTTTCAAAGTTCGGACATAGGTCGAGGAAAAATCAAAGGAAAAATTTCGAGTGTCCGAACATGTGTCCGAGCTTCCCAAAGTTCGGACACAGGTCGAGGAAAAACCAGAGAAAAGAGACGGGTGTGTCCGAACATCAAAGGCCGGACAGAAGTTCGGACACTGGTCGAAAATCAGAAAATTTAGATGCAACAGGGCATGTCTGAGCTTCCAAATTCGGACGGAAGTTCGGACGTGCCAGAAAACTCATCTTCTATATCCTTAAACACTTACTCATTACTTACCAAAATCCCCATCACTTATATTGTTTTCTCCTTAGGTCTCTAAGTGGTGTTTCATACCTATAATAACCATTATGCCAAAGTATTTCCTCTCCATTACAACATCATCTCCCAAGCATCTTTTCTTACAACCCAAATTTCCTTATGCCACTCTTGAAATCCTTTTACAAGTTCATACTTTCTCCTAGTTTACCAAAGTTTGCATAAGTCTCAACACACTCCAAAATGACTTTGGTGTATTCCAAAACACCCATTTGTTTCTAAATCCTCTAAGATAATACCTAAGTCTTTCTTTTGCATTTTGAACACCTTAATACTTGATTCTTCCTTTAGTAAAATACTTATTCATTTCTAACACTTCCTAGTTCACCAAAGCTTATTTAAACACCCTAAACTTCTTATACATTACCTAATTTTTGACATGGGTTCTACTAACATCTTGTTACACTAAAACACATTGTTTTCACCATTAAACATCCAAGAACACTAAAATCCATCAACAACATTCTTATACACAAATTTCACCCAAACTACACTACATCATAATATAGTGCATTATTTAAATTGCTTGGCACTTAGGCCCTTAAATAACATGGCTCTTAGGCCCTTAAAGTGCATAAACCATAAACACTGAATTTCCCACATTATATTTGCCTTTGACCTGCAAATACACACAACAATACATATGTCCTTTAATAGTCTCCTTGAGAACATTTTACTAAGTCATTCACCATTGGCTCCTTAAGTAGTTTTAATAAGCAATATAAGCTCATTTTTCCTAAGACATTATAAGCTACATTAGGTTAGCATATTTACCTCTTTTCCTCACAAACTTCTTTCTTGTTTCCTTGATTATAATCGGTAAGGATGTTTGATTGCTTGTCAACTTCTAAACAATATACAAGCAAGGTAATGAGTATTCAAGCTTCAAGCTTAATCTCATTATAAACCCTAGTTACATATATTGTCTTAGAACATTAAGATAGTTGTTTTACCTTGGTAATGAAAGAGAGTTTGAATGAGTAGCAAGAGAGGACTCCACCAAGTCCTTGAAAGGTTGGAAGGAAGCTAGAACAAAGCAAGGTAAAGACACCATTAATGGTGTTTTTCGGACAACATAAAAACATGGAGGAAATGTTATTTTTCTTTGAGTTTCCTTACCTAGAAGCAAAGGAGAACAATAATATGTGAAAAGATGAGCTTTAGCTAATCCCATGGAGATTCCTCTTGGCACCGAAATGGAGCTCTTGGAGTTTTGAGAAGACAAGGTTGAAGAGCTTGATGAGACTAGAAGAATGGTGGTCTTTGTTTTTTGATTTGGTTAATGGAGCTAAGTTTAATACCCCGGATCTAAAAATGGTGATTTAATTACTCTAATAAGATTATTAAGGGCCTAATTGTGCCTAGAGAGTATTGGTAAAAAGAATAAAACCAAAAGAAAAGAGAAAATGCGTTAAACACGAAAAACGCTAAAATGCGCATTAAATGAAAATAAGAGATATATAATCTCGTAAGGGTCCGAGATGGATTCCTAAGGCTTAGTTAGTCCTAATTAGTATACGGGAATGATTCCCGAAGAAAACGGATCCAAATAATGGATTAAAACGCTAACAGAGTTTTAAAGCACGTTTTTCGAGAAAACCCGAAAACGTGACTTTAAGTGGTCAAATGGACCCGTAAAAATTATAGTTGGTTAAATAACTATAAATAAGTATTAATGGGAGCTTAATAACCATTAAAATTAATTAAACGAGAAAAATCCGGGAAACGGGCCCGGGAGGTGAATATTGCCAAACCGGGTAAAATAACGAGCGTTTTCTGTCAAAACCAAAAAACGCTCCAGCATGTAAGTATACAGTGGGGCCGATTTTATTGGCTTAATTAGCCTTCCCCCTCTCTTATATAGTTAGTAAATAAAAGAAGGAAGAAAAGAAAAACAAAAGCAAAAGTAAATAGTACAAATCCACTAAATCTCTCTCTTGCTCTTCATTCTTCACTCACGTTTCCTTTTCCCACTTCCCACCTGAGCTTTCTTCTCCCTCGCTGAAGCCCCATGGCGATTTGCGAGAGCCTCCATCGGCCCTCTTCTACTTCTTCTTCTACAAGATGCAAATCAACACCAAATTGCAAAATAATTTCACCATTTGATTCCTCTCAACTTGGGGAACATTTCCCTCCCTTCAAAATCCAAAAAGCTCACGCTTGACCTCCATGGAAAAATCTGAAAATGGAAGGTTGAAGGTGCCATCTTGTTCTGAAACCACTCTCTGGTTGCTTAGGGTAAGAAGCAAGCTCAAAATCTCCATTGTCTAGCTTCTCTTGATTTTTGGAAAAATTCCAACGTGAGCTCCTTCTCCATCCTTGCTTCAGCCGGTTTCTTCTAGCCTTTTAGGAGTGCTGGAACTTCATCATTTTGACTGCCAAAGCTCTCCATGAGGACACTTGAAGGTAATCTTTATGCTAAAGCCCTAGAAACTAACTCTTGAAATATTAATTTTGGTGAGCTACGTGAGAAATAAACAAGCTTGTTATGTGTGGTTTGGGGTTATGTTTGTAGATAGCAATCAATACCTCTGTTTGGTGTGGAAACAAGGAGAGAAGGAGGGAACAAGAGAAGGAGGAAGAAAAAAGAAAAGAAAACAGAAAGCTAGTAAGGTAATGAGCTTACCTAAGATGGTTTTGTTCTCTGTAAACCCATTTTGGAATGGGAATAATGCTCTTGAATGGGTGTAGTTGTGATACTACAATGATGTTAGTTGAATGAGATTGTTTTAATGTGGTTTAAGTGTGCAAATAAACCTAAAAGCTAAGCTAGTGTATATGTGTGAACAAGAGGGAATTTGGTGTATTGTGGTTGTTGATGCTTGATGAAATAGGAGTGAAGATTGTGTATATGGGTTGATTTAAGTGTGGTGGAAATGCTAAAGAGGTAGGCAAGTGCTGTCAAAATTTCCTAGGGATGTATGGACTAGGGTGTTCTGTTTTAGAGGAAGAAACAAGGATGTTTAAGAAGGTTGGTTAAGAGGTTTATGTTTTGAGAACCTAACTAGAAGAAGAGTGTGATGAGAGCAAAATAATGTCATTTGGGTGCTAGTTATGGCATCAGTAGGAGAGGTTTGAATGGCTCAAAGAAGAAGCCAAAAATCTGTTGCAATCAGATAGAAAAACAAGTGGAAAACTAGCTTTGTAAGTGTAAAGAGTCTAAGTAAAATTAGCTAGATTGGTGAGTGCATTTGATGCTTGGTTTAAGGTGATTAAGAAGGGTAATTGGATGCTAAAACATGTGGATTTTAGTTGGTGAAGATAGGTTGATCAATGGGCTAAGAGATAACCTGTAACAGAATTGGAAAATGCTGAAATTGCAAAATCTGTAGCAGGGTCCGGGACTTAGGTCCAGGACCAAGTCCCGGACCACCCCTGAATTTACCCCGAGACTTCTCTGCTTGGTTGGTCTGGGACTTAACTCCATCCCCTCCCGGACCACATATAGAATTTAGGCCGAGAATCAACTACCACATTGGTCCGGGACTTGGCCTAGGTACAAGGTCCCGGACCATGCATTATTTTTTTGGCCGAGAGTTAGCTGTGATTGGTCCGGGACTTAGGGTATGGACCAAGTCCCGGACCACCCCCAGAAACCTACAGAGAGCATTTTAAAGGTTGGAAATGATGGGGGTTTAAATGTTAATGATGTTATAAGATGTTAAGGCCTTGTTTGGTGACATGTAAAGACCCTAAGAAGTGTAAGAAAGTGCTAGAAGTGAGTGAGAAGTGAGAACTCACATTAGCAAGTGAAAAACCGAGATAACGGATAACGGGGTAAGTACGGGAGTAGCATTTAATTATGTTCCGTATGAGCTTAGTATTAATAATAATGTTTGAAACATTACCAGAGGATCGTGTGTGACCCGAGCATGGTGAGATGACACGGTAAAAGTAAACCCCCCATGAAAGGTATGATTTTCTCATGCCCCGTATGCTAACCGAGTTACTCTGATTTGTGTGTTTGTTTGCCGGCTTAATCAAGATTAAAGCATGAAAATATCCCTTGTTTGATTAAGTATGCTTTATTGTATGTTGTATGAACTAACATACTTGTATGCCGGTGTGGTCTAACATAGTGCATAGACCGACTCATAGAGAGTAGTGATTGACTAGAAACCCGTAGATCGGGTAGTCTCACGAACAATGGTAACATGCAAACACACACAAGCTATCGATTAAAGTATAACGATAACGCAAACATATGAACTCCCTAGAAACGTGAGGAGATGTACGGGTTGAGTAAATACCCGATAACGGTTAGAAAACCTTATTGAAACAATCCACGGAATAAATATGAGTGGAGAGATAAATGAACCTCCATCGAGAGGATTGAAGTTAGTCCAATAATGTGAACTTATAAGAAAGGTAAAAGAGACCTAAGGGACTATGTAACTCCCTTGAGACATGGTCGACCTCCTATATGAGGATTTTACCCGGTATAAGAAAATATCCGAATGTACAAGCATATGATTGTGAGGGTAACCCTTAAACCTAAGATTACCCGAATTTAAGTAAAGTTCCCAAAGTCATTAGAAACATCGAGAATGATGCTTCTAGACTAATATACATGATATTATTATAACTCCGAGAGAGGAGTGTATGGGAACGAGAGTAGTCCGAGAGTAGTCGGACCTAAGTAAAAGAGATAGGAACTAAGAGAGAGTTCCGTGAGCTAGTTGAACCTTCCCACCATGCTAGACCCAGAGTAGGGTCGAAACCGGGGAAGTAAGACTATGCTAGAGAGCCATGAGTTTTGGCCTAAGTATGTATTAAGAGTAACAAGCGTGACGTAGGAGACCTGTAGTGTCTCGGGAATCTACAAGAGCTTGAGTATAAATAACCCAAGAGTGTGGGTGAGATAATGAGTATAAATAACCCAAGAGTGTGGGTGAGATAATGAGTGTAAATAACCCAAGAGTATGGTGAGATAATGAGAATAAGTAACCCGAGAGTGTGGGTGAGTATAGTACGAGTAGCCCAAGAGAATGGGTGTGTATATGAATAAGTAACCCGAGAGAGCGGGTGAGGTATTGAATAAGTAAACAAGGCATAGTGAGGAATAACCCTCAATGCCTAAGAGTACCAGTTACCACTAACAACATTGTTATGTTAGTTAGGAATCGTGTTCCGTGATTGGATGTAGATTCCTTGTGTAATATACATATTATTGTATTGCCATGATGCATGTTGTTTGATTAAAATGAACTCCATGTATATCCGACCCAAAGTAGTCGGCGTACCGCGGTTAGCACGCGGTATATGCGAATTTCATATTCAGCGTAAGCTGACCCCCTAGGGGGAACGTTTTTAGTGTGCAGGTACTTGAAGCTGACCACCGTTCGAGAGAGTAGGACGGGGACTGCTATGAAGCATGGGTAGTTAGATAGTAATTACTAATGCATTTGAAGAGGTGTAAGTCCGAGTATGTTATCGGCATCCGTATATTGTAGACTCGGTATAGTAAAGAAAGGAATTGAGTATTGTGTTGTATGAAGTACTCGGTTGTTCCAGTCCATCAGACCGTTACTGTGTGTGAGATAGGCCTGGTTAGCCATATGGGTGGCTAACGGCGTTGTTTCACCCCTCGTTGTAATTAGAGTTCCGCTGCGTGAGTAAGAGTATTTGGTGACAATTTGAGAGGTAATGACGAGCTTAACGGTTGGGGTGTTACAAAAATGGTATCAGAGCGAAGTATCGCTCTGATGACTGGAAATACCGAGCTTAGGAAATACCGAGTTAGGAATTAGAGACTTAGGGCTATGGGTTGAGTGGTAGCGTGAGAGATGCGCTAGCTAGGAACTTCCAGTATGATCTGGACACCTACAATACCAAACCCGCCCTCCACAACCCCCGCATTAAAAGCTCGGGAAAGAACACCAGAGAGATGGGAAGCCCAATCTGGCAGTTAGTAAATATTTCAATCTGAACCAGAACCTGTCATGCGGTAGATCCCGAGAACCGGAAATCCTGGAGACGGATCCCGCTGAAATGACAATAACTGCATGCAATGACGAAAGGTCGAGACATCCTAATCCAAGGAGACCAGAATTTGTGGCAGCCTGGGGCGACATGCTTAGCAGTCGCGAGAACCCAGCTGGTCAAGCAGCAGTGAGAAGGATGCACCAATCGTGCGACCAGACGGACTTATGAGAACTAACGAGAACCGGGACACATGTCTACGGACCGCCATAGTTAACTAATACCAACATCGGTACACTAACCGACCAAGAATCTAGTCAAGAGTAGGTACACCCACCCTGCCACACCCGAAGAGGTTGCAATACCTAACGGGCACAGCTTAGACAGCTACAAGCATAATTACGGGATGTACCCGAATAGGACTACAGAAGTAGTACCTAAATAAGTTAAACCTCGGTAACCACAGTAAAGACGTGGGAACGAGCAACGAGGTAAAGCATAGAATTAAAGTAATTAAGGAACTCCGAGAGTGGAGGAGCACCTAAATGAATGACGGGCATGTCAAGAGGAATGAGAGGTAGCTCCAAGGAGCAGTTATCCAACCAAGGAAACGAAGGAAGAGCCGACAAGGCTACAAAATATAATGTGAACGATACCGTGACCGGTACGAGTTAACCCAAAACCCGCCTGAACCGCGCACTTGCCTCGGCAAGTGCAGTAATAACGGGACCGTTAAGGAGAATCTTAACAAGTGACAAGTACTTAGCAAGTACCAAGGTGGCAAGAGAAGCCAAAATAACACTACAAAACTTTAAGAATTCTGAAACGAAACCTTGAAAAGGGCTTAACGGCCTAATCACTGTATAAAGAACATACCGGCCAGCAAGAAGCTGGACTGGGTAAGAATCAGCCGGCATTGAAATGCCATGAAGAGCTTACTTTTAAAACTTGAACTTCCTTTCAGAACATAAAATTTTCCAAAAACCCCCAAAGTTTTAAAACCAAACCAGTGAACCACGATAAGTTATTATAGGACCATATAAGAGGAGTTGGCAACAGAATACTTCACTTAGGCGTGACCGACACTACAAGTGTACACAAACGAGACATGGAACGACCGCACTCCAAAGGAGCTTGCGGGCCTGACAGACCAGTTATGAGTTAGTCGGGTAAGTGGTAACGTATCAATAAGATACTCCATGTATGTATACAAGTAGAGTACGGTACACGGGAAGTAGCCCACTCCATACTACGGACGAAAGAGCCAATTCAAACCAAGACAGTTGGACACCTCGAATGATCGAAGAACATAAGGAAGCTTACCAAGATTAAGGAGTCTAGAATCCAGTAAGGTGACGGACCTAAGGATATAGCGTTAATAAGCGCGAGAAGCACAGAGTATTAAGCACAGACATTGGATATGTCTCAGGAAATACCTAATAACTGGGTGAATACCAGTGTAAATAATACGGCGAATGCCTAAATGAACTTATTAATGTACGATAAACGGGATAGAATTCCCACTTTATACCTCACTGAAGAGAATAATGACCTGACCCAGAAGGTATTAGAAGGTACCAAGGATCTACCCAATAATGGGAGACATTACAACCCTAAACGGGATAGTCAAGGACATAGCCGCAAGGCGAAGTCGCAACTGAACATAACCATAAGTACAAGCCAGATGTAATGGCATTATTCAGTAACACCCAGGAGCAATCCGAGAAGGGTGCCGGAGTCAACAGTAGTTGAACGAAACATCGTGTTGAGAACACAAGTGGTTAAGCAAACACTCGGGTAGAACCCGAAGGGATCCCTCGTAACACGGGATACCCTAAATTGCCAGAGGGCATGAATTAATATTAGAGTACAAAAAGGGGCTTCCATGTACGGAAGAGTGGTGAGACAACCATGTCAAAGAGCCCAGAAAAACCCCCTAACCGTTTAATGGCATACGGAGAAGATGAAACCTGTATAAACAGCCCGAATGGAGCATGGCGAGGCAATGTGGCTTATAAGCCGGTAAACTAACTGCAACTTGTAGATCTAAACGTTGTAAACCTATGCATAGAGGCATAAGAGAAACAGTGGAGAATGAACCACTACCTTAGAGTGGGGATACCACTTGTTATTATGGGGCCTATGGAGCGGCATCTGCGTGAATCCTCCAGAGAAAGGCTACCACCTAGGTATGAAATGTGAAACTGCTAGTGCGGTGTAGTAAAACTTGAGCATGTGTATATTGCCAATGAGTATATGAACTATAGTAGAGTGTAAAGAGGAACCTCGATTGCAGCAATTCGAAACCGAAGAGTAATCAGTTGAGTAGTAAACACTGTATGTGTGCAATATGAACTGCAAAGTAAGCAGCGCGCAAGTGCGCAGAGAGATTTAAAGAATAGCGTATATTATTGAGCCAAGCGAATGGCAAGCCATAGTGTAAATGGCAAGAACACCTGGGCGGAAGCTAAAGTAGTAGCGGATGCCATGGAAATAAGAAAGAACAAGGTACGTAGTAAGCGACCATTGTAAGAGTATATTCGGATAGTGATTAGAGTTGATGAAGAAATGTGGTAAAGGAGACATGTTCATTCCTATCTCATGAGAGATTTACTGTCAAGGGTTTACGCTTCTGCACTCTGTATGACTGAGTGTTTTGGTATTGCACTTGTGCGGTAATGATCGAGTGGGAGAGCCAGGAATTGAGAAATGTCAACGAAGCCTATTGAGTGAGAATCTAGAGAGATAACCGTGCGGCCATTGGCCAAAGATGCACAAAGAACGTGGGCAGTAACCCACAGGGCCCAGGATCGATATGTGGAAAAGGCAGAGTAGTGAATGAGGAATTCTTGTGCAAAAATAAATAAACAAACATGATTCAGAAGTAATTATCAAATGAGGAAGCACTACATGCTAAGTAGCAGCTTGACCTCAACCGACAATAAGTCGGGAAAAATATGTGAACAATCACAAAGGTATACAGTGTTATACGAAATAGATTTCCAGAGAATTGGAGAGAAAATCTATAACTCATCGAATTCGCATACGGTAAGAGATACCAAGCGACGATTGAAATACATTGAGAATACCAAAGAGCGAGTTAAGCTCTAGTTATCAGGTCACACAGCAGAAGCTAGTGGGCCGTAATTCAAGGTTAAGTATACCTGGCAAACCTGATTGAAGCCTTATAGGCTAGAACCGAACCCGGTTATGAGTTAATTAACCACATTGAAGTTAAAACACTTCATAATACTTGAATTAGTAAACATATGGTTGGTTACGCGGGCGTAACCCCTTTTAAGGGGGGTAGGGCGAGAAACCGCTTAGAGTATGTTTTACGTATAGATGCGTAAACTACTATGTGCATAGCACAAAGGAAATTGTTTTGATGTTTGGAACTCATGTTACATAAACATGTGTACCCATTCATTGTGTAATTATGATTATCGTGCATGAGTGATGCAAGTAACGAGTATGTAATATTTATGAAAAGAGGAGTAGAGAGACTCCTGGGGAATGAGAATCCCTTTAGTATTTGTCTATTGAGATTAGACATGAGATATGACGAGTATAAATCGGCATGAAACCGATGTGTAACCTAAGAGGGAGTGAGTTCCCTAGGTGATTTTATTTGAGAATGATTGATGGAGCGAGTTCCATCCTTTGGAGTTGTATGTTGTATGTTTTAAGTTGAGTAATAATTTGACTAATGAGGCCACACGTATGGAATGCCTAGGCAAGGTAAGTGAAACAAATAGAGAATAATGGATGACTTAAGTTCCATGATAAAGATAAATTGAAACAGATTGTTTTATGAATATGACTGGAAAGAGTAAAAGATAGAAAACGAAAATGTTTGTCTATCTGATTGTTTGAAACTGACGTGGGAGGTGGAACTTGGTCTGCTAGCGATCAAGGGAAACCGAACACAAATTGGGGTGGAAGGATAGTTCAACACTGATGCTGATCACATCAGGGTTGGATGTTTCTTGAAGCTCCCTATAAGTGGTCACAAGTAATCACGCTAAGAAAAGATACAGCTACCATAAATTTGATTTGGAGTTGTGTGATGTTTTAAAAAGAATTTTCAAACAGATTTTGAAAAAGAATTTTCTTCAAGTATGAAGATGGAAACGAAAACTGGTTTTGAAACCGCTATCACCCGCCGATGGCTGTGGCCTTAAGTCTTGATGACCGGTAGAACGGTGGGCGTGTATTAGTTTTGAAACCATTGCACCGTACGTGCGGCGGTCCTAAGTGACCGGTTGGGGCGGTGTCAGTGTGTGATTTTTCCAAAGGCAGCAGGACGGGGAGAGTACCCTGAGATGTTCCTGTGTTGAGTGAGTCAACCAGAGTGCCTGAGGATATGTATATGTGTAATGTTTTGATCAGAACCGAAGGGACCGTGGGCCAGAGAGAGTAAGTGCCCATTTGTCATGAAACGGTCGTGAACCAGAAAGAGTAAGTGTTCAACGTGACCGGTACCTGAGGGATCAGTAGTATATTACTCGATATGGATTCGAGGACTGTAGTGCCTTCTTGTCTTCGGACCGATTCCATGGAGAGAGTAAAAGAGTATTTTTGATTGCTATACATGCTGTGATTTGTGTGTGGTATGTGTAGTATGTAATGTGACTGACTTGTGGAGTCTGTAAGGTTGTACATGTATTATAACCTTGGCATAGTACGCCCATGAGAGTAACCATTTAGATTCACCAACTTTGAGGACAAAGTTCCTAAGGGGGGTAGATTTTAATACCCCGGATCTAAAAATGGTGATTTAATTACTCTAATAAGATTATTAAGGGCCTAATTGTGCCTAGAGAGTATTGGTAAAAAGAATAAAACCAAAAGAAAAGAGAAAATGCGTTAAACACGAAAAACGCTAAAATGCGCATTAAATGAAAATAAGAGATATATAATCTCGTAAGGGTCCGAGATGGATTCCTAAGGCTTAGTTAGTCCTAATTAGTATACGGGAATGATTCCCGAAGAAAACGGATCCAAATAATGGATTAAAACGCTAACAGAGTTTTAAAGCACGTTTTTCGAGAAAACCCGAAAACGTGACTTTAAGTGGTCAAATGGACCCGTAAAAATTATAGTTGGTTAAATAACTATAAATAAGTATTAATGGGAGCTTAATAACCATTAAAATTAATTAAACGAGAAAAATCCGGGAAACGGGCCCGGGAGGTGAATAGTGCCAAACCGGGTAAAATAACGAGCGTTTTCTGTCAAAACCGAAAAACGCTCCAGCATGTAAGTATACAGTGGGGCCGATTTTATTGGCTTAATTAGCCTTCCCCCTCTCTTATATAGTTAGTAAATAAAAGAAGGAAGAAAAGAAAAACAAAAGCAAAAGTAAATAGTACAAATCCACTAAATCTCTCTCTTGCTCTTCATTCTTCACTCACGTTTCCTTTTCCCACTTCCCACCTGAGCTTTCTTCTCCCTCGCTGAAGCCCCATGGCGATTTGCGAGAGCCTCCATCGGCCCTCTTCTACTTCTTCTTCTACAAGATGCAAATCAACACCAAATTGCAAAATAATTTCACCATTTGATTCCTCTCAACTTGGGGAACATTTCCCTCCCTTCAAAATCCAAAAAGCTCACGCTTGACCTCCATGGAAAAATCTGAAAATGGAAGGTTGAAGGTGCCATCTTGTTCTGAAACCACTCTCTGGTTGCTTAGGGTAAGAAGCAAGCTCAAAATCTCCATTGTCTAGCTTCTCTTGATTTTTGGAAAAATTCCAACGTGAGCTCCTTCTCCATCCTTGCTTCAGCCGGTTTCTTCTAGCCTTTTAGTGCTGGAACTTCATCATTTTGACTGCCAAAGCTCTCCATGAGGACACTTGAAGGTAATCTTTATGCTAAAGCCCTAGAAACTAACTCTTGAAATATTAATTTTGGTGAGCTACGTGAGAAATAAACAAGCTTGTTATGTGTGGTTTGGGGTTATGTTTGTAGATAGCAATCAATACCTCTGTTTGGTGTGGAAACAAGGAGAGAAGGAGGGAACAAGAGAAGGAGGAAGAAAAAAGAAAAGAAAACAGAAAGCTAGTAAGGTAATGAGCTTACCTAAGATGGTTTTGTTCTCTGTAAACCCATTTTGGAATGGGAATAATGCTCTTGAATGGGTGTAGTTGTGATACTACAATGATGTTAGTTGAATGAGATTGTTTTAATGTGGTTTAAGTGTGCAAATAAACCTAAAAGCTAAGCTAGTGTATATGTGTGAACAAGAGGGAATTTGGTGTATTGTGGTTGTTGATGCTTGATGAAATAGGAGTGAAGATTGTGTATATGGGTTGATTTAAGTGTGGTGGAAATGCTAAAGAGGTAGGCAAGTGCTGTCAAAATTTCCTAGGGATGTATGGACTAGGGTGTTCTGTTTTAGAGGAAGAAACAAGGATGTTTAAGAAGGTTGGTTAAGAGGTTTATGTTTTGAGAACCTAACTAGAAGAAGAGTGTGATGAGAGCAAAATAATGTCATTTGGGTGCTAGTTATGGCATCAGTAGGAGAGGTTTGAATGGCTCAAAGAAGAAGCCAAAAATCTGTTGCAATCAGATAGAAAAACAAGTGGAAAACTAGCTTTGTAAGTGTAAAGAGTCTAAGTAAAATTAGCTAGATTGGTGAGTGCATTTGATGCTTGGTTTAAGGTGATTAAGAAGGGTAATTGGATGCTAAAACATGTGGATTTTAGTTGGTGAAGATAGGTTGATCAATGGGCTAAGAGATAACCTGTAACAGAATTGGAAAATGCTGAAATTGCAAAATCTGTAGCAGGGTCCGGGACTTAGGTCCAGGACCAAGTCCCGGACCACCCCTGAATTTACCCCCGAGACTTCTCTGCTTGTTTGGTCTGGGACTTAACTCCATGCCCAAGTCCCGGACCACATATAGAATTTAGGCCGAGAATCAACTACCACATTGGTCCGGGACTTGGCCTAGGTACAAGGTCCCGGACCATGCATTATTTTTTGGCCGAGAGTTAGCTTGTGATTGGTCCGGGACTTAGGGTATGGACCAAGTCCCGGACCACCCCCAGAAACCTACAGAGAGCATTTTAAAGGTTGGAAATGATGGGGGTTTAAATGTTAATGATGTTATAAGATGTTAAGGCCTTGTTTGGTGACATGTAAAGACCCTAAGAAGTGTAAGAAAGTGCTAGAAGTGAGTGAGAAGTGAGAACTCACATTAGCAAGTGAAAAACCGAGATAACGGGATAACGGGGTAAGTACGGGAGTAGCATTTAATTATGTTCCGTATGAGCTTAGTATTAATAATAATGTTTGAAACATTACCAGAGGATCGTGTGTGACCCGAGCATGGTGAGATGACACGGTAAAAGTAAAACCCCGGTGAAAGGTATGATTTTCTCATGCCCCGTATGCTAACCGAGTTACTCTGATTTGTGTGTTTGTTTGCCGGCTTAATCAAGATTAAAGCATGAAAATAATCCCTTGTTTGATTAAGTATGCTTTATTGTATGTTGTATGAACTAACATACTTGTATGCCGGTGTGGTCTAACATAGTGCATAGACCGACTCATAGAGAGTAGTGATTGACTAGAAACCCGTAGATCGGGTAGTCTCACGAACAATGGTAACATGCAAACACACACAAGCTATCGATTAAAGTATAACGATAACGCAAACATATGAACTCCCTAGAACGTGAGGAGATGTACGGGTTGAGTAAATACCCGATAACGGTTAGAAAACCTTATTGAAACAATCCACGAATAAATATGAGTGGAGAGATAAATGAACCTCCATCGAGAGGATTGAAGTTAGTCCAATAATGTGAACTTATAAGAAAGGTAAAAGAGACCTAAGGGACTATGTAACTCCCTTGAGACATGGTCGACCTCCTATATGAGGATTTTACCCGGTATAAGAAAATATCCGAATGTACAAGCATATGATTGTGAGGGTAACCCTTAAACCTAAGATTACCCGAATTTAAGTAAAGTTCCCAAAGTCATTAGAAACATCGAGAATGATGCTTCTAGACTAATATACATGATATTATTATAACTCCGAGAGAGGAGTGTATGGGAACGAGAGTAGTCCGAGAGTAGTCGGACCTAAGTAAAAGAGATAGGAACTAAGAGAGAGTTCCGTGAGCTAGTTGAACCTTCCCACCATGCTAGACCCAGAGTAGGGTCGAAACCGGGGAAGTAAGACTATGCTAGAGAGCCATGAGTTTTGGCCTAAGTATGTATTAAGAGTAACAAGCGTGACGTAGGAGACCTGTAGTGTCTCGGAATCTACAAGAGCTTGAGTATAAATAACCCAAGAGTGTGGGTGAGATAATGAGTATAAATAACCCAAGAGTGTGGGTGAGATAATGAGTGTAAATAACCCAAGAGTATGGGTGAGATAATGAGAATAAGTAACCCGAGAGTGTGGGTGAGTATAGTACGAGTAGCCCAAGAGAATGGGTGTGTATATGAATAAGTAACCCGAGAGAGCGGGTGAGGTATTGAATAAGTAAACAAGGCATAGTGAGGAATAACCCTCAATGCCTAAGAGTACCAGTTACCACTAACAACATTGTTATGTTAGTTAGGAATCGTGTTCCGTGATTGGATGTAGATTCCTTGTGTAATATACATATATATTGTATTGCCATGATGCATGTTGTTGATTAAAATGAACTCCATGTATATCCGACCCAAAGTAGTCGGCGTACCGCGGTTAGCACGCGGTATATGCGAATTTCATATTCAGCGTAAGCTGACCCCCTAGGGGGAACGTTTTTAGTGTGCAGGTACTTGAAGCTGACCACCGTTCGAGAGAGTAGGACGGGGACTGCTATGAAGCATGGGTAGTTAGATAGTAATTACTAATGCATTTGAAGAGGTGTAAGTCCGAGTATGTTATCGGCATCCGTATATTGTAGACTCGGTATAGTAAAGAAAGGAATTGAGTATTGTGTTGTATGAAGTACTCGGTTGTTCCAGTCCATCAGACCGTTACTGTGTGTGAGATAGGCCTGGTTAGCCATATGGGTGGCTAACGGCGTTGTTTCACCCCTCGTTGTAATTAGAGTTCCGCTGCGTGAGTAAGAGTATTTGGTGACAATTTGAGAGGTAATGACGAGCTTAACGGTTGGGGTGTTACACTAAGAAATATAGGTGATCAAAGATCGAGTTTTTGTGTGGGCTGTAGCAACCCGTGAATGAGAAGGAAGAAGAGAGGTTGGAGACGGTGGGAACATGAAGGAAATGAAGAAAGTGAAGAAGGAAAGTAACACTACTACAAAAAAGACTTTTGACTACTAACTTAATACAACTGGTATTAGAATGAGTTGTCATTAGATGGGTTTGAACTTGGACGCGTTTTTAAGGTTACATAAAACAACTGTTATAAATTTACAGTGGTGTTAGGCAAGAATATTGACTCGCGTTTTTAGACGTCGTCATATCCCTTAACATGAATACTCCTCTTCCGAACATTCTCAATTCCACCAAAAAAACCCTACCTCTCACCTTCTCTCGCTACCTCCATTACTGTTTCTCCTCTGTCGCAAAGCCCGCCATCAATAACATTCACGCACCACTAGCATAGCAACAACCACCCACACCCAAACAAAGTAGCGGATGGGGCAGTGTGCAAAAGAAGGAGAAACCACCTTCGATAACTACCTCCATAAAGACCCGTTTCCGCCCCTGCTGAGACCCAGAGATCCGTCTCGGCCTTCACTGAGGAAGGAGAAGAATTTGAACTTCTTCTGCCCCAGGCATCATGAAACCCGTCAGTCAGTCAAGACAAACCCAACACCCCACCACCACTACTATCACCGACACCACCTCCATCACGTAGCCCTAAATGAGGAATATTAAAGTGAAGGAAGAAAATACATCACGAAGCCTGGCCTAATCAAGGTAGGCAAATAATTTCATGTTAGCATATACGATTCTCCCTCTCCAATTCCTTGAATTGTTGATACCTTATGTCTCTTGTGTTCTCTTTACCGCTTGACATTTGGAGGAGACTCTTTCCTTTGATTTTTTTGAAAAAGTATGGAATGTGGATGCAATAAAATAAACCTATCTTAATCGAACAAATTCTGCAGGTGGTTAGATGTGCCGGCTGAAAACGTGAAAATTATTGATTTTTGCTTCACTATGTTCTAGTCGTACCCGGCAGTCAGCTGCCTGCTTCTCAATTTTCAGGATTTTGTTACTGTACCAACCGCTTGATTTTGTTGAATTTAGGGTCGTGCAGGTGGTTAGATGTGCCGGACTATCGTCACATGGCTGATGATATCTCTTGTTTCTTTTATTCGTGTTTCTTCTGTCAAATTTTTGTATTAATAATTTCTACCCTTATGTCTACTGTGAATATATCCTCACTGTCATTCTTTCTGTATATAGCTTGTGTTCGGATCAGCTCCAGTGATAAAATTTAAGGTGTGACACAAAGCTGTCAATAAGTTATTCCCAATAAGTATGAAATTCAGACCTTTATCATGCTATACAATGAAACTCTGCATTCAAAATATGCTATTTTATATAATATTTTGTTTATACTGCTTTAAGGAAAGCTATCATTTTTCTGCACTAGTCTTCTAGCTTCCCATAATTAGCTAATTTTGTTTTGTTCTCTCTTCTGAGCAGGTTTCAAACTACCAAGGAGAAGTATGTTCTTTGTCAATACGACTATACAAGCATGTGGATTTGGATTTAAATGGTTATATGGTGCGTTGTTAGCAGATGAAGTTTTTAACATTTCTATACTAGTGTCTTTGATACCAAAAGTCTTTAGACGTTTACCATTTTTATGTGCAAATTTAGTGTTATGTCATAAACTTACTTTTTAATACAGCTGCTATAGAAATTAACACAATCATGTTGAGTAAAACTATGTCAACAGTTTCAGTATACCTAAATGGTCTACTGTTTCTTGCTTGATGTTTAAAGCTGTATTGATAAATTTAATTTATGGCTTTGATGTGTGGATTCGATAGCTTTATTGAGTAAAATTGTTGATCCTTATCATATTACAGACTGACATAATGGTACTCTAAATGCTTCTATCTTTGGTTATTCCTAATTTGAAGCAAGGCTTTTGATTTTTCAGGTGCAGGATTGATCTGTTTTCTCACCTTTCAAGTTAACTTGGTCAGTGCTACCTCCCAGGTCATTGTCTTTGTTTTCTTTTCTGACTGCCTAGGAGAAGTTGTTTGAGCAGTTGTTGATGTTAAAACTAGAACAAAACCACTGACTTTAAGTGTCTTAACACTCTGGAGAAAAAAAAACCCGAATTCTTCTTTTAATATCACGATTGTTTCAGACAAAAAATTAGGAAAAGCAATATGCTTCAGCCACCTTATGTTATCTCTAGATAGTGAATTGAAATGTGTGTTTAACAAAAATGAAATATAATGTTAGATCAGCATATATTACATTTATCTGATAGAAATGTGAAGCATGTTATCTTTAAAGTATACCTTTTCTTATTTGGAATTGGTTGTTATAACTGCATCTTGTTCTCCTTGGTTACAGTGCTTAGTGGATCTTTTATCTTAACCTTTCTTTGTTTCCCAACCCTAACTTGCGTTCTTTTATACTCACAGGAAAAACCTTGCGCTCTTTGATGAGTAATTGCGGTGAATGCTACTGATTGCTGGGAACTGGAGATACCGGCTCAATCTTTGACTGGAAACGCAATGGTGAGACATGTTTTCATTCTCTTTCTGGTGGGAGTTCACGGGTTCTTTTATAGATTTCTCTTTTATTGTTTCTCTTGGCAGCACGTTAAAGATCTGGTAGCTTCTCTAGCTTATCATGAGTACAGGACAGAGATAATGACTGCAAATGGTCAGGCTTCTTATAAGGGTGGAGTCATAGAATCTATTGGTTTGTTTACAATCATCCCATCAACACTTAGTTTATTTTGCTCTTCCGTTGTGGTAATTAGTGAGACTTTTTTACATTTCTATGCTAACTGTGAAGGAGTAACACTAGAATTTTCTTTTTCCATGTGTTATAATAGAATAGTGTGTGATTGGTACTTAATCGGCATTTATAAGCTTTTCTATGTTGATGATGCATTTATATAGAATAAGATTATATTCTGGCACACAATAGACTTCAACTGTGAGTCAGCATCTTTAATCCTACCATACCTACAGAGTCCAATGAAGAGAATGTTATAAGTTATCGGGCTGGGTTCTAGGTTGTGCTGTAACATATATTTGTACATCTCATTTGCTTCATTCACGTAGCCAACTTGAAGATAGGACTAGATAATGATATTAGAAGTAACCTGATCTGGGCATACACTCTTAGCCTGCATATCCATTAATACTTCCCTAACTTCATGAAATCTTTTGCATCTGAATAACTCCTTCCTTGATAAGAACAATATAAGTCATATTGGTAGGTGATATTCTTTGTTTCCATCTCCTTAAGTGGCTCCTACATGGAATACACGTTTTCTTATATGGACTATATATACATCCATGAGGGTGGTGTAAGTAACGACATTGATCAAAGGTCTATTTAGTCTGCTCTTTAGATCTCCTCTAGAAAATATACGGATATTATAGTGGACATGGACAACTTGTATGCGATTATCTATTTTTTTTTCATTTGCATACTTTACATCTTACTTCAGATATGAACATTTCATTCTTGTAGTTGAACTCCTAATATTGCTGCTATTGAACTATTGTTGCTGCTGCTATTGAACTCCTATTGCTGTTGTTTTTTAAATGCTATTGCTGCTGTTTTTAAATGCTATTGCTGCTGCTATTGAACTCCTAATATTGCTGCTATTGAACTATTGTTCTGCTGCTATTGAAGTCCTATTGCTGTTGTTTTTTAAGTGCTATTGCTGCTGCTAATGAACTCATAATTTGCTGCTATTGAACTATTTTTTAAATGCTATAGTTATTGTTGCTGTTTTGTGTGCTTGATTATATTCTTTATGCCTTTGAACTGCTGCTCCTGAACTTTTGCTATTGTCGAACATTTATTGCTGCTGCTTAAGAAGTCTTATTGCTGCTATTTTTAAATGCTATTGCTGCTGCTATTGAAGTCCTATTGCTGCTGCTATTGAACTCCTATTGTTGCTGCTGTGAACTGCTATTGTTGCTGCTATTGAACTTCTATTGCTGTTGCTTTATGTGCTTGGTTATGGCTGCCCAGAAGACAAAGTTTGGTAGATTGTTGGCTATGGCTGCCCATGCCTTGGCTGAGGTACGTATGTTTTGAGATTCTGCTAGTTAAGCAGCTTTGAAGACATTTTGAATTATTTTTCTCTTTACTTATCGTATTCCCTTAAATGTAGGGGCAAATTAAACCAGAACCCAAAGGGTTGTGGGATGAACCATATGATCTCGCCTCTAATTGGAAACCGTGTGCTGAGCAGCGAGATTGGGTGCCCAGCGGTAGTTTTTGTTCATTCCCTTTGATGCTCAATGAATTTTGTCTGTCGGTACCCATTCAGTGTGCTAGCAAGTATCTTAATAATAAAATATGCTATGTGAGTTTATTGTTTTTCATGCTTCGGGAAACAGAGAATGAAAATGGTTACATTATGGTGAATGCCAATGGTGGTGTGAACCAACAAAAAGTTACTGTAAGTTTAAATTCCTGAAGAGACATTGTACGCAGCTGTATTAGATCTATTATTTTTCCATCAATCATTATTAGAAGTACGAGATTTTAGACTCCCATAGATATCTAATTTTGACTTTTTACAGATATATAATGCAGTTGTGTTGCCCGCCTGCTCAATTCGACTCTTGTCATCCCCAAATTTATGTATAGCAGTGTCTGGAAAGATGTGAGGTATCATTATATCCTACTTTTCCAAACTGAGAGTTCTTGAATGTGGTTTTTATCATTTTATGTTAAATAATGGCCGCAGTACTAGGGTGATTATATTATTATGAAGAGTTGGCGGAGGAACTTGAAAGTGATGGTGAAATAACAAAGAAATATTGTTTTTTGTACACGCTCAAGTTGGCTTTCTTTTGCTTTTTGACTTACATTTCGAGAAGGCGGTGGATCATTTCTTACAATCGCAGACCATGCTTCCATCTGAAGTATTTACATTCATCATGCGAGACCCCAATCATTGGTCCCTTTTGGTGAGTGCCTCCTTTTTTCAATTGATTGCTTCATGTTGACGTTCCTTGCTGCTAGATTGATATCCAGAACTTTTTAATTGGAACTCATAACTGAAATACAAGTTTGTGCTTCATTATAAAAATCATTTTATCCTTCTCTAATTCTTTATAAATGGTATTCAATCTATCAGCATAGAACAGAAAAGGGTTTCTATCCTTGTCATATCCCTTACCTAGAGAATAGAGGTCTGGGGGAAATTCCTTCAACTATTACTGATGAGAATTGGACTCTGCAGAAAATGAAGCAAAAGGCTGCTGAATTACTATTTGTCGCCCTTCCCAACTGAAATGAACCAATTAATTGTTGCTTTTTTATTCTACTCTCTACAAATATCTGTCTTGTTGGACTTGTCCTTCGGGTTTCTTAAATCATTTTAAGATCATGGATACCTGATACGTGAGATAACTCTCAGGTTCCAAGGAATAGATACTGGGGTTTGCATCCTCCTCCATCACATATTAAGGATGTTGTAGAAGATGGACTGTTGTCTATCTAGAGAGCTATCTTTTTGAGAAAGGCCGGTGTAGAGACTGATATAGATGATGAGTTTCTTAAAAATCCACCCAGAAGAGATGATCTTTTGGAGTCGGCTTCCAAAAACTTTATCAGGTCTTAGCTCTTTATCCTTTCAAATTAAGGACCTGTTATGATGTCTGTCTTATATGATTAGTGCTCAACTATACAAGTTTCAATGTGTTAGTTTGTTTGTATATATCTATTTCACGTTTGACTAGTGAACTCGCTAACATATTGTAAATTGTTTTACATTGTTAGCATTTCCACGGATACAAGAGGCAAGAAGTGAAGCAAGTGGCGGCCGATGAACTCCAAGAGGAATAGAGAATGTACACATTGAATCATTTAGGTATAGAAGGAGATTAGTTATATATGGTTATATTTCTTTGTACTGAACCATCAGAATGGTGCTGATCAACCAGAATGCAGATCATGAATATGAATGTTGTGCTGTTGATTTGGAACTATAAGTGTTGTGATGTGGGTTTGTGAATGTTATTGTGAACATATGAATGCATTTATTAACAAGTGATAAATAAATGAATATCATATTAGTTTTTTAAGACAACTGTTATTTTAACAGTTGTGTATGGTATTTTTTTTTCTTTCCAAAAGGACCAAAGACAACTGTTAAAAACAGTTGTGATAGGTGTCGAAAGTGGGAAATTAATAAGACCTATTACAACTGTTATTAACAGTTCTCTTATGTATATCTACTACAACCGTTAATAACAGTTGTAATAGGTCCATTTAGAGTAGTTGTTTGGTGCCATAAGACAACTGTTAAATAACAGTTGTCTAATGTAATGTTTACCTAAGACAACTGGTTCTGTTACAACTGTTAATAACAGTTGTCTTTGGATTTTTTAACAGTTGTCTATAGCAATTTTTGTAGTAGTGTAAAAGGTAAGGTTTTAAGAGATATTTATGTTAAAGTAAATAGTGATTTGGTTTATCAAATTTCTATCTTATCAAATTAACAAGGGGAATGACTCACCCCTTATAAAAACCGACCCTCATTAAGTAATAAGGGGTATTTTAGTCTTTGTTGACCAATTAACTCACTTATATTGACTTATGTTGTAAACTAGCTTATTTTAGTTACTATTCATAAAACAAGGCACATAATTGTGAAATTTTTTATTTCCCATTGATTTAGACTTCCTAATGTGATACTAAGTAGTACACATGTTAATTAAAGAGTAATTATGGTCATTTAGCCACTCAAAACTCATTTACCAGACAATTGTTCAAAAATGTGCTTTAAGACTCCTTAAAGCACATTTTATTTTTTAACTTGTTTTCAAGCTTGGTTTTCTTTGGTAATTGGTTTGATATGTTCATTAATATATAAATAAGGTCTTGGCAAGCTCATTAGGTCTTAACCAAGACTATCCCAAGCTTAGAGCACATTTTAGCCCTTATTGACCTTAAGGTAGTTATTTGTGTTTTTTTGGTTTGAATTGTTTAATAATGTTTCTTAGACTCTTTTTAGTCTTAATATACCATATTTTAATGTTTAAACAACATACATAGGTTTGGGGTATTTCAGTTTTAATGCATAAATTCAAGGTAAAAATTAACTTAGAATGTAAGGGCACCTGGGGCTGTTTACACCTCCAAACTGAAGCAAAAGAAAGGTTTTACAATACCATCTAAAGCAAGGAAGAAAACCGGTAATAACAAGAGGGAACAAGATGTATTTTTCCATTACCGAAACTAGCTAAGATGTGGTCTTTGGCTTAGATCTAGCTCCTCCTTCAGGATATGAGTTTCTTCATTGATTTTATATGAAAAGTACAAGATAATGAGCTAGTAAAACTAAGGAAATCAACCTGTAATGAAAAGGAAGATGAGAATCATGCTTAAAACACGTTTTTACCTTAAATGATCAAGCTTAGAACTTCTCTCCTTCTTCCCTTGTTACAGCCGAGAATACCCCTTCTTTTAACCTCCAAAACACACTACATACATGGTTGGAAATGGCTGAAGCTTTGCGCATTGGAAAGAGGAAAGAAAGGTGAAGAGAATGAACATAAAATTGCTTTGGAAGCTTTCCTAGATCAAGATATCTCACCAGCTGGGTTCGGTGTCTCCTTACGGTCAAGGAGGAGCATAAGAGAGGATGGAGAGCAGTTCTTACAGCTGGGAAGGAGGTAAGTGAGTAAAGAATTCTAATTTTGCCTTTTATGACATTGTAATCTTACTTTAGTGCATAGTATTTGATGACTCATTAGAAGATATTTATGTTGGCTAATGGATGAGGATGAAGCCTTTAGGAAGGCGGCAAGGGTTGGTCAAGTCAAAGAATGACATTTGACCATGGTTTAAGTTAAGAATTAAATGTTATTTTGGTTACTTTTCACCCAAAATCACCCATTTTGATTTTATTTTAAAACTTTGATTTAGACTTTATAATATAGTCTATAATGTCACATTAATGTTATAAAGAATGTAATCTAGGTCCTAAAGTGACAAAAAGTCAATATCTTGGAGTTCATACACAAAAACGTGCTTTAAGCTGTTTTAGTGCACATTTTGTGTCCCAAGGTGTTTCTGAGCTTGGTTTTCTTTGATAATGGTTTTATTACATTCCTTACATGATTATTGAACATAGGAATCCAATTTGGAATCAAATGGAGTTCATAAGAGCTTTAAGGTTTCCTTAGAGCACATTTTTTGCCCTAAGTGACTTTTAAGCATGTTAATGCATGTTCTTTGTGTTGGAGTGTTGTCCAATAATTTTAGTATGTTCATTTATGTGTTATAATGCATAGGACAAAATTTTAGGTCCTAAGGAGTTCATTGGTGAAATATCCCAAACCTTAATTACTTTAATTAATCATGAATTAATTAAATAAAAGTAATTAATGAGAGATTAAGGAATTAAATACCCTTAAATAAGTAAAAGGGAATAATATAAAATTTAAATAAACCCTAATAGTTGTTAGGAAATATTTACGAACCCTACAACGATATTATTGAGTTTTGGAGAAAGAAATATAAATGGAAATAAAATTAAACGTTTTTACAATGAAAAACGTGTCGCAAATATTTTAGAAGCGAACACGAGGTCTTATACACCTTATAATATTATTTGGGTAATTTTAGAGGCATTGGAAATTGGTTAAACAGTCAGAATAAAGATGTCGCGTTTTCGCCTAAAATGGTGAAACACAAACCAGTTAGAAATTAAATACTAATTAGTATAATTTATAAATAACAATAATAATTATTGTCTGGAAATATAAATTTAGAATCATAAAATGATTCGTCTCGTGAAACAAAACATCGTGTTTCAGGCGACATGAAAAATGGGTCAAAAATAAGCTAGAAAAGACATATATATATATCGTTGGAAAAAAAACAAGTGGGCCGACCCGCCCAACATGATTGGGCCGGCCCAGTCTATTCTCAGCACTCACGGTAATAACCAGCCCACATCTCTAAACTAAAATTTCCTTACTGAATCAAGGAACTCTACATTCAATCTTCATTCTCTAGACTCACGGTAAATTACAACCCTAATTATCTCATCCTCTCCCTTAGAGTACAATCGAAACCCAAGGATCGAAGAGGACCACAAGCAAAATCGTAACCCACTGGAAGAATAAACTCCGATCGAAGAGGGCGAGAGCTGGAGACAAACACCATTACTGAGAATCGTTAAAGGTGTACATCAGTAAAATTAACATAATTACTTTCTTTTTGTCCAATAAATTTGGGGTTTGCTTGATTATTTTTGGAAAAACGAGAGTTGAGTTTTTGTATCCATTGTGAATTGAAATTTAGGGCTTGGTTTAGAAGTGATTTGGTTACTGATTAAGTGCAATGTTTAGGGACTTTTGTTGTTAATGAATCGGTGGATTCGAGTTGATTTATGACTGTGAAAAAAATTAGGGAGTTTGGCATCTATTTTGATTGCGAAATTTAGGATTATTAATAGCCATTACTAAGTGCAAAATTTAAGTTTAAATTTGGTGATTTAGGATCTCTGAAACTGATAAATTTGTGAAGTTGTGATTAAATTGAATTGCTGGGTATATTCCGTTGTGATTTGAGAATCTCGGAAATTGGAATTCCTTTCGGTAAAAAAAATTAGGGTTCATGATTAATTTAGGAAAATCAGAGATTAGGTTTGAAAAGCAAATTAGGACTTTGACTGAATTTGGGAATTACAAAATTGAGGTTTCTGTAATTAAATTGGTAAAATTGAAAAATTAGGGGTTAAACTGAAAAATGTTAGGCTCGATTGAAAATTAAGAAAGGATTGGTGAATTAGGGATTTTGACTTTAGTCAAAATCAAAATTGGGTTGAAGTTGTAAATTGAAGAAATTAAAGACGAAAATGTAATTCAGATTAGAATAGGGCTAAAGTGTAATTTAGGAAAATTTAAAGTAAATTTAAAATAGGTCAAGATTGGTCAACATTAAGATTGAAATTAGGAAGTCCAAATCGAAAATCATTTGAAAATTGAGGTTTTGAAATTAAATTTAGGGATTTTGAGTTCGAATTAGATAAAATCAGAATTTAGTTTTTTTTATATAGATCTTAGGGTTTTGACAATTTAAATTGGGCTTAGAGATTAATCATTTGGGCTGAAATTGAAGTCACTAAATTGGATTCAGGGCTTAATAAACAATCACAATTGAATAGAGTTTGAATTTAGCAAATTTAAATTCTAGTCAATTGGTTAGGTCTTTACAAAGGGTTAAGCCCAATCTAGAAGAGAATGGGAATTAGAATATTGAAGTGGCTCAACATTGAATAATTAGATGTTAGATTGGGAATTTGTAAAGGAGGTTAAAGGATTTTATTAAGGGATCATCTATAAAATTGGTATTAATTTATAAGTGATAAGATTAATATAAATTATATGAGAAATTAGAGTTTTATATATGTATATAAGATGGGTAACATTGGAATTCTTGAGCCTAATAATTTTTAGTAAGTTGATTTTGTGATGGGTTGAAATAATTAGGAAATCGTTTTATAAGATTGGAATTTAATTATAAGTGTCAAGGTGATATTATTTATATGAGATACGGTATAATTGGATTTGAATTATAAGGTTAAAAATTAGTTGGCTAAATAATATAATGCCAATAAGGATACTGGCAATTATGAAAAAACTTGTATTATAAGTACAATATAATCAAGGAGAAGAATTTAACCTTGATAACCATTAGAACTAAAGGAGGTACAACTATAACTATATCTATGTATATATATATAGGTATATAAATAATGGTTAATTTGGTAAAAGGAATATATTTGTATATATATATATATATATATGTAGTTGAGTTTAAATTGAACGGAACATACTTATATAAGATATATATGTACACACACACACACACCCACACCACACACACACACACACACACACACACACACACACACACACACACACCACACACACAACCACACACACACACCCACACACACCACACCACACAAACCACACAAACACACACACCACACACACCACCACACACACACACACACACACACACACACACACACACACACACACACACACACACACCCACCACACACACACACACACACACACACACACACACACACACACCCACACACACACACACACACACACACACCACACACACACACACACCACACACACACACAACACACAACACACACCCACACACACACACACACACACACACACACACACACATTTGGGCTTAAGTGAAAGAGTTAGGAAATATTGGTGGAACCATATAACATTCAATTGTAAGCTTGGGAAGTAATTCACACACACACCCACACACACACCCACACACACACACCACACACAACACACACACCACACACACACACACACACACACACACACACCACACACACATTTGGGCTTAAGTGAAAGATTTAGGAAATATTGGTGGAACCATATAACATTCAATTGTAAGCTTGGGAAGTAATTGTAGAATCGAGATGATGTTGTTGAATAATATTAAGACTCGCGAGGACTTATATATAAATATACAGATGTGTATATAGTTGGAAGTTTAATTAAGAGAGTTACATATGGTAACAGAATGTTTAGGAGATAATTAAGTTATTAACCTACCAGGCTACTATGTTATAGGATCTAGATAGTCTGAGGTGTTCGACGGATTAGACGAGTATCGTGTTAAGAGCTAGCCAATCTACAAGTGTACGGTATGGTTTTCTTGTAGCCTGCTTGCTAACGAGGTGTCCTTCGGCTTGTGTGCTATCTATTTATTTGCTTCGACTAAAACAAGATAAAGCATGCAACCGAACTATTTATTTTCTAGTGTGTTTGCATTGTACTAACACACTTGACCTTGAGATTAGTTACTAACAATACTTAGTAACATTGGATGAGATAAGAGAATTCACTCCGAAATTTGTTGGTTGGTTAATGCCCGAGAAAGGTTTAACTAACATTTCGTCTTTAAGAATTTCTACTAACTGGAACTTAAGGGGAGTGAGGAATCCGGGACTGACACCGGTCATGCATGTTAAGGAAAAGGGGGTCGGTATTTTAATCAGATCCGACTTCCGCTTGAGGACTTGTCTTCGGACTTGTTGCCTAGAGTCGAATGTCGACTCAGCCACCTTGGGCTACAGTTCAAGGTGGGAGGTATGTAACACCCCTACCGGTAATCACACCATTATCCTCTAACCCGTCTCAAATATTAACAACAACGCAACGGTAATTCCAACACAATAGGGGGTGAAACAATGCCGTTAGTCACCCACGTGACTAACTAGGCCAATCCAAACACAATTACAATAACAAATACAATATCAGTCTGATGGGTCTTATACCGAGTACACTATACAAAAGTTACTTCCTTTACTTAATCAATTCTCAAACTAAATACAACTTCAAACCCATTATATACAATACAATCTCAAATCCGTTCTATACCGAGTATCTACAATTCCCAAGTCCATCATTGACCTTTCGGTCTTACAAATCCATAATACAACAATTGCAATTCTTATACGACTACCCATAGCAATAACTACCCCGTCCTACTCTCGAACGGTTGATGGCTTCATTGTACCTGTAAAATAAAAACATCGACCCAAGGGGCTCAGCTTACGCTGCATATGACTTCTGCATACCCCGCGTACTAGCGAGGGTACGCTGACTAATTGGTCGAGAGCATGCGGTTCATTTTATTTCAAACAACATGCATACAACATACATTATATATGTACATTCACAATCAAGTTCAACATTGAACATAAACACTAACACACACAAGAGGTTAGTGTAGTTTGTTATATACTTAGGCTTGGGGGTTTCTACCTCTCTACGCCTTACTCATTTGCTCATGTCTTACCCACTCACTTAGGTACTCTTACTCACAATCTCACAAGGCCTACAAGGTTCAACTCAATTCTCAAGTTCTCAACTCACCACTCCATTCTCAATACTCATACACTCAATACTCACGTTCACCATCCAATACTCAATACTCAAGATTTGTGTTAAGTCATTCTCATGACCTCCGGGTGTTATACCCAAAATTTCAACCCCCCCCAGAGTAGTCTCTAAGGCATACGTGTTACAAAGGGCAAAAGGGGTCAAAAAGCACCAAGGCGGGATTTTCCAATGACATTATCGGGATTTTCTATTTTCATATGACTTGTTCATTATCTCCAAACACTTCCAAATATCATAGTCATTATGAAAGGTATTTCATGATTTTCTGATAATATTTATTCTGGAAATTTAGCTTTTAATTCATATTATAAGCTAATTTCTTTAATTAACACATGAAATAACCTCAAAATAGAAATAATAAAAGGTTTCCAAAATTAAAATAAAATTGTCACATGGTTAGCATGACTACATACAGTCATAAACCTGAAATTATTTTATTTGGAACCTTAACCCAAAATTTAAAAGAGAAATTCAATCATTTTTGCAATTTTCTCTCTCCTATGGAAAATACCTAAATCAAACAAAACGTCATTAAATTTTAACACAGATAGAGGATGATTATTAGAGACTAATGCCGTTGGAATTTTGTTATTTCAACTTTCCAATAATAAGTTATGAATTATGGGATATTCCAGATTGTGAGATTTTTACCTACTCTGTTATTTATCAAAATAACCCGATTCCAACTCTCAAAATTCTTGAAAATCATCCTCTATCTTCAGATAAAATTTCATAATTTTTATCGGCCTGAAACATATTTTAAAAAATCGGATTCCCTTAGAGCACAAAATCAGGGTTTTAGATAAAAATCTTGTTCTATCAACATGACCTTGCTCTTTCTATAAAAGGACCTTCCAAAAACGACCTAGGGCAGAGGAGAACACTTCCAAAGTCATAGAACACAGCCACAAACCTTCTCCCCATGTTTTTACACTTCCAAGCCTCAAATCAACACAGAAACTCTGCAGAAATCACCCCGAAATCACCAAAAACTCATCCTTTCTTCTCCCATTGAACTTCCAAGCACCAAAAACACACAAAAACACCACAAAAACAGAAGAAACACGTCCTTAACATCATAAATAAGAAGGAGCCAGAAGCTCAATTCGAAGTCAATCCAGAACCGGCATCAACGAAGCACCAAAAGACCCCCGATGTGAAGAGTCTCATTAAACCCGAAGGTAAAACAGGTTGAAATCAAATTTTTCTGACTTTTCTCGGCTTTAACTATTCTGTGTTAAATTTTGGAGTTGAATTGACTTTTTACCGCTCATGAATTAACGTTTGCTTTCGCTTCTGCCCAATAACTTGTTTGATAAGTTTCATCCTTAATTCGTAGTCAAATTGAAAACTTTTTATCACTAACATGTTTAGAATCTTTCAGGCTACGTACCCATAAATTTTGAGCCAAAAACACCACCGGGAACAGCCTCAACGCCGCCGTCCGAGGTCGGTCAGCACCCACAGACGCTATGTCCGGGGTCCCGGACGCTCTGTCCGAAAGCCGGACGCCCCCGGACGGTGGTGGGATATTTTTATTTTCAAAAGTTAGGGTTTTATAAAACTTGTCCGGGCCCACGGACGTCCTGTCCGTGGCCCCGGACTTTTCAAAATCTCGTTTCTGTTTAAATTTGACTTTTTTGTGTAATTAGGTTAACTGGGGTCCGTGGGTTCGGACATTAGGTCCGTGGCCACGGACGGAATAAAAATTTGACCTAATTCTGCCTCCGAAACCATAGTTTAGGTAACTTTCAATTTCACTTTAATTTTCTGTCAAAAAATGCTAAAAAACACAAAAAAACAGAAGCTTGCGCATTTAGGTTAAAACGACTCGTAATAAGCCGAAATTAAACTAAGTAGAGGAAAAACGACTTCTAGGGGTAATGAAAGTAATTGAACCCTAAATAAGTCGAATACCAAGCCCCCGAACCCGAACTCTCCTTTCCTAATTTGATCTAGGTTAAAATTAGGTGGCGACTCATAATAGCTTCCAGTGAGCTAGCTTAGGTTTTAATAATTATTGTTAAATGACATTGTTATTAATCTTACTCCCTCCGTCCTGAATTGACCGTCCTGTTTGCTTTATGGCACGTTTTTCCACTTCAATATTAAGCATATAAGATAAATTATTTTTATAAAACTAAATTTTGTTATATATAGTTTAACATGTCAGGAATCATATGTAAAACTCAAATTTTAAAAATTATTTTATCTTATATGTTAAAAATTAAAGTCAAACGACATGTCCAAATAGTAAACAGGACAGTCAATTCAGGATGGAGGGAGTAGGTTATAAGTGGACCTAAAACCCGGTTAGATCCTAATCAGCTTTAATCAACATAGGATAGGGTTTAAAATCGAGGCTCACAGACTGGCGACTTCGCTGGGGACAACTTCTTAATTTTAACTTGTTTTAATTTTAAGAAAGAGGGCTTAACTCGAAAATGTTTATTTATGGCTTTATTACTCTGTTTGTTTACTTTCATGCTCACTTCTATTTTCTGCACCTTTGCATCATATGAGAGCGAGGGTCCACGCAAACCGATTTCACCCCGGGACCCGTTTGAAGGTCCCCTGTCAGGGACTCACACCTTTTAGGTGATGTGAATAAGCGGGGTAAAAGAGGAGGGTGTCGTCTAACCACACCCCCTTAATACCTGGGCCTTAGCCCCAAGCGTTTTCCTGGCAGTGCCCTTACCTAGCCCTTTGTTTGGTCAGTCAAAGACCCGACCGTAGACGCACACCTTCAGGTGATGTGAAAAGAGTGGGGAAGCCCAAAGAGAGTAGCGTGCAAGCCCTATTTCTTTGTGGTGACCTGGGCCCGCACCCCAAGCACCTCTCCGGATCGATCCATACCCGGTTTGATTTAAACGTCTAGTGAGGACATATTGAATTTGTGTGGGCCTTGTTTGCTTGTATGATCGGCCCACTACCCATCTTAGAGATTGATAGGAACTTCTCCTACATCAACCTAGCCCAACACGAATTGGCAGCTCTATTTGTTTGCGGCCCAGAGGCCCTGTTTGGTTTAACATGTGAGTCGTTCGGGCTTCGGCCCAAAATCCTAGACTTAGGTGATTTCTCTTCTGGCCCATTTTGAATTATCCAAATAGTTCTAGGCCCATAAAAAGCAAATCCACCTGAACTTGAAATAACTCACAAGTCCTGAAAATAAAATCTTTTTCGGCTTAGCCACCATCTTCTCTGGCCCGAAGAAAGTTAGGCCTATTTGTGATTTAGGGACCATTCCAGCTCATGTGCTTTACTTCAGGCCCAAACACATTCCGGCCCAAGGGCTCATTCTAGTCTAGGTAGACTTCTTATCATGACCCTAACCCAAAACCTTATATCTAGGTGTCATCTGTTAGGCCCAACCAAAATTACTCGGCCCAAATTCCAGTTCACATATAGAGCAATCATTCTGGCCCAAGTACCACACTCATAACTCATTCCATTTGAGCCCATAGACCAATTCATAGTTTTGGCCCATGAGCTTCGCTCTCAACCCAGAATTTCGGCCCATAAAACATTTGAATCCAAGATAGTTTGCATAATTCGTTCATTCCAGTTTCCGGCTTCAAGGCCCGACAAGAGCATCAAACGAATCTAGACTTCAAGGCTTATCCCTCGGCTCAGTGGCCCATTCACGGTCCATGTGATTTCTTTCAGCTTATTTGCTCAATTTCTGGATTCAGGCCTACATGTCCATTCTAGTCTAGGAATCACTCTAATCTATGCACTTCACTCTCAGTTAGGCGAAGACTCAGGCCCAGTTACTTCCTACATAACCCATGGGCATTCCTAGTTCAGACATTTTACAGGGCCTACTCGAAGCTTGGAAGGAAGACAATCATGGTCAATGGCGCCCCGACGGTCAATAGCTCCAGTCTTCAACACGTTGGCATCAGACTGTTCAACATCACTATTTAAGAAGTTTTCTCGATTTAGTAGTTTTCTTTTCTCAATCATTCTTCTAACTTTTATGGTTGTTAGCTTCCTTTATCATTTTACATTACAACTTTTGATGTTATCTTTCCATTCGTGAATAAGAGCATAGTTCGATTTTCGTAATTTTTTGTGCATTCATTCAACAAAACAAAAACACAAAAATTTGTTTTCTTTTTAAGGGATCACAGAGTAATCATTTCCCGACTATGGAATAAAATGACTTGTCTTTTGTTTCTAAAAGGGTGAACATGTCCGTCCTCACACCATAGACTATCCCAAAATATCCACGAAGCATTCCAAAATCCGCATCTATTTAAGTGTTGTCATAAACCCCAGGTCAATACTGGGGGCAATCTGAGTTCAGGATCGTCATCTTTAATCTTTCGTTTAAGCGTGTGAACTAGTCTCTAAGTGAAATTCACGAGAGTGTCTTGAGCGGAAAAACCATGAGTGAACGAGCGTGTCATTTTTACACGACTCCGGTGAGACCACATACAAAGGAAAATGTAAATGGCATAACTCCGATCGAAGGAGATAATTTGTAAATTTACTCTTAGACCTGCGAAAAGTAACAAAGAACGGATACACAACTATCAGGAATGACGAAGCACCTAGGTACAGCACCACATAGCCAAAAGCTTGTAAACCCTGTCATTAAACCCTAGGCACCCCCGCTGAGCCTTTCATATATCCCTTTTCGATATTATGAACTCCACAGAATCACCCAGCCAATGATGAATTACCGACCTGGTGACCAAAGGAAGCGAGGAGCCCGACTCTCAGATAACAATCTAATCAGTCCAAAGAAGCGATGCCGCTATCAGCATGACGAAGTGATCCTTAAATGGTCCCAAAGTGGCACAGGATCTAGAGAGCTCACATCAAACCAGCTCTCATAACTCAAACCCAGGAAACACAAGAACCCCGAAGGCAAAGTCAATAAAGGATAAAACAAAAAGGTAAACCCGAAGTGCCTCAAAGAGATCCAAATGATGAAAAGAGAAATGGTGTAAAGGACAACTTCAAAAGTCCAAGTCCAGAAGCTCGAAAACAACGTCAACATGAAGCAGCCAGATGACTTCAAGACAAGGAAGATGAATCCGAGAGAAGACTGCAAGTTGCAGCTTTGGTCACCCATTTAAGCTCCACATACCTCAAATATCCCTCCATGATCCCGTCGTCTTTCAACACACCCTATGGCCACGTTATAAGCTCTAAAGACTTCCGACTTGATAGTTGTGGGTCCAATCACGTGAAAGTAACGGATCAAATGCGTAAATCCATCAAATATCGAATTCAATGGTCTAGAAGTTATGACCATGAGCGAGAAATGAGTGCAAACACCAACCACGTTGAGTGTAGGATAGGAAGCACCACATCAAAGCATAAGCCTCGACCCTGTGAGGATGAGACTTGTTCGCACGTTTGATCAAAGAAAATACTGGGGGCAATTGATCGTTCCGATCAATTGCCATGAACTCTAGCTCAGATTGTCCTAAGGAAAAATACTGGGGGTAATTGTTGGTTCCAACAACTGCCATGACAACACCAATTGAAACCTAAAGCTTGAGCACCACCATCCCACCACAGGCATAAGCCCTTACATCCACATCTAACACCTCAGGCGCACATAAGCTCTAACCTCCACACACACACTCTCAAGCCCGTCATTAGCCTAACCCCCACAAAAACATCAGGCCTGCCATAACCCTGACCACCATCCAAAATCACAACCTAATCCTAGGTTTATCGTATATCCTGAACACTAGCAAAAGCCTTTAGCCCCAAAAAAAAAAAAACACACCCCCCCAGTGTCATGTTCATATTTTAAGAAACAAAATGCAAATATGAATTTCTTAGTCAGGAAGTGATTCTTTCACTTTCCTTTTTCAGTAGAGTTTTTCCCAAGCTTTGCCATGTTTGGCACATTTTCCAGCAATTTCTTGCTTTAAACAATTTTCAATTCTCATCATTGCCATGTTTGGCACATTTTTCAATAGTTGCTTGCTTTAAACAAGTATCTTACATGCACTGTGATTGCATTTTACAAACTTTTGCATACACCTCATCATCGCCACGTTTGGCCCTTTTACAATTGATTTTCACCACATGCATTTGCACGAGACCATTATCTTTCCGACTCATTTTTAGTTCGAGACCCAGAATTAGTGCGAGATCCAACCTTTAGGCTCGTCATAAGACCTAGAACCATCCTTAGGCTCGTCATAAGACCTCGATCCAACCTTTAGGCTCGTCATAAGACCTAGATCCATCCTTAGGCTCATCATAAGACCTAGATCCACCCATAGGCTCGTCATAAGACCTAGATCCTTTCTTAGGCTCGTCATAAGACCTAGAACCATCCTTAGGCTCGTCATAAGACCTAGATCCAACCTTTAGGCTCGTCATAAGACCTAGATCCATCCTTAGGCTCGTCATAAGACCTAGATCCACCCATAGGCTCGTCATAAGACCTAGATCCTTTCTTAGGCTCGTCATAAGACCTAGAACCGTCCTTTAGGCTCGTCATAAGACCTAGATCCTTTCTTAGGCTCGTCATAAGACCTAGAACCATCCTTTAGGCTCATCATAAGACCTAATTGCATTCCCTTAGGCTTGTAGCAAGACCTAGCATTACCTTTTAGTTTACCCACTCTCATCAAACACATTGCATTCATCTCATTCATATAGGCTCGTCATAAGACCTAGTTGCATTATCCAGGCGCGTCACAAGACCTGGCGACAGAAAGTTGGCGAGGTGATGGCAATAAATCCTCCTTTTACGATGTCAACTTATTTTTGGGATCAACGAATGGTGGGCAAAGGCAATAAGTCCCCAGGGTTTTTACCAGGAGTTATCCCTGCACACCGGCTTGGGGGGCGATGGCAATAAGTCCACATTGGGTCCAGCCAGGAGCATTGGCACGGGTTTCGGTCCCCAGAAGCATCCGAGCATCATCCGTATCATCAGCATCAGCATCATCAACATCAGCATCATCAACATCATCAGCATAATAAGCATCACTAGCATATTAGCATACCTGCATCTACACGTTATTTCATTTTCATCATTTTTAGGTAGTCGACGCCTTAGAATAGCTTGACATCTTTTCATTCGGTTTAGGTAGTCGACGCCTTCGAATAGCTCGACATAACTTCATCTTCGCTTATAGGTAGTCAACGCCTTAGAACCGCTTGAATTATTTCATTTTGTTTCTTACTTTTAGGTAGTCAACACCTTAGAATAGCTTGACATCATTTTCATCATCTTCAGGTAGTCAACGCCTTACAACCGCTTGACATTATTTCATTTTGTTTCTTACTTTTAGGTAGTCAACACCTTAGAATAGCTTGACATCATTTCACTTTTAGGTAGTCAACGCCTTAGAATTGCTTGACATCTTTACATTTTCATTCTCACTCATAGGTAGTCAGCGCCTTAGAATAGCTCGACACAATCCACATACAGGGTCTTTTAAGATCCCAAAATTTTGGGGTGTCACTCTGGCATTAACTAGTCTTTTCATCTTCATTACAAAGCCTAGTTGACGGGGGGCAATCTGTTATACCCAAAATTTCAACCCCCCCAGAGTAGTCTCTAAGGCATACATGTTACAAAGGGCAAAAGGGGTCAAAAAGCACCAAGGCGGGATTTTCCAATGACATTATCGGGATTTTCTATTTTCATATGACTTGTTCATTATCTCCAAACACTTCCAAATATCATTGTCATTATGAAAGTTATTTCATGATTTTCTGATAATATTTATTCTGGAAATTTAGCTTTTAATTCATATTATAAGCTAATTTCTTTAATTAACACATGAAATAACCTCAAAATAGAAATAATAAAAGGTTTCTAAAATTAAAATAAAATTGTCACATGGTTAGCATGACTACATACAGTCATAAACCTGAAATTATTTTATTTGGAACCTTAACCCAAAATTTAAAAGAGAAATTCAATCATTTTTGCAATTTTCTCTCTCCTATGGAAAATACCTAAATCAAAACAAAACGTCATGAAATTTTAACACAAGATAGAGGATGATTATTAGAGACTAATGCCGTTGGAATTTTGTTATTTCGACTTTCCAATAATAAGTTATGAATTATGGGATATTCCAGATTGTGAGATTTTAATCTACTCGGTTATTTATCAAAATAACCCGATTCCAACTCTCAAAATTCTTAAAAATCATTATTTATCTTCAGATAAAATGTCATAATTTTTATCGGCCTGAAACATATTTTAAAAAATCAGATTCCCTTAGAGCACAAAATCAGGGTTTTAGATAAAAATCTTGTTCTATCAACATGACCTTGCTCTTTCTATAAAAGGGCCTTCCTAAAATGACCTAGGGCAGAGGAGAACACTTCCAAAGTCAGAGAACACAGCCACAAACCTTCTCCCCACGTTTTTACACTTCCAAGCCTCAAATCAACACCGAAACTCTGTAGAAATCACCCCGAAATCACCAAAAACTCATCCTTTCTTCTCCCATTGAACTTCCAAGCACCAAAAACACACAAAAACACCACAAAAACGGAAGAAACACGTCCTTAACATCATAAATAAGAAGGAGTCAGAAGCTCAATTCGAAGTCAATCCAGAACCGGCATCAACGAAGCACCAAAAGACCCCCGATGTGAAGAGTCTCATTAAACCCGAAGGTAAAACAGGTTGAAATCAAATTTTTCTGACTTTGCTCGGCTTTAACTATTCTGTGTTAAATTTTGCAGTCGAATTGACTTTTTACCGCTCCTGAATTAGCGTTTGCTTTCACTTCTGCCCAATAACTTGTTTGATAAGTTTCGTCCTTAATTCATAGTCAAATTGAAAACTTTTTATCACTAACATGTTTAGAATCTTTCAGGCTACGTACCCATAAATTTGAGCCAAAAACACCGCCGGGAACAGCCTCAACGCCGCCGTCCGAGGTCGGTCCGCACCCACGGACGCTATGTCCGGGGTCCCGGACGCTCTGTCCGAAAGCCGGACGCCCCCGGACGGTGGCGGGATATTTTTATTTTCAAAAGTTAGGGTTTTATAAAACATGTCCGGGCCCACGGACGTCCTGTCCGTGGCCCTGGACTTTTCAAAATCTCGTTTCTGTTTAAATTTGACTTTTTTGTGTAATTAGGTTAACTGGGGTCCGTGGGTTCGGACATTAGGTCCGTGGCCACGGACGGAATAAAAATTTGACCTAATCTGCCTCCGAAACCCTAGTTTAGGTAACTTTCAATTTCACTTTAATTTTCTGTCAAAAAATGCTAAAAAACACAAAAAAACAGAAGCTTGCGCACTTAGGTTAAAACGACTCGTACTAAGCCGTAATTAAACTAAGTAGAGGAAAAACGACTTCTAGGGGTAATGAAAGTAATTTAACCCTAAATAAGTCGAATACCAAGCCCCCGAACCCGAACTCTCCTTTCCTAATTTGATCTAGGTTAAAATTAGGTGGCGACTCATAATAGCTTCCAGTGAGCTAGCTTAGGTTTTAATAATTATTGTTAAATGACATTGTTATTAATCTTAGGTTATAAGTGGACCTAAAACCCGGTTAGATCTTAATCAGCTTTAATCAACATAGGATAGGGTTTAAAATCGAGGCTCACACCGGGCAGGGTCATACACAAGACCCACCACCGAGCTCAAATACAAATAGGGCTATACAGTTAGCTCCTCAAATACTCAAATGACCGGTTCACCACTGGACTACTCAAATTCACAAAACTCCACTCTCGGAGTCAATTCACAATATCAAGGATTAGCCTAGAAGTATCTCTCTCGATAGCATCTAATGGCTTAGGGAATTCCTCAAAGTCAAGTATTTTAAGATTTAGGGTTTTAACCAACTTATTGAATACTCTCATGTTCGGGACATTGTTCATATTAGTCGGTTCCTCTCATTGGGGTTCGACTATATCTCTAAGGGGTTTGGTGATCCCTTACCATGCTTTACTTTACTCAAGGTTCGTATTTCGAACTACTTTCCAATCCTCTAGTTAGAGGTTACTCATATACTTCCACTAATATTTATCGTGTGGATTAAGTCGTTTCGGTTCTCTAACCGTTATCGGGAGGTTACTCCCGTATGTTTTCTCACGTTCTAGTGCGTTCGTAGGTTACTCCCGTATGTTTTCTCAAATTCTAGTGCGTTTATAGGTTTATGTTACCGTGTATTGGTTCAATAGATGTAGTGTGTTTCCACCTTTTATTAGTTCGCACTTGACTCCTTCTAGGAGTCTCTACTCACACAAGACTCAACTATGAGTGGCACTACCATACACATTCATCATTCAAACAATTCATTCACAAATCACATTTCATGAATTATACAAACTTTAAGCTCACAATACAAACCAACAAACAACAATACCATACAAGCATCAATGAGTGCAAACAATCTGATTCGTGCATTTATCTTGTTAGGTGATCACACAATCAAACAAGCACACAAATCTGGGTAACCAAGTTAGGATACAGAGCATGAGGAAATCATACCTTTCATCGGGGTTAACTTTACCGGGTGTTCTTGCGTTCCTCGGTTCACACTCGTTCCTTATGTCTTACTCTTGAATCACTATTTACATGTCAAATGATTCAATTAATATTTAAACACTACGGTAGGTGTATAATTGCTACTCCCGTACTTACCCCGTTATCCCGTTATTTCAGTTTAACTTAGTGTACTTAATTCCTTAGCTTACTCACTCACTTCCAACATTCGTTTATACTTCTTAGGACCTTTATAAGTCACCAAACAACTCCTAAACATCATCTAAAATCAATAACATTCAATCCCCCATGTTTAGAACCCATAAAAACACTCTCTGTTAAATTCTGGGGGTGGTTCGGGACTTGGTCCCCACCTATAGTCCCGGACCAATACATTGTGAAACTTTCGGCTGAAAATAACATGTGGTCCGGGACCTTGTACCTAGGTCAAGTCCCGGACCAAGCATTGGTTCTAACTCTCGGCTACATTTTCAAGGGCGGTCCGGACCTTGTCCATCCCTCAAGTCCCGGACCAAGTGCTGCAAGAACTCTCGGCCTGATTTTAACGGGTGGTCCGGGACTTTGTCCAAGGACCAAGTCCCGAACCCTGCTAAAACCTGCTACAAGGGTGATTTTTCACCCCTTAATCAACCCTTAAATCACCCTCAAACTTTCCCTAATCTTTCCACAAGTTTTATACATAATTAATCACCCTAAAACATGCTCTAAACCACCTCAAATCCTTGGTTAAATCCCTACTCCAATTCTTGTTCAAATTCAACAATTCAAGTACTCACATTTTGCATTTTCACTCTTTTGCATTTCTAACTTCTTCATGCTAGTTTTTACCTTTTACCAAGCTTACCAAATCATTTAATGACCATACCAATTCATTCCTAGGCAAGTGCATTAACTAAGCCCAAGTACAACTCTTGTTTCCAAAGACTTGCACACTAGCTCATTTTCTAGTTTTTCTAAGGCATTTCTATAACCCTTTGCTACAGATTTTTACACTCTTCCCCCTAGTTCTCTAAATACCATTTCAAGGCTATCAATCCACTCTACTCAACACTACAACACCTAGGTTCTCCTATCTCATTAAACCACCTCCAAACACTTACTATCTATAGAAATTTCACCATAACCTCCTCTTAAACCTAGCATGTCCACATTCTTCTATTCTCATCAAATTCAATCCTAATCTAGCCACACCCTTACAAGGGTCCTACCAGCACTCAATAATTCCATCAAAATCATCCAAGCAACAATATAGCTCCAACTTCAAAAGCAATGGCACTTAGGCCCTTAAATCATCACAAGTTCACAAATCTCTCTAAAATCAACTATACACATTCTCCCACATATATTTCAATTCATAGTTTGGGTTCATTGATTAAATTACCCATCCTAAAACCTAAAGCAATTTAAATCAAGCTTTAAGGTAGGTTTCTTACCTTAATTCACAAATTCCTCTTTGATTCTCCCCTTGTTCCTCCTCTTCCCAAATTTGGTCAAGTGGGAATGGAGTTTCCAAACTCCATCCCAAAATTCAAGGAACACAAAAATAAGTTCAATTAAAATTCTAAACCCTTAAGAAATTCTAAATCGCTTTAAGGCTTAAACACAAGGTTAGGGTTTACCTTTTGGAGCCTTTTAAGAGGGATTTTAACCCTTGAATCGAGAAGGGGGTTACCTCACCATTGGAGGGTTGAAATTAAGCTCAAAATCAAGAAGAAACAAGGCATTACAAGAGGGTAAAATCGGTCACTAAAGGAAGGAGAACAAGAATGAGTTTTTCAATGAAATTTTTACCTTAGAAGGAAGAGGAGACTCCAAGCTACAAGATGATGTGCTTTTCTCTTCAAATGGGGAAAACCCATGGAGATGAACTTCATTATTTTCAGATTTTGAGAAGTGAGATAGATAGAGAATGATGAGAGGAGCACAAATATGTGTTTTATTATTTATTTGGAGCATTTTTGTGGCTTGAGCAAGAGGATGAAGAGAGGCTGCCATGGAAGCTTGTGGAGAGCTTCAAAAATCACCTCAGCCAGAGAAGGGAGGAGGAAGACGGTGAGAGAAAAAGAAAAGGGAGAGAGAAGAGAGAAATGAGGGAGGAGAGAGAGGGAAGTTACTTTTGTAACTTTTTCCCTTTTTGCTTTTCTTCTTCTTTTATTTAACTAGCTAGCTAGTAATAGAGAGGGCTTCTCTCCTCATTTAAAACCGGCCCCATAATGCAGATAAGCTGGGAGCGTTTTTCGTTTTCTACTGAAAGCGCTCGTTAATTTAACCGGTTTAGCACTATTCACTAACTGGGCCCGTTTTCCAGAATTTTCTCGTTTCTTTAATTTTAATGGTTATTATACTCCCATTAATATTTATTTATAGTTATTTAATGAAGTTAATTTTTTTCGGGCTCGTTTGACCACTGAAAGTCACGTTTTCGGGTTTTCTCGAAAAACGTGCGCTAAAGCTTTATTAGCATTTTAGCTCATTATTTGAATCTGTTTTCTTCGGAAATTGTTCCCATATATTATTTAGGCTTTAATAAGCCTTTTAATTTCATTTAATACCATCTTTAAGGTTGTATATCTCCTAGGGTCACTTAACGCTCAATTTAGCGTTTTTCACTTTTTAAGCTTTTTTCTTGTTGCTTTTGGATTTATTCTCTCTACCAAAATTCATTAGGCACTAATAGGCCCTCAATATCGTATTAGAGTAACATAATCACCCTAATTAAGTTTGGGGTATTTCAATCTACCCCCCTTAAAGAACTTTGCCCATAAAGTTAGTGAGTGTAAGATTGTTAGTCACCAAGGTACTCAATACTAAGGTTATACACTCTCTACAACCTGTCAGACTCCAATGACTGACTGAATACGTACCATACATTCACGCAACATGTCAAGCATGCATAGCAACCAAAAATATATTTTTCCCAAATCTCTCAAAGGGGGTCCATCCGCAGACAATTAGGCACTAAGTCCTCCCCCAAATCCAGTGATCCCTCAGGTACCAGTCACATTTGAACACTTACGCTCTCTGGTTCGCGGCTGACATGACATTGAGCACTTACTCTTTCTGGCTCTACGGTCCTTTGGTTATGATCAAAATTCATTTGCAACTCTAGAGAATCCTCATGCTCCAAAGTGGGTACTTGTAACACCCTGGATTTTAGCTCAAAAGATAGCCAACGAAAATATAAATCTAACGGCGCAAACGGCATTAAAAACGGACTTCAAACGAGTCCTAGAAGTGCAAATTAGTATTGGTCCGAGCTTGTGTCCGGACATGTGAAGTTCGGACATAAGTCGAGAGTTGAAAAGTCTAAAATCGAAGGCGTCCGAACTTGTGTCCGGACTTTGAAGTTCGGACACAAGTAAGTTTGAAAAGTCCGAGAAACAACGTGGCGTGTCCGAACATTGGTCCGAGCTTACAAGTTCGGACCTAAGTCGAGACTTGTAAGTCAACCTCGTCCTCGCATGCTGTCCGAACTTTGAGGTTCGGACAGAAGTTCGGACACAACAAAACAGAGAAAACCTCTTAAGCTCTTCGGGGCCTGTCCGAACATGGATGTCCGGACGGACGTTCGGACAGGTCCCTGTATGCATTTAAAACAGCAGAACAAAGACCAAAAGTAAGCCAAAACTTATACCAACCCATATTAAGATCAGCATAGAAGGAACATGAAGTTTAAACAACACTTATACCATGAGAAACAGCGGAAGACTTTCTCGAAATCCAAGGTGCTACCGCCACATCCAAACCCTTGGATGCTCAGGCTATTAAATCACAAAACATTACAAAACATTAACTCAGCATTATGAAACCATTTGTGCGGAAGCTTAAACTGTAATCATCAACTAAACATTATTAAGGAATCCAAAACGATGTGCTCCAAAACTTATAAAACAACTAAAATCTCGAAAACAATCTCAAATCTCCTAACACTAGGTCGTAGCGCATTCCCCATCCCCCAAGTCAGCAATTGGTACCTGCGATCAGAAAACAACAATAAAAGCACGAAGGGATCGCGCAAATCAGTGAAACTGAGTAAATTCCATCTCATCACGTAAAATACATTTTAGAAATCCCTTTGGGTTTACACAAACGAAACACTCGAGTTGTAAACCAGTAAACCATTTCCACACTTCAATGTCCATCAATCAGTAAAACCATTCGGGGAGCCTTCAACAGGAGTATCCATAGAACAACCAACAGTCACAAACGGACCGAAATATCAAATACCCTCACCCTAAGTCCTTAAGTGTGCACACCCCCTATGAATCATCAGTCCATAGAGTAGATCATAGAGCTTAACTGCAGTCATTGTATGCAGCGCAAATATATAAACAATTCAGTGTAATTAATTCATGCTCACGGTGCAGAGAACCAACATGGTGAGTCAGGGAGCACCACGAACCCCAAAATAATCAGAAACCAGTGAATAACTCCCAAAACAAAACCATCATCAAATCCACAGTGAAGTTTCTCAAAACGCCATTCGCGACAGAAAACAATCCACAACCAAAACCAACAATGAGCACAGAATTTACCTGATCGTTCTCTCGACTCAGGAAGACACCCAACAGATTCACCAATGACGTTCGTCGTCGACACCAACGTCTAGGTTAGAACAGATCACAATCAGAAGACATCGAATACAACCGAATAAACCAACACTCAAACTATGCTACTACTTTACCCGTTTGACTCTAGTTGGCACCAGGGAAGGGTTCTGATCAAACACCAACAGGAACGTGATTTGAGAGTTGGGAAGATGAGAGTAACAACGGCGTGAAGAAGATGAAGAACGATCAATAAGATCGTGGTTTAAATAAGTAAATCAGAGAATTAGGGATTATTAATATAAGTTAAATAAATTGTATTTTGTAAAGACGTAGAGGAATTAATTTAAATCATGTAAACAATTTTAAAGGAGGATTCAATAACTAATAGTGTAATTACTTTCTAAATATATTGACGTTGAGAATCCTCGGGAGGAGGAAACAAAACAACCCGTTAATAAATAAAGACATAATCCTTTAATTTGAAATAGAAAAGAGATTTATTTGACTGTTGCAGAAGATAAGGATGAGGAGTAAAATATCTTAGAAGTTAATTAGTAAACAATTACTAGCAAGGAAGTAAATCAGAAATAAATCAATATAGGTAAATAGTTTAAGGACTCAATGTAAGGAAAACAATTACGTTTAAAAAGGTGAGTCACAAAACCGATAATGTAATTACTGGGAGAGGAATAAGGAGAGTCAAATAAACAATATATATAAATAGCCAAACTGAAATTGAACTCCAGATATTTAAAATTAACAACTAGAAGGAATTCTAGCTTGGTATTTTAGGATTTAAATCACCTAACGAATTTAGAAAAATGATTTAGAAATATGGCTAACAGTAACCATAGCAAAACGTTACAATTAATTGTGAACATTATAAGGAGAAGGTAGATTGAGGAATGGACATCGTTAATTTCCCTGGGCCACCTTAATACTAATCTCGGACCTATTATTCACCTTATATACTATAGTATTCTTAACTTGGAAATTTCCGGGTATTTCATCTCATCCCCCTTAAAAGAAAGCTTCGCCCTCGAAGCTAAAACTCATCCCTAAGGCGAAAACAGCAGAACTATGTACTGACTTGAATGGTTACCTGATCAAAAAGCTGTGGGTACTTTTTCCTCATATCCTCTTCTACCTCCCACGTAGCCTCCTCAGTTCCATGATTGGACCACAGAACTTTGACCATGCGGGTTGACTTCGATCGGGTCTCCCTGGTCTTGGTGTCCATCACTCTAATGGGATACTCCTCGTAAGATAGATTCTGCTCTAGTTCCAAGACCTCCGGCTGCAGCACAGGCGAAGGGTCGGGAATGTACCTCTTCAACTGGGACACGTTGTGAACTTTCTCCAGCTCACAGGGAAGTGCCAAGCGATAGGCGACCTTCCCAATCCTCTCCAAAACCTCATAGGGTCCTACGTACTTGGGGCTAAGCTTCCCCTTCTTCCCAAATCTGGTTACTCCGCGTACAGGAGATACCTTCAGAAAAACTCTGTCTTCCACCTCAAATTCAATCGGTCTACGCTTGAGATCAGCATAGGACTTCTGCCTGTCCTGAGCTGCCTTCATCCGACTCTGGATCACCCGGACCTGCTCCATAGTCTCCTCTATCAGTTGTGGTCCCAAAACCACCGTCTCGCTTATGTCACTCCAACATAGTGGGGTCCTGCACTTCCTTCCATATAGAGCTTCGTAGGGAGCCATCTTGATACTGACGTGATAGCTGTTGTTGTAAGAGAATTCCACCAAATGCAGCATATCAGCCCAAGAACCCTGAAAATCCATCACACATGCCCGAAGCATGTCCTCTAGGGTCTGAATGGTCCTCTCAGTCTGACCATCAGTAGCAGGGTGAAAAGTAGTACTCAAATTCAGCTTAGTGCCCATCGCCTTCTGAAATTGCTGCCAAAAGTGAGCTAGAAATCTCGAGTCTCGGTCTGAAATCATAGTCTCTGGCACCCCATGATATCTCACCACATTCTTGATGTAGGCGTCCACCAGCTGACTCATAGACCATGTCTTCTTCATGGGTATGAACCGTGCAGACTTAGTAAGTCGGTCCACAATCACCCTGATCTGATCAATTCCTCCTCTCGCCGGTGGTAAGCCCATCACGAAGTCCGTGGAAATGGAGTCCCACTTCCACTTCGGAACATCTAGCGGCTGCAATAAACCTCCCATCCTCTTGTGCTCGAATTTGACCTTCTGACAGGTAAGGCACTTCGATACATACTCTGCCACTTCCCGCTTCATCTTAGGCCACCAGAACATCTTCTTCAAATCCTTATACAATTTTTCACCACCAGGATGAACCGAATAGGGGGTATTATGGGCCTCCCTCATCAGTCTCTCCTTTACCTTGGCACACCCTTGAGGAACACACCATCGGCCTCTGAATCTCATACTGCCGTCACTGAGGATCTCGAACCCCTCAGCTTTTCCTTCCTTCATCTTCTCCTTGATACGTTCCAGCTTCACGTCCCCAGGCTGTCCCTTGAGGATCTCCCCATAGATGTCGGAAGAGACACTCATGTGGTACAGCTTCACCTCATGCTCCACTCCTCCAGATTCCATCACCTCCAAATACAACCTCTGAAATTCACGAGCTAACTCATCAGGAAGGACCCACATTGAATTCACTGAGTGGCTCCTCTTTCTGCTCAGGGCATCTGCTACTAGATTGGACTTCCCTTCGTGGTACAGAATATCTAGGTCATAGTCTTTGATCAATTCTAGCCACCTCCTCTGCCTCATATTGAGCTCTTTCTGCGTGAAGATGTACTTGAGGCTTTTGTGGTCGGTGTAGATCTTGCAGGAAACACCGTACAGGTAGTGTCTCCAAATCTTAAGGGCGAAAACCACTGCTGCCAGCTCCAGATCGTGCGTCGGGTATCGGGTCTCATACTCCTTCAGCTGCCTCGATGCATAAGCAATCACTTTCCCCTTCTGCATCAACACACATCCCAGACCATACTTGGAGGCGTCACTGAACACCTCGAAGCCCTCAGTCCCTGAAGGTAGGGTTAACACTGGGGCCGTGGTTAACCTTCCCTTCAGTTCTCGGAATGCTGCTTCACATTCGTCGTTCCACTGAAATTTGACCACCTTCTTCATCAGGTTGGTGAGTGGTCTGGCAATTTTCGAGAAGTCTTTCACGAATCTTCTGTAGTATCCTGCCAAACCCAGGAAACTACGCACCTCAGTCAGGTTGCTCGGTCTCGGCCATTCCTTCACCGCTTGTATCTTGGCTGGGTCCACCGCTATTCCCTCCTTGGTAACAATGTGGCCCAAGAATGCCACTCGATCCAGCCAAAAGTCACACTTGGACAATTTGGCATACAACTGTTGTTCTCTCAGAATCTGCAGAACCAATCTCAAGTGCTCCTCATGCTCTTCCTCATCTTTGGAGTAGATGAGGATATCGTCTATGAATACTACTACAAACCGGTCTAGATAGGGATTGAAGATCCGGTTCATGAGGTCCATGAAAACGGCTGGTGCGTTTGTCAATCCAAAGGGCATCACCAGGAACTCGAAGTGCCCATATCTGGTCCTGAAAGCAGTCTTCGGAATGTCCTTCTCTGCGACCCGTAGCTGGTGGTATCCCGATCTCAGATCTATTTTGGAGAAAACTCCTGCACCCTGCAGTTGGTCAAAAAGGTCGTCAATCCGGGGTAATGGGTACCGGTTCTTCACTGTGATCTGGTTCAACTCCCGGTAATTGATGCACAGCCTCATACTCCCGTCCTTCTTTTTCACAAACAAGACAGGTGCTCCCCATCATCTGCCTTCCTCTTCTGGCCCGCTTGGACCTCCCTCCTCTTCTGCTGCACTCTGTAAAGGTTGGCAGCCTTACCATACGCGTCCTGGAGGGTCGGGATGGCCAAGACACTCAGGGCCTCTTGGAGGCTCCAGTTGAGCCCCCCCACAAACCGCTGCACCTTCGAGGCTTCATCTGGGACCATCGTAGGTGCGAATCTTGCTAACTCCAGAATTTTGAGTGATAGTCCTTCACACTCTTGGACAGCTGCTTCAACTCAGAAAACTCCAGGTACTTCTGCATGCGCACATGCTCGGGGTAGAAGCGCCTCCTCATAGCTTGCTTCAACGCCTCCCATCCAAAATTAGGCTCAGCTCGTAGCATATCTCGGTTGGCCGTCCACCAGATGTCGGCCTCCCCCTTGAAGTAGTACACCGCCCCATTGACCTTCCTGTCCTCTGGGCAGTTGACCGCATCAAAAATCTTGTCAAACTCCCGGATCCAGTCTTCAAGTAGGACCGGGTCCTCTTCTCCAGCAAAAGCGGTCGGCTTCAGGTGCGCTATCCTCTTGGTATAATCCTCAGGTGCATTGTCTCGTTGTGCCTGTCGCTGCACAATCTGCCCCAAGTTCAAGGCCAGCTCTTGGAGTTGTCTCATTGGATCGTTGGCGGCCATTGTAGTCCTTCGACTTCAGCTTCTGGTATTATAGGAGAAATTGAGTTGGTCTGCGAGTTCTACAAGCTTGAGCTCAGGCGATCTCCTGATTACGACGTACAGGAATAAAGATCTCTATTTCTATAGCCTCTTTCAAACTCATACCACAAGTTTTACCAGTCGATACCGCATACACTATCTAGTACACAGTTCAACTATCACATATATATATATGTAGCAACATCCAAATAAACAATTCGCGTACTCAGCGTATACAGATATATAAGATTATCAAGGAATTCCATTGGTTAGTATAACCTTCCAAATATCACCAAGATCAACCAAAGTAGCTTCACAATCTCACACACAATTCAGCATATATAGATTCCCCAATCGGCTTATCCCCATATTGTAATCCAATTTAAATCACCTTTGATCTTATTTCGAAAACACGACTATGATACCACCTTGTAACACCCTGAATTTTACCTCAAAAGATAGCCAACGAAAATACAAATCTAACGGCGCAAACGGCATTAAAAACGGACTTCAAACGAGTCCTAGAAGTGCAAATTAGTATTGGTCCGAGCTTGTGTCCGGACATGTGAAGTTCGGACACAAGTCGAGAGTTGAAAAGTCTAAAATCGAAGGCGTCCGAACTTGTGTCCGGACTTTGAAGTTCGGACCCAAGTAAGTTTGAAAAGTCCGAGAAACAACGTGGCGTGTCCGAACATTGGTCCGAGCTTACAAGTTCGGACCTAAGTCGAGACTTGTAAGTCGACCTCGTCCTCGCATGCTGTCCGAACTTTGAGGTTCGGACAGAAGTTCGGACACAACAAAACAGAGAAAACCTCTTAAGCTCTTCGGGGCCTGTCCGAACATGGATGTCCGGACGGACGTTCGGACAGGTCCCTGTATGCATTTAAAACAGCAGAACAGAGACCAAAAGTAAGCCAAAACTTATACCAACCCATATTAAGATCAGCATAGAAGGAACATGAAGTTTAAACAACACTTATACCATGAGAAACAGCGGAAGACTTTCTCGAAATCCAAGGTGCTACCGCCACATCCAACCACCCTTGGATGCTCAGGCTATTAAATCACAAAACATTACAAAACATTAACTCAGCATTATGAAACCATTTGTGCGGAAGCTTAAACTGTAATCATCAACTAAACATTATTAAGGAATCCAAAACGATGTGCTCCAAAACATATAAAACAACTAAAATCTCGAAAACAATCTCAAATCTCCTACCACTAGGTCGTAGCGCATTCCCCATCCCCCAAGTCAGCAATTGGTACCTGCGATCAGAAAACAACAATAAAGCACGAAGGGATCGCGCAAATCAGTGAAACTGAGTAAATTCCATCTCATCACGTAAAATACATTTTAGAAATCCCTTTGGGTTTACACAAACGAAACACTCGAGTTGTAAACCAGTAAACCATTTCCACACTTCAATGTCCATCAATCAGTAAAACCATTCGGGGAGCCTTCAACTGGAGTATCCATAGAACAACCAACAGTCACAAACGGACCGAAATATCAAATACCCTCACCCTAAGTCCTTAAGTGTGCACACCCCCTATGAATCATCAGTCCATAGAGTAGATCATAGAGCTTAACTGCAGTCATTGTATGCAGCGCAAATATATAAACAATTCAGTGTAATCAATTCATGCTCACGGTGCAGAGAACCAACATGGTGAGTCAAGGAGCACCACGAACCCCAAAATAATCAGAAACCAGTGAAGAACTCCCAAAACAAAACCATCATCAAATCCACAGTGAAGTTTCTCAAAACACCATTCACGACAGAAAACAATCCACAACCAAAACCAACAATGAGCACAGAATTTACCTGATCGTTCTCTCGACTCAGGAAGACACCCAACAGATTCACCGATGACGTTCGTCGTCGACACCAACGTCTAGGTTAGAACAGATCACAATCAGAAGACATTGAATACAACCGAATAAACCAACACTCAAACTATGCTACTACTTTACCCGTTAGACTCTAGTTGGCACCAGGGAAGGGTTCTGATCAAACACCAGCAGGAACGTGAATTGAGAGTTGGGAAGAAGAGAGTAACAGCGGCGTGAAGAAGATGAAGAACGATCAATAAGATCGTGGTTTAAATAAGTAAATCAGAGAATTAGGGATTATTAATATAAGTTAAATAAATTGTATTTTGTAAAGACGTAGAGGAATTAATTTAAATCATGTAAACAATTTTAAAGGAGGATTCAATAACTAATAGTGTAATTACTTTCTAAATATATTGACGTTGAGAATCCTCGGGAGGAGGAAACAAAACAACCCGTTAATAAATAAAGACATAATCCTTTAATTTGAAATAGAAAAGAGATTTATTTGACTGTTGCAGAAGATAAGGATGAGGAGTAAAATATCTTAGAAGTTAATTAGTAAACAATTACTAGCAAGGAAGTAAATCATAAATAAATCAATATAGGTAAATAGTTTAAGGACTCAATTGAAGGAAAACAATTACGTTTAAAAAGGTGAGTCACAAAACCGATAATGTAATTACTGGGAGAGGAATAAGGAGAGTCAAATAAACAATATATATAATAAATAGCCAAACTGAAATTGAACTCCAGATATTTAAAATTAACAAGCTAGAAGGAAGATTCTAGATTGGTATTTTAGGATTTAAATCACCTAACGAATTTAGAAAAATGATTTAGAAATATGGCTAACAGTAACCATAGCAAAACGTTACAATTAATTGTGAACATTATAAGGAGAAGGTAGATTGAGGAATGGACATCGTTAATTTCCCTGGGCCACCTTAATACTAATCTCGGACCTATTATTCACCTTATATACTATAGTATTCTTAACTTGGAAATTTCCGGGTATTTTAGTACTCTTCCCTGACCGGACTACTCATAACCGGCGGCCCTTGGACAAATACAAAACACCCACTTACAAACGTCCTACAGGTCACTTAGTACCCTTGCTCGTCCGTTGTAGTGGTTTCAAAACTATTCAACACCTCCACCGACTCACAACTAGCTTCACCTCCATGATTCAATCGGATACCCGTGCCTAGCCATGAAAGATCCACTAGCGCCCGTGGGAGTGGTTTCAAAACCAATCCTCATTCTCAAGTTTGAAGAAAATCATTTGCCAAAATAATTTGGAAGTTCATTTTGAAAACTTCATTGCAACTCCAAATTCCAATTTATGTTAGTTTCACCTATTACTAGTGTGATTACTTGTGTCCACTTATACGGAGCTTCAAGAGTCATTCAACCCCAATGTGATCAGCATTGGTGTTGAACTATCCATCCACCCCACTTTGGTGTTCGGTTTCCCTTGATCGCTAGCAAACCAAGTTCCACCTCCCACCTCAATTCACCCAATCAAATAGTCAATCATTATTTCATTTTCTATATTCTTAATCTTTCTAGTCATAATCATGCAACCATACATTTACCAATATCTAAAATTCATTACTCATTACTACTCATACCATCAACTATCGCTCAACCTATCTTCAACTACTATACCCAAGAATTTTGAAAGTTAGTTCTCAAATTAGTTTTCCTATACTCAAATTGTTCACAAGTAAAATCAATTTCTATCCTCAATCATTTACAAGAAAAAATCAAATCAACTCAATTCACCTAGGGGACTCAATTCTCACTAGGTTCAACATCGGCTGCATACCAATTTATACTCATCAAATTTCTCCAACATACTCATCAAACTCCTCAAACACACTCGTCAATTTCCTCAAACATACTCATTTCCCAAATTATTACCAACCAGGGTCCTCATTCCCCATGGAGTTTCTCTACTCCGTTCACCTCAAATTTCTCACAATCAATAATCCTTTCCACTTCACATCTTACAAGCAACCTTAATTACATTATGAATGGATACATATGTTTATGTAACATGAGTACCAATCATCAAAACAAATTCTTTTACGTTATGCGCATTGTAGTTTACGCCCTATCACGTAAAACATACATTTCGCGGTTTTCTCCCTACCCCCTTAAAAAGGGATTACGCCCACGTAATCTACCATGAGTCAACATTAGAGATATGTCGAAGGCATGCAGCCGTCATGGAGTGGTTCAACTTCCATGCAGTCTATTATACAATGGTCTTTGGTCAAAGCGTCTTAACCATACTATTGGTTAGTCCCTGCACCAAGAATTCTCATCGGAGTTTATTTAACTCATAACCGGGTTCGGTTCTAGCCTAAAAGGCTTCAAGGCATTGATAATTGTGCACTTATTCACTAGGTGTATTAAACCTTAGAATTTGGGCCCACTAGCTTCTGCTGCGCGACCCTAATAACTTAGGGTTTATTTGCCCTTCTCGTTATCCTTAATGTGTTATACATCGCCCCTTTTTATCCTGACTTATTGTCGGTTGAGGTTGAGCCACTACTTAGTTGTAGTGCTTCCTCTATTACAAGTGGCTTCTACACTATGCCCACGTACTGGTTCTTTATAAGTGTTCTTTACTTCCTAAATTTCCCTCTACTCTTACCACAATTGCCATCTTCCCAACTTCCTAGCTATCCCACTCGATCATTACTGCGCAAGTGCAATACCAAAACACTCAGTCCTACAGAGTGCAGAAGCGTAAACACTTGGCAGTAAATCTCTTATGAGATTAGTAATAGGAATGAATATTACTTCCTTATTACTCGGTTTGTCTACCATATTTATTTATCAACTCCATAACATTGTGATTTATTCCCGTTTATTGGTCGCTTGCTGTGCACCATGTCCCTATTTATTTATAACATCGGTTTTCATGGCATCCGCTATTACCTTAGCTTCTGCTCATGTATCTCTACCATTTATACAATGGCTTTCCGCTTACTTGGCTGATTGTAGAATATGTTATTCTTTATATCTCTAAGCTCCTTGAGCGTTATTGATTTCCCACTTCACCTTCCATATACGGTATCTCTTCTTAACCGATTACTCTTCGGTTCCAACAATTGCTATAATAGCTTATTTCCACATTGCTTGGCTATTCTTGTACGCTCAAGCTTCACTACCTTAGTAGTTCTGAAAGGGATATATTTTCAGACATTTATTGAAGGTATCCTCTTCTTTGGGGTCTGTATGTTCACCGCTGTTGCGGTACCACCTTAACGAGGGGTATCCTTGCTCGATAGTTATTAAACAATCATACTGGTTCCTTTCTTCGCAACTCTCCCTATGATTCACAATGGTTTTGAAACCGTTGAATTCATGCATTGTAATAGTTTCATGGCATACTAGTCTTGTTGCCTAGAGCTTTGCTCATTATAGACGGTTTACATATGATTATTTTTCCTTATACCATTACATGGTTGGAGGTAACATTGGGCTCCTTGATAGGATCAGTGCATCACGCTTCTGTCCGTTGGATTCCCTTTAAGTGTCTTGGTACTAATTGGTACCTTCCAATAACTCAAGGTATCCCCTGGGTAAGTGGGATCCCTTCGGGGTCCTAACTGAGTGTTCATTCTAGCTCTTGTGTTTTTATCATGCTTCCGACACCCTTCAAGGATCGCTCTTGGGTGTTACTAAGTTATGCCATTACCTTTGGCTAACATTTGAGTACGTTCAGCTCACTCCGCATTGTGGTTCGGATTTCAAATTATCCCGTTTAGGGTTATAGTGTGTCCCGTTCTTAGGGTAGACAATGGGTACTTCTCTTATGGTTTTAATCGGTTTGGTATTTTTCTTCGGTGGTGAACGGTATCCTCCGGTACCTTAGATGATCACCCTGGGTATTTCACTTTGTTCTTTGAACATTTGTGTGTTCATGATAGGCCTTGCCTCGTCGTGTTTAGGCTGGGTTCTCATTTCAGCTATCATGCTTTTGCTTCAATATTCTTGAGACATATCCAATGTCTTCGATCAATTACCAGTGCTTCTCGCACTTCTTAACTTTAGTCGTCCTCCTAGAATAGTTCTTGATTTCTTTAGCTTGTAAGCTCATCTGAGTTTCTTCGATTCTTCGAGGTATTCAATTGTTTTGGTTTGAATTTACCTTATGGTCCGTAGAACGGAGCTGACTATTTCCCGTGTTTCATACACTACATGTATACACACGTGGGGGTACCGTATTGGTACGTTACCACTTACCTAACTAACTTACAAAAGGTCTGTCAGGCCCGCAAGCTCCTTCGGAGTGCGGTCGTCCCACATCCCGTAATTGGGTACACTCGTACTGCTCGTCACATGCCTAGGTAAAGTATTCTGTTGTCAACTCCTCTAGTATCATTCTATGATACTCACCGTGGTTCTGTGGTTTGGTTTTAAAAATCTGAGGTTTAAAAACTAAAGTTGTGGTTTGAAAGAAAATTCTTGGTTTTGAAATAAAAATCTTGAGTTTGACAGAAATCCTTATGGCGTTGCCATGTTCGAAGTCCTGACCATGTACAACTTCCTGCTGACTGGTATGTTCATTAATATAATGGTCGGGCCATTAGGCCTTTCCAAGGTTGATCCTTTGATTCCTTAGGATTAGTGATCCTTCATTTGCTTCCATTGTCATGGTGGTACTTAGTAAGTACTTGTTAGTCATCCAGAGGTCTTCCAATTGTCTTTGTTGTTGCTGCACTTGTGTAATACTCCGTATTTTTCATTTTTCAGATTTCGTTGCATTACATTCTGGTTTGTGATATTAATTAATTATGTGGTGCCGTGTTTAGTAATTGGGACGTCGGAGGCAATTAATTAAAGGATGAGGACAAGGAGGTCTTTCCCTCTCTTTATTTTGGTAAGGCTTAATTAAGGAAGGTTAAGTCATTTATTTCTTTCTGCAAATCACGATCTATTTTGAGGAGCGCTCTCTCTCTCGACAGTTTCTACGTTCTCCCTCTCCTTTTTCTCTTGAGTGCTTTTGAAGTTCTGGTGTGAATTGCTGGCGCTAGTGTGGTGGTATTTGGCTCGCTCTCTTGCTGCTGTGGTCAGGATTGTTCCCTCTGCATAATCAGGTTGGTTAGTTGTGAATTATTTCGTTCGGTCTCAGTTTTTGAGGAAGATCGTTCTGAGTTTGAGGTATCTGATTGTTGCTGAATTCAGTGGTGCATTGCCCGTCTTCTCTGCTGCGTTGCTCGTCTGATTGCTGGCATCGTCGGATAGCTTCTCCTCTGCGAATTGAAGTAAGTGGGGGATGGAATCGGGGTTGTTTACTCACCCTCGGGGACTGTTTCGTTCTAACCTTTCTGTCTTGCAATTGTGTTTTGATTGGGTGTTTTGCTTCGTTTTTGTGTTGTTAATCGCGTGGCTAAACCCCCGAGGGTACTGATTTACCATTCCGTGAGTTTTGTGTGAGTTTATGGTGTTTTGGCTGAATTCTGCTCGTCTGTTCGCTCTGGAATTCGGCAGTTTTTGCTCTGTCCGAACATCGGTCCGAACATGTAAGTTCGGACGGTGTATCGGGCGTTTTAATTTCCAAGTTTTTGAAGTGTCCGAACTTCGGTCCGAACATGTAAGTTCGGACCGAACGCGAGGACGAATCTTCGGTGCAGGTTTTGACTAGTGTCCGAACTTGCAAGGTCGGACGCAAGTTCGGACACAAGGGTGATTTTGGTTTCAAACTCTCGACTTACGTCCGAACTTCGATGTTCGGACGTAAGTTCGGACATTTGTATCTCCGCGACCTCTGTTTCTCGGCCTCTGTCCGAACTTGCAAGGTCGGACGCAAGTTCGGACATGCCACTGTTCTGAGCGTAACTCCTTCGTTTTAGCTCCGTTTTGAGTTCCGTTTGCGGGGTTGGATTCCCCTATCTGTGTACAAGCTTCCTATGCTGTTTATGTGCATCTTTATGCGCTTAAGATCTGTTTTGTGAGCTTTTGGTTTTGGGACCTAGTTACTTTGCTTCTGAGCCTTGGATAGTCGGGTCGGGCTGTCCCGTAGCATGCTGCGCAGGAATTCCTTCTGTTTATACTCCTTAGGGTCTCCCTTAGGACGTTATTTGACCGACGGGTCTGTTAGCTGTCTCTACGGCTTCTGTTGTGGGATCCTCGGATCCATAGGACCTTATGTGTGTCCTTCTGTTGTGTTAGCTTGTTTCTAGTGTCCCATTCCTCTGTTTCTGATCTGAAGGTCCGACTGTGTTTTGAAGGGATATTCCGTTCTGCTCTGCCTTTGTTTTGTGGTTTCTTTCGGTCTATTTATAATGTCTCCGCTATCCTCTCTGTTTATAAGTATTCTTCTGCTTCTGTTTTGAGTGGACTTCCTTGAGGAAGTCTTCTGCTTGCTGGGCTGTTTAGCTCACCCCTTTACTTTGTTGCAGATTGAGCTCGTGGGATCGTCTCTCCTCGTCCCCTTCTGGAGCTTGTTTATTTTATGTGCCTTTAGACTTTGTTGCTTGCGCTTTGGACGCTTTAGTACTTTGTGTAGCCTTCGGGCCTTCTCTTGTATTTGACTTGTAAGCTTTGGATCTTGTAAACTCTTTGGTATTTATTCAAGTTCTTTTTCGGTTTTGGGTTCCTTTGCTTAGAGCCTTGCGACGTTAGGTAGTAGACTCGCGGCGTGTAACGGCCCTAACTCCTAGGCCGGTTTTGGGGTCGTTACATTTAGTGGTATCAGAGCCAGGTTGCTCGTTCTTTGGTGTCTGTGGGGTTTTGTCTGCATGTGTGGGTGTCTGAAAGGTCTGCTGTTTGCTGCTTGTTGGTTTCTGATAAATTTTGATGTTGTATCTTCAGTATGCCTCCCCGACGTTCAGGACGTGGTGCAGCTGCAGGCGATGCTCCCCAGGGGGACATTGCAGAGATTGTGCAGCAGGTGGTGACCCAGGTGCTGCAGACTGTAGGGGCCACTGCTGGTCAGGCGGCAGGAGCCGGTAACGCGGGGGGCAATAATGTGAAGGCGCTTCAGGAGTTTCTGAAGCTGAAGCCACCTTCTTTTGATGCTAGTGGTGACCCACAGGAGGCGAGCCACTGGATCACTGCCATTGAGGACCTTCTGCGGGTCATGGGATGTGAGGAGGATCAGAAAGTCGGATTTGCTACCTTCATGTTTCAGTCGGAGGCGAAGGAGTGGTGGAAGACGGTCGAAGGGAAGTACCCCCACCCATGGACATGGGAGCAGTTTAGGGGCTGCTTCAATCAGCAGTTCTATCCCGATGTCTTCAGGGATCAGAAGATTGTAGAGTATGGGAGGCTTCGCCAGACGAAGGAGATGTCAGTGGACGACTATGTGAGGAAGTTTATTTCCCTTTCGAAGTTTGTGCCTGAGCCAGATGATAACCGGAAGGCTAGGAAGTTTGAGGCTGGTTTGAGGGGTGACATTCGAGCTGCTGTGGCACCTTTTCGCCACAAGACTTTCCGGGATGTGGCCGATGTGGCGTTGGTGGTGGAGTCTGAGCTGCAGGCTAGGCAGCGGTATGAGAAGAGGGACCAGAGGCCCGATAAGGGCAAGGACCAGAAGAGGAAGGGTCGTGTGGAGGAGCCCGAGAGGCGTGAGCAGACTTCTTCTCAGAAGAAGAAGTATAGAGGAGACCGGGGTTCTTCTTCATCAGCATCTCCTGCTGTGGAGAAGTGTGCGGAGTGTGACCGTTTCCATCCTGGGCGGGAGTGCTACAGGAAGTCCGGGGCGTGCTTCAAGTGTGGTTCGCTAGACCATCGCATTGCCCAGTGTCCACAGGCTAGAGGTGGAGGTAGCAGTGGCGGTTCTGAGGGCCGAGGAGCTGGTTCAGGGTCCGGGCAGAAGACTGAGCAGAAGAAGCCCCAGACCCAGGCTCGCGTGTACGCTCTAGCTGGTGAGCGAGACCGTGACTCAGGCCGAGTTGTGTCAGGTATTCTTCAGATCTCTTCCCAGCCAGTTTTCTGCTTGTTTGATTCAGGAGCTACCCACTCTTTTGTGTCTGCTGATTTAGTGGGTAGTCTCGGGTTGTCTGCTGTGCCTTGTGATGTGGATTTGTGTATTTCTAGCCCGCTGAGTGGCGTACCTGCTTGTGTACTTGATTCTGTGTGTAAGTCGGTTCCGGTAGTGATTATGGATAGGAACTTGTCTGCTGATTTGATCCCTATGCGTATGTCTTGCTTCGATGTGATTTTGGGCATGGACTGGCTAGCAGAGCACCATGCCCAGATAGATTGTGCAGCTAGGAGAGTTGTGTTCGATAGACCGGGTGAGACCCGTTTTGCTTTTGTGGGGAATTCCATTCCTTGTGCTCCTGTGTTGGTGTCTGCTATGCAGGCAGTCCGTTCCTTGAGGAAGGGCTGCCAGGGGTTTCTCTGCTTTGTACCTGAGGTTAAGGAGGGATCCCGGTTGGAGGATATACCCATTGTGTGTGAGTTTCCTGAGGTGTTCCAGGACGATGTGCCAGGGCTACCACCTGATCGTGAGGTGGAGTTTTCTATTGAGTTAGCGCCAGGGACTCAGCCTATCTCTAAGGCTCCCTATCGCATGAGTCCGGCGGAGCTTAAGGAGCTGAAGGTGCAGCTGCAGGATCTTCTGGATAAGGGCTTCATTCGCCCTAGCGTGTCTCCATGGGGAGCACCTGTGTTGTTCGTGAAGAAGAAGGATGGCTCCTTCAGATTGTGCATTGATTACAGGGAATTGAATAAGGTTACCATCAAGAATCGGTACCCTCTTCCCCGCATTGATGATCTCTTTGACCAGTTAGCAGGGGCGACAGTCTTCTCGAAGATCGACTTGCGTTCTGGATATCATCAGCTGAAGATTAAGGCCGAGGATGTGCCTAAGTCTGCATTTAGGACCCGATATGGGCATTACGAGTTCTTGGTCATGCCTTTTGGTTTGACTAATGCCCCGTCGTTCTTCATGGATATGATGAACAGAGTCTTCAAACCTTTCTTGGATTCTTTTGTAGTTGTGTTTATTGACGACATCTTGGTGTACTCCAAGAGTGCTGAGGAGCATGAGGAGCATCTGAGGATGGTTCTACAGACGTTGAAGGAGAAGGAGTTGTATGCTAAATTGAAGAAGTGCGAGTTCTGGTTGGATAGAGTGGTGTTTCTTGGGCACGTGGTTTCGAAGGATGGCATATCAGTGGACCCAGAGAAGGTTAAGGCAGTTATGGAGTGGGCGAAGCCCACCAGTGTGTCTGAGGTGCGCAGTTTTCTGGGATTGGCTGGGTATTATAGGAAGTTCGTGGAGGGCTTTTCTAAGATCGTATCTCCCTTGACCCGTCTTCTTAGGAAGGATGTCAAGTTTGACTGGAGTGAGGCGTGCCAGGAGAGCTTCCAGGAGTTGAAGAAGAGGTTGACTTCGGCTCCGATTTTGACGTTACCTTCTGGGACAGAGGGCTTCGAGGTGTTCTGTGACGCTTCCCACAGAGGGTTGGGGTGTGTTCTGATGCAGCAGGGAAAGGTGGTAGCGTATGGGTCACGACAGTTGAAGCCGTATGAGAAGAATTATCCTACCCATGACTTGGAGCTAGCTGCTGTGGTCTTCGCTCTGAAGATCTGGCGGCACTATTTGTATGGGGTGACGTGTAAGGTCTACACGGATCACAAGAGTCTCAAATATCTGTTCACGCAGAAGGAATTGAATTTGAGACAGCGGCGCTGGTTGGAGCTGTTACATGACTACGATCTGGAGATCCTCTATCATCCGGGTAGAGCGAATGTGGTGGCGGATGCCTTGAGCCGTAGAGGTGCTCCTGGGCTTGCTTGTTCGTTGTCAGGGGTTCAGAGGTCTGCTTTTGAGCTTCAGCGTATGGGCATTTGGGTTGTTCGGTCTGACCGTGCTGGGATGATTGCTTCGATTCAGGTCCAGTCTACTTTGATTGAGCGGATCAGAGAGGGTCAGAAGGCTGATGCTGAGTTGGGTAAGATCAGAGAGAAGTTGTCAGATGAGCAGGAGTCAGAGTTTTCTGTGTCCGGCGATGATTGTCTTCGCTTCAGGGGCAGAGTTTGTGTGCCTAGTGGAGGCGACCTTCGGCGGGAGATTATGCAGGAGGCTCATGGAGCTCCTTATTCTGTGCACCCAGGAGGGGTGAAGATGTACCGGGACCTCCGAGAGTCCTTCTGGTGGGAATATGAAGAGGGAGATTTCCGATTTTGTGGCTCGTTGCCAAACCTGTCAGCAGGTGAAGGCTGAGCATCAGCGACCTGCGGGTCTTTTGCAACCTCTTCCCGTTCCTGAGTGGAAATGGGAGAGTGTTGGCATGGATTTTATTGTGGGGTTGCCTAGGACATCTTCTGGGTACGATGCGCTATGGGTGATTGTGGACCGGTTGACGAAGTCAGCTCATTTCTTGCCTGTGAGGAAGACCTTCAGCCTTGAGCGCCTGGCTCGGCTGTATATTGATGAGATTGTGAGGTTGCACGGTGTGCCGGCGACGATCGTTTCGGACAGAGATCCGAGATTTGTATCTCGCTTCTGGCGGAGCCTGCATAAGGCGTTAGGGACGAATTTGGCTTTCAGTTCGGCTTATCATCCTCAGACCGATGGGCAGACGGAGAGGACGAATCAGATTTTGGAGGACATGTTGAGGGCTTTGTGCTCGACTTCGGGGGCAGCTGGGATCAGCATGTGACTTTGATTGAGTTCGCCTACAATAGTTTCCAATCGAGCATTGGGATGGCTCCATATGAGGCGTTGTATGGTAGGCGCTGTAGATCTCCTATTTGTTGGGATGACCTGCGAGAGAGGGCGATAGTAGGTCCTGAGTTGGTGCAGGGAGCTGTAGACAAAGTTAAGACTATCAGGGAGCGTTTGTTGGTTGCCCAGAGCCGGCAGAAGAGTTATGCAGATCAGAGGCGCCGTCCGCTTGAGTTTCAGGTGGGAGACCACGTGTTTCTAAAGATCTCTCCAGTTCGGGGTGTGGTTCGTTTTGGGAAGCGGGCAAGCTGAGTCCTCGGTTCGTAGGGCCTTTTGAGGTGCTTGGGAAGGTTGGGCCGGTGGCTTACAGATTGGCATTGCCACCAGCTCTAGCAGTGCACGACGTGTTCCATGTGTCGATGCTCAGGAAGTATCTACATGATCCTTCGCATGTGATTGACTATGGTCAGCTTCGACTCAGAGATGATTTCACCTATGAGGCAGCTCCGGTTCGTATTTTGGCTCGGGATGTTCGTCGGCTTCGTAGCAAGACACTGCCTATGGTTAAGGTGCAGTGGTCTGATCAGTCCGAGCGTGAGGCAACATGGGAACTCGAGGAGGAGTTGCGTGCTAAGTTTCCGTCCCTTTTCGAGCAGTGAGGTAAGTTGAATTTCGAGGACGAAATTCCTTTTAAGGGGGGAGTGATGTAATACTCCGTATTTTTCGTTTTTCAGATTTCGTTGCATAACATTCTGGTTTGTGATATTAATTAATTATGTGGTGCCGTGTTTAGTAATTGGGACGTCGGAGGCAATTAATTAAAGGATGAGGACAAGGAGGTCTTTCCCTCTCTTTATTTTGGTAAGGCTTAATTAAGGAAGGTTAAGTCATTTTATTTCTTTCTGCAAATCACGATCTATTTTGAGGAGCGCTCTCTCTCTCGACAGTTTCTACGTTCTCCCTCTCCTTTTTCTCTTGAGTGCTTTTGAAGTTCTGGTGTGAATTGCTGGCGCTAGTGTGGTGGTATTTGGCTCGCTCTCTTGCTGCTGTGGTCAGGATTGTTCCCCTCTGCATAATCAGGTTGGTTAGGTTGTGAATTATTTCGTTCGGTCTCAGTTTTTGAGGAAGATCGTTCTGAGTTTGAGGTATCTGATTGTTGCTGAATTCAGTGGTGCATTGCCCGTCTTCTCTGCTGCGTTGCTCGTCTGATTGCTGACATCGTCGGATAGCTTCTCCTCTGCGAATTGAGGTAAGTGGGGGATGGAATCGGGGTTGTTTACTCACCCTCGGGGACTGTTTCGTTCTAACCTTTCTGTCTTGCAATTGTGTTTTGATTGGGTGTTTTGCTTCGTTTTTGTGTTGTTAATCGCGTGGCTAAACCCCCGAGGGTACTGATTTACCATTCCGTGAGTTTTGTGTGAGTTTATGGTGTTTTGGCTGAATTCTGCTCGTCTGTTCGCTCTGGAATTCGGCAGTTTTTGCTCTGTCCGAACATCGGTCCGAACATGTAAGTTCGGACGGTGTATCGGGCGCGTTTTAATTTCCAAGTTTTTGAAGTGTCCGAACTTCGGTCCGAACATGTAAGTTCGGACCGAACGCGAGGACGAATCTTCGGTGCAGGTTTTGACTAGTGTCCGAACTTGCAAGGTCGGACGCAAGTTCGGACACAAGGGTGATTTTGGTTTCAAACTCTCGACTTACGTCCGAACTTCGATGTTCGGACGTAAGTTCGGACATTTGTATCTCCGCGACCTCTGTTTCTCGGCCTCTGTCCGAACTTGCAAGGTCGGACGCAAGTTCGGACATGCCACTGTTCTGAGCGTAACTCCTTCGTTTTAGCTCCGTTTTGAGTTCCGTTTGCGGGGTTGGATTCCCCTATCTGTGTACAAGCTTCCTATGCTGTTTATGTGCATCTTTATGCGCTTAAGATCTGTTTTTGTGAGCTTTTGGTTTTGGGACCTAGTTACTTTGCTTCTGAGCCTTGGATAGTCGGGTCGGGCTGTCCCGTAGCATGCTGCGCAGGAATTCCTTCTGTTTATACTCCTTAGGGTCTCCCTTAGGACGTTATTTGACCGACGGGTCTGTTAGCTGTCTCTACGGCTTCTGTTGTGGGATCCTCGGATCCATAGGACCTTATGTGTGTCCTTCTGTTGTGTTAGCTTGTTTCTAGTGTCCCATTCCTCTGTTTCTGATCTGAAGGTCCGACTGTGTTTTGAAGGGATATTCCGTTCTGCTCTGCCTTTGTTTTGTGGTTTCTTTCGGTCTATTTATAATGTCTCCGCTATCCTCTCTGTTTATAAGTATTCTTCTGCTTCTGTTTTGAGTGGACTTCCTTGAGGAAGTCTTCTGCTTGCTGGGCTGTTTAGCTCACCCCTTTACTTTGTTGCAGATTGAGCTCGTGGGATCGTCTCTCCTCGTCCCCTTCTGGAGCTTGTTTATTTTATGTGCCTTTAGACTTTGCTTGCTTGCGCTTTGGACGCTTTAGTACTTTGTGTAGCCTTCGGGCCTCTCTCTTGTATTTGACTTGTAAGCTTTTGGATCTTGTAAACTCTTTGGTATTTATTCAAGTTCTTTTTCGGTTTTGGGTTCCGTTTGCTTAGAGCCTTGCGACGTTAGGTAGTAGACTCGCGGCGTGTAACGGCCCTAACTCCTAGGCCGGTTTTGGGGTCGTTACAACTTGCCTTGGCAAGTGTGTGGGTACGTCGGTTTTTAGGTTATCATGTACCGATTACGGAATTGTTTTCATCCGTATTTGGTGGTTTCATTGGATCTTCCGTCCATTTTTGATCTTAGTGATCAACTCCCTGAGTGGCTTCTTAGTGTTCTTGACAAGGTTGTTGTTAATTCGGGTGCTTTCCCGATCCTTGAGGTACTCCATGGACCTTGCTTCGTTGCTCGCTCCCACGCCTTTATGGTGGTTACCGAGGTTTGATTAATCCTTAGGAACCACGTCGTAGTCCTATCGGCATGGTATGTTTAGAGTTGTCCAACGTTGACTAATTCCTTAGTCGGTTGGTATACCGTTAATGGTATTATCATGCGTTTGCATTCTGTAGACTCTCTTGTCTCAGGTTTGTTACTCTGCTTTTCTGTTCATTGTGTAGCTATGCTTCCCTTCTCGTTGGCTGCACATGGTTCTCGCGACTGCGAAGCACGTTGCCCCATGGTGCCGTAAATTTCATTATCCTTTAGTTAGGATCTTCAATCTACCGCCGTTCAATATGGTTATTGTTGTTCAAACGGGAACCGTCTTCGGGACTTCCAGTTCTTGGAATCTGCCGTATGACTGGTTCTTTCTATTTTCAAGATTTATTTTACAACTGCCATATCGGGTTTCCCGAGTATGAGAGGTCTTTCCATCTTTCTGGCGTTCTTTCCCAACTTTTAAAACGGGGGTTGCGAAGGGCGGGTTTGGTTATGTAGGTATCCAGATCACACTGGAAGTTCCTAACTAGCGTACCTCACACGCTAACACTCAACCCTTAGCCCTAAGTCTCTAATACCTAACTCGGTATTTTCCTAAACTCGGTATTTAGACCATCAGAGCGATACTTCGCTCTGATACCACTTTTTGTAACACCCCTACCGGTAATCACACCATTATCCTCTAACCCGTCTCAAATATTAACAATAACGCATTGGTAATTCCAACACAACCGGGGGTGAAACAATGACATTAGTCACCCACGTGACTAACTAGGCCAATCCAAACTCAATTACAACAACAAATACAATATCGGTCTGATGGGTCTTATACCGAGTACACTATACAAAAGTTACTTCCTTTACTTAATCAATTATCAAACTAAATACAACTTCAAACCCATTATATACAATACAATCTCAAATCAGTTCTATACCGAGTATCTACAATTCCCTAGTCCATCATTGACCTTTCGGTCTTACAAATCCATAATACAACAATTACATTTCTTATACGACTACCCATAGCCATAACTACCCCATCCTACTCTCGAACGGTTGACAGCTTCATTGTACCTGTAAAATAAAAACATCGCCCCAAGGGGCTCAGCTTACGCTGCATATGACTTCCGTATACCCCGCGTACTAGCGAGGGTACGCTGACTAATTGGTCGAGAGCATGCGGTTCATTTTATTCAAACAACATGCATACAACATACATTATATATTTACATTCACAATCAAGATCAACATTGAACACAAACACTAGCACACACAAGAGGTTAGTTTAGTTTGTTATATACTTAGGCTTGGGGGTTTCTACCTCTCTACGCCTTACTCATTTGCTCATGTCTTACCCACTCACTTAGGTACTCTTACTCACAATCTCAAGTTCTCAACTCACCTCTCCATTCTCAATACTCATACACTCAATACTCAAGTTCACCATCCAATGCTCAATACTCAAGATATGTGTTAAGTCATTCTCATGACCTCTGGGCAGGGTCATACACAAGACCCACCACCGGGCTCAAATACAAATAGGGCTATACAGTTAGCTCCTCAAATGTTCGGTTCACCACCGGACTACTCAAATTCCCAAAACTCCACTCTCGGAGTCAATTCACAATCTCAAGGATTAGCCTAGAAGTATCTCTCTCGATAGCATCTAATGGCTTAGGGAATTCCTCAAAGTCAAGTATTCTAAGATTTAGGGCTTTAACCAACTTATCGAATACTCTCATGTTAGGGACATTGTTCATGTTAGGCGGTTCCTCTCATTGGGGTTCGACTATATCTCTAAGGGGTTTGGTGATCCCTTACCATGCTTTACTTTACTCAAGGTTCGTATTTCGAACAACTTTCCAATCCTCTAGTTAGAGGTTACACATATACTTCCACTAATATTTATCGTGTGGATTAAGTTGTTTCGGTTCTCTAACCGTTATCGGGAGGTTAGAAATACCCCAAACCTAAGTATGCTAAGTAAACATCAATTTATGATGTAGTAAGGCTAAAATATGCCTTAGAAAGATTGGTAGACAATTTAAACCAAGGAAAACACAAGAAAATGCCTTAAGGGCAATTAGAGCAAAAATGTGCTCTAAGCTTGGAGAGACTTGGGTGAGTACCCAAAATCATGCTAAGACCTTAGTAATATTCTAATGGTCATTTTAAACCAATTACCAAAGAAAACCAAGCTTGAAAACAAGTTAAAACACAAAATGTGCTTTAAGAAGTCTTAAAGCACATTTTTGAAAAATTGTCTTGTAAATGGGTTTTGAGTGGCTAAATTTCCATCATTACTCTTTAATTAACTTGTGTACTACTTAGTATCACATTAGGAAGTCTAAATCAATGGGAAACCAAAAATTTCACAAATATGTGCACTAATTTGTGAATAGTACCAAATAGTGACTAGTTTAAGTTTTAGTCAACATAAGTCAATTAGTTGGTCAACCAAAGACCATAAATATCTTGGTTATAAAGAGGGGGCCGGTTTTCTATGGATGAGTCACCATAGAATTCATCAAATAAGGGAAAAAGAAGAGATAAGTAAAGAAAGTTACTATTTGCTTTTATAAAGCAAATATCCTTATTAGCCTACCTCTCTCCTCTCTTCTTCATTTCCCCTTCTTCTTTCACGGTTTTCTTCTTGTTCTCTCTGTTCCAAACCGTGCCTAACCAGCTCCATACTTGTTCCATCTTCAAAAGTCCATAAGTCACTCATTTTAGCTCCAAATCAAAAAGTGAGCATAGATTATTCTTAGTTAGCTCAAGCTCTAGCTTTCTATCTTTACAAAATAGGAAAAGCTTCATTTTGGAGCCATGGGAAATATCCATTGAAGGAGGAAAATCATGTTTGAAGAGTTCATTAGCTTCTCCATCCTCTTACAGTAAAGAAAATGTAAGAAAAATCTTGTTTCCATCACTTCCTCACCATGACCGAAAATTACTTTCTCATGGAGCCTTGTTTTATCCATTGTTCTAGTTTGATTCTATTCTCCAAGGGCTAGAGGAGGTCCTTCTTGATTCATATCCAAGCCTATCTTAAGACTCCAAGGTAAAACATTCATTTCAATACCTTAGAACACATTTTTAACCTAGGGTTTACTCCTTAAGGTTAATGTATTATTTAGCACTCATGAGAGCCAATGTATATTGATTAGAACATTGGCAAAGGAAATATAAATGGTGGCCGAGATTTCCAAGGGAAGAAGCTTAAGGAGAAAGTTGAGAGAAACTTGAGAAAAACAAGGTAAATTGCTTACCTAAGGGTGGTTTAAGTTTTAAGGAATGAGTTCTAGATGAGTACCAATGTAGCCTAGGGCTTACATTAGGTAATGGGTTATATAACCTAGGAAAAAGAATTTAAACTAGCTTATGAACTTGTGATTAAGGAGCCAATGGAAATAAGTTAGTAAGATAAGTATAAGGTGAATTAAGAGAACACTTATATTGCTATGGGAGCATTGTTGTGTGTATTTGCATGTTGAAAGCTTTTATATGTGGGAAATTCAGTGTTTAAGTTTAAATCATTTAAGGGCCTAAGATCCATGTTATTTGAGAGCCTTAGTGCTATGCAATTTAAGATTATTGCAATATATTGAGTTGTTGTGAATGAGTTGGTTTGAGTGATAAAATATGATGAGAAAGAACTTGATGTGTGTGAGATGGTTGAATGAGGAAAACAATGCATTTGGGCATGATAATATACTAGAGAAGCTATGGTTAAATTTGAGTAGAAAACAAAGTGTTTAAGTTGTAGTGGTGAGTTAAGATGCCCTAGGATTCACTTGGGATCATTAAAAGGAATTTGAGTGGAAATGAGTTAACTAAGGAGTTTTTGAGGATGAGAATGACCTAGAGTTGTCTAGGAAGGATTAGAAGATTGGTAGGTGTATTGAACACACCAAAGTCATGGTAAGAGGAATGGTAAGACTCGTGCAAATTTGGAGGAGAAGGTGTATAATGCGTTAAGATAATTTAGGTATGAACTAGGGAATATAACAATGAGAGTTTTGAGAAGCTTGTGTAAGTGTGATGATGATAGTAGTGGACTAATGAGGTTTAGTTTAGATGGTAATGAGTGGACTTAGGTGATAGGAGTGCATGATCACGAGAATGGTGAGTAAGTTGCATAAAAGAGGTGGAAATGCCTAAGGAGGGGGTAGCATGGTCATGGTAAATGAAAAACAATGTTAAGGTGTTGAGAGGATGAGAAAGAAATGTATAGGTATGCTTAAGAGTTAAAGAGTGATGAGTAACCAAAGGAAAGGAGAGGAATTGGTGTGTGGAGATGCAAGATAACCTTGAAAGGTTTAGCAAAGGAAAGATGGATGAATAATGATGTTTGAGGCGTGGTTGCATTAACGGAAAGGAAATATTATGTTAGTTGAAGTCTTAGTTGAAGTACTTGTTGGAAATATAAGGAGTGAGTAACAAGTGGTAGGAATTTCTTATAAGGATTGAGAAAAATGGTTAAGGAGGTTTTTAAAGGATGTTCTAAGGTGAGTTTAAGTGCCTATATGGTATTAGGACATAATGGGACACTTGTGGAAGAGTTGGGCATTTTTGCAAGAAAGGAGATAAGTGTTTAAGGGTGTAGAAGATGAGTATTCTTGCCTGTCCGAACTTCCATCCAAATTTGGAAGCTCGGACATGCCCTGTTGCGATTAGAATTTTTGAGTCTCGACCAGAGTCCGAACTACCGTCCGGAATTAGATGTTCGGACACTTGAAATTCTTCCTTTGATTTTTCCTCGACCTATGTCCGAACTTAGGGAAGTTCGGACACATGTTCGGACACACGCCTGGTTGCACCCTTCTGAGTCTCGACTTGCGTCCGAACTTGGAAAGCTCGGACACAAGTTCGGACGCGGTGCTGTTTTGACCAAAAACTTTGTTTAAGGTTAGGAAATGATATCTGTAACACCCCCAAACACTGGCCTAGGAGTTAGGGGTGTCACACGCCGCGTATTATTACATAATAGCGCACGGCTCTAATAAGCAAACTTAAACAGATAAACAAATAAGGCCCAAACGAAATACTTAAATAAAGTATAATCAAATGATGTCGTAACATCCCAAAAGTATTACAGAACCCACCAAAACGAATATCAAAGCAAAAGCTAACAGAAGAGGCCCAAAGGCTCAAATTCAAATACAAGTCTCAAACGAATCAAATATCAAAATGAACTAAGCTCCAGAGCTGCAAAGTGACCCTCGCTGATCAATCTGCAATGTTAGATAAAGTAGGGGAATGAGCACACAACTATGCCCAGTAGATGACCAACTTCATCAACCAGCATGCTCAAAACATTTTACAGAATGTTAACAAATCAGAAGGAATCGAAAGAATCCAAGAGCATGTCAGAAAACAGAAGCAGAAGTCCACACCATAAGGGACTAAACAGAGTCAGAATCAGACAGAATCAGAAAACAGAGTGGGACACTAGCTGATCACAGTATACAGACAGAACAAGCAACAAGCTCGTGAACAGAACGAGGAAACCTCACTCGTAAACAGAACAGGTGTAAACACCCGTGAACAGAACGGGGAACATCACCCGTGAACAGAAGGATCCTACATAGCGCGCTACGAGATAGCGTAACCAGCCATCCAAAGGCTCAGACACAGAGATAACTAGGTCCCAAAACAGAAGCTTAAATACAGATAAGCATATGTGCACCGAAGGCACCAGAAAGCACATAGATGGCTTGGAAATCAGAAGGGGAATCCAACCCCGCAAACGGAAGTCAAAACGGAGCTCAAACGAGCAAGTTATTGTCAAAACAGAGGTATGTCCGAACTTGTGTCCGGACATCAATGTTCGGACACAAGTCGAGACTCAGAAGTCGAAATCAGACAGATGTCCGAACATGTGTCCGAACTACGAAGTTCGGACACAGGTCGAACTTTAAAACAGTAGAGGAGACAGAGGTGTCCGAACATCCAAGTTCGGACGGATGTTCGGACGTTCTTCGGAAACCAGAACGTGTAGAGTCCGAACTTGTGTCCGGACATCAGATGTTCGGACACAAGTCGAAGCCAAAATCAAGAAGGCAGAAGGCTGTGTCCGAACTTCAAAGCTCGGACAGAAGTTCGGACACAGCGACTTCAGAAAGTTTTAAGCGCAGAAGGACATGTCCGACCGTCCAAGTTCGGACGGAAGTTCGGACATGCCGAAAAACTCAGAAGACAGATGCGAATTCTACACGAACAGAGGCACAAAACCAACTCAAATCAACACACGCATTTACAAAAAAACCTTAGGGGTTTAATGCATTGAAATGGCATTAAAACAGGCACAAATCACACACAAACACAAGGCAATCATTGAATTAAATTGCAGAATCCGAACTCCCCAAGGCTGAACACACGGATCGAATCCGAAAGCCACCTACCTCGATTACAGCAAAGGCGAAACCCAAAACTGAGGCAGCAGAACCGAGCCAATGCAGATAACAAAGCGCAGACCGAACGCAAACCAATTCACCGAGCAAAACACATTTGCAAAACTCCCAATTCAGAAAACGGAACCCAAACTCTGAAACTGAAATCACAATCCAAAACTGCACACAATCCTCACCTGAATTCGTCAACAAGGGAACCAACGGGAAGAAAACGAGCACAGCGCGCAGAGGACTGAAGATTCTGGCAATCAGATTGCAGAGACCAGAATTAGAAGGAGGAAAATTCCAAAACCTAAACCTCAAACTGAATTGAGATAACCTTATACAATCCGCAAACCTGATCGCAATGAAGAAGAAGAAACGCAGAATCCACCAGTAGAACTCGGACTTCAGAACCACACTTGCAGGATTGAGCGCTTGGAAGAACGCAGCAGTTGAGAGAGAGAAAGCACAGAGAAGGAAGGAGCGTCTGAGGATATTCAAAACTGACGGGGTTAGTGGAGTTGTGAGAACGTGATTAGAAGGGGAATTATTTGAGAGAAAATAAATGTTAAAAGGAGAATAATCTCACCATAATTTAGAAGGAAGGGCGGAATGACTTCCTCGTCCCCGGTTTAATTAAGAAGGACTTCCATGTCCTAGATGACATGAGCCAACTTAGAATAACATTTAACGAAATAAAATAACTCGAGACTTTGGGTTATAACATAACCTCCCCCTTAAAAGAATTTCGTCCTCGAAATTAAAACATACCTACTGATCGAAGAGGGCGGGAAACTTAGAGCGCACTTCGCTTTCGACCTCCCAGGTCGCCTCTTCCTCGGACTGACCCGACCACTGCACCTTCACCAAGGGCATGGTCTTACTCCTGAGCTTGCGGACATCCCGGGCTAAGATCCTCAAAGGAGCTGCCTCGAACGTGAAGTCCTCCCTCAGCTGAAGCGGACTGAATCAATCACATGAGATGGGTCCGGAATATACTTCCTCAGCATAGAAACGTGGAACACACTGTGCACTGCTGCTAAAGATGGAGGCAGAGCCAAACGATAGGCAACCGGTCCCGATCCTCTCTAGGATCTCAAAAAGGACCCACAAAACGAGGCTAAGCTTGCCTCTCTTCCCAAACCGAACAACTCCACGAACCGGAGAACCTTCAGATACACATGGTCGCCCACCTCAACTCTAGAGGTCGTCTCCTCTGATCGGCATAACTCTTCTACGACTCTGAGCCACAAGCAGACGCTCCCTTAGACTGGATCTTGCCCACAGCATCCTGAACTAAGTCTGGACCAATCACAGCTCTCTCCTTCAGATCATCCCAACAATGGGTGATCTGCACCTCCTGCCATACAAGGCCTCAAACGGAGCCATCCCGATACTGGTGTGGAAGCTATTATTATACGCAAACTCTATCAGTGCAACATGCTGATCCCAACTGCCCCCAAAGTCCAACACACATGCCCTGAGCATGTCCTCAAGGACCTGATTCGTCCTCTCTGTCTGACCATCTGACTGAGGATGATAAGCTGAACTGAAAGACAACTTCGTCCCCAAAGCCTGATGCAAACTCTGCCAGAATCTGGACACAAACCTCGGATCTCTGTCAGACACAATAGAAGCGGGGACCCCATGTAGACGCACATTCTCATCCACGTACAGCTGAGCCAAACGATGCAAACTGAAGGTCTTCCTGACAGGTAGGAAGTGAGCGCTCTTCGTGAGCCGGTCCCAATGACCCAAACTGCATCAAAACCCCTCGCGTCAATCTTACAGTCCCATACAAAGTCCATACCGACGCTCTCCCTTCCCACTTCCACTCCGGAACGGGAAGAGGCTGAAGCAAACCAGCTGGTCTCTATGCTCGGCTTTGACCTGCTGACAGGTCCGACATCTGGATACAAAGTCAGAAATATCCCTCTTCATGTTGCCCCCCAGAATGTCTCCCGTAGATCCCGGTACATCTTCACCCCGCCTGGGTGTACCGAGTAAGGAGCTCCATGAGCCTCCTGCATGATCTCACGTCTCAGAGTGTCGTCCGCCGGCACACACACGGTCCCTGAACCTCAGACAGCCGTCCTCTGAAACCCGGAACTCAGACTCCTGACCAGCAGCAATCTCATCTCTGATCTTACGCAAACTGACATCAAGCTCCTGACTGGCCTTGATCCTGTCGATCAAGGTAGGCTGAATCTGCAACGCTGCCAACATCCCAGACCTCTCTGGACGAACAACCCAGATACCCATGCGCTGCAACTCAAGAGCAGACCTCTGCACACCAGACAAAGCACAAACGGTCCCAGATGGACCCCTCCTACTGAGCGCATCAGCAACCACATTCGCCCTACCAGGATGGTAGAGGATCTCCAGATCGTAGTCGTGCAGCAGCTCCAGCCACCTCATCTGCCTCAAGTTCAACTCCTTCTGAGTGAACAGATACTTGAGGCTCTTGTGGTCCGTATAAACTTTGCACGTTGCTCCATACAGATAGTGCCTCCAAATCTTCAGAGCAAACACCACAGCAGCTAGCTCCAGGTCGTGGGTCGGATAGTTCTTCTCATATGGCTTAAGCTGAAGAGCCATATGCAACCACCTTCCCCTGCTACATCAAACACACCCAAGTCCCCTATGGGACGCATCACAGAAAACCTCCAGGCCCTCGGTCCCCTCTGGAAGAGTCAAATCGGTGCAGTAGTCACCTCTTCTTCAGCTCCAGAAAACACTGCTCATAGGCATCGCTCCACTCGAACTGCACATCCTTCTGAAGCAGACGTGTCAACGGAATCACCAACTTGGAGAAGCCCTCCACAAACTTGCGGTAATAGCCCGCCAATCCAAGGAAGCTACGAAAATCCCCAACATTAGTAGGCCTGGCCCACTCAATAATAGCTCGAATCTTCTCTGGATCCACGGAGATACCATCCTTAGAGACCACATGTCCCAAGAATACCACCTGGTCCAACCAGAACTCACACTTCTTCAGCTTCGCATACAACTCGTTCTCCCTCAGAGTCTGGAGAACGGTCCTCAAATGCTCCTCGTGCTCCTCAGCACTCTTGGAATACACCAAGATGTCATCAATAAATACTACAACGAACTGGTCCAAGAACGGCTTGAACACCCGGTTCATCATATCCATAAACACAGAAGGCGCATTCGTCAGACCGAATGGCATCACTAGGAACTCGTAATGTCCATAACGAGTCCTGAAGGCGGACTTAGGCACATCGTCTGCCTTAATCCTCAGCTGATGATATCCCGACCTTAGATCGATCTTCGAAAACACCTTAGCTCCTGCTAACTGGTCGAACAAGTCATCAATGCGAGGGAGAGGATACCTATTCTTAATGGTAACCTTGTTGAGCTCCTTGTAGTCAATGCACAACCGCATGCTACCGTCCTTCTTCTTAACAAATAGCACTGGCGCTCCCCAAGGCGACACACTCGGGCGAATGAAGCCCTTATCTAGCAGCTCCTGCAACTGGACCTTCAACTCCTTAAGCTCTGCAGGCGCCATCCAGTATGGGGCCTTCGAAATCGGCTGAGTCTCAGGTGCGAGCTCGATCGAGAACTCCACCTCTCTGACAGGGGGAAGCCCAGGTACGTCATCCTGGAATACATCGGGAAAGTCTCTGACCACTGGTATGTCCTCCAGCTTCGCATCCTTGCGAACCTCAGGGATGTAGCACAGATATCCCTGGCATCCTTTCCTCAGAAAGTGGAACGCCTGCATCGCTGATATGACTGGCGGCGAGCACGGGAGTCCATTCCCTGCTACAATCAAACGGGGCTGGCCCGGCTCCTCAAAAGTGACTCTCGAAGCGGCACAATCAATGTGGGCATGGTGCGCAGCAAGCCAATCCATGCCCAGGATCACATCAAAACTAGTCATCTCCATCGGGATGAGGTCAGCACACAGAATCCTATTCTTGACTAACACAGGACTAGCCTTACAGACAGAATTCAACAACATGGAAGAGTCCCTAACCAATGGACTATGCACACACAGCTCAACACCCAGAGGCACAACAGGCAAACCGAGCTCACCCACCAACCCAGCAGAAATAAAAGAGTGGGTGGCTCCAGAGTCAAACAAACAGAAAACAGAACGAGAAGACAGCTGGAGAATACCTGTGACAACTCTGTCAGTCGATCGGTCTCTCTCTCCAGCCATCGCGTACACTTCTGGCTGCCAGGGGTTTCTTATGCCAGCCCGGTCTCGATCTCTGGACCCTGAAGCAGACTCAACGGCTCTACCTCCAGAATACCCTGTCCTCTCAGCCTGGGCAATCAGCAATCCTATGTCCCATGATCCACGCTAAACAGGCCCCGGACTTCTGTAGCATCCTGACCTCTGTGAAATTTGCCACAGACCTGGCACTTCGGAGCGGGAGCTGACGAAGACGAACCACTATCTGTGTGCGGTCTCTAGAGAGGTCTCCAGCTCGGTCTCCAGTAGACTGCTTCTTCTGAGAAGCAGACTGAGCCTCCTGTCGCCCTCATCGACTCTGCTTCCCTTTTGGTCCTTCCACTCCAGCTGGCGACCTCTCAAGTCAGCCTCTACCAACAAGGCGACATCAGCAACGTCCCTGAAGGTCTTGTGACGCAGGGGCGTCACAGCAGAACGGATATCAGGCCTCAGGCCGCTCTAAAACTTCCTGGCCTTCCTATGCTCGTCAGGCTCAGGTGCAAACTTAGACAGACTGATGAATTTGCGCACATACTCAACGCTCATGTCCCCGACCCTGGCGTAGTCGGTTATACTCCAGAATGCGCTGATCCTTGTAGACGTCGGGGTAGAACTGTTTGTTGAACTCCCCAGTGAACTACTCCCACGTCCAAGGCTGTGGGAACTTCCCCATAACTGACCTCCATCACTCCTTGGCTTCGGCCTTGAACAGAAAGGTGGCGAAGTCGACCTTCTGCTCCTCCTCTGAGCCCATGACACGTAGCAAGTCCTCCACCTCTGACAGCCAATGACTGGCCACCTGGGGGTCTCTTGCCCTGTCGAACGACGGCGGCTTCAGCTTCATGAACTCCTGAAGCGCCTTCACGTTCCTCCCTCTAGCATCTGCCCCAGCTGGGCCTGCTCTGCCAGCTGGTCCTCCTCCATCTGGTCCACCCCCTACAGCCATGGTCTGCATGAGCTGCTTCATAAACTGCTGAACAGCATCAGCAACATTTCCTGGAGGGTTATTTGCTCTTCTTGGCGGCATTCTGAAAGTCCAACAGCAAGCAGTTAAACTCAGATACTACCACTGACATTTCTAACAGACTGACTAACTTAAAATCCCACTAGATTAGAAACCTGGCTCTGATACCACTAAATGTAACACCCCCAAACATTGGCCTAGGAGTTAGGGGTGTCACACGCCGCGTATTATTACATAATAACGCAAGGCTCTAATAGGCAAACTTAAACAGATAAACAAATAAGGCCCAAACGAAATACTTAAATAAAGTATAATCAAATGATGTCGTAACATCCCAAAAGTATTACAAAACCCACCAAAACGAATATCAAAGCAAAAGCTAACAGAAGAGGCCCAAAGGCTCAAATTCAAATACAAGTCTCAAACGAATCAAATATCAAAATGAACTAAGCTCCAGAGCTGCAAAGTGACCCTCGCTGATCAATCTGCAATGTTAGATAAAGTAGGGGAATGAGCACACAACTATGCCCAGTAGATGACCAACTTCATCAACCAGCATGCTCAAAACATTTTACAGAATGTTAACAAATCAGAAGGAATCGAAAGAATCCAAGAGCATGTCAGAAAACAGAAGCAGAAGTCCACACCATAAGGGACTAAACAGAGTCAGAATCAGACAGAATCAGAAAACAGAGTGGGACACTAGCTGATCACAGTATACAGACAGAACAAGCAACAAGCTCGTGAACAGAACGGGGAAACCTCACTCGTAAACAGAACAGGTGTAAACACCCGTGAACAGAACGGGGAACATCACCCGTGAACAGAAGGATCCTACATAGCACGCTACGAGATAGCGTAACCAGCCAGCCAAAGGCTCAGACACAGAGATAACTAGGTCCCAAAACAGAAGCTTAAATACAGATAAGCATATGTGCACCGAAGGCACCAGAAAGCACATAGATGGCTTGGAAATCAGAAGGGGAATCCAACCCCGCAAACGGAAGTCAAAACGGAGCTCAAACGAGCAAGTTATTGCCAAAACAGAGGTATGTCCGAACTTGTGTCCGGACATCAATGTTCGGACACAAGTCGAGACTCAGAAGTTGAAATCAGACAGATGTCCGAACATGTGTCCGAACTATGAAGTTCGGACACCGGTCGAACTTTAAAACAGTAGAGGAGACAGAGGTGTCCGAACATCCAAGTTCGGACGGATGTTCGGACGTTCTTCGGAAACCAGAACGTGTAAAGTCCGAACTTGTGTCCGGACATCAGATGTTCGGACACAAGTCGAAGCCAAAATCAGAGAAGGCAGAAGGCTGTGTCCGAACTTCAAAGCTCGGACAGAAGTTCGGACACAGCGAAAACTTCAGAAAGTTTAACCGCAGAAGGACATGTCCGAACGTCCAAGTTCGGACGGAAGTTCGGACATGCCGAAAAACTCAGAAGACAGATGCAAATTCAACACGAACCAGAGGCACAAAACCAACTCAAATCAACACACGCATTTACAAAACAACCTTGGGGGTTTAATCCATTGAAATGGCATTAAAACAGGCACAAATCACACACAAACACAAGGCAATCATTGAATTAAATTGCAGAATCCGAACTCCCCAAGGCTGAACACACGGATCGAATCTGAAAGCCACCTACCTCGATTACAGCAAAGGCGAAACCCAAAACTGAAGCAGCAGAACCGAGCCAATGCAGATACCAAAGCGCAGACCGAACGCAAACCAATTCACTAAGCAAAACACAATTGCAAAACTCCCAATTCAGAAAACAGAACCCAAACTCTGAAACTGAAATCACAATCCAAAACTACACACAATCCTCACCTGAATTCGTCAACAAGGGAACCAACGGGAAGAAAACGAGCACAACGCGCAGAGGACTGAAGATTCTGGTAATCAGATTGCAGAGACCAGAATTAGAAGGAGGAAAATTCCAAAACCTAAACCTCAAACTAAATTGAGATAACCTTATACAATCTGCAAACCTGATCGCAATGAAGAAGAAGAAACGCAGAATCCACCAGTAGAACTCGGACTTCAGAACCACACTTGCAGGATTGAGTGCTTGGAAGAACGCAGCAGTAGAGAGAGAAAGCACAGAGAAGGAAGGAGCGTCTGAGGATATTCAAAACTGATGGGGTTAGTGGAGTCGTGAGAACGTGATTAGAAGGGGAATTATTTGAGAGAAAATAAATGTTAAAAGGAGAATAATCTCACCATAATTTAGAAGGAAGGGCGGAATGACTTCCTCGTCCCCGGTTTAATTAAGAAGGACTTCCATGTCCTAGATGACATGAGCCAACTTAGAATAACATTTAACGAAATAAAATAACTCGAGACTTTGGGTTATAACAATATCTAATGGTGGGGATTGATATGTAATGATAATATAAGGTTGTTTAAGACATGTTTGGTGGGTAACCATGATAATTAAGTGGGTGAATAAGTATAAGTTATGAGGAGAAGTGATTCACTTAAGATTAAGTTTATAAGAACTTAAGTGGTGTTAGATGGGGATCATTAGTGACTAAGTGAGTTAAGTAAGTTAGCTTTATTGGAAAAGTAATTAACAACCTAAAATTGAATTAATGTTTTAGGGTTTGAGAATTTGGACTCAAGAGGAGAGTATGCAACCGAATGACCAACGGTGAACGGTACAGTTCTTCTTATGACCTGCTTGCTAACGAGGTGTCCCTCGGCTTATGTGCTATTTGTTTTTGTGTGCTCACTAAACAAGATAAAGCATGCAACCGGAACATTATTTTTATTGTATTGTTGTGTGATGTTTGAAAACTAACACAACTTACTGTGAGAACTTACTAACCAACATTTAGTAAGGAATTGAGTGAGACTAAGGAACGCTCCCTAATATAAGTTTGTTATAAACCGAAAGAGGTTAACCAACAAACATTGTCTTGAGACTTCTACTAACTGGAACTTAAGGGGGGAGTGAAGAACCCGAGACTGACTCCGGTCATGCATGCTAAGGAAAAAGGGGGGTCGGTATCTATAGCAGATCCGACTTCCGCTTAAGGACTTGACATCGGACTTGTTGCCTAGGGTCGGTTGCCGGCTCAGCTACGTTGGACATACAGTCCAAGGTAGGAGGCATTAAGATGGTGCGGTAGGATCACCTAAATCCTAAATTATAAGATAAGTTGTTTATTTAACCAATGGAGTTAATAGCTCATTGGCTAGGGTTGCTTTTGACCCGACAAAAATAAACATTGAGGTAAGATGCAATCATTTCTATTTAAAGAGTGGTTTGTATTCTAAGATTAAGTAAGGTTTGAGATAAGTTGCAACCATTCCTTTTTAAAGGATGGTTTGTATTATAAGACTAAGATAAGCTACATCCATTCCTTTTTAAAGGATGGTTGTTTCTAAGGCTAAGATAAGACTATGATTGAGGTAAGATAAGGATGGACCAAGATTAAGAGGAAACATAACTTAAGGAGCTAAATAATTAACTCTCTAATTAAGGGAACGCATTTAAGTCGTTCATTATGTTTGAACTTTGATTGTTCATATTTGGACTGTTGTTACTGCACTTTCTATTATGTTGTGCATCTAATCAACCTCCAAGCTATCGACAATTAGTCGTCGTAGCCACGTTAGCTTGGGGGCCATGAGAGGATCGTACCAGCATTCGTGCTGACCCCCTTTGGGGGCTGTTTTTACTACATAGGTGAACGTTAGGAGGCGGCCGTCGCGAGAGTAAGAAGGGGGTACAAGCGTTACGGGTTAAGTGTGGCCTACGAGTTGTGCATGTACACTCGTATGGCATTTTGAGTTAGTAAGATGTATAGGATGTGAGGGGATTGTAAGAGGGATATGTATTTGGTTAAGATTGGTATGTACTAATGTTCGGTATATTCTGTAGTCAGACCGTGGCAAGGTCCTGGAATGTATTTGAATCCGCTGCAGAGTTTGTATATATGGAGATAAGTTTGTGATAACCATTATTGGATCGAGATGGGGTGTTACAAGGTTGCTACTCCCGTATGTTTTCTCACGTTCTAGTGCATTCGTAGGTTTATCTTACCGTGTATTGGTTCAATAGATGTAGTGTGTTTCCATCTTTTATTAGTTCACACTTGACTCCTTCTAGGAGTCTCTACTCACACAAGACTCAACTATGTGTCGCACTACCATACACATTCCTCATTCAAACAATTCATTTACAAATCACATTTCATGAATTATACAAACTTTAAGCTCACAATACAAACCAACAAACAACAATACCATACTAGCATCAGTGAGTGCAAACAATCTGATTCGTGCATTTATCTTGTTAGGTGATCACACAATCAAACAAGCACACAAATCGGGGTAACCAAGTTAGGATACAGAGCATGAGGAAATCATACCTTTCACCGGGGTTAACTTTACCGGGTGTTCTTGCGTTCCTCGGTTCACACTCGTTCCTTATGTCTTACTCTTGAATCACTATTTACATGTCAAATGATTCAATTAATATTTGAACACTATGGTAGGTGTATAATTGCTACTCCCGTACTTACCCCGTTATCCTGTTGTTTTGGTTTAACTTAGTGTACTTAATTCCTTAGCTTACTCACTCACTTCCAACATTCGTTTATACTTCTTAGGACCTTTATAAGTCACAAATCAACTCCTTAACATCATCTAAAACCAATACCATTCAATCCCCCATGTTTAGAACCCTTAAAAACACTCTATGTTAAATTCTGGGGGTGGTCCGGGACTTGGTCCCTACCTATAGTCCCGGACCAATGCATTGTGAAACTCTCGGCTAAAAATAACATGTGGTCCGGGATCTTGTACCTAGGTCAAGTCCCGGACCAAGCATTGGTTCTAACTCTCGGCTACATATTCAAGGGTGGTCCAGGACCTTGTCCATCCCTCAAGTCCTGGACCAAGTGCTGCAAGAACTCTCGGCCTGTTTTTAATGGGTGGTCCGGGACTTTGTCCAAGGACCAAGTCCCGGACCCTTCTAAAACCTGCTACAAGGGTGATTTTTCACCCCTTAATCAACCCTTAAATCACCCTCAAACTTTCCCTAATCTTTCCACAAGTTTTCTACATAATTAATCACCCTAAAACATGCTCTAAACCACCTCAAATCCTTGGTTAAATCCCTACTCAAATTCTTGTTCAAATTCAACAATTCAAGTTCTCACATTTTGTATTTTGCACTCTATTGCATTTCTAACTTCTTCATGCTAGTTTTTACCTTTTACCAAGCTTACCAAATCATTTAATTACCATACCAATTCATTCCTAGGCAAGTGCATTAACTAAACCCAAGTACAACTCTTGAATCCAAAGCCTTGCACACTAGCTCATTTTCTAGTTTTTCTAAGGCATTTCTATAACCCTTTGCTACAGATTTTTACACTCTTCCCCCTAGTTCCCTAAATACCATTTCAAGGCTATCAATCTACTCTACTCAACACTACAACACCTAGGTTCTCCCATCTCATTAAACCACCTCCAAACACTTACTATCTATAGAAATTTCGCCATAACCTCCTCTTAAACCTAGCATGTCCACATTCTTCTATTCTCATCAAATTCAATCCTAATCTAGCCACACCCTTACAAGGGTCCTACCAGCACTCAATAATTCCATCAAAATCATCCAAGCAACAATATAGCTCCAACTTCAAAAGCAATGGCACTTAGGCCCTTAAATCATCACAAGTTCGCAAATCTCTCTAAAATCAATTATACACATTCTCCCACATATATTTCAATTCATAGTTTGGGTTCATTGATTAAATTACCCATCCTAAAACCTAAAGCAATTTAAATCAAGCATTAAGGTTGGTTTCTTACCTTAATTCACAAATTCCTCTTTGATTCTCCTCTTGTTCCCCCTCTTCCCAAATTTGGTCAAGTGGGAATGGAGTTTCCAAACTCCATCCCAAAATTCAAGGAACACAAAAATAAGTTCAATTAAAATTCTAAACCCTTAAGAAATTCTAAATCTCTTTAAGGCTTAAACACAAGGTTAGGGTTTACCTTTTGGAGCCTTTTAAGATGGATTTTCACCCTTGAATCGAGAAGGGGGTTACCCCACCATTGGAGGGTTGAAATGAAGCTCAAAATCAAGAAGAAACAAGGCATTACAAGAGGGTAAAATTGGTCACCAAAGGAGGGAGAACAAGAATGAGTTTTTCAATGAAATTTTTACCTTAGAAGGAAGAGGAGACTCCAAGCTACAAGATGATGTGCTTTTCTCTTCAAATGGGGAAAACCCATGGAGATGAACTTCATTATTTTCGGATTTTGAAAAGAGAGATAGATAGAGAATGATGAGAGGAACACAACTATGTGTTTTATTTTTGATTTGGAGCATTTTTGTGGCTTGAGCAAGAGGATGAAGAGAGGCTGCCATGGAAGCTTGTGGAGAGCTTCAAAAATTGCCCCAGCCAGAGAAGGGAGGAGGAAGATGGTGAGAGAAAAAGAAAGGGGAGAGAGAAGAGAGAAATGAGGGAGGAGAGAGAGAGGGAAGTTACTTTTGTAACTTTTTCCCTTTTTGCTTTTCTTCTTCTTTTATTTAACTATCTAGCTAGAAATAGAGAGGGCTGCTCTCCTCATTTAAAACCGGCCCCATACTGTAGATAAGCTGGGAGAGTTTTTCGTTTTCTACTGAAAACGCTCGTTAATTTACCCGGTTTAGCACTATTCACTAACCGGGCCTGTTTTCCGGAATTTTCTCGTTTCTTTAATTTTAATGGTTATTATACTCCCATTAATGTTTATTATAGTTATTTAATGAACTATAATTTTTTTCGGGCTCGTTTGACCACTTATAGTCACGTTTTCGGGTTTTCTCGAAAAACGTGCACTAAAGCTTTATTAGCGTTTTAACTCATTATTTGAATCCGTTTTCTTCGGGAATTGTTCCCATATATTATTTAGGAATTATTAAGCCTTTTAATTTCATTTAATACCCTCTTTAAGGTTGTATATCTCCTAGGGTCACTTAACGCTTAATTTAGCGTTTTTCTTGTTGCTTTTGGATTTATTCTCTCTACCAAAATTCATTAGGCACTAATAGGCCCTCAATATCGTATTCGAGTAACTTAATCCCCATAATTAAGTTCGTGGTATTTCAAGGTAGATTAAGATGGTGTGGTGGGATCACCTAAATCCTAAATTTAAGATAAGTTGTTTATTCAACCAAAGAAGTTAATAGCTCATTGGCTAGACTTACTTTTGAAACGATAAAAATAAACATTGAGATAAGATACAACCATTTCTAATTAAAGAACGGTTTGTATACTGAGATTGAGGTAAGGATTAAGATTGAGGTAAGATAAGAATGAACTGAGATTAAGATGGATCATATCTTGAGGAGTTAAAAGGTTAACTTATTTTCCAAGGGAACACTTTTAAGTCGTTCATTGTGTGTGGACTACGTTTGTTCATATGTGGCTTGTTGTTTATTGCACTTCTCATTTACGTTGTGTATCTAATCAACTTCATGCTATTGACAATTAGTCGTCGTAGCCCCGTTAGTTTGGGGTCTATAAGAGAATCGTACCAGCAAAGGTGCTGACCCCCTCGGGGGCAACTGTTTACATTTTACACGTAAGCGCCCACAGAAGACTCATCTTGAGGGTAGGGGTGGTTAGACTTAGGACGGGTTTTATTTTAGGTACGGGATGTGCATATACACCCGTCAGTTGATATTAGAGGTTGTGGAAAACTTGTTAGACTTGGAGTGTGCTTTAAACTCGGTTGGTGGTTTTGGATAAGTATTGTAATTATTTAAGTTCGGTGTATTCTGTTAGTTCAGACCGTGGCAAGGTCCTGATGTTTGTTAAATTCCGCTGCGATGTTTATATATGCGTTGTTAAGTTTGCGATAACCACGATTCGATTAAGACAGGGTGTTACAAAAAGTGGTATCAGAGCGTAACTACGCTCTGATGACTAGGAATTACCGAACTAAGGTGAATACCGAGTTAGAGTTTGATTTATGGGTTAAGGGTTGAGAGATAGAGCGAGGGGTGTGTTAGTTAGGACTTCCCGATGCTTACCGGATATCGATAATACCTAAACCCACCCTTCACTTCCCTAACTTTGAATATGGGGAACAAACGCCAGAGAGAAGAAAGCCTTCTCCTACTCGGGGAAACCCGATCTGGCAGTTAGTTAACAGTAGACAATAGGAGAAACACCTTGTTGTACAACAGTCTACGAGAACTTGAAGGTCCTAATTGGAGCGCAACAGTCGCTGCCAACAGAATCCTACCAATGAGAGAACAGTAATTATCGGCTACATGGGTCGACATGCTATGCAGTCGAGATAATCCGCCATACCAATAAAAAAAGAAAAGCACTAGAGTGCAATGCAGAGGAAAAGAGAAGTGAGAGGATACCAGACAGTAGTCCAAAGGAGCATAACAGCGGGATAATACCGCGCAGGAGAGTAAAGACTTCCTAAAGGTATACTAAGAAATGGGGAACTTTAAACACCATACAACTTGGAAGGTTACCAAAACTTGACTGACATAGCGCAAACAACCATGAAAACGCACAAAAATTGTGTACCGAAGTAGAACTATGACATAGTGCCTAAAGGAGAATCAGTACTTAGTAACCACGGCAAATGCGTGGAAATGGGGGTGAGGATTAAGACGTAAGTAAATAACGAGGGGTTCCCTCAAAACGAGGAACACCTTGACAAGTGACTATACTGTTAAAACAAACAGTAAACTGTCTAAATGACCAGTTATCCAAAACAAGAAGACAGCGAGAGAGTCAGGTAGACTACAAGCTACATGGAGATTAGGAGAAAGTACCACTACCGACGTACACAGTACCGATAACCCATCTTGCATGGCGCACTTGCCATGGCAGGTGCTGCCACGATAAAGCTATACAGGAAGCCATCATGGCAAGATAGTAGAATGCTATAGATATAATGCATATTAATACCGGATTGTGAATCCTTAAGAACTGAGGAACGAGAATTTGGAAGGGCTTGGCGGCCTGACCATAGTGAATTAAGTTGGCGGACCAGTCAGTGAAGAGCTAGACTTAGCCATATTACTTAACGATGTAAACATCAGTAACGATTCATAACCTAAGACTTATAAATCTAAGTCCCAGAGAACCCATATTAACGACAAACAACTGACACTGTAGGTAAGTATACCAATCACGAACCTCGACGGGAAGAGCCAAAAATACCGCTCCACAATACGAGCAAAACCCTAGGTAAGTAATAACCTACAAGGAATGTATTACGAGATACAATGAAGGCGGGTGACACAACAACTTTCAACGAGAACGAGATAAAACTCCCAGAATGATCACCAAGAATACCAGTAATAATATTCTTCATTAAAGATGTTCGGAAACCCCAGAAACGGAATCAGAGAAAATAAATTTAAGCAATGACCTACCTAGGATCAGAGACATACAATCCCGAAAGAGAGAAGCTTAGAGGACTACAACACAGGGTTGCTATAGTTGAGCCAAACGAAATGTATAAACGATGATTAGTATTGAATGCCTAACGCATAAACACCCAAGTATGATCAATCATTGATGGGTGGTGAAGCCCATGAAAGTTGAACACAACATTCAGATGGAGACACATGTTAGCTAGAATAAATATCTAACGGAGACACAGTATGGCCAATGCTTAATACGAATAAATTCTATGTGAGCGAGAGTATCGTTGCAGACACCGAATAATGTCGGATTACCTGAATGAACTTCCATAGTGGGAAACAACATGCAGCAGCTTACCATGAAATCCAATACCACATCAAATGATGTAACCTAACATATAATGGAGTACAAAGAACTAGTATTTATGAAGTTAATTTACTAATGAGCTAGAGTACAAACAGTGAACCGACCACAGGCTCTCACTCAAGAGAAAATAAAACACTAGGAGCTAATGACAAATGAGTTAGCAAAACAATCACAAATGAATTATAAGAGCTCTTATGTATTGCCATGGGACTATTGATGTGCGCAAGCGGCTATGTGAAATTCAGTGTTTACATTATGTCATTTAAATGCCTAAGAGCCATGGGACTATTGTTGTGTACAGGGGGCTATGTGAAATTCAGTGTTTAAATTATGTCATTTAAGGGCCTAAGAGCCATGTCATTAAAGGGCCTAAGAGCCATGTCATTAAAGGGCCTAAGTGCTAAGCAATTTGAGGTTTATGCAATTGTATTGTGAATTGAAGTAGTTGGAGTGTAATTGGTGTGTGTGAATATCCACTAAGGACGTGATTAACTTGGGTTCATTTGAGGAGAAAATCTATGCATTTGGGCATACTAATATAGTAGAGAAGTAATGGCAAAATTTGTATAGAAACCAAGTGTATTAAGTGTTAAGTGAGTTACTATGACCTAGGACTTACTAGGAATCATTAAAGGATAACTGAGTAAAAATGAGTGAACTAAGGTGTACTTATGAGATAGAATGACCTATAATTTAATTGTGGAGGAATTTCTAGAATGGGCACCAATGAGAATAGAGAGATAATACGAATGATGGGGGTGGAGAATAAACCACTCTTTTTAGGGTGGGGATACCTCTCCTTGTTGTGAGGCCTTTGAGTGGGATTAAACCTTCAAAATGGGCTCTCACTTATCAGAGATATAATCATAAACCCTTGAAATTCCCTTGGAATGTTCCAATTACATACATATAGAAAGAAGACTGCATTGATAGACTTTACGTCAAATGCATAGAATTACAAAGTAGTAATCGTCAGAAACAAACACTGTGAGTGTACAATGTGGCACGTCTAGTGACCAACCCTCATAAGAGCTTGTGACTCAATGAATTACCTCTTCATTAGTCAGCCAAAGTACTCGGTAAACAATATCATAGATGATGAATGAAAGTGAAAGAGACTAACCTACACGTGAACCCGAAATTTGAAGCAAAACATCTTCACATTAAAGATAATGATCCTACGATATGATACGGCAACCGCCATACACCCGAACCTAGAGAACTCACAATGTATGTTACACCATGATGGGACGGGGTATAAGACTAGACGTTGGAGTGAACGATTGAGGAGTTGCACCATCAATGGGCAACAGAATAAAGGCAAGCTACTATAGTAACAGAGGCCGTAAAACAATATTTGTCTATAAATAAGTTACGGTTCACAGCAAAGTGACCACTATATATAAACCGTCAAATGTTGACACGAAGGTAATTAGATTTATGAGTTAAAACCGATGTAAGTGAGGAAAGGAGCTGGCAAACGAACGTGCATTAACGCCAGTAATCTACGCCATGCTATGAAAGATTTTTACAGGAAACACACTGCTCATTCCTTAAGGAACTCGAAGTGCATTCCTAGTGGATCGAACACGAGAAACAAAATAATATGCTCTAAGGAAGGAGACCTCAATTACTTAAGGATCGAGTCCGTACTCAATACAGAAAGAAGCGAGAGCATATCATATTTAAGAACACAATAAATAGATTTCCCATGATTAAGTCCAAGAAGAACAATAAGTGTTATTATGGAACGATGAAAGAGGAGATCGACAACAGAATACTTCATAATTAGCAATAACTAAACGTGTGACAGACACTACGAGTATACTAAAACGAGATGTGGGACGACTGCACTCCACAGGAGCTTGCAGGCTTGACCGACTTATTTATGAGTTAGTCGGGTAAGTAGTAATGCATTAGTTTGGTACCCCATGCATGTAAATGAGTAGTGTAAGGAACACGAGAAGTAGTCGACTCCGTACCACGGTCAGCGATGCAAGTTCAGACCAGAGCAGCTACTACCACAAACAGCTGAAGAGATAGAACTCAGTTAAGCTAACGACACAAGAGAAATCAGAGAACTCATTCCAGACGGAAAATGATTAAGCATTATGAAGTGCGAAGAGCACGGATTATTAAATACAGACATTTGACATGTCTATAAATTTAAAGAAAACTGTAAAGGGCAATAAGCACTAAACATTAGTTTCAGATTAAGCATCATCTTCAGACCAAAGGTCAGTTGAGATAACAATTTAGGCAATTGAGAGAACACTAAGAGCATGAACATTAGATCTTCAGAGAGAATGGGATAAACAAACTATAACTCATTAAGGCCGTGTATAAATAAAGATAACATGCGTCCAATGAGAGACCTTTATTCCTAAGTTACAAGGATGAAAAGGGATGCAAATACATCAAAAGGAGAAAAACGAGCAAACTAAGCCCTAAGGTTATCGGAGTCACGCAACGGAAGCTAGCAGATCGGTACCTTAAAAGTTTGGTATACCTAACGAACGGGAAAAGGAATGATGGATCTCACATCTTCCAGTTGAATAATATACGACTTATCGACCTAATGCCTTGTAGCATTAGAGGCTACACTGAACCCACTTGCGAGATAAGTACAAATACCGATAAGATGGCTAAGACCCTCTGATCGGATCATAGTGAGAGATGGGCTACATAGAAGCCATAATGCTCCATGAGAACTGAAACTTCTTGAACTTATGTTCAAGGTTGATATAATGTTGATTACGTGGGCGTAATCCATTTTAAGGAGGTAGAGTGAAAAACCACTTAGCGTATGTTTAAGTACCGAATAAATAAACTACGATGTGCATAGCACAAAAGAATTTCTTTTAATACATATGTATACATTCTGAGATTAATTATGGTCATTGGACACAGAAGATGCGAATACCATAGATAATACATACCTACCTTGTTAGCTCCGCGCGTGAGAATACAAGTGAGGAGGATTAGAGAGACTCTAGGGGATTTAGAATCCGTACAGTATATATTTATATATGAGACCGAATATGGTAATAGTATGAGGTATGAATCGATATGATTATGAGATATGAGTCGGTATGAAACCGATGTAGAACCTAATGGGAATTAAATTCCCTAGGTAATTGCTGAGAGGAGAATTTAGAATGATTGATGGACTAAGTCCACACTTTGGAGATGTAGTGATTATGACTAGAATGAATAAAAGATAGAAAATTGAAAATGAGTGAATTATTTGATGTTTGAAATTGACGTGGGAGGTGAAACTTGATTCTCGGGGATCAAGGGAAACCAAACACAAATTAGGGTGAAAGGATAGTTCAACACTGATGCTGATCACATCAGGGTCGGATGATTCCGGAGACTCCCTTCAGTGGTCCCAAATAATCACGTTAAGAATAGATGCATTAGCATAAAGTGGAATTGGAGTTTACTTGTATTTTTAAATAAATGAATTTTCTTTTACTTGGTCTTGTAAAAAGGATTCTTTTTTTTACTGAGTCTCGCTCATGAAGCCGAGGACGCATGTGCCTTCGTCTTCTAACCGATGACATGGGGAGAATGCATCAAAGGGAATTTTGAGTGTTATTCATGCTGAGACATGTTGTGTGGTATTTGTAGCATATATATATGACAGATCATAGGAGTCTGTAGTTTATATACATAAACATGATCTATATGATCTATGGTATAAGTTACCTGTGCTCTAATGATATAAGATGCATGGGAACTTTGGGGACAAAGTTCTTTTAAGGGGGGTAGATTGAAATATCCCAAACCTTAATTACTTTTATTAATCATGAATTAATTAAATAAAAGTAATTAATGAGAGATTAAGGAATTAAATACCCTTAAATAAGTAAAAGGGAATAATATAAAATTTAAATAAACCCTAAAAGTCGTTAGGAAATATTTACGAACCCTAAAACGATATTATTGAGTTTTGGAGAAAGAAATATAAATGGAAATAAAATTAAACGTTTTTACAACGAAAAACGTGTCGCAAATATTTTATAAGTGAACACGAGGTCTTAGACACCTAATAATATTATTTGGGTAATTTTAGAGGCATTGGAAAATTGGTTAAACAGTCAGAATAAAGATGTCGCGTTATCGCCTAAAATGGCGAAACGCAAACCAGTTAGAAATTAAATACTAATTAGTATAATTTAAATAACAATAATAATTATTGTCTGGAAATATAAATTTAGAATCATAAAATGATTCGTCTCGGTAAACGGAACATCGTGTTTCAGATGACATGAAAAACGGGTCTAAAATAAGCTAGAAACAACATATATATGTATCGTTGGAAAAAAAACAAGTGGGCCGACCCGCCCAACATGACTGGGCCGGCCCAGTCTATTCTCAGCACTCATGGTAATAATCAGCCCACCTCTCTAAACTAAAATTTCCTTACTGAATCAAGGAACTCTACATTCAATCTTCATTCTCTAGACTCACGGTAAATTACAACCCTAATTATATCATCCTCTCCCTTAGAGTACAATCGAAACCCAAGGATCGAAGAGGACCACAAGCAAAATCGTAACCCACTGGAAGAATAAACTCCGATCGAAGAGGGCAAGAGCTGGAGACAAACACCATTACTGAGAATCCTTAAAGGTGTACATCAATAAAATTAACATAATTACTTTCTTTCTGTCCGATAAATTTAAGGTTTGTTTGATTATTTTTGGAAAAACGAGAGTCGAGTTTCTGTATCCATTGTGAATTGAAATTAAAGCCTTGTTTTAGAAGTGATTTGGTTACTGATTAAGTTCAATTTTTAGGGACTTTTGTTGTTAATGAATTGGTGGATTCGAGTTGATTTATGACTGTGAAAAAAATTAGGGAGTTTGGCATCTATTTTGATTGTGAAATTGTAACACCCCTACAACGCCCCTATCAACTACCGAAATCGCAGCGGAAATAACCAACCAACAATAACTAAACGCTTTGGTGTTACAACGCCGTTAACCACCCACGTGGTTAACTAGGCAGAATAAATACAAGTGTATCGGTCTGATGATCAGTCTCCCGAGCATAGAATCTAACTTCCATATATACATAACATAACCAACCATACCGAGTATTTAATTTACAACACACCTACAACCATAATCTTTCACCACCGTACAACAGCGGTATCAAAATGTAATGCCTCGGGAGCACAGGCGCATCCCGGGCTCCACTACCAACATGTCCAAAGTACATCACAACCTAGGACCTAGAGCCACTCTGCCTCTTCGATCCTCATCTGCAATAAAATATGGAGCCCCCGAGGGGTCAGCAACCTTTGCTGGTATGGCTAACGCGCAGCCCATCGACTACCGGGATACGCGCAAAATTGTCATAATAACATGGCATTCATTTTAGAACATCCAACATATATATATATATACCATAGCATAGCAAGGGAAATTGCATAGCATCACAACATCAATACATAACACCATAAAATCGGTTCTCACAGGAACCTTCCACCATAGTTAGTATACCATGTGAGCCTAGAGATTTTTACCAACCCCATGTTAAGCTCGTTACCATCCTCGTTACCGTCCGGTATATAGAACGGTTAACTTATACCAAAGGTGTGTCGGATATAGTAATCCCAAGCACACCGAAATAACATACGTATGCCCCTATGGCCCGACGTGAGTCAGTAACTAGCTTTGGATAAGCTAAGGGAAGGTAGAAACCAAATTGGAATACCACCTATACATACACCAAGAAGCCGAACCGGATATGATATCGACCCCCATCCATCACACGCGTGGCCGGAACAACCGGACTCCTCACTCCCCCCCGGTTAGCACTTGTTAGTGATCACACAATATTTTGTTAAGCAAAAAAAAAACCATTTAGGTCTTGTTAGACAACCAAGGGAAAGGAGTCATAACCTTACAACATCATAATGTATAACAACTGTAAACTCTTTTCATGCCTTAATCTTATAAGGTCGTAACACACAGAAAAGCAAACAACACCCAAGCCGGTGTAAACCGGTAGGCAACAGACTGCAAGAAAACCATACCTCGGTCCTTGCCTCGACTGGTTTCCACCTTGAGAGAATCCTAAACACTTTAGTAACGTCGGTTAATTAACGCACTAGTCCACTGTCACATTAACTACTTCACATTTCTAGTTATCACATTTCCACATTTTGTTTTAACTTCCCATCTTTTAAAATGTCATTATAACACTCCTAACATGTCTTATGTAACCTTATAATATCATTCCTAACTTATCCCTATCATTAGACATCATTTAAATACCTAAAAACCAAGTTTTATAGTGGTCCGGGACTTGGTCCCTAGCTTAGGTCCCGGACCATATGCTAACTCAGCTCTCGGGGGTAATTCAGGGGGTGGTCCGGGTCCTTGTACAAGACCCAAGTCCCGGACCACATTGCTTTGTGACCCTCGGCCTATTTTACACCCCTGGTCCGGGACTTTAACCAGCACCTAGGTCCCGGACCAAACCTACAGAATTGATAAAATGTCATTTTTTCAAATGTTTTTACCTTAGTTCTCCACCTTCATTAATTGTATAACTTTACCAAGTGTTCCTAGGTATATTCTAATGTCTAGATATCATCTTAAACACACCTAAATCCATGTTTCACTTGTTACTCATTTTATCCTTATAAATTCACTAACACTTATAACACTTTACATTAGGTTTCTAAATGATGTTTCTTACCTAAGAAAACTACTATCCCAAAATGCTTTCTCCTTATTTTTAACACCATCTCCCAAGCATCATCTCTCACAACTAATTCCTTATATCATTACTTCAAATCCTTTTTCAAGTTCATACTTCCTCCTTAATTTACCAAAGTTTGCCTAAGTCTTTACCTAAGTCCAAAATGACTTTGGTACATACTAAAATCTCAAGCTCATACCTAAGTCCTTATCACACTCTAGAGTACTTCCTAGTTCATCAAAATTCCTTTAAAACATCATGAACTCCTTATTCATTTCCTAAGTTTTCTAACTCACCAAACCTTATGTAAACACTTAGAACTTCTTGCTTCTTACCTAAATTTTGACATGGTTCCCCTAGAACATTACTAAGCCTAAACACTTTGCTTTCTCCTTTAAACACACAAGAACATCTAAAATCACCAAGAACACTCTCATACACAACTTCACCAAATTCACACTATATCACATATAGTGCATAATTTAAATTGCATGGCACTTAGGCCCTTAAAATGCATGGCTCTTAGGCCCTTAAGGTGCTTAAATCATAAACACTGAATTTCCACAATATATATGCCTTTAACCTGCAAATACACTCAACACACATATGCCCTTTACTAGTCTCTTGAGAACACTTTACTAAGTCATTCACCATTTGCTCTTTAGGTAGTTTTAATAAGCATTTATAAGCTCATTTCTCCTAAGGCATTAAACAACATTAAGTTAGTAGATTTACCTCTTTTTCCAAAACACTTCCTTCTTGATTCCTTACAAAACCGTATGGTATTTTGATTCCTTGTCAAGTTCTAGACAATATACAAACACCATAATGAGTATTCAAGCTTTGAGCTTCATCTCATTGTAAACCCTAATTTTACATTGTTTCAAAAACATTAATGTAGTTTTTTACCTTGATCTTGAAGGGAGTTTGAATATATAACAAGAGAGGACTCCACCTAGTCCATGAAGAGTTGAAATGAAGCTAGAACAAAGTCACACAAAGAGCTATATCAATGTGTATTTTCGGTCAAGGTAAGAACATGGAGGAAACATGATTTTTCTTTGAGATTCCTTACCTAGAAGCAAAGGAGATCAACAATATGTCAAAATACAAGCTCAAGCTCCTTCAATGGTAGAACACCTTGGCACCGAAATGGGGCTCTTGGAGTTTTGAGAAGATAGGAATGAAGAGCTTGATGAGAGGAAGAGATTGGTGGTGTTTGTTTTTGATTTGAACAAGTGAGCAAGATTTTACAAGTGGTCAAAGCTAGAGTTCTAATGGTGGTGGTGGTATTACCGTGAGAGAACAAGAAGAAGGAAGAGAGAGGTGGGAAACCGTGGAATGAAGGAAAGAAATGAGAGAATGAGATAGAATTACTTTTAAGAGATATTTGTAGTATAAAGTAAAAAGTAGTTTACTTAGTTTTCTTTACTTACTTATTTTAATTAGAGAGTGGTGAGTCACCACACTTGAGAAAAACCGGCCCCCTTATTAATATGAGGGTATAGTCTTCATTTGTCAATTTAATTACTTAATACAACATATGTTATAAACTAGCTTATAAAAATCACTATTCACCTAAACAAGGCACTTAGAAGTGAAATTTTTGATTTCCCATTAATATAGCCACCCAAATGTGATACTATATAGTACACATATATATTTAAGAGTAATGATGGACATTTAGCCATTCAAAACCCATTTACAAGACAATTTTTCAAAAATGTGCTTTAAGACTTCTTAAAGCACATTTTGTGTTTTAACTTGTTTTCAAGCTTGGTTTCCTTTGGTAATTGATTTAATATGTTCATTACTACATATATAAGGTCTTGGTAAGTTCATTAGGTCTTACCCAAGCCTATTCCAAGCTTAGAGCACATTTTAGCTCTTATTGACTTTAAAGCACATTTTGTGTTTTCTTTTGTTTAAATTGTTTACTAATGTTTCTAAGACTCTTTTTAGTCTTAATAATTCATGATTTAATGTTTAACCAACATACCAAGGTTTGGGGTATTTCAATCTACCCCCCTTAAAAGAACTTTGTCCCCAAAGTTCATACTTCCCACATATCTTACTATTAGAACACGGGAAACACTTATATAAACAATACTTCCAAACATCCTTTCCAACATTACCATCATTCTTACACCACAACGGACTCGAGGTCCTACCACATAATACCATTCAGACACAACGGTCTGTAACATAACATAGACATTGTATACATATACATGTCGTACACAACCATAACCGAAACGGCTCTACCCCCCTTAAAAGGGGTACGCCCCGTACCCTATACATATAAACGCTAAGAAGCAAACAATGACGGGTGCTTCGCCTTCATCTTTTCTTCCAGCTCCCAAGTGGCCTCCTCAACGTCCTGGTTAGACCAGAGGACCTTCACCATTTTCACAGACTTATGGCGAGTGTCTCGAGTCTTAGTATCCAGAATCCGTACGGGAGTCTCCACTGATCGCATGGTCGGCTCTAAAGTTAGCCTTTCCGGCTGAAGCACATGAGACGGATGAGACATATACTTCTTCAACTGGGACACATGAAATACATCATGTACCTTGCCCAGCTCGGCGGGTAAATCAAGTCTATAAGCTACCGGGCCGATCCGCTCCGTCACAACATAAGGCCCCACATACTTTAGGCTCAACTTGCCCTTCTGGCCAAAACGAAATACTCCCTTCATGGGGGATACTCTCAAAAATACCTGATCGCCCACGGCGAACTCCAGGTCACGTCGGCGCACATCTGCGTACGACTTCTGTCTATCCTGAGCTGCTTTCATATTAGCCCTGATCTGGCGAACTTCTGCCTGAACTTGCTCAAGATACTCTGGTCCTATAATGACCGTCTCACTCGACTCATCCCAGCATAATGGCGTGCGGCATGGTCTACCGTACAATGCCTGGAAGGGAGACATCTTGATCGATGCATGATAACTATTGTTGTAACTAAACTCGATCAGATGTAACTTATCAATCCAGCTGGTCTGAAAGTCAAGTGCACAAGCACGTAGCATATCCTCAAGTGTCTGGATGGTGCGCTCACTCTGACCATCTGTCTGTGGGTGAAACGCTGTGCTCAATTTCAGTTCAGTACCAAGTGCCTCTCGTGTAGACTTCCAATATCTGGATAAGAATCTGGTATCTCTGTCAGATACAATCGTTTTCGGAACCCCATGATGTCTTACAATCTCTTTGTCGAAGAGCTCTGCAAGCTTAGCCACTTTCCAGGTGTCCCTCATCGGTATGAATCGAGCCACCTTGGTCAGTCGGTCTACCACAACCCAAATCATATTCAGACCTCCCCTTGTAGGCGGAAGCCCTACCACGAAGTCCATAGATATGTCATGGAACTTCCACTCCACTGGCATTGGCTGCACCATACCACCAGGCCGTCGGTGCTCAAACTTGACCTTCTGACAAGTGAGACACCTCAACACATAGTCATTCACATCCTTTTTCATTCCAGTCCACCAAAAATATCTTTTCATACCTTTATACATCTTTGAAGCTCCGGGGTGAATCGATGTCGCAGAACAATGGGATTCACTCAGTATGCGCTCCTTCAGCTCAGCGCTACTTCTCGGTATACACAACCGGCCATTAAGCCTAATCAGTTCATCATCGTGGAGTCTGAAGTCGTACTTCTGACCCTCGAATGTTCCATCAATAAGCTTCTGTCTAATCTCCACCATATACTGATCCGTGATCTGAGCACTCCGCACCTCTTCAACCAAGCCAGTATGAGAGACTAGCGAATGGAGAGAGTGTGCTCGGCGACTCAATGCGTCAGCTACCACGTTTGCCTTACCCTCCTTGTACTGTAAATTGATATCATAATCATTTAAGAATTCAACCCACCTTCTCTGCCTCATGTTCAACTCTTTCTGAGTGAACAAGTATTTCAAACTCTTGTGGTCGGAATAGATTGTCACGCTTACCCCATACAAATGATGTCGCCATATCTTCAGCGCGAAGACAATGGCCCCCAATTCTAAATCGTGGGTAGGGTAGTTCTCCTCATGCTTCTTCAGCTGTCGGGAGGCGTAAGCCACGACCTTCCCGTGTTGCATCAACACACAACCCATACCCCTGCCTGATGCGTCGCAATAGACCTCAAAACCATCTGGACCGTCTGGTAATGTCAGAACCGGTGCAGATGTCAGAGCATCCTTGAGACTCGTGAAAGCTCTCTCACAGTCGACTGTCCACTCGAATGGTGCATCCTTTTTCATCAAGGAAGTCATCGGCTTCGAGACACTGGAGAAGTCCTTCGCAAACCTCCTATAATAACCTGCCAGACCGAGGAAGCTCCTGATGTCGGTAACTGTCTTCGGCCTAGGCCAGGTGCGCACTGCATCTATCTTTGCCGGATCAACAGCGATCCTGGCCTCAGAAATCACATGTCCAAGGAATGATACTTGGTTCAACCAAAATTCACACTTAGAAAATTTAGCATACAGCTGATTTTTCCTCAACGTTTGCAATACATCTCTCAGGTGGCTTTCATGCTCACCTCTCGATTTCGAATACACAAGTATGTCGTCGATGAAGACTACCACTGATTTGTCCAACTGATCTTGGAACAAACGGTTCATTAAGTCCATGAACTTTGCTGGTGCATTTGACAAGCCAAACGGCATAACTGTGAACTCATAATGCCCATACCTAGTTCTGAAAGCTGTCTTTTCGATATCACTGTCACGGATGGCAATCTGGTGGTATCCGGAACGTAGGTCTATCTTGGAGAACACTGATGCTCCCCTCAGCTGATCAAATAGATCGTCGATGCGTGGTAAGGGGTAACGGTTCTTCACCGTAACAGCATTCAGCTCCCGATAATCAATACATAGGCGGAGGCTACCGTCCTTCTTCTTCACGAAGAGGACCGGCGCTCCCCATGGTGACACACTAGGGCGGATAAAGCCCTTGTCGAGTAGGTCTCTCAGCTGCTCCTTGAGCTCTGTCATCTCTGCTGGAGCCATACGGTAAGGTGCTTTAGCAATGGGTCCGGTGCCCGGAACTAGATCAATCTCAAACTCAACCTCTCGTGCTGGCGGCATGCCCGGCAGTTCCTTAGGAAATACATCAGGAAACTCCGACACTACCGGCACATCTGGGCTAAACTCAGGGTCTCTCTCTATGTCCTGGACATAGCAGAGGTATACATCACTCCCTCGTCGTAACTCGTGATACATAGCCATGGCGGTGATGATCTGAGTTGAAGGCTCTCTGGGCCTCTGGCGGTAAGATATGGTAACCCCAGATGGACTCCGAAGAAGCAATCGATGCTCGGCACATAGGATTCTGCCCTTGTACCGCTCCAACCAGTTCATCCCGACAATCACATCAAAACCCAATCCGTCGAACTCTATCAAGTCGATCGGAAACTCCTCATCCCTGATTCGAACAACAGCATCTCGGTAGTAGCGGGTACATCTGATCCGCTCTTTCGACGGGAGAGTAACCACGAAGTCTGGCTTCTCTTCACCGTCTAACCCCAGCCTCTTCGCAAATGATAGCGAAATGAATGTGTGTGAGGCTCCAGAGTCGAACAAGATCGATGCATCCACGCCATTCACTGGAAAGGTACCGGTGAGGATTGTGCCGCTCTTGCCGGCTTCTGCCTTATTGCAGACACTCAGTATACCTCCCGTTCCGAGTGCACAGCCTAATTCATTGGCAAACTAATAAGTATTGGGTAACAACACGGTTTATATGCTTCAAACAACTCCACTTTATTCATTAACACACTCTTTTTACAATATTCATTGGCTTATACTGTCGCCATGTTTTACACTTACAACATCCCTAATACACACGGGTTTATCACATCACACAATTATACAAGGCTTAAAACTGTCTGAAGGTCAAATTTAAACGTCCGGGTTTCATGTGTGTGGCATTGATCACTGCCGACGGTGCGGTATTCAGTTTGATCTTCCTGATGCCATGGTATAGCATCCTTGATTGTCCACCCATGATTAGTACATCTCCCGATTTCAGCAGTAGCTTCTTTGCGAGGTCAGCATGCTTTTGCTCGCCATACACAAACACTGCGGTATCACCAATGGACCAAGACACCACGGGTGCTCCCTTACTTAGAGACTCGGGTGACTCGTCCTTGTCTTGGTGCATACCTAACCGTCCACCTTTCTGGTAGAAGTTTACAATGCATAGATCTGCTTTTACACTTAGAATTGATTCCGTTTCAACTTGCTGAGCAATTCCCACGGCGTGGTCAACGACCGCATGGAACTCCTCCGGTATACTTGATACTGTTGCTCCGTCTTCAGCTCGCACTTCTTGATATGACTTGGTGTAAGGGTTCCAGTCCTTACCCATGCACATCATCTTCAATTGCATCCTTGCTCCGTTCGGGTATTCGGGTGTGTAGAACCCTCCTGGTTTTGCTCCAAGTTCGTCGCACCGTCTGATGATATGGATTTGTGCTTCCGGTGTCAGGTATCCATTTAAGAGTATCATACCTGGCTGGATAACCTGACATTGCTCCAATGGAAAGTCGGTGATGTTGATGGTGGTTTCTTCAGGGTCTGGTGTGGGCGGGATTGGATAGCAGATATTGAAGGTTCCTAAGTTTCAAATTGCCTAACTTTAGGTGTTTTCCACATTATATTCTAACTCTTTACTTATTTGTTTATACCCTTAGACTTGCTAACACTCATGCATGAAATGCGGTAAGCAATCACTTTTTCATTTAACAGTTTAGGCGGTACCTGGTCTCGAAGAGGATCCTGGTGCCTCAGACCGGTCCACCACATTTAGGGCGGCCTTGCCGGACCCCGTAGCCTTCCCCTTCTGGGATTCAGTGTACTTCTTGTCAGAAGCCTGCTGAGTAATCGCCTTCGGGCCCTCAGTGGTCGTGGTAGTATTACCCTTCCACTGCCCCTTTGGCTTATAGTTCCTGCTGTTGGGGTTCGTCCAACACTCAAACTCACGGTGCCCCATCTTCTGGCAGTGACGGCACCTCACATCATTCCCCTTGCAGTCTTTGCCGGGGTGGTCTCCATTGCACCACTTACAGTAAAAGTGGCGCTCCGGTCCAGAACCCGCGCTAGCTGCTATAACAACACACAATCAATACTCACTTCCCATCTTAACAACACACATCTCAACTAGATACACATGGTTAAGTAATTACCCTTAGGCGGGTAGGAGCGTAGAGGCTTCGCCGCGTACGCATACGTGAGCTTCAGTGGCTCATCAGCTGTGGTGGTCTGGGCTTGGCCCTTGTCACCCTGGTACTGGCCCTTCTGGGGCTGAGGGTAGGGTTTCTTTTTCTTCCCTCCCCCATACCCTTGCTGACTCTGGCCCTCGTTGGTGGCCTTGCGCTTGTGCGCATTCTCCTCGTCCCTCAGACGGACGGTAATTTCAACCTTAGCAGCGGCATGATAGCACTCCTGAATTTTAGGATGTCAGTCATGCCCCGCAAAACAACTTATCAACTCACATTAACATTCACTCATGGTATAGATTGATTCACAATAAGGTACTCTAATTACCTGCAAGGTAGTATACTCAGCTGGCCCCATCCCATAGCGGAGACGGTGGCTTAGTCCATTGTAGAACCGGTTCACCAACACTCGGTTCGAGTACCCAAGGTCTGGTAACAGGTGGATAAGGCCGGTGAATGCTGTGTAGTAGTCATCAACCGACATCTTATCCCCCTGCCTCAGACTATCCAGCTCGAGGCGCTTGGCCTCCTGCACGTGCACCGGGTAGTACTTGGCTCGCAGTAGAGCCGTGTACTCCCTCCAACCAAATTCAGGATCAGCCATCCTATCCTCCTTCACCAATTTCCACCAATTCTGTGCCGTACCCTTCAAGTAGTAGGCAGCAAGACGGACCTTAGCTTCAGCAGGTACTGCCAAGGTCTCGTAGGCGGTCTCCAGTTCGGAGATGTACGCCTCCAGTTTTCGGGGATCAGTCTCCCCATTGAACGATGGCGGTCTAAGATCAGCCAACGCCTTGACCCAATTGGTCTCTCGTGGCGGTGGTGGTGGTGGCTGAACTCCGGGGTGTTGCCCTTGCTGTATAGCAGCAAGCAGATCGGGTACCAACTGGGCTACGGCGGCTGCAACTGCCTCAGCCATAGTCTGTGCCGTAGTATCATCGCCCTGGTTACCCAAATCTCCAGTACCGCGCCCGCGGCCTCTCCCTCGTGGTCTACCTGCCATCTGAATTCATATGAACATTTCATTAGCATTATGCTTGCACACTTATCGGTCCAATGGTTATAGCATCTTCCCAACAACCGGGTAATTCCACACTTAGTTAGTGGTTAACCTTTCCAAATCTGTTCACTTAGGTATCTGTAGCTAGGTTTCCTAACTCGGTATATCCCTAAGCTCGGTATTCCAGTCATCAGAGCGATACTTCGCTCTGATACCACTTTTTGTAACACCCCTACAACGCCCCTATCAACTACCGAAATCGCAGCGGAAATAACCAACCAACTATAACTAAACGCTTTGGTGTTACAACGCCGTTAACCACCCACGTGGTTAACTAGGCAGAATAAATACAAGTGTATCGGTCTGATGATCAGTCTCCCGAGCATAGAATCTAACTTCCATATATACATAACATAACCAACCATACCGAGTATTTAATTTACAACACACCTACAACCATAATCTTTCACCACCGTACAACAGCGGTATCAAAATGTAATGCCTCGGGAGCACAGGCGCATCCCGGGCTCCACTACCAACATGTCCAAAAGTACATCAACAACCTAGGACCTAGAGCCACTCTGCCTCTTCGATCCTCATCCTGCAATAAAATATGGAGCCCCCGAGGGGGTCAGCAACCTTTGCTGGTATGGCTAACGCCCCAGCCCATCGACTACCGGGATACGCGCAACCAATTGTCATAATAACATGGCATTCATTTTAGAACATCCAACATATATATATATACCATAGCATAGCAAGGGAAATTGCATAGCATCACAACATCAATACATAACACCATAAAATCGGTTCTCACAGGGAACCTTCCACCATAGTTAGTATACCATGTGAGCCTAGAGATTTTTACCAACCCCATGTTAAGCTCGTTACCATCCTCGTTACCGTCCGGTTATATAGAACGGTTAACTTATACCAAAGGTGTGTCGGATATAGTAATCCCAAGCACACCGAAATAACATACGTATGCCCCTATGGCCCGACGTGAGTCAGTAACTAGCTTTGGATAAGCTAAGGGAAGGTAGAAACCAAATTGGAATACCACCTATACATACACCAAGAGAGCCGAACCGGATATGATATCGACCCCCATCCATCACACGCGTGGCCGGAACAACCGGACTCCTCACTCCCCCGGTTAGCACTTGTTAGTGATCACACAATATTTTGTTAAGTCACAACAAGCAAACATTTAGGTCTTGTTAGACAACCAAGGGAAAGGAGTCATAACCTTACAACATCATAATGTATAACAACTGTAAACTCTTTTCATGCCTTAATCTTATAAGGTCGTAACACACAGAAAAGCAAACAACACCCAAGCCGGTGTAAACCGGTAGGCAACAGACTGCAAGAAAACCATACCTCGGTCCTTGCCTCGACTGGTTTCCACCTTGAGAGAATCCTAAACACTTTAGTAACGTCGGTTAATTAACGCACTAGTCCACTGTCACATTAACTACTTCACATTTCTAGTTATCACATTTCCACATTTTGTTTTAACTTCCCATCTTTTAAAATGTCATTATAACACTCCTAACATGTCTTATGTAACCTTATAATATCATCCTAACTTATCCCTATCATTAGACATCATTTAAATACCTAAAAACCAAGTTTTATAGTGGTCCGGGACTTGGTCCCTAGCTTAGGTCCCGGACCATATGCTAACTCAGCTCTCGGGGGTAATTCAGGGGGTGGTCCGGGTCCTTGTACAAGACCCAAGTCCCGGACCACATTGCTTTGTGACCCTCGGCCTATTTTACACCCCTGGTCCGGGACTTTAACCAGCACCTAGGTCCCGGACCAAACCTACAGAATTGATAAAATGTCATTTTTTCAAATGTTGTTACCTTAGTTCTCCACCTTCATTAATTGTATAACTTTACCAAGTGTTCCTAGGTATATTCTAATGTCTAGATATCATCTTAAACACACTAAATCCATGTTTCACTTGTTACTCATTTTATCCTTATAAATTCACTAACACTTATAACACTTTACATTAGGTTTCTAAATGATGTTCTTACCTAAGAAAACTACTATCCCAAAATGCTTTCTCCTTATTTTTAACACCATCTCCCAAGCATCATCTCTCACAACTAATTCCTTATATCATTACTTCAAATCCTTTTTCAAGTTCATACTTCCTCCTTAATTTACCAAAGTTTGCCTAAGTCTTTACCTAAGTCCAAAAATGACTTTGGTACATACTAAAATCTCAAGCTCATACCTAAGTCCTTATCACACTCTAGAGTACTTCCTAGTTCATCAAAATTCCTTTAAAACATCATGAACTCCTTATTCATTTCCTAAGTTTTCTAACTCACCAAACCTTATGTAAACACTTAGAACTTCTTGCTTCTTACCTAAATTTTGACATGGGTTCCCCTAGAACATTACTAAGCCTAAACACTTTGCTTTCTCCTTTAAACACACAAGAACATCTAAAATCACCAAGAACACTCTCATACACAATTTCACCAAATTCACACTATATCACGATATAGTGCATAATTTAAATTGCATGGCACTTAGGCCCTTAAAATGCATGGCTCTTAGGCCCTTAAGGTGCTTAAATCATAAACACTGAATTTCCACAATATATATATGCCTTTAACCTGCAAATACACTCAACACACATATGCCCTTTACTAGTCTCTTGAGAACACTTTACTAAGTCATTCACCATTTGCTCTTTAGGTAGTTTTAATAAGCATTTATAAGCTCATTTCTCCTAAGGCATTAAACAACATTAAGTTAGTAGATTTACCTCTTTTTTTCCAAAACACTTCCTTCTTGATTCCTTACAAAACCGTATGGTATTTTGATTCCTTGTCAAGTTCTAGACAATATACAAACACCATAATGAGTATTCAAGCTTTGAGCTTCATCTCATTGTAAACCCTAATTTTACATTGTTTCAAAACATTAATGTAGTTATTTTACCTTGATCCTTGAAGGGAGTTTGAATATAACAAGAGAGACTCCACCTAGTCCATGAAGAGTTGAAATGAAGCTAGAACAAAGTCACACAAAGAGCTATATCAATGTGTATTTTCGGTCAAGGTAAGAACATGGAGGAAACATGATTTTTCTTTGAGATTCCTTACCTAGAAGCAAAGGAGATCAACAATATGTCAAAATACAAGCTCAAGCTCCTTCAATGGTAGAACACCTTGGCACCGAAATGGGGCTCTTGGAGTTTTGAGAAGATAGGAATGAAGAGCTTGATGAGAGGAAGAGATTGGTGGTGTTTGTTTTTGATTTGAACAAGTGAGCAAGATTTTACAAGTGGTCAAAGCTAGAGTTCTAATGGTGGTGGTGGTATTACCGTGAGAGAACAAAGAAGAAGGAAGAAGAGAGGTGGGAAACCGTGTGAATGAAGGAAAGAAATGAGAGAATGAAGATAGAACTTACTTTTAAGGAGATATTTGTAGTATAAAGTAAAAAGTAGTTTTCTTAGTTTTCTTTACTTACTTATTGTTTTAATTAGAGAGTGGTGAGTCACCACACTTGAGAAAAACCGGCCCCCTTATTAATATGAGGGTAGTATAGTCTTCATTTGTCAATTTAATTACTTAATACAACATATGTTATAAACTAGCTTATAAAAATCACTATTCACCTAAACAAGGCACTTAGAAGTGAAATTTTTGATTTCCCATTAATATAGCCACCCAAATGTGATACTATATAGTACACATATATATTTAAGAGTAATGATGGACATTTAGCCATTCAAAACCCATTTACAAGACAATTTTTCAAAAATGTGCTTTAAGACTTCTTAAAGCACATTTTGTGTTTTAACTTGTTTTCAAGCTTGGTTTCCTTTGGTAATTGATTTAATATGTTCATTACTACATATATAAGGTCTTGGTAAGTTCATTAGGTCTTACCCAAGCCTATTCCAAGCTTAGAGCACATTTTAGCTCTTATTGACTTTAAAGCACATTTTGTGTTTTCTTTTGTTTAAATTGTTTACTAATGTTTCTAAGACTCTTTTTAGTCTTAATAATTCATGATTTAATGTTTAACCAACATACCAAGGTTTGGGGTATTTCAGAAATTTAGGGTTATTAATAGCCATTACTAAGTGCAAAATTTAAGTTTAAATTTGGTGATTTAGGATCTCTGAAACTGATAAATTTGTGAAGTTGTGATTAAATTGAATAGCTGGGTATATTCCGTTGTGATTTGAGAATCTCGGAAATTGGAATTCCATTCGGTAAAAAAAAAATTAGGGTTCATGATTAATTTAGGAAAACCAGAGATTTGGTTTGAAAAGCGAATTAGGGCTTCGACTCAATTTGGGAATTACAAAATTAAGGTTTCTGTAATTAAATTGGTAAAATTGGAAATTAGGGGTTAAACTGAAAAAGGTTAGGCTCGATTGAAAATTACGAAAGGATTGGTGAATTAGAGATTTTGACTTTAGTCAAAATCCAAATTGGGTTGAAGTTGTAAATTGAAGAAATTAAAGACGAAAAGGTAATTCAGAAAAGAATAGGGCTAAAGTGTAATTTAGGTAATTTTAAAGTAAATTTAAAATAGGTCAAGATTGGTTAACATTAAGATTGAAATTAAGAAGTCCAAATCAGAAATCATTTGAAAATTGAGGTTTTGAAATTAAATTTATGGATTTTGAGTTGAAATTAGATAAAATCATAATTTAGTTTTTTTATATAGATCTTAGGGTTTTGACAATTTAAATTGGGCTTAGAGATTAATCATTTGGGCTGAAATTGAAGTCACTAAATTGGATTCAGGGCTTAATAAACAATCACAATTGAATAGAGTTTGAATTTAGTAAATTTAATTTCTAGTCAATTGGTTAGATCTTTACAAAGGGTTAAACCCAATCTAGAAGAGAATGGGAATTAGAATATTGAAGTGGCTCAACATTGAATAATTAGATGTTAGATTGGGAATTTGTAAAGGAGGTTAAAGAATTTTATTAGAGGATCATCTATAAAATTGGTATTAATTTATAAGTGATAAGGTTAATATAAATTATATGAGAAATTAGACTTTTATATATGTATATAAGATGGGTAACATTGGAATTGTTGAGCCTAATAATTTTTAGTAAGTTGTTTTGGTGATGGGTTGAAATAATTAAGAAATCGTTTTATAAGTGAAATACCCCAAACCTAAGTATGCTATGTAAACATCAAATTATGATGTAGTAAGGCTAAAATATGCCTTAGAAAGATTGGTAGACAATTGAAACCAAGGAAAACACAAGAAAACGCCTTAAGGGCAATTTAGGCAAAAATGGGCTTTAAGCTTGGAGTGACTTTAATTAGCACCCAAATATCATTATAAGACTTTATTAACATGCTAATGGAGATTTTAAATCAATTAGCAAAGAAAACCAAGCTCAAAAACAAGCTTAAACACAAAATGTGCTTTAAGACTCCTTAAAGCACCTTTTTGAGAAATTGTCTTAGAATTGAGTTTTGAGTAGCTAAATGCCCATGATTACATCTTAATCAACATGTGTGATAATTAGTATCACATTAGGAAGCCTAAATCAATGGGAAACCAAAAATTTCACAAATATGTGCTCTAATTTGTGAATAGTGCCAAATAGTGCCTAGTTTAAGTTTTAGTCAACATAAGTCAATTGGTTGGTCAACCAAGACCATAAATATCTTGGTTATTAAGGGGGTGGCCGGTTTTGATGTGGGGAGTCACCACATGATTAAGCAAATAAAGGAAAAGAAGAGTAAAAGAGAGAATAGTACTATTTGCTTTATAAAAGTAAATACCTTATATTAACCTACCTCTCTCCTCTCTTCTTCATTTCTCTTCTTATCCCACGGTTTTCTTCACCTTCTTCATCCTCTCAAACCGTTCCAAACAGCTCCATTCTTGCTCCATCTTCAAATATCCATAACTTGCTCATTTTAGCTCCAAATCAAAAACTAAATACACATATATCTCTTAGTTAGCTCAAGCTCTAGCTTTCTATCTTTAAAAAATTTGAAAAGCTCCATTTCGGTGCCAAGGGAAAACTCCATTGATGGAGGAAAATCAAGTTTGAAGAGCCCATTTGGTTCTCCATTCTCTTAAGGTAAAGAATATGTAAGAAAAACCATGTTTCCATCATTTCTTCTACATGGCCGAAAATTACTACTCATGGGGCTTTGTTTTTATGCCTTGTTCTAGCTTGTTTTATTCACCAAGGACTAGTGGAGGTCCTCTTTCATTCAATGCCCAAGTCTACCTTGAGACTTCAAAGGTAATCATCCACTTTCATACCTTAGAACACATTTTTAACCTAGGTTTTCATTCCTTGAGGTTAGTGTATTGTTTAGTACTCATGAGAGTCATTGTGTATTGATTAGAACATTGGCAAGGGAAGTTAAGATGGTGGCCGAGATTCCCAAGGGAAAAAGGTCTAAGGAGGAAGTTAAGATAAACTTGAGAAAACAAGGTAAATTGCTTACCTGATGGTGGTTTAAGGTTTAAGGAATGAGTTTTAGATGAGTACCAATGTATCATAGGGCTTACATTATATAATGGGTTATATAACCTAGGAAAAGGAATTTAAACAAGCTTATGAACTTGTGACTAAGGAGCCAATGGGAATGAGTTAGTAATATAAGTTTAAGAGGGATTTTAAGAGCATTATAACTATTATGAGATTGATGGGTGTATTTGCAGGTTGAAAGCTTATTTATGTGGGAAATTCAGTGTTTAAGTTTAAGTTATTTAAGGGCCTAAGAGCCATGTCATTTAAGAGTCTTAGTGCTATGCAATTTAAGATTATTGTAATATATTGAGTTTGTTGTGAATGAGTTGGTTTGGGTGATAAAATATGATGAGAAAGAACTTGATGTGTGTGAGATGGTTGAATGAGGAAAACAATGCATTTGGGCATGATAATGTACTAGAGAAGCTATGGCAAAATTTGAGTAGAAAACAAAGTGTTTAAGTGGTAGTGGTGATTTAAGATACCCTGGTATTCACTTGGGATCAGTAAAAGAAATTTGAGTGGGGATGAGTTAACTAAGGAGTTCCTGAGGTTTAGGATGACCTAGAATTATCTAGGCGGAATTAGAGGATTGGTGGGTGTATTAAATACACCAAAATCATGGTATGAGGAATGTCAGGACTTGAGGAAATGAAATACCCCAAACCTTGATATGTTGTTTAGACATTAAACTATGGTATTTAAAGGCTAAAAAGTGCCTTATAAACAACAGTGAACAATTTAAACCATAGTAAAACGCAATAAAGCACTAAGACACAGCTTGAGCAAAAATATGCTCTAAGCTTGGAGTGAACTTGGTTAGGACCCAATGAAATACCCCAAACTTATATATGGTGTTTAAATGATAAACTAAGTTATAAGGAGGCTAAATAATGCCTTAGAAACATTAAGACACATTTCTAATCAAAGAAAACATAAGGAAACACCAAAAGAGCAGTTTAAGCAAAAACGTGCTCTAAGCTTGGAGAGACTTGGGTGAGTACCCAAATATTGTTTTAAGACCTTAGTAATATCCTAATGGTCATTTTAAATCAATTAAAAAAGAAAACCAAGCTTGAAAACAAGTTAAAACACAAAATGTGCTTTAAGGAGTCTTAAAGCACATTTTTGAAAAATTGTCTTGTAAATGGGTTTTGAGTGGCTAAATGTCCACCATTACTCTTTAATTATCATGTGTACTAATTAGTATCACATTAGGAAGTCTAAATCAATGGGAAATCAAAAATTTCACAAATATATGCCTTGGTTAGTGAATAGTAACTAAATAGTGCTCGTTTAAGACATTAGTCAAAGTAAGTCAATTTAGTTTATTTAGTTGGTCAAACAAGACCATGACTAGCTTAATTAAAAGGGGGTGGCCGGTTTTTAAGGTGATGATTCACCACATGAGAAATAAGAAAGGAAATTACAAGATAAAGTAAAAACTACTATTTACTTTATACATAAATATCTCACGTTACTTACCTCTCTCCTCACCTCTTCATTATCTCTTGTTCCCACGGTTTTGAGTTGCTCTCTCCCTTCTCCATTGACGTGAAGAACAACCCCATGCTAGCTCCACCTTCCTTTGTACACTACTTACTCATTTTAGCTCCAAAACCAAAACAAATTACATATTCTTCTTAGTTAGCTCAAGCTCTCTCTTTCTATCTTTTCAAAACTTCAAGAGCTTTGATTTGGTGCCAAGCCAAACCACCATTAGAGGAGGAAACTCAAGTTTGGAGATTCCATTGGCTTCTTCATTCTCTTAAGGTAAAAAAAGTGTAAGAAAATCTAGGTTTCCATCACTTTTCTTCATGACCGAAAATACATGCTCATGAGGCTTCATTTTAATGCCTTATTCTAGCTTGTTTTCTACTCTTCAAAGGATTGAGGAGTTCCTTCTTGCTTCATATCCAAGCTTGTCTTGAGAAACCAAGGTAAAACAATCACCTTAATACCTTAAAGCACATTTTAACCTAGGGTTTGTTCCTTAGGGTTAATGTATTATCTAGTACTCATTGGAGTCATTGGATATTGGTTAGAACATTGGCAAGGAGATATATATTGGTGACTGAGATTGAGCAAGGAAAAACTTAAGGAAGAAAGTTTGTAAAGCTTGTAAAAGAACAAGGTAAATTACTTACCTTAAGGTGTTTTATTGTTTAAGGGAATGGGATTTAGATATGTGATGAGTTTAGTGTAGAGTTTACATTAGAAAAGGGCTATATAACCTAGTAGAAACAATGATTATGTTTGAGAACTTATGACTAAGGAGCCAATGAGAAAGGAGATATTCAAACAATGTTGAGATGAATTACAAGAAGCATTTTATTTCAATGGGAGCCTTGTTGTGTGTATTCGTAGGTTAAAGGCAAATATATGTGGAAATTCAGTGGTTAAGATTATTGTCATTTAAGGGTCTAAGTGCCAAGCATTTAAGTTTATACACTATGTAATGATGTGGTGTAGTTTTGGTGTAAATTGTGTGTTAAGGTGTTGTGACGAGAATTTAAGTGATCTTGGTTGTTGATGGTGAAAAACCAAGTGTTTGGATGTAACTATATACTAGAGAACCCATGGCAAAATTTAGAGTAGAACCTAAGTGTTTGAGATGTTTTAAGGAGATTTCATGACTAAGGAAGCACTAGGAAGTTCTAGAGGTTGTCTTGATGAAAAAGGGTGGGATTAAGGTGTTTAAATGGCTTATAATGACTTAGGCATCACTATGAAGGATTTAGGAATCAAAAGAATGTACTTGGGCATTTAGGACTTAGGTAAATGTTGATAGAAGAAGCTAGGAAACTTTAGTAAGTTTGATGTAAAAGAGCATAAAACTTTTAGATGGTTTAGGTGGAAACTAGAGTTTAGAATTTAAGGAAGGTTTGGAAAATGTAGTAGGGATGTAAGTGGTGTATATGGTTGGTCAAGTTCTTAAAGAGGGAATCTATGGTTAGTAGAAGTTCTAGATGAGGTATGTTGAAATGTAGTAAAGAAATAAGTATTAGTGTTGGTAGTTTTATACGAATTGAGTAAGGGTTGGATGATCTTTGGAGGTTGAAAGTATGCGATGATTTTAAGATGAGTTTAAGGGTCTAAAGATGTTAGAAACACATTGGAAGGCCTTGAGGAACGTTTAGTGAGATTGACAATGTTTGGACATGTTCTGGTGGCGTCCGACCCAGGGGTCCGACCCATGTTTGGGGCGGACGACCTCTGTTAGACGCCAGTGAATGGTTCTGGAACGGTCAGACCCAGAGGATTTGGGTCGGACATGGGTCGGACGGGTGTGTTTTAAAGGGCGGCTAAATTTCTGGAATGGTCCGACCCAGTTGGTTGGGTCGGACGTGGGTCGGACAAGTGGAGTTTTTGCATACCCGAAAGTTACTGGAAGGGTCCGACCCAGTTGGTGGGTCGGACGGTGGGTCGGATGACCCTTAACACTTAAAAAAGAAAATAAAAAACTTTAAATTCTAAGGATGTTTAATGGTATTAATGGTACACCATTTAGAGGGCATTGATGATTAGAAACCTATGAACCTAAGGGGATTAAGTTAAGTTAAATATAAGTTCATAAGCTTAAGGTTAAGTTGCAAGATTAAGTTATAAGACTTAAGAAGTGTTAATTAGGGACCACTAAGGGTTAAATAAGTTAAACAATGTATAGATACTTAATCATTTAAGTTGGATGGATATTTTAGGACTTGAAAGTTGGAAACCGGAGGAGTATTAAACAACCGGGACGATCGACGGTGAACGGTACAATCTTTCTTGTGACCTGCTTGCTAACGAGGTGTCCCTCGGCTTGTGTGCTATCTGTTTACCTGTTATGACTAAGACAAGATAAGGCATGCAACCGGTTATATTTGTTCTCGTTGTGTATGTGTTTGCTTTGCACTAACCCACGAGATTTGAGATTGTTACTAACCGAGTTTAGTACTTAATGAGTTAAGGATAAGAATTAAGTATTGGTGATTGTTGGTTAATACCCGTTAAGGTTTAACTAACCCATGGTGTTTAAGATTTCTACTAACTCGAACTTGAGTGAGGAAACCCAGGACTGACTCCGGTCATGCATGCTAAGAAAAGGGGGACGGTATCTAAATCAGATCCGCCCTCCGCTTAAGGACTTGTTGCCTAGGGCCGGTTGCCGACTCAGCTACGCTGGACTTCCGTCCAAGGTAGGTGGCATTAAGACGGTGCGGTGGGATCACCTAAATCCCAGGTTTAAAATTATGCTACAACCAATCCCTTCTAGGAATGGTTTGTATACTGAGAATAAGTTAAGGTTAAGATAAGTTAAGGAACTGAGGTTAAGGAAATCAAGACTAAGGAGGGGGTTACTAACGCACTTGATAAGGGAACGCTTGTGTCGTTCATTGTTTGTGAACTATGTATGTTCATCTGTGGATTGTTGTTTATTGCACTTCATATCATGCTTGTGTACTTAATCAATTTCCATGCTATCGACAATTAGTCGTCGTAGCGCCGTTAGCTTGGGGGCCATGGGAGGGAGTACCAGCATTCGTGCTGACCCCCTTTGGGGGCTGTTTTTACACTTGCAGGTAAGAGGCCCATGAAGTCGCACCACGAGAGTAGGAGCGGTTAGACTTAGGATGGGTTGTTCATTTTGAGTACGGGTTGCGCTTGTGCATCTGTCTGTTATATATTGAAACTGATGTAAGTTTGTAAATATGACTTAGATACTTAAACTCGGTTGGTTGGTGGTACTTTGGTTGGTGGTGATTGGTCGGTTGTTCATTTTGGATAAGTGTTGTAATATTATAAGGCCGGTATGTTATAACGATCAGACCGTGGCAAGGTCCAGGTGTTTGTTATTTCCGCTGCGACGAATTCGATTAAGCGTTAAGTTTAGCGATAACCACGATTGGCTTTGGATGGGGTGTTACAAAAGTGGTATCAGAGCGTAGTTACGTGATCAAGAAATACCGGACATAAGAAACCACCGAGTTAGGATATAAGTTAAGGAATAAGTGATGGGTGAAGGGTGTGAGAAGTTAGAGTGAGTAGAGTCGGATGACCACTAATAAGTGTGGATCGTCTTTACCGTCTTCGGACGTTATAAATTCGTTAACCGAAACAGTGGTGGAAGCGAATCTAATGTGGGTTATGCTCGTTCAGATGGCAGGACATCCTAGAGGAGGCCGAGGTCGTGGCCAGGGCGATGATGCTTCAGGGATACCGGGAGGGCAGACGATCGCCGAGATCGTGGCTGCCGCATTAGGGCACATGGGCTATCAGCCTGGTGTGGGTGCACCACCTCCACCGCCACAACCCAGGGAACCAAATTGGGTGAAGAGTCTTGCAGACCTTTGACCCGCACACTTTAAGGGGGAGACCGATCCCGCCAAGCTTGAGGTGTACATCTCCGAGCTGGAGACCGCCTTTGAGACCCTTGATGTCCCTGCTGGGATCAAGGTGCGTCTGGCTGCTTTCTATCTTAAGGGTGCGGCAGGCAATTGGTGGAAGCTGGTGAGGGCCGAGCATGTGGCCAATCTAGAGTTCGGCTGGGAGCAGTACACCGCCTTGCTACGAGCAAAGTACTACCCCGCCCATGTCCAGACGAAGAAGCGCTTGCAGTTGGATGCGCTTAAGTAGACCGACAGGATGACGGTAGACGAGTATTACTCAGAGTTCACCGCCTTGCTCTGTCTTCTGCCAGGTCTTAGATATTCAGACCAGATCTTGGTGGACCGCTTCTATGGCGGGCTTAGCCATCGACTCCCCTACGGCATGGGGCCGACGAGTTACACTACCTTGCAGGTAATAAGAATGATTGAGATTTGAGTAAGTAAATGAGAAAGATTTAGATTATGAGAAATGAGAGTGACTAATACTGTGGAAAGCAGGAGTGCTATCATGCCGCTGCTATTGTTGAGATAACCGTCCAGCTGAGGGACGAGGAGAATGCTAAGAGGAAGAGTGCTGGTAAGAGCACGGAGAGCCAAGGGCAAGGTGGGTACAAGAAATAGAAGTACCAGCCTCAGGCCCAGAAAAATCAGAACCCAAGAGGGAACGAGGAGAAGGAGAAGGCTCTGGAAGAGCCATTGAAGTTGACGTATGCTTACGTAGCTACACCCCTGCGCTCTAGGGCGCCAAAAGGTAAGGGATTGGTATTGAGTGAGTTAAGAAACAATTAGTAACCGTTGAGATATAAGTATTGATATTTTGAATGGTCAGGATCTGAGACTGAGAAGGGAGCCGGTGGTGGCTACCAGCGACGCTACATCTGTAGGTGGTGTCACAAGACCACCCCGGGCTCGATTGCAAGGGGAATAAGGTGGAGTGCAACTATTGTGGGGTATACGGACACCGAGCATATGAGTGCTTCCGGAACCCCGCTAGCAGAGCCTATAGGCCCGATACCAGGGTAAGGGCAAGACCGATCAGGGAGCTGGATCTGACGGTCAGAGGAAGGGGCAGCAAGCTGCAGACAAGAACCCACGGGTGACCCAGAAGTCGGGACCCACACTACACTTGGTGGACCGGGACGATGAGCCTGAATCCTCATCGAGGCCAGGTACCGCTATAACCATTTAGTGATAAAACTACCTGCTTACCTCATTATCATGCATGTTTGGTGAATAATTGAGTTAAGTAAGAATGAGATAAGATTAGAATTTAAGTAAGATATAACCTACTACCACTTTAGGAAGCTTCAACATCTGCTATCCAATACCGTTTACACCTAACCCGGAGCACACCGACATCAAAACCATAGACTTTCCAACCGAACAATGTCAGGTTATCCGCCCAGGTATGATTTTATTAAGGGGATACCTGACACTCGAAGCACAAATAGCCATCATCAGAAGATGCAATCAACTAGGAATGGGACCGGGAGGTTTTTACACACCGGAGTACCCAGGGGGAGCAAGGATGAAATTAAAAATGATGAGCTTAGGCAAGGATTGGAATCCGTATGCTAAGAACTACCAAACCACGAGGATGCAAGATGGAGTCTCACCACCGGGAATACCCGAAGAGTTCCATCCAGTTATTACACAAGTCGTGTGGTGGACCGGGACGATGAGCCTGAACCCTCATCGAGGCCAGGTACCGCTATAACCATTTAGTGATAAAACTACCTGCTTACCGCATTATCATGCATGTTTGGTGAATAATTGAGTTAAGTAAGAATGAGATAAGATTAGAATTTAAGTAAGATATAACCTACTACCACTTTAGGAAGCTTCAACATCTGCTATTCAATACCGTTTACACCTAACCCGGAGCACACCGACATCGAAACCATAGACTTTCCAACCGAACAATGTCAGGTTATCCGCCCAGGTATGATTTTATTAAGGGGATACCTGACACCCGAAGCACAAATAGCCATCATCAGAAGATGCAATCAACTAGGAATGAGACCGGGAGGTTTTTACACACCGGAGTACCCAGGGGGCAAGGATGAAATTAAAAATGATGAGCTTAGGCAAGGATTGGAATCCGTATGCCAAGAACTACCAAACCACGAGGATGCAAGATGGAGTCTCACCACCGGGAATACCCGAAGAGTTCCATCCAGTTATTACACAAGTCGTGGAAATCGCTCAGCAGTTGGAAGCTGAACCGATTCCAGACATTCAAGCAGACATTTGCGTTGTGAACTTCTATGAGAATGATGGGTACTTGGACTACACCAGGATAAGGACGAGACAACGGAGTCTCTCGAAAGAGGGATACCCGTAGAGTCTTGGTCCATCGGGGATGATGCAGAGTTTTTATACGGCGAGCAGAAGCGTGCGGACCGTGCGAATAAGTTGGTACTTAAGTCTGGAGATGTGTTAGTTATGGGAGGAGAGTCAAGGATGCTATACCATGGTATTAAGATAATCAAGTTGAATACAACACCGTCAGCAGTAATCAATGCGACGCATATGAGACCTGGGAGATTAAACCTAACCTTTAGACAATATTAGTCATGTAATGTTAGATTGAGATGAGGAATGAGATGTAAGATTAAAGCTCATGTTGTAATCAGGATGGTTATGAATAAAATAACAGTGTTGTTCATATGAATTGTTACGACTCTTGTCATACCATAAATACTCATGAAGCTTGTGAACACAATTAGGTTATGGACTCGGTACGGAAGGTGCACTAAGCATACTTACAGAGGCACAGGCCGACGCCAGCGGTACTATCCTCACCGGCACCTTTCCGATTAATGGGATTGAGGCATCAGTTCTCTTCGACTCAGGGGCCTCGCACACCTTTGTCTCGGCATCTTTCGTGAGCAGGTTGGGGCTAGACGCTGATGAGCTACCCGACTTCACAGTTACGCTCCCGTCTAAGGAGAAGGTTCGTTGCACTCGTTACTACCGAGGAGCCATTGTCAGAATTAAGGGGGAAGACTTTCCAGTCAGTTTTATTGAGTTCAGTGAGCTAGGATTTGATGTTATCTTCGGGATGATCTGGTTGGAGCGGCACAAGGGTCGTATCCTCTGCGCCGAGCATAGATTGCTGCTCAGGAGTCCGTCTGGGGTAACAATATCATACCGCCAGAGGCCCAGAGAGCCTTCGACTAAGATCATCACCTCCATGGCAATGTATAAGGAATTGAGGAGAAAAGAAGAAGTGTACCTCTGCTATGTACAGGACATAGAGAGAGACCCCGAGTTCGACCCCAACTTACCGGTAGTGTCGGAGTTCCCCGACCTATTTCCACGGGAACTGCCTGGCATGCCACCCACTCGGGAGGTAGAGTTCACCATCGAGCTGCTACCTGGTACCGGACCGATAGCCAAGGCACCATACCGCATGGCTCCGACAGAGATGAATGAATTGAAAGAACAGCTGAAATATTTGTTAGATAAGGGATTTATAAGACTAAGTGTGTCACCATGGGGAGCGCCAGTCCTCTTCGTGAAGAAGAAGGATGGTAGTCTCCGCCTCTGCATCGACTACAGAGAGCTAAATGCAGTGACAGTGAAGAATAAGTACCCACTACCCCGCATTGACGATCTGTTCGATCAATTGAAGGGAGCATCTGTGTTTTCCAAGATTGATCTCAGATCGGGGTATCATCAGATAGCCATTAAGGAGGGAGACATTGAGAAGACGGCATTCCGGACACGATACAGCCACTATGAGTTTACAGTGATGCCGTTCGGTTTGTCGAACGCACCGGCGAAGTTTATGGATCTGATGAACCGCTTGTTCCGGGAGCAGCTAGACAAGTCGGTTGTGGTGTTTATTGATGACATTTTGATATAATGGAAATCTAAGGTTGAACATGAGGAACATCTGAGGAGAGTATTGGAAATATTGAGGGAGAACCAGTTATATGCTAAGTTCTCCAAATGTGAGTTTTGGCTTGACCAGGTCTCTTTCCTAGGTCATGTCATCTCAGATGCTGGGATCTCAGTGGATCCAGCAAAGATTGATGCCGTACGTACTTGGCCAAGACCGAAGACTGTTACCGACATCTGGAGCTTTCTTGGTCTGGCAGGTTACTACAGGAGGTTTGTTAGGGATTTCAGCAAGGTCGCGAAGCCGATGACCAGTCTGATGAAGAAAGATGCACCGTTCGTATGGACGGCTGACTGTAAGAGATCATTCCAGAGTTTGAAAGACTCACTGACCAATGCACCGGTTCTGACCATTCCAGACGGTATAGAGGGCTTTGAGGTTTATTGTGATGCATCCGGCAGAGGGCTGGGTTGCGTGCTCATGCAACATGGCAAGGTGGTGGCATATGCCTCACGCCAGTTGAAGAAACATGAGGAGAACTACCCCACACATGATTTAGAGCTGGGAGTTGTAGTCTTCGCTTTGAAGATATGGTGCCACTACTTATACGGGGTTAGTGTGAATATCTACACCGATCACAAGAGCTTGAAATACATATTCACTCAGAAGGAGTTGAATCTCAGACAAAGGAGATGGTTGGAATTTTTGAAAGACTATGACACTGACCTCCAATACAAAGAGGGAAAGGCCAATGTTGTAGCAGACGCCCTGAGCCATTGAGCACACTCACTCCATTCGCTAGTTTCTTTCTCCAACTTGGTTGATGAGGTGCGAGAGGCTCAGAGGTCAGATGAGTACATGAGAGAGGTCAGACAGAAGCTGACGGATGGTACCTTTGAGAGTCAGAAATACGACTTCAGACTTCATGATGATTATCTGATCAGACTTAAGGGCCGGTTATGCATACCACGGGGCAACACGGATCTAAAAGACCGTATACTTAGGGAATCACACTGTTCTTCAGTTTCCATCCATCCGGGAGCCTCTAAGATGTATAAAGACATGAAGAGATACTTCTGGTGGTCGGGAATGAAGACAGATGTTACCGAGTTCGTCTTGAGGTGTCTCACATGCCAGAGGTAAAATTCGAGCACCGACAACCGGGCGGAATGGTACAATCGATGCCAGTTCCGAAGTGGAAGTTCCATGATATCTCCATGGACTTTGTAGTTGGACTCCCACCTGCTAGGGGAGGTCTCAACATGATATGGGTGGTGGTGGATCGCCTTACTAAAGTAGCCCGATTCATACCGATGAAGGGTACTTGGGAGGTGACCAAATTAGCTGAGTTATTTGAGAAAGAAATCATGAGACATCACGGGATACCGAAGACCATAGTGTCAGATAGAGATACCAGATTCCTTTCGAGGTACTGGAGAGCTACCAGAGAAGCGTTGGGTACAGAACTCAAGCTGAGTACCGCGTTCCATCCTCAGACAGATGGTCCGACTGAGCGTAATTCAGACACTCGAGGACATGCTGAGGGCATGTTCCTTAGACTTCCAGGGCAGTTGGATTGACAAATTGCATCTGATCGAGTTTTCATACAACAACAGCTATCACACTTCGATCAAGATGGCACCTTTTCAAGCGTTGTACGGTAGACCATGTCGTACACCGCTATGCTGGGATGAGTCGAGTGAGACGGTCATTATAGGACCAGAGTACTTAGAGCAAGTTAAGGCTGAAGTTCAGCAAATCAGGGAGAAAATGAAAGCTGCTCAAGATAGGCAGAAGTCGTATGCTGATGTTCGACGACGGGACCTGGAGTTCGTAGTGGGCGACCAGGTATTTCTGTGAGTTTCACCGATGAAGAGTGTATTCAGGTTTGGGCAGAAGGGCAAATTAAGCCTGAAATTTGTTGGTCCTTATGAGATTACGGAGCGGGTGGGCCCGGTTGCTTACAGGTTGAATCTACCTGCTGAGCTGGGTAAAATGCATGATGTTTTTCATGTTTCACAGCTAAAGAAATACATGCACCACCCCTCCCACGTGTTAGAACCTGAGAGGTTGACTTTAGAACCAAATATGATATCCGTGGAGACTCCTCAGGGAATCTTGGAAAGTAAGACTAGGGACACTCGCCACAAGCTTGTGCGACTGGTGAAGGTTCTCTGGTCAAACCACGATGTCGAAGAGGCCACGTGGGAATTAGAGGATAAGATGAGGGCGAAGTACCCTTCTTTGTTTACTGACTAGATCATCTGTATAGGGTATGGGGTGTACCCCTTTTTAAGGGGGGCGGAGCTTCCTCGCTTTTGAGTTAGGAAACAAACTTGTTGTCGTTTGTTTGGTTGTTTAAGTTGTGAATTTGTGTAAGTTGCTACACTTTGGTGTTAAGTTGAGTTGTGTATAATACTTATGTATTGTATTTGAGATTGACCTTTGAGTCTTGAGATGTGTGAATGTGAATATAAGATGTGGTGTTAAGATTAAGGGAATTGAGTACCGCGAATGGTTAAGCATATATGTGAACTTTGGGGACAAAGTTCTTTTAAGGGGGGTAGATTGAAATACCCCAAACTTAGATATGGTGTTTTTATGATAAACTAAGTTATAAGGAGGCTAAATAATGCCTTAGAAACATTAAGAAACATTTCTAATCAAAGAAAACATAAGGAAACACCAAAAGAGCAGTTTAAGCAAAAACGTGCTCTAAGCTTGGAGAGACTTGGGTGAGTACCCAAATATTGTTTTAAGACCTTAGTAATATCCTAATGGTCATTTTAAATCAATTAACAAAGAAAACCAAGCTTCAAAACAAGTTAAAACACAAAATGTGCTTCAAGGAGTCTTAAAGCACATTTTTGAAAAATTGTCTTGTAAATGGGTTTTGAGTGGCTAAATGTCCATCATTACTCTTTAATTAGCATGTGTACTAATTAGTATCACATTAGGAAGTCTAAATCAATGGGAAATCAAAAATTTCACAAATATGTGCCTTGGTTAGTGAATAGTAACTAAATAGTGCTAGTTTGAGACATTAGTCAAAGTAAGTCAATTTAGTTTCTTTAGTTGGTCAAACAAGACCATGACTAGCTTAATTAAAAGGGGGTGGCCGGTTTTTAAGGTGATGATTCACCACATGAGCAAATAAGAAAGGAAATTACAAGATAAAGTAAAAACTACTATTTACTTTATACATAAATATCTCACTTTACTTACCTCTCTCCTCACCTCTTCATTCTCTCTTGGTCCCACGGTTTTGAGTTGCTCTCTCCCTTCTCCATTGACGTGAAGAACAACCCCATGCTAGCTCCACCTTCCTTTGTACACTACTTACTCATTTTAGCTTCAAAACCAAAACAAATTACATATTCTTCTTAGTTAGCTCAAGCTCTCTCTTTCTATCTTTTCAAAACTTCAAGAGCTTTGATTTGGTGCCAAGCCAAACCACCATTAGAGGAGGAAACTCAAGTTTGGAGACTCCATTGGCGTCTCCATTCTCTTAAGGTAAAGAAAGTGTAAGAAAATCTAGGTTTCCATCACTTTTCTTCATGACCGAAAATACATGCTCATGAGGCTTCATTTTAATGCCTTATTCTAGCTTGTTTTCTACTCTTCAAAGGATTGAGGAGGTCCTTCTTGCTTCATATCCAAGCTTGTCTTGAGAAACCAAGGTAAAACAATCACCTTAATACCTTAAAGCACATTTTAACCTAGGGTTTGTTCCTTAGGGTTAATGTATTATCTAGTACTCATTGCAGTCATTGGATATTGGTTAGAACATTGGCAAGGAGATATATATTGGTGACCGAGATTGAGCAAGGAAAAACCTAAGGAAGAAAGTTTGTAAAGCTTGTAAAAGAACAAGGTAAATTACTTACCTTAAGGTGTTTTATTGTTTAAGGGAATGGGATTTAGATATGTGATGAGTTTAGTGTAGAGTTTACATTAGAAAAGGGCTATATAACCTAGGAGAAATAATGATTATGTTTGAGAACTTGTGACTAAGGAGCCAATGAGAATGGAGATAGTCAAACAATGTTGAGATGAATTACAAGAAGCATTTTATTTCAATGAGAGCCTTGTTGTGTGTATTCGCAGGTTAAAGGCAAATATATGTGGAAATTCAGTGGTTAAGATTATTGTAATTTAAGGGCCTAAGTGCCAAGCATTTAAGTTTATACACTATGTAATGATGTGGTGTAGTTTTGGTGTAAATTGTGTGTTAAGGTGTTGTGACGAGAATTGAAGTGATCTTGGTTGTGTGATGGTGAAAAACCAAGTGTTTGGATGTAACTATGTACTAGAGAACCCATGGCAAAATTTAGAGTAGAACCTAAGTGTTTGAGATGTTTTAAGGAGATTTCATGACTAAGGAAGCACTAAGAAGTTCTAGAGGTTGTCTTGATGAAAAAGGGTGGGATTAAGGTGTTTAAATGGCTTATAATGACTTAGGCATCACTATGAAGGATTTAGGAATCAAAAGAATGTACTTGGTTATTTAGGACTTAGGTAAATGTTGATAGAAGAAGCTAGGAAACTTTAGTAAGTTTGATGTAAAAGAGCATAAAACTTTTATATGGTTTAGGTAGAAACTATAGTTTAGAATTTAAGGAAGGTTTGGAAAATGTAGTAGGGATGTAAGTGGTGTATATGGTTGGTCATGTTCATAAGGAGGGAATCTTTGGTTAGTAGAAGTTCTAGATGAAAGGTATGTTGAAAATGTAGTAAAGAAATAAGTGTTAAGTGTTGGTAGTTGTTATAAGAATTGAGTAAAGGGTTGGAATGATCTTTGGAGGTAATTTTAATGAGTATGGAGGATGATTTAAGATGAGTTTAAGGGTCTAAAAGATGTTAGAACACATTGGAAGGCTTGAGGAAAAGTATAGTGAAGATTTGACAATGTTTGGGCATGTTCTGGTGGCGTCCGACCCAGGGGTCCGACCCAAGTTTGGGTCGGACGGCCTCTCTTAGACGCCAGTGAATGGTTCTGGAACGGTCCGACCCAGAGGATTTGGGTCGGACATGGGTCGGACGGGTGTGTTTTAAAGGGCGGCTAAATTTCTGGAATGGTCCGACCCAGTTGGTTGGGTCGGACGTGGGTCGGACAAGTGGAGTTTTTGCAAATCCGAAAGTTACTGGAAAGGTCCGACCCAGTTGGTGGGTCGGACGGTGGATCGGACCACCCTTACACTTAAAAAAGAAAAAATAACTTTAAATTCTACGGATGTTTAATGGTATTATTGGTACACCATTTAGAGGGCAGTGATGATTAGAAACCTAAGAACCTAAGGGGATTAAGTTAAGTTAAATATAAGTTCATAAGCTTAAGGTTAAGTTGCAAGATTAAGTTATAAGACTTAAGAAGTGTTAATTGGGGACCACTAAGGGTTAAATAAGTTAAGCAATGTATAGATACTTAATCATTTAAGTTGGATGGATATTTTAGGACTTGAAAGTTGGAAACCAAAGGAGTATTAAACAACCGGGACGATCGACGGTGAACGGTACAATCTTTTTTGTGACCTGCTTACAACGAGGTGTCCCTCGGCTTGTGTGCTATCTGTTTACCTGCTATGACTAAGACAAGATAAGGCATGCAACCGGTTATATTTGTTCTCGTTGTGTATGTGTTTGCTTTGCACTAACCCACGAGATTTGAGATTGTTACTAACTGAGTTTAGTACTTAATGAGTTAAGGATAAGAATTAAGTATTGGTGATTGTTGGTTAATACCCGTTAAGGTTAGTTTAAGATTTCTACTAACTGGAACTTGAGTGAGGAAACCCGGGACTGACTCCGGTCATGCATGTTAAGGAAGGGGGACGGTATCTGAATCAGATCCGCCCTCCGCTTAAGGACTTGTCTTCGGACTTGTTGCCTAGGGCCGGTTGCCGGCTCAGCTACGCTGGACTTCCGTCCAAGGTAGGTGGCATTAAGACGGTGCGGTGGGATCACCTAAATCCCAGGTTTGAAATTAAGCTACAACCAATCCCTTCCAGGAACGGTTTATATAATGAGAATAAGTTAAGGTTAAGATTAAGGAAAGTTAAGGAACTGAGGTTAAGGAAATCAGGACTAAGGAGGGGGTTGCTAACCCACTTGATAAGGGAACGCTTGTGTCGTTCATTGTTTGTGAACTATGTATGTTCATCTGTGGATTGTTGTTTATTGCACTTCATATCATGCTTGTGTACTTAATCAATTTCCATGCTGTCGATAATTAGTCGTCGTAGCCCCGTTAGCTTGGGGGCCATGAGAGGGAGTACCAGCATTCGTGCTGACCCCCTTTGGGCGATGTTTTTACACTTGCAGGTAAGAGGCCCATGAAGTCGCACCACGAGAGTAGGAGCGGTTAGACTTAGGATGGGTTGTTCATTTTCAGTACGGGTTGCGCTTGTGCATCCGTCTGTTATATAATGAAACTGATGTAAGTTTGTAAATATGACTTAGATACTTAAACTCGGTTGGTTGGTGGTACTTTGGTTGGTGGTGATTGGTCGGTTGTTCATTTTGGATAAGTGTTGTAATATTATAAGGTCGGTATGTTCTAACGATCAGACCGTGGCAAGGTCCAGGTGTTTGTTTTTTCCGCTGCGACGAATTCGATTAAGCGTTAAGTTTAGCGGTAACCACAATTGTCTTTGGATGGGGTGTTACACCCAAAGAACCTACCAAGACTAAATAAAATTCAATCATGATTTAATAAGGCTAATTAAGTCCTTAGGAAACCTTGGTAGACAATTAAACCAAATAAACACAAATAAATACCTTAAAGTCAATATGGGCAAAAATGTGCTCTAAGCTTGGGATAAATTTGTATAAGACCTAAAGGTCAAATCTATACCTTAATTATATGTTAATGAACATATAAAATCAATTACTAATGAAAACCAAGCTTGAAAACAAGTTAAAATACAAAATGTGCTTTAAGGAGTCTTAAAGCACATTTTTGAAAAATTGTCTTGTAAATGAGTTTTGAATGGCTAAATGTCCATCATTACTCTTTAATTAACATGTGTGCTTCTTAGTATCACATTTGGAAGTCTAAATCAATGGGAAATCAAACATTTCACAAGTATGTGCCTTGTTTTTGTGAATAGTAACTAAAATATGCTAGTTTATGACATAAGTCAATATAAGTAAGTTAATTGGTCAACAAAGACCAAAACACCCCTAAGTAATATAAGGGGGCCGGTTTTTGTAAGGTGAGTCACCACCACTTGCAAATCAATTAAAGAAGGGAAGACATAAAGTAAAGTACTATTCTACTTTATTACATAAATATCTAAACAAGAGTACTCTCTCACCTCATTCTCTTATTTCCTTCACTCACCACCGTAGCCTTCTCCATCCTCCCTTCTTGAAATCGTTTTTGCTACAGCAAAAACATATCATCTCCATCCTTGAATGCTTGTATCTTCTAGCTCCATGATCCAAATCCAATTTCAAGACCACCATTCTTCTAGTTGGAACAAGCTCTTCATTTTACTCCTTTCAAATCTTCAAAAACACCATTTCGGTGCCAAGGAGAACTTCCATGGAAGGAGCTTGAGTCTATATTTTCATGCCATGTTATTCTCCTTTGCTTCAAGGTAAGGAAAAACCAAAGAAAACAACATTTCCTTCATTTTTATTACATGTCCGAAAATTCACCATTAATGGTGTCTTCTCTTGTTCTTTCATAGCTCCATTTCAATCTTTAAAGGACAAGGAGGAGCCCTCTCTTGATGCTTATTCAAGCTCTCTTTTGTTTCCAAGGTAAAACAATTATCCTAATGTGTTAAGATAATATATATAACCTAGGGTTTGTACATGAGTTTAAGCATGAAGCTTGAATGCTCATTGGTTTTACTTGTGTATTGATTAAAACATTGACAAGTAACCAAGTCCTCTTGCCGGTTTCCAAACAAGGAAGAACAAGAGTGCTCAAGTAAAAAAAATCTTGAAGAAAAGAGGTAAATGTGTTAACCTAATGTGGTTAAAATGCATTAGGAAAAATGAGCTTAAGTTGTTCATTAAAACTACTTAAGGAGCCAATGGCAAATGAGCTAGTAAAATGCTCTCAAGGAGATTATTAAGGGCATATGTATTGTTGAGTGTATTTGCAGGTCAAAGGCAATATATTATGTGGGAAATTCAGTGTTTAAGGTTTATGCAATTTTAGGGCCTAAGAGCCATGTTATTTAAGGGCCTAAGTGCTAAGCAATTTAAGTTTATGCACTATATTGTGATGTAGTGTAAATTTTGGCGAAGTTTTGTGTGTGAGAAAGTTCTTGGTGGACTTAGATGTTCTTGAATGATTAAAGGTGAAAACCTAAGTGTTTGGATGTGAGAATATACAAGAGAACCTATGGCAAAATTTGGGTAATGTATAAGGAGATTTAAGTGTTTAAATGAGCTTTGGTGAACTAGGAAATGTGAGGAATGAATGAATGTTTACTAGGGAAGAAAACATGTAATAAGGTGTTATATAGTGCTACGAGGATTTAGGCACTATCTTGAAGTTCTAGAAATCCAATGGGTGTTTTTGGGATGTAATAAAGTCTTGGAAAAGTTTGTTTTAGGTTTAGGTAATGTTGATGTATAAGGAATGAATGATGTTTAAGTAAGGATATAAGAAGGTGTGAACAAGGAAATTTAGTTAGTAAGAAAAGATGCTTGGGAGATGATGTTAAGGTGTAGAGGAAACATCTTGGTATAGTGGTCATTATAGGTGAAATACCACTTAGAAAACCAAAAGAGAAATGTTACAAATGTTGAGAGATTTGTAAGTAAATGAGTGAGTGTTTAAGGACTTTAGAAGTAAGCTTGTACATGCATTTGGAGGATGTTATGTGAAGGTCTAAGTGTGCTAAATGATGTTAAAGCATACTAGGATATGTAAGGTGAAGTTGGAGTCAAATGGGACTTTAGAAACAAAGGTCTGGAGCCGACCGACCTTAGGGACCAGACCTGCAAGGTCGGTCGAGCTCAGTTTACACTACCGGGAAGAGTTTCTAGAATGGGCTGACTTTGGGGACTGGACTTGCAAGGTCGGTCGGGCTTGTATTTTGGGTACGAATTGAGTCCCTGGAATCGACCGAACTTGGGACCGAACTTGCCGAGATCGGTCGGGCCTGAGTTTTCAAAGGGGAAAAACTCTCGGGAATAGACCGACCTTGTGGACCGAACTTGCAAGGTTGGTCGGAGTAGAATTTTTGACGGTAATATGTTCTGGAATGGACCGACCTTGTGTAAGGTCGGTCAGTAAGGTCGGTCGGACCAAAAACATTGTTTAAGGTTATAGGATGATGGGGGTTATTAAGTAATGATATTATAAGATTGTTAAGGACATGTTAAGTGAGTTATAATGACAATTTAGTGGGGGAAAAGTTGTATTAAAATGAGAAAGTAAAACAAGTTAAAATGTGAAGTTATTTAACTAGATAACGGGGATAAGTTATGAGCATTAGACTTTAAACAATCATGTTACCCCGATTTTAATAGAAATGAATATCCCCAATCTTATTATCATTATAAAACCATTATTTAATGGAAATAATCCAAATTAAATCATTTCACGTACGCATGCAACCCATGCATGAGAACTTTACGTAAAAATAGTCGTTTCATCATAAACGCAAAAACGCCTTAGAAACATATGATCAAGCATGACCTTGTATGACCTTCTAAAACTCATACCAAATGGTCATACACTCATTATATGAATATATAAACATATTCCCTAAGCTATATTTAGTCAAAAACGCAAAATGCTCGAGAGTGCTCCTGCACGCCCCTTAAAGCACGAAAAGCCCGGAGGAGTGCCGAGGTGGCACGAACTCCTATAAAATTAATTCTAAGAGTTCCTAACATCATTATTAACCATCCTAAAGAGAACCCAAGAAGTGGTTTCTCAAAATTCAACAAAAACCTCAGGAGGATTTCTTAACGCTCCTTTTTGCCCGGGACTGTCCCGATGGGCCGAAAATTATGTCATGGGTTGATGTAACCCCATATAACACAATGTAACATCTTAATATATCATTATTTACTATAATAAGTGTTTATAAACACTTGTAACTCATAAATACAAGTTATTTCCCAAATTTCCTTAGAGCACAAAAACGAACCTTCGGGTGTCACTAAAACACGTTTTACACAATTACCTTGTAGTTTTTCACATTCCAAGAATTAAGAATCTTAAAAAGGGTTAAAATGACCCTCTAAATAAATTAAAGGTAGTGTTAAACAAGGTGCTCTATAGGGGCCGATTTTCAGTCCAAAAACTAGTATAAAACTTACATTAAAACTTATAAAAGGCATAAGACATGGTGACTCACTTTCCCATGTGCTATAATACTTAATGTCAAAGAATGTAGGTCTCATTTGACCTCCATGCTGTCGAAATAATACAAAAGAACAAGGCCATGTTAGCTAGACAAAAACAAAATGCTAAAAGTAAAAAGTAGATTCTTATTCCACCTTTTTGATTTCTTATAATTCAAGTGACCTTCCTTGCTTGTCCTTGGCTCTTCAATGCCGATTGAGACACCCCATTTAAGCCTTGAAATCGGCCACCTACAAGGAAGAAGAAGACAAGTTACAAACATTGAAAAATCAAAGGAATAATGTCTTACCTAACTTACCTTGTCTTCTAGCCCACATTATTTTCTTCCACCTTGCCTTGTCACACCACATGGCCGAAAATATGCATATAACTGATAAGTGCAAAACATATAGACTTGTTAAGGTTTAATCACCATATTAATTGCAGCATTTTTAGTAATGTTTCTCACTTATCTTGGGTTTTTCCTATATTTATGTTGTTATATTAACTGATGTATTATATGTGTTAAAATGTAGGAAAAATGCCAAATAATTACATATTGTAATGGATTAAAAAGAGAGGCACGAGGAAGTCACGCGTGAAGCACACACAGAGGTGTGTCCGCATGAGCAACCGCCTAAATTATAGGCGGACAAAAACACTGCAACCGCCTAAAACCAGGGCGGACGTGAGAGGAGAGGAGACAGGCGGACGTGAATAAAAATCGCACGCAACGGGTTATCTTCTTCGCCGAGTCGCTCTGCAACTTGACTGCGCCTTATCGTTTAAGCAGTCGGCGCCTACCTGAAATTACTCACGCGTTGTTCCTGTCCCCTGCAATCAGTGAGGCTGCAATCAACGAGCTCAATCAATGAGCTGCTGCTCTGCTCTTCTTCTTCCTCTATAAATACAACGCCCAGTTTACCTTCTCCAGTGTCCTTCTAGAGGTTCTGTCCGTGGTTCCTCTGGAGTTCCAATTCACACCATCATTCCATCTTCGTACCACTACACTTTCACTCACTCGTTCATCTTCATCCTCCTCCCCCCTCGTCTCCATTTGTTTTCTTTTCATCTCATTAGTTTCACCTCTAGTCTCACACGTATTTAATTAGCAGATCACTATTAAATATGTTAGGCTAGTTTACGTATATTCTGGGAATTATTATGTTTCTGTATTAATTATGCAATATGTTTTACTGGTTTTAATTTTAATAAAGTTTGTTGCGCTTAATGGTTTCACGTATCTTTTTAATAAACCTCGTGAATTTATTAAAATGCTTTACCAGTCCATTTTGATCAGACCGGTGATAAATAGACAGGTTAATTAAGCTGTAAAACTGGAGAGAGCTTGTTATGATTTAATAAGTTAATATTTTCAGTTGCAAAAAATAATCCTCATTTCTAAACCGTCCGTTTACATATGATTTGCTTGAACCTTGATTAGAACCTTGCATTTTCTGGTAAACGAGTTCTTTTGAGTTTATGATTTAAACCTTAAGATAATAAGAGGAATTTTGCCAAATAATTATAATTAAACCAGTAGACCTAGCATGAAAGAGCAGATAACATATTAATGTGAACCAGAGTCCCGTTTAGTTTATTTGCTTACTTAGTTAATTTTATTAACTGTTTTTATTTATATAAAACAAGTCAATTAATCCCCCCTTTTTAGTGACACGCTTAGGTACTATAATATGTACATTAGTCCCATGGTTCGATATCCGGTCGCTTACATTTTACTATACTACCACGACCGGGATTTTGTTTGCAGCCCGACGTTTATTTTGAGTTTTAACTTCTTTTCTTTTCTTTTATTTTATGTTAATTATACCCAATATAACCGCTCAGATTACAACGTCTGCAAAATGGCGCCGTTGCCGGGGACTAGATTTATTCTAGATCCTAAGCTCCGGATTATTCACCTGTTTAATTATAAATATTTTGCTCTCTTATTATGTTAATATTATTTCTATAATATTTGGTTTATTGTTAATATTAATTATCTACTATATTATGTTAATATTAATTATCTAATAATCTATTAATATTAATTGGACATCTGACATTGGACACCTGACTTTGGCCATCTGACTACGGACATCTGACTTCTGACATCTAACTTCTAACTCTTATATTATTAACATTTAATTTCCATTGTCTCTATCATTTAATATCCATTGTCTCTAACATTTAATTTCCATTGTCTCTAACATTTAATTTCCATTGTCTCTAACATTTAATTTTATGTAAATTAACTACTAACTTATATTTCATGTAAATTAATTACTAACTTATAATTTATGTCATTTTTATTACTAACCCATTATTTTATTTCTTCATTATTTTTGTTGTTGTATAAGCAAGGATAAAATCAGAAAAAAAAACGAAACGGGGCTGTCCGCGTGGACAACCGCCCCATTTCCATGCGGACATCACTAAGACCACACCGCCCCTCTGTCCGCCTAATCTCCACGCGGACGCCACTGAGCCGCTTCCGCCACTCTGTCCGCCTAATCTCCATGCGGACGCCACACCCTCGTCCGCCTCGACTCCGCGCGGTCGTCCACGCGGACGCGACTCGTTATAGAAAAAAAAAACACTCTTCGACGCTACGTTTCAACAAATCGTTCTTCCCCAATTCTCCAAACTCGACCCGACGAAGACGACAGAGAAGAACGCAGGCGCGCGACTCCCCCAGCTTTCAATTCAACATTTCTTCCTCGTTTCTCCACCAAATCATACAAGGTTAGTACCGAAATCTTCGTTTTTCAATTCTCTACGTTTCTATAGCTTCAAATCTGTAAATGGTGAACCACACTAGGAGAAATTAGGAGCTGAAGTTTCGAATCCCTAGTTTCACAAATTTGAAAATTTCGAACTTAATTTGTTAATTTTGCCTCGAATTTGTCCTCTGTTAATCATAATATACAAACACAAGGTTAAATCTTCACTTATTACACTTAAATTGGGTGTTTTTGATGAATTCTAAATTTGGTAATGGGTAGTTACGAAAATACTATGATGTAACTAGCATTTTTCCAATTTTATTTTGCCTTGCTATTTAAACGAGTACATTTTATGATTATAGGTTGTTATTTATAGATTTGTTTGATGACGGTATTAAAATACCTTGAATCTAACTGAATTAATTGTGGAGAATCGTAGAATTTTAGGGGAAGTTCTGTCGAATTTTCGACAGAATTTATGTTGTATAATTATTCTGTTTATATTTCATATTATTTGTTCTACTTGTTTTCTATTTTTTTTAATTTGCGAAGTTGTTTATATTAATACTCTGTTTGATATTAATTTTTATGTTGCTGTTTGTTTATTAATTTTTATGTTGTTATTACTCTGTTTAAATAATAAATATTAATTGTTAAACTGTTAATATTTGTTTACTTTCAATTTCCAAATTATTAGTATGCCTCCTCGTATGCGTGGTGGTATTTCTGGTTCTGGTCCTGCTAGGGGCAACTGCCCCGGAGCATCATCTTCATCTGCACCTCCTCGTCATCCAGATCTTAGGGATGACGGCTTTATCTCAGCAGAGGCCCGAGCCTGGTACGATCTAGGCAGAGATTTTGTGATGGAGAGGAGATTTGCACCTGAGGTGCTAGAGGCTGCAGGGGTGGACACCCTGTTTGACAGATTAGGACTTTCGATGGTCCTAAAGATAGGTGCGGGAGTCTTTTGTGCAGAGGTAGTTAGAGAGTTTTATGCTAATGCCCAGGCGGGCAATATGAGCATTACCTCTTTCGTACGCCATCGCCCCGTGGAGATCACACCCTCGACGTTCTCATTTATCTTCCAGATCCCGGTTACTCCTGGCGATCACCGAGGATTCACAGAGGACCACATGCATATGTCGAAGTCGAGGTGGCTTCAGGTTGTAGGTCGAAGGACCCGACATAGAGGGGAGGAGGAGAAGGATGTCCTCCCTTTCGCGAGTTTCCCCACATTGCAGCAGAGGCTTCTCCTGGAGATCCTCAGTCATCAGATACGCCCTTCTGCGGCGCATGATGCTTCTGATGAGGACTGCGCTTTACTAGACTACCTCCTCTCTCCTACTCCACCATGTTCGACCAGCTTCATAAGGTGGTCTCCTATCTGAGGACGAAGAAGAAGAAGATCACTCCCATCTTTCCCTTCTCCATCTGGTACCACCTTCTCACTCACCTCCCAGCAGAGGCCATACATGGTGTAGAGATCCGGACAGGAGGGCACCCAGTCACACTGCAGACTGTGCGGCGCTGGGGCTTTATGCGCCTAGATGACGGTACTTGGGTCAGGGGTACAGCTGCTCGATCTTCCACTGCTTCATCCACAGCAGCAGGACCCTCTACGGGAGCTACACCTTCTGCTGATCCCGACCACCCGTCCGCTGAGACTGCACAGGGAGAGGAGCCCTACGTGCCGACTACTGGCGTGATGCAGACTCCAGCTCCTGTACCTTACTCGACAGATCTACAGAGTCAGCTCCAGGCATTCCATCAGATGCAGCAGCAGATGCATCAGCGCTTCGAGAGCTTTGAGCAGACTCAGCAGAGGATGCTGGCTGAGCAGTCACAGGTGACGTAGCGCTTGGATCGGAGTGACGAGTTGTATTCACGGGTGATACAGCGCTTAGACCAGGGTGACAGGTTACATGCACAGACCGCTCAACTCTTAGAGCGTCTCCTCGCCCAGACAGGCCAGGGACCAGCACAGCCTCCACCACCACCGCAGTGATTTTATTTTATTTTATTGTTATTTTTATTTTATTGTTATTTTTATTTTATTGTATTTTATTTTGCTCTGTTGTTTACTAACATTTTGTAGACTCTTACTGTTTGAACCTTGTGCTAACTTTTGTTATATTCAGGAAGGTAATAGTGTGGTTTACTTTATGTTTCTTTTTATGAATTATTATTTATGTTTTTCATATTATTATTTTCTTTTGGTGCCATTTGAGTTCTGCTGGCTATATATGGTTTTCTTTTCAGAATAAATTCTATATCCAACATATAGCTGAACTCGCCTATGGGAGCAACCTCAGTTGCTCTAGGAAATTCGATACCTTCGGTTGAACACTTGCGCAAACTTAAGTGTGAGGAACGTCTCACCCCTACCAAAGCTTTAAGTGTGAGGAAGGATACCTTCCTCAATCTACAATACAAGGGGAGTTTCAATTCTTCCTTTATTATATTGCTGTTCAACCTATATGAGTGTAATCCTTTATGAGTCTGTCATAATTTGAAAGGTCATTTTCTTGAATTAATTCTGAACAATGAGGACATTGCTCCTCTTAAGTGTGAGGAAGGAGAGACCTTTCCCTGAAAATATGACAGTTGTTCGATAAATGCCACACTCGCTTTTTGCTACTCTAAACTGCCTAAATTTTTAAAAAATTGATTGATAAAAATGAGATAAAATAATTGTAGAAGTGTCTGAAATTATGTCAAGTGACAACTGAAAGATGGTTTTATTTAAAGGAGTTTGTATAAAATTATTTTCCATCAAAATATTCTATTTTCACTCAAAATATGATAGATCTGCTAATTGTAAAAACCAATTTAGTTTAGCTTGGGATTATGGAAATATGTGGAAAGTCAAGGAAAGAAAAGGATAAAGACAAGGTACTCCACTGTTTATGAATTTTTCTAACCAAAAACAGGCCTCGTTTATCCGGTTATTAAGTTCTTTGGGGTGCTTTAACACCTATCTACCTAAGGTCTCGTGATCTGGGATAGAAGACCCAACACCGTTACAAGGATAGAGAGAAAAGTCTGGGGTACAGAAAAATAATGCAATTTTAAAAAAAAATTTGGTTGTTTTGTATATACAATTTTTGCATTAAAAAAAATGATAATAAATTGCAATTTATATTTATAAACATGAGTACGTGGTGTTGAAAGGTATTGCGGAATAAGGCATTACTTCACACCCCTTGTCATCCCGGGTTAGAGAATTGAAATTGGTTGGAAATCCCAGGTTAACCTAACTTGTTTTCTGCAGTCTAGTTTTTCTATGCTTTTATTAAATTGTTCTTCTTCACTGTTTATAAAAACCTACTTCTAAGAGCAGAATTATTCTTTCAATTGTCACTTTGTCTAAATTCCCTTCTACACTTATTTAATCTTGTTTTATTATTATGGCTTAGAGATAATTATATTCCTTATTTGCTTGAGGACAAGCAAAAGTCAAGTGTGAGGAAGTTTGATAAGTGCAAAACATATAGACTTTTTAAGGTTTAATCACCTTATTAATTGCAGCATTTTTAGTAATGTTTCTCACTTATCTTGGGTTTTTCCTATATTTATGTTTGTTATATTAACTGATATATTATGTGTTAAAATGTAGGAAAAATGCCAAATAATTACATATTGTAAAGGATTAAAAAGAGAGGCACGAGGAAGTCACACGTGAAGCACACACAGAGGTGTGTCCGCATGAGCAACCGCCTAAATTATAGGCGGGCAAAAACACTGCAACCGCCTAAAACCAGGGCGGACGTGAGAGGAGAGGAGACAGGCGGACGTGAATAAAAATCACACGCGACGGGTTATCTTCTTCGCTGACTCGCTCTGCAACTTGTCTGCGCCTTATCGTTTAAGCAGTCGGCGCCTACCTGAAATTACTCACGCGTTGTTCCTGTCCCCTGCAATCAGTGAGGCTGCAATCAACGAGCTCAATCAATGAGCTGCTGCTCTGCTCTTCTTCTTCCTCTATAAATACAACGCTCAGTTTACCTTCTCCAGTGTCCTTCCAGAGGTTCTGTCCGTGGTTCCTCTGGAGTTCCAATTCACACCATCATTCCATCTTCGTACCACTACACTTTCACTCACTCGTTCATCTTCATCTCTAATCTCCCGCTTCTCCATTTGTTTTCTTTTCATCTCATTAGTTTCACCTCTAGTCTCACGTATTTAATTAGCAGATCACTATTAAATATGTTAGGCTAGTTTACGTATATTCTGGGAATAATTATTATGTTTCTGTATTAATTATGCAATATGTTTTACTGGTTTTAATTTTAATAAAGTTTGTTGCGCTTAATGGTTTCACGTATCTTTTTAATAAACCTCATGAATTTATTAAAATGCTTTACCAGTCCATTTTGATCAGACCGGTGATAAATAGACAGGTTAATTAAGCTGTAAAACTGGAGAGAGCTTGTTATGATTTAATAAGTTAATATTTTCAGTTGCAAAAATAATTCCTCATTTCTAAACCGTCCGTTTACATATGATTTGCTTGAACCTTGATTAGAACCTTGCATTTTCTGGTAAACGAGTTCTTTTGAGTTTATGATTTAAACCTTAAGATAATAAGAGGAATTTTGCCAAATAATTATAATTAAACCAGTAGACCAAGCATGAAAGAGCAGATAACATATTAATGTGAACCAGAGTCCCGTTTAGTTTATTTGCTTACATAGTTTATTTTATTAACTGTTTTTATTTATATAAAACTAGTCAATTAATCCCCCCTTTTTAGTGACACGCTTAGGTACTATAATATGTACATTAGTCCCACAGTTCGATATCCGGTCGCTTACATTTTACTATACTACCACGACCGGGATTTTGTTTGCAGCCCGACGTTTATTTTGAGTTTTAACTTCTTTTCTTTTCTTTTATTTTATGTTAATTATACCCAATATAACCGCTCAGATTACAACGTCTGCAATAACATGGGCATTTATTGAGCCAATAACCTATGGAATAATCAAATGGAAAGGTTAGTCAAATTAACATTAAAATAAACAATCAAAATTCCTTTCCAATTTGCATTCTCTTATTCCTACGTGAGTGTAGCCTCATTCTTTCCCTTGCACACTCCATTGCCGACTTGGTAAGGCTCTCAACTCTCTCTTCTTCCTTCATCTTCTTCCTTTGGAGCTCTTAAGTCCATTAATGGAGTTTTAACTTCTATCTTCATCTTTAAGGTAATTTCCTAGCATTTCTTGTCAAGCCTTGAAGCAAAACTCTTCCTAGCTTAACAACAAGCATTCGGCATCAACATATACTCCAAGGAGATTTTCTAAATCAACATTAATCCAAGGAGCATCTCAAGGTTATCTTAAGGTAGTTTTCATGCTTGAAAATCCTTAAAGCACATTTTTATGTGAAACCAAGTTCTACTTCTTCTAAGGTTCTTTTTTCTTCATTTTCATGAAGGAAAGTCTGTTCTTCATCCATCTTAGGTGTGCCGAATTTATAAGGAGAAAAGCTTAAGGTAAATCCTTGGAAAACTACTTACAAATCTACTTAACATCTTTATTAAAGATCCAACTCCTAAACACCTTCACCTCTTGCATAAAACCGAAGTGGAGCATCAAAATTCCTTGGAGAAAGCTTGGAGATTCAAGAAAAGTTCAAGCACTTAACCACCTTTATTAAGAAGTAAGTTTACTAAGCTAATCTTTATGTTTTAAGCTTGGTTAAGCTTCTAAAAATTATACAAAAATTATGTACATCTCCTAGGGTATCTAAAACTGATAAATAGGTTTTAATGGTCTACTTAGGTATATAAACTTATATTATAAATGTAACACCCCAACTACCACCGTACACATAACATTAAACTGCAGCGGAAAGTTCAACTCATCACATTACTTAATTCAATGGTGTTACACGCCGTTAACCACCTACGTGGCTAACAAGGCTAATACACAAACATTGTACCGGTCTGATGGGCTAAATTCCTGAGCGACTACACAATACTTTCCCCTTCCATTAACAACCACAACAACATACACCTTTCAACTATACCGAGTGTTTTTAAACTGATGCCGACAACAGTATCGGTCTTACTACACCTACTGTATATATACACTTAAATGAATACCCATGTACAATGACTTCCCCGTCCTACTCTCGAACGGCTTCCAGCTCTCTGTACCTGAAATAGGAAAAGAAGAGAAAGGGTGGCCCCCAAGGGGCTCAGCACCTTTGCTGGTATGGTAATCCCGCAGCCCACATGCTACCGGGCCACACACAACTAATTGTCGTCTTAGCATGCGGTTGATTATTTTAAATCATGCATGCAACTGTAAACACACAACACGCAATCATTTCGCCTCAACGGGCTCAACAACGGATAACATATCCTTACTTATAAGTCACTCATGGTATTCATTATCCCTAGAGTGTTCCTCCTCTAATGGAGCTACTTCCTTAATAGACGACACTTACCCTTAAATCGGGTTATCCTTAAACGCCTCTTTTCTCAAACTGGGATTCATATCCATGATCCACATACTCCACATTATACAACATATCTCATTCCTCACATAACAAAACATAACGAAACCTTTCTTGTTTCGGCGCACACATGATAACATCGCATTCATTTTAAAAACCTAACGTATACATATCATAGCATAGCAGGGGAAATTGCTTAGCACAATAACAACACAAACACCCACAAGATCGGTTCACACAAGGAACATTCCACCATAGTTAGTATATATAGTGAGCCTAGAGATTATTGCCAATCTCATGTTAAGCTCGTTACCAACCTCGTTACCGTCCAGTTATATCGAACGGTTAACTTAAACCCAAGGTGTGTCGGATATAGTAATCCCAAGCACACCGAAATAACATTCGTATGCCCCTGTGGCCCGACGTGAGTCAGTAACTAGCTTTGGATAAGCTAAGGGAAGGTATAAACCAAATTGGAATACAACCTATACATACACCAAGAGAGCCGAACCGGATATGACATCGACTCCCGTCCATCACACGCGTGGCCGGAACATGACCGGACTCCTCACCCCCCATTAGTACATATATACTTATAAATAAGTAGTTAGAGATCCATTATGGAGCCTACCACATCCACACACCATACGGTATCATAACCGAGTTAAGCACACAAGGGAGGTTCACACACTTGCATACAACAACAATATCCATCTAACGCACACATAGCCGTGGTTAGAACGTTCCCAAGGTTTGGGCCGTTAACTCCGAATACCGATCACTCATGTGTTCCTAGATTTGGTTAGCTAAGGTTTAACACATATTTGAGGTTAAGTGGTATCGGAGGCCAAATTCGCCACATAAATGAATTACTATAAACTCATTTCATGTTTTAATCTTACAAGGTGGCAAACACTCAGAAAAAAACATATTGGCATACAAGCCGGTGTAATTCGGTAGGACACAGGTTGCAAGAACACCATACCTGTCACCGGAGTCCACTTTACCAAGTCCACTTACGTTCCTCGAACAATTCTCGAACAACTGGTACATTAAAGTTACCTTCATTAACATTGGGGTAATGTGTTTGTGTAACGTCGAATGACCATAGTTAACCCCGTTTAACTAGTTAAATACCTTTATATTTTTAACATGTTTCACTCTTTCAATTTACTTCAACTTTTCACCCTCTTATTTGTCATTAAAACTCACCTAACAAGTCCTTAACAACCTCATAACATCATTAACCATCAATCCCCATCATTACATATCATTTTATAACCATAAACAACATTTTTGGTCCGACCGACCTTACCGACCGAACTTGTCCAAGTTCGGTCCATTCCAGAACACATTTCCATCAAAATTTTCTACTCCGACCGACCTTGTAAGTTCGGTCGCATGTTCGGTCTATTCCCGAGAGTTTCTTCCCTTTGAAAATTTAGCCCGACCGAACTTGCCAAGTCGGTCCCATGTTCGGTCGGTTCCAGAAACTTAATCCGTACACAAAATACAAGCCCGACCGACCTTGCAAGTCCGGTCCCCAAGGTCGGTCCATTCCAGAAGCCAATTTTCGCAGGGTAAACTGGGCTCGACCGAACTTGCAAGTTCGGTCGCAAGTTTGGTCTGCCCCAGAGACCTTTGTTTTCCTTTTACATTCAACTACAAACTTCACCCCATATATCCTAGTACACCCTAACCTCATTTGGGCACTTCAAACACATCTTTAGCCATGTACTACACTCTTTAAATCACACACCAAAACCATTTTATCATTCACAAATTTCTTACAAAATTCCTAGCACTTGGGATGTTTTCTCCTTAAGATTTCTAAGTGGTAGTTCACCAATAATGACCCTACACCAAGGTGTTTCCTCTACACCTTAACATCTTCTCTCAACTTCTTTTCTACTAAACTAAACCTCTTTTTTTTTCACATCTTACCTAAACATCATCTATTCCTTGGATACCAACATTACCTAAACCTTAAACAACTTCCTAGTTCACCAAAACTTTCTTAAAACACTTAGAACTTCTTACACATTTTCCAAATTTTGCCATAGCTTCTCTTGTATATACTCACATCCAAACACTTAGGTTTTTACCTTATTCATTCAAAACACCTAAAATCCATCAAACACATTTTTATACACAAACTTCACATATTTAGCACTACATCACATATAGTGCATAACTTAAATTGCTTGGCACTTAGGCCCTTAAATAACATGGCTCTTAGGCCCTTAAATTGCATAATCCTTAAACACTGAATCTCCATAATACATAAGCCTTTGACCTGCAATTACACACACCAAGACATATGTTCCTTTACTAGTCTCCTTGAGAACATCTTACTAAGTCATTCACCATTTGCTCTTTAGGTAGTTTTAGCAAGCATTATAAGCTCATTTCTCCTAAGGCATTAAACCACATTGAGATAGCATATTTACCTCTTTTCCACTCAAACTTCTTTCTTGTTTCCTCTTAAAACCGGTAAGGCATTTCTTTCTTTGTCAACTACTAAACAATATACCAACATCGAAATGAGTATATAAGCTTTATGCTTCATCTCATTGTAACCCTAGGTTTACATATATTATCTTAAGGTATTAAAATGATTGTTTTACCTTGGAATGGAAAAAGAGCTTGAATATATATCAAGAGAGGACTCCACCCAGCCCTTGGAAGATTCAAATGAAGCTAAAACAAGCAAGGTAAAGACACCATGGTGAGGTGAATTTTCGGCCATGTACTAAAAGGAGAGGAACTTGATTTTTCTTTGAGATTCCTTACCTAGAAGCAAAGGAGAACAATAATATGTGAAAAGGTGAGCTCAAGCTCCATCAATGGTGAATCTCCTTGGCACCGAAATTGAGTTCTTGAAGATTTGAAAAGGTAGAAGTGTAGAGCTTGCTCCAACTAGAAGAATGGTGGTCTTGGAATTGAATTTGGACCATGGAGCTAGGAGTTACAAGTGGTCAAAGATGGAAAACAATGGTGGTGTTGGTGTTGCTGTAGCAGCTCGTAAAAGAGAGCAAGAAGGAAGGTTGGAGACGTGTGAAATGAAGAAGGAAAGGAGAAATGAAGATAGAACTTGCTTTAACAAGATATTTGTATTATAAGGTAACTTTCTCCTTTTTACCTTCCTACCCTTCCTTTCCTTAATTGATTTTTACATGGTGGTGACTCACCTTCACTCAAAAAAAATAACTTAGAAGGTATAATAGTCTTTGTTGACCAATTTAATTTCTTATAACAACATATGTTACAAACTAGCTTATAAAAGTTACTATTCATAAAAACAAGGCACATAGAAGTGAAAATTTTGATTCCCATTGATATAGACTTCCAAATGTGATACTATATAGTACACATGTTAATTAAAGAGTAATGATGGGCATTAGCCATTCAAAACTCATTTACAAGACAATTTTTCAAAAACGTGCTTTAAGACTCCTTAAAGCACTTTTTGTTTTAACTTGTTTTTCAAGCTTGGTTTTCTTAGTAATTGATTTAATATGTTCATTAACATATTTATAAGGTATGGGTATGACCCTTAGGTCTTTTACAATTTATCCCAAGCTTAGAGCACATCTTGCTCTTATTGACTTTAAGTATTTATTTATGTTTGTTTGGTTCCAATGTCTACCAAGGTTTCCTAAGGACTTATTAGCCCCGTTAAATCATAATTGAATATTATTAAGTCTTGGTAGGCTCTTTGGGTCCTAACCTCAAGTTCACTTGGCTAGATAGCATGCATGTTTTTGCTCAAACTGTATCTTAGCGTTTTATTGCATTACTATGTAATGGTTTAAGGGTTCAATGATGTTTCAAGGCACTTTTTAGCCTTTATATAACATAGTTTTATATTTAAACCACATATCAAGGTTTTGGGGTATTGATTAAGTTGAATAAGGAGTGTTTAGGAGAGTAAAAAATATTTTATTAGTGCTTAAATGACTAATTAATTAAGTTAGTTATGTGCTAAAATTAATTTTTACAAAGTTTGGGCATACTATAAAAAACCACCGAGAGGTTAAGGTGTGTCCTGGGATAAATATTGATATAATATAAGGGTAGGAATTAAGTTTATGAATGTAGATAATTTAATAAGTTTAAAATAACATTTTATAAAGTTTTGGGCTATTATGTAATTTATAAAACTTATTATGAAAGTTTGGAGTTGAATATGGGCGAATTCATATTAAATTAGAATTATTAGGTCACCTTCGCAACTTCAGAATTAAATATAAACTATGTTATAAGTTATTAATAACTTTATCAGTAATTGTTGGGGTTGAGTTCATTATGGAATTAATGGAAGATCTGTGAATATGAAAATAGAAGCCGAATTAGATTTTGGTTGGGAGTTAGATTTGTGATATTATAGAGAGTAAAAAATAAGAAATTAAAGTGCAGTTTAAGAATGAAGGAATTATGTTATAAACATAGATTATAAGAGATATTATGGCAAAAGAATTAGTAGAAATATTGATAGAGAAAAGGATTATAGATTTAAATATGTAAAAAACAAGCCATAAGCAAAAAAAAAAAACTACATACCCATATGTAGTGTGTTTGTAATAATAAAAATTGGGTGTAAAACCAAAAAAACGACTATACAAAATTAGAAGCTTACTGTATTTGATGAATTAGATGAGGATGAGGAGTAAGAATTAACAAACAAAAAAATAAGGATTAAGGAATTTAAAATAAATAAATATAGGTCCTATATGGATAATTGGAGGAAAGAGAGAAAGAATTTTGATTAAAGGAATTATGGAATTAAAACTATGCTGATAGTTATAAGGAGATTAAGGTAACCAGTAACCAAAAGGATAAAAGGAGATAATAAAAACTATAAGAATAATAGGCCTGTATGGCAAGATAAATAGATTTGAGAAAGATATAGAAAGTTACTATGTCATCAACACAATTAAAAACAACTGTAACATAAATAGTACATGGATAAATATATATATATATTTAAGGCTAAATTAACTGCAATCTACGGTGAACGGTATAATCAACTGCAATCCTACGGTGAACGACATGGGATTCTTGCAACCTTTTTTCTACCGATTACAGGGTACCCTGGCTACTGGTTTGCGATGAACGTGAATTAACACCAATATTAATGTAAAGTGTTTTTTACTCTTGTGCACGGTTGTTTGTTTTTACATGCGTGAATGATGCTATACTGACGTGTATGTCCCACGCATACAACACTACAATACCAGTGGATTATATATACTGCACTTTATTGTACCGAGGACTTGTACACAAGTCTCTCACTAACTTCACTTTGTAACAAATGTCGTTATCCTAAACGTGATAACGACAATACACATTGTGTTCTTGTTTAACGTCCTTGTATGACACCAAACAATCTCTATATCTAGGAGAACGAGGAGCCCAGTGGATCTGGCCATGCATGCCACAGGAGTTGTACCTGTCTCAGTGTCGTCTCCTATTCAATTTACGTCGCGACGGAGTTGTTTGGGGGCACTATGTCTCCCCCGGCTGCATACCGGAACAATACAAGTGGGGAGGAAGACTTTATTCCTCTCGAGGGTTCGATTCCCACCATTCGAAAGTACAGGAGTTAACTACGTTATCTTCTGAGGGACTAATTACCCACCTTTCTCTTTAACGAGGTCACTATACCTCCACTATATTGACATACTCTAAATACCTGTCAGTCCCACTGTGTGGACCCGACTATTATCAAATGATTACAGTTCACCTAACTTGACCTTCTGAAGTCTTGTTTTATGTGACATGGTTATCCTTGTATGGACACTTGTTATTATCAAACTATGCTTGCTTACAGGCTTTCAAAAATGAACTGCATGTATTCGACAAAAGTAGTTGGTGTGGCCCGGTAGCCGATGGGCTGCACGTTTTCCATACCAGCATTGTTTGTTGAGCCCCTTTGGGGGCACCACCATTTTTCAGGTACCTGAAGTTGAGAAGATTACCGCACGAGTGTAGGTGGGGTAGATTCAAGCTATGGGAGTCTTCTACTAGTTATTTGTTTACTGAATTATTGTACCTTTGAGTTTGATTCCTAGTATCTCGGATTGTATTCGTATTCGGACCGTAACTTTTGGAGATTTGTTTTTGGAGTTAGCCTTGTTGGTCACAAGGGTGGCCAACGGCATTGTAATACCGCCCGGTTATTGTATTTTATTCCGCTGCAGTTTATGTTTTATTGGGAGTGATCATCGCACAGGTTATTGGATTTCGGGTTAGAGAACTTCCATTTCAACAATACGATTTGTATTCTTACTGTATGTAACATTCGCTGTACAATGACCTATGTATATATATACACAAAATGGGCCGATGACATGTAAATAGAAACTACTAGAACTAGGCCTAGACTATAGGCCACTACCCCCCCGCGATTCCGACCCGACTAAAGTAAGAGGGAGACGGGATCGAAAGTCAACATAGAGAGAACGGGTCAAGGGTTTCGTGAAACCATCTGCAGTTTGCTGTCGCGAGGGTAAAAAATCAATCTTCAAAGTTTTGTTGCGGACGCGTTCTCTGATGAAATAGTCAATCTCGATATGCTTGGCGCGGGTTATGGAGGACGGGATTGGACGCCAGGAAGGTTGCTCCGATGTTATCACAGAATAGAGTGGTGGGTGTTGAGAGAAAAACCCCTAATTCAGCCAGAAGCTCGTGAAGCCACAAACTTCCGAGGTAGCGGTGGCGAGAGATTTGTACTCGGCTTCCGTTGAAGAACGAGCAACCGTGCGTTGCTTGCGGGAGCCCCAAGATATAAGGTGGTCACCAAGGAAAATGCAGTACCCCGCGGTGGATCGCCTGTCACATGGAGAACCTGCCCAGTCGGCGTCAGCATAAACGCGTAGAGAACCAAGTGGTGAACTTGCAAAATGCAAGCTGAGGTGAGTCGTACTCTTCAAGTAGCGTAGAATTCTCTTTACTGCCGTCCAATGTACTCTCTGGGAGCGTGCATATATTGACTCAATTTGTTCACCGCAAAACTAATGTCTGGTCTAGTAAAAGCTAGATATTGTAGACTGCCTACAATGCTTCTATATTCTTGCGGTTTAGAGAAGAGAGGAGATTATATCGAATCAAGTAGAGAGCTGTCTGTAATAGGAGTGTTTGTAGGTTTCGCAGAGCTAAGATTAGCCCGAGAAAGAAGATCAGTAATATAGTGAGCTTGTGATAGCGACAACCAGTAGTATCTCGTGTCACTTTAACTCCCAAGAAATGTTTTTAGGGCCAAGATCTTTAATCGGGAACTCCTTGGCAATTGTTTGAATTAAAAGATGTAGAATCTGAGAGGATGATCCTGTGAGGAGTATATCATCCACATACACGAGAATAAACACCTTTTGGCCGTTTTGAGAGTAGATGAAAAGGGAGGTGTCATCTTGTGAAGGTGTAAAACCAATGCTGATTAGAAAAGAACTTAAACGAGAGAACCACGACCTGGGAGACTGTTTAGGCCATATAGAGCTTTCTTTAGTCTGCACACATGATTTGGATAGTGGGGATCTTTGAAACCTGAGGGCTGAGATATGTAAACCTCCTCTTCTAAAAACCCATGTAAGAAAGCGTTATCTACATCAATTTGCCTGATAGGCCAGTTGTAGGAAATTGCCAAGGATATCACCAATCTAACCATAGCTACCTTCACAACAGGACTAAAAGTCTCATGGTAGTCAACACCAGCTGTTTGATTATAACCCAAAGCCACGAGTCTCGCTTTCCTTCCTTTCTATAGAGCCATCAGATTCCGTTTTGTTTTTAAAACCCACTTGGTGCCTAGAACATTTAGGCCTACAGTCTCCCTGAATGCCACACAGACAACAGCTACAATAAAGGCAAATTTACACAAACCAGAACCGCTCATCAGGTGTTCGAGAAAATTCCCAACCCTACAAAAACAAAAAACCGTGGCTCCACTTCATCTAATCCTACTATTTACTCCTCTGGCAAACAAAACACCTATTTTTTCTGGACAACCTGACAACCGTGGACATGCCAGATTTGTGAGAAAAAGGACATGTAGCCAAGCAATGCTATCACCGTTTCAATCAGTCCTATCAGTCCAGGCCACCCCAATCTGTTTCTGCTAATGCTACAACTAAGGTGGATTGTTCTGAATGGCTACCAGACACTGGTGCTTCCCATCATTCATCACCGTTACATGGCAAAGCTCAGCCTCACCTCCAGTGACTACAATGGTACGGAAACTGTATCTCTAGGTGATGGTTCTCAACTTCCCATAACTCACTACACTACACACTGGACATACTACACATCACACACATCACAAAACCTATACCCTTTCTGACATATTATTTTACTCCTTACTTGAACAAAAACCTAGTTTCTGTTCAAAGGTTTTGTGCTGATAATGGAGTATTTTTTGAATTTTATCATGATCATTTTCTTGTGAAGGACAAGAACCAGAGCTACTCCCCCAAGGACCTGCTAGGGATGGGGTGTACACCTTCCCTCCAGCCACATCCTCACACAAACCCTCCAACTCCACTACAGCAAGGCCTCCTCTATCAATCTGGCACCAACGCCTGGGCCACCCCTCTTTTCAAGTTACCAGAAGTATTATAAAACACTTTCAATTACCAGTTTCTGTTTTTAATAAACAAGAACTTTGTAATGCCTGTGTTCAAGGCAAAAACCATGCCCTTCCCCATCCCAAATCCCTTCTGTTTCCCAGGAATGTTTTGATCTGTTATTTCTGGATCTTTGGGGACCTGCCCACACTAGTTCCATTGATGGTTTTATGTACTTTCTGTTATGTGTTGATGACTGTTCCAGATTCATGTGGCTTTTTCCTCTCTGTCAAAAGTCTGATGTTCTACAGGTTTACACTATTTTCAGTCAAAATGGTTGTCACACAGTTTGGGAAACAGATACGTGCGATACACTGATGGGGGAGGTGAGTTTAAATCCCTCAAGCCCTTACTACACAAATCTGGTACTGTTCATAGGGTTACTTGCCCTCATTCTCACCAACAAAATGGCTCTGTTGAGAGCAAGATCAAGCAGGTTGTTGACCATGGCCTCTCACTTTTAGCCCAATCCTCTCTCCCCTTAACATTTCTGGTCTTTTGCCTTTAAGACCTCCACATACCTCATAACAGAATACCCTCTAAAGTCCTCAACTATATCACTCCTTACCAAAATCTCTTTAAGAAACAGCCTGACCTCTCTCACCTACGTGTGTTTGGTTGTTCTTCATGGCCTAACCTTAGACCATATAACTCTCATAAACTTTCTCTACGAAGCATTGAGTGCCTGTTTCTTGGCTATGATCCTACCTCAACCGGCTACATATGCTATCATGCTCCAACACACAGAACATACATATCTAGAGATGTTCAGTTTAAGGAATCAGTTTTTCCTTACAGCACCACTGCTCTCACACCAACACCTACCACTTCTGACTCACCATCAATTATTCACCTACAAGTCCCTTCTTTTTCTGTCTCCACACTACCACCTCTTCTGCCCTTACCTACAACTCCCCAATCTCCCTCTCAGCCACCAACCTCTACACAACTTAACACCCCCCATCACCTATCACCCCAGCTCAAACACCTCAAAATACAAACAATACTTCACAGACAGAATCTCCAATGTTTTCCACTTCATCCCCTCTCCCATCTCAAACTCCTCTTCACACAACCAGTTCTACAGAAGAACATTCACCCATGGTTTCCTCTACACCACCTACAGCCACTCCCTTACCTCCTCTATTACCCACTCATCCAATGATGACCAGATCAAAACTCACGCTCTGATACCATAGAGAACTTCCATTTCAACAATACGATTTGTATTCTTACTGTTGTAACATTCGCTGTACAATGACCTTGTATATTATACACAAATGGGCCGATGACATGTAAATAGAAACTACTAGAATGGGCCTAGACTATGGGCCACTAGGGGTGTTACAAAAAGTCGTATCAGAGCGTAGTTACGCTCTGGATACTAGAATACACCGAGATTAGGATTTCTAAAGCTTTAGGTTACGGGTTGAGAGATAGTATAGAAAGGAGTTTAAGTTAGTTTTTACTTAGACTACTATCCAAGACCAAGATTGTGACCACAGTATCTAATATACATCCACAACCTGCAGATGTCAGGAAGAGGAGGACGCCGCGGACAGTCAGCTGAGGAGTCGCCTGTCAGGCTGGCGGATATTGCTACTTTGATTTGCTCAGGCATTTGCACAAGCGGGAGTTGTGCAGCAGCTACAGCAGCTACCTCCACCACCACCACCCAGAGAAAAAGGATTGGGTGAAGAGTTTGGCTGATCTCAGGCCAACTGCATTCAAGGGACAGACTGACCTTGCACATTTGGTGACTTATATCATGGAGATGGAAACAGCATTCGAGACACTTGCCGTCCCAGCTACGGAAAAAGTGAGACTCGCTACCTTTTACCTGAAGGATGCAGCAAGAGATTGGTGGAATATCGTGAAGGCCGACCACCTGGATGACCCAACTTTCACTTGGGAAGCCTACACAGCACTACTGAGGGGCAAGTACTACCCGGCCCATACCAGGATGGTGAAGACTAGGGAATTTGATGCACTGGAGCAGACTGGAAAGATGACCGTGGACGAATATTATGCAAAGTTTACTTCATTACTCCGACTACTACCCGGATTAGGTTACTCGGGCCAGGTGTTGGTCGACCGGTTCTATGGGGGACTGAGTCCTCGGCTCCAGTTTGGGATGGGACCGATCATTCCCACAAGCTTACAGGTAAAACAGGAGAAATATAAACCAGTTGGAATTTTATTACCTACTATACTCCATCATGGGAGAGTTGGAAACTATACCTTGAGATTTCAGGAATGTTACCATGCTGCCGCCATTGTGGAGATCACTTGCAAGAGAAGGGATGCTTTGAGCTCCCAAAAGAGAAAGGACAGGCCTGACAGTGAAGATGCCAAGCAGGGAAACTCCAACAGAAGGAACAAACCCTTTCAAAAAGGCCAGGGATCCTATCAAGGGAAGGGGAACCAGACTACTGGGAACCCCCAGTCAGGAAGCTATGGTGCAGCAAACTCACAGAAAACCCACCCATCTAAGGGTAGGCACTCTAAACAAGCAGTCAAATTTGAAACTTTTGTAAATACTTCAGTACCGTTGGAATATATAATTAACCTCGATTGTATAGGTTTGGACATGGCTCAAACGGGGCAGAGGTTTGTCCGCCACTTCAACTGTAGACAATGTGGAAAGGATCACCCGGCGTGGACTGCCAAGGGGAGAAAGTCCAGTGCCGCCACTGTCCAGATATGGGGACACCGAGCCTTCGAGTGCATTAAGAACCCGGAGAGCAGGAACTACCAGCCCGGGAGCAAAGGCAAACACCGGCCACAAGAATGGAGCCAGCGATACTCGCCCTCCACCAACAAACCAAACTCAGGGAAATAAGGGCAAGGCCCAGCATCGGGACCCGCCCTGCATGTCATGGACCGCTCAGATGAGGCTGGTCCTTCAACCACCCAGGTACTTCAAAACCCATGTGAACCTGTTATTGAGCAATGGATGATGTGAATGAGTGCTTGCATGCCTTGATTGCCTAGTTGCATAGGAAAGAACTAATAAGACTCACTAGTAGAATTTTAAACCACGTAGGAAGCTATAAGATATGCTTTCCTATCCCCTCACCGCCCTCCCTGGAAGAAAACACTATCAAAGTACAAGAACCAGCGAACGAACAATGTAAGGTTATCCAACCAGGTTTGATACTACTCAAAGGATACCTAACACCGGAGACACAAATGGCTATCATCAGGAAATGTCAAGAATTGGGAGCAGGACCAGGAGGGTTCTACACTCCAGAATTTCCAGGAGGATAAAAATGAAGCTGAAAATGATGTGCTTAGGAAAGGATTGGAATCCTTACTCAAAGACCTACCAGGATACAAGAAATGGAGATGGAGCGCAAGTGCCAAAAATCCCAGAAGAATTTTTACAAATTGTGGAACAAGTAGTTAATACAGCTCAACAGTTAGAAGAAGATCCAGTTCCCAATCTAAGGGCTGATCTATGTATCATCAACTTCTATGAAGAAGGAGGCCGCTTAGGACTACATCAGGACAAGGATGAAACACAAGGGTCCCTCGATCAGGGGATACCAGTATTGTCTTTGTCAATTGGGGATGACGCAGAATTCCTTTATGGCGAGCAGAAGCGTGTGGACCTTGCAAAGAAAATCATATTAATTCAGGAGATGTTTTAGTAATGGGTGGAAAGTCAAGGTTGCTATACCATGGAATTAAAAGGATTAAACTAAACACAGCACCTTCGACAGTGATAAACACCACTCACATGAAACCAGGAAGATTAAGTTTGACTTTTAGAAAGTACTAGTGTTGTAATTGTTTTTGGACATCTGAAAGAAGATCATCTCATCAATAAAGCATTATTGTTATGAAAAGTGAATGTTTTTCGACCTCCATCACATGCCAAAGTACTTACCCAGATTCTGTTGATAGGTTGTGCTAAGGAGACGGAAGGTGCCTTAAGTATACTTACTGAGGAGGAGGCCAGCAAGGGCGGCGCGATCCTCACTGGTACCTTTCCTGTCAATGGAGTGGCTGCATTAGTACTGTTCGACTCCGCCGAGCCTCACATACTTTCGTTTCGCCTTCGCTTGCGGGGAAGTTGGGGCTAGACACTGTAGAGTTACCTGATTTTAAGGTGGCACTCCCGTCTAAGGAGAAGGTCAGTTGCACTCGTCTTTATAGAGGAGCCACTATCTGTATTAAGGAGGAGGAATTTCCCATTGACCTTATTGAGTTCAGAGGTCTAGGATTCGACGTTATAGCCAGGATGGACTGGTTGGGGCGGCACAGAGGCCGCATTCTTTGTGCAGAGCGCAGACTGTTACTTAAGAGCCCATCAGGAGTGACAGTGTCTTACCGCCAGAGCTCTAGAGCACCATCAATAAAAGTGATATCTGCTATGTCCATGTACAAACACGTCAGGAAGCAGAAGGAAGTATATTTGCTATGTTCAGGATGTAGAGCACGACCCTGATTTTGATCCAGATATGCCAGTGGTGTCAGAATTTCCAGATATTTTTCCAAAGGAACTTCCAGGCTTACCGCCATCCAGAGAGGTAGAGTTCTCCATTGAATTACTACCAGGTACCGGTCCCATAGCTAAGGCACCGTACCGTATGGCACCAGCAGAGATGGCTGAGTTGAAGGAACAGTTGAAGGATTTATTAGACAAGGGATACATACGACCTAGCGTGTCTCCTTGGGGAGCACCAGTTCTTTTTGTGAAGAAGAAGGATGGAAGCCTTCGGTTATGTATCGATTACAGGGAGCTTAATGTAGTGTCGGTGAAGAACAAATATCCACTACCACGTATTGACGATTTGTTTGATCAGTTAAGAGGAGCAAAGTGTTTTCAAAGATCGATTTGAGATCAGGATACCATCAGATACCTATTAGGGAGCAAGACAGAGAGAAGACAGCATTCAGAACACGATACGGCCACTATGAGTTTACAGTTATGCCTTTTGGCTTGTCAAATGCACCAGCAGTCTTCATGGATTAATGAACAGATTATTCAGAGAGCAGCTGGACAAGACCGTGGTTGTATTCATCGATGATATCCTAATTTATTCAAAGTCTAAGGAAGAGCATGAGAGTCACCTCCGACATGTACTTGAGATCTTAAGGGAGAACCAGCTTTATGCTAAGTTCTCCAAGTGTGAGTTTTGGTTAGACAGAGTTTCCTTTCTAGGACATGTTATCTCAGACGCTGGGATCGCAGTGGATCCAGCAAAAATAGAAGCAGTTCGCACCTGGCCCAGACCAAAGACAGTGACTGATATCAGGAGTTTCCTTGGGTTAGCAGGTTATTACAGAGGTTTGTCAGAGACTTCTCCAAAATAGCAAAACCTATGACAAGTTTAATGAAGAAAGACGCACCATTCACATGGACTACAGAATGTGAGACCTCATTTCAGTATTTGAAGGATGCTTTGACATCAGCACCAGTTTTGACCATACCTGAAGGCACAGAGGGTTATGAAGTTTACTGTGATGCATCAGGCAGAGGATTAGGGTGTGTACTCATGCAGAATGGGAAGGTAGTCGCCTACGCTTCCCGACAGCTGAAGAAACATGAGGAGAATTATCCCACACAGATCAATTGGAGCAATTGTATTTGCATTGAAGATCTGGCGCCACTACCTGTATGGTGTCCAGATGACCGTATACTCAGATCACAAAAGTTTGAAATATGTATTCACCCAGAAGGAGTTAAACATGAGACAAGAAGATGGGTTGAATTTCTCAAGGATTACGACATCGATTTGCAGTACAAAGAAGGAAAAGCTAATGTTGTAGCAGACGCATTGAGTCGACGAGCACATTCCTTAAATGCCATTGTGGCTAGCTCGAGTCTTATAGACGACATACGTAGCGCACAGCAGAATGATCAGCGAATGATGGAGATCAGTCAAAAGTTGTCTGACGGTACATTTGAAGGGGAAGTATGAGTTTTAGCTACACGATGATGGGCTGATCAGATTGAGGGGCAGATTGTGTATTCCAGACCAGAGACAGCAGATATAAAGGAGCATATTCTTCGAGAGTCCCACACTTCTACCACATCTGTCCATCCAGGAGCTTCTAAGATGTACAAAGATCTAAAGAGGTATTTCTGGTGGAGTGGTATGAAGGGTGACGTGACAGAATATGTGATTCGATGTCTCACTTGTCAGAAAGTGAAATTCGAACATAGACGACCAGGAGGTATGGTACAGTCTATGCCAGTTCCAGAGTGGAAGTTTTATGATATCTCTATGGACTTCGTGGTGGGACTACCACCTACGAGAGGAGGACTAAATATGATATGGGTTGTTGTTGATCGACTGACTAAAGTTGCTAGATTTATACCGATGAAAGACACTTGGAAGGTGCCAAAGTTGGCAGAACTATTTGAGAAAGAGATTATCAGACATCATGGAGTACCAAAGACTATTGTTTCAGATCGAGATACCAGATTTCTCTCACGTTATTGGCGAGCTACTCGCGAAGCGCTTGGAACTGAATTGAAGCTTAGCACAACATTTCATCCTCAGACGGATGGTCAGTCAGAGAGGACTATTCAGACCTTAGAGGACATGCTACGAGCATGTGCCTTGGATTTCCAGGGCAGCTGGATAGATAGATTACATCTCATTGAATTTGCATACAATAACAGTTATCACACCTCTATACAGATGTCACCTTTTCAAGCACTATATGGCAGACCATGCCGCACACCATTGTGCTGGGACGAGTCTAGTGAGACCGTCATCATTGGGCCTGAGTACTTAGAGCAAGTTCAGGCAGAAGTACAACAAATCAGAAATAACATGAAAGCAGCACAAGACAGACAGAAATCATATGCTGATGAGACGACGAGACCTTGAGTTCGCGGTTGGCGACCAGGTATTTCTACGAGTATCACCCATGAAGGGTGTATTCAGATTTGGACAGAAGGGCAAGCTAAGCCCGAAATTTGTAGGACCCTACGCTATCACAGAGCGGGTGGGCCTTGTGGCATATCGACTTAATTTGCCAGCAGAATTGGGCAAAGTACACAATTTTTTTCACGTGTCTCAGCTTAAGAAATACATGCCTCATCCTTCTCATGTTCTACAACCAGAGACACTCTCATTAGAACCAACAATGCGGTATGTGGAAACACCGCAACGAATCTTAGATAGAAAGACACGAGAGACTCGAAACAAGTCTGTGAGCCTCGTAAAGGTTCTTTGGTCGAACCATGAGGTGGAAGAGGCCACATGGGAATTAGAAGCAGATATGCGAGCGAAGTTTCCCTCATTATTTACCGACTAGACACTTAGTCTAGGGTACGTGGGCGTACCCCTTTTTTTAGGGGGGTAGAGCCTTTTTCGTTTGTGAGTTATTATGCATTTTTGTTGCACTTTGGTGCATTTCTGTGACACTTTGTCTTGTATGTGTTCTTGTGTAACACTGTACTTGAATGTACTTTGTACTTCTACTTGCTGATGTGTACTTCGTTACACTACAATGGAAAGATTATGTGCACTACGTTGCACTATTTGAAATGAAACGTGATTGTGTTCTACATTGCACTACATGGTAGGTATACGATATACCTTCCAAACCCCTTCCACTGAGCCGGCAACCGACCCTAGGCTACTAGTCCGAAGACTAGTCCTTAAGCGGAAGTCGAACTGCTATAGATACCGACCTCCTTTCCTTAGCATGCATGACCGGAGTTAGTCCCGGGTTCCTCACTCCCCTCTTAAGTTCCAATTAGTAGTAGTCTCAAGACCATGTTTGTTGGTTAACCTCTTTCGGTTTATAACAAACTAATATGGGAGCGTTCCTTAGTCTCACTCAAATCCTTAATAAGCGTTGGTTAGTAAGTTCTCACGGTAAGTTGTGTTAGTTTTCAAACATCACACAACATACAATAAACATAAGGTTCCGGTTGCATGCTTTATCTTGTTTAGTGAGCACACAGAAACAAATAGCACACAAGCCGAGGGACACCTCGTTAGCAAGCAGGTCACAAGAAGAACTGTACCGTTCACCATTGGTCGTTCGGTTGCTTACTCTCTTCCGGAGTCCAAATACTCAAGCCCTAAAACATTCATTCAGTTTTAGGTTGTTAATCACTTAACTTAATTCAACTTATTAACTTACTTAACCCATAATGTCCCCACCTAACACCTCTTAAGTTTTACAACTAAATCTTACAACTTAACCTTAAACTTTTAAGTTTATACTTATCTAAATCTCTTAGGTCTTTATACCTCTAATCATCAATGCCCTCTTAATGGGGTACCATTTATACCTCTAAACTTTCTTAGGGTTTCTTTTTTTTTACAACTTAAGGGTCAACCGACCTTACCGAACGACCTTACCCAAGGTCGGTCCATTCCAGAACTTATTACCGTTTGAAAATTTTATCCCGACCGACCTTGCAAGTCCGGTCCCCAAGGTCGGTCCATTCCCGAGAGTTTTCCCCGTGGGAAATTTAAGCCCGACCGAACTTGCCAAGTTCGGTCCCAAGTTCGGTCGATTCCAGAGACTCAATTCGTACACAAATACAAGCCCGCCGAACTTGTAAGTCCGGTCCCCAAGTTCGGTCGATTCCAGACTCTTTCCGGTAGTGTAAACTGAGCTCGACCGACCTTGCAGGTCCGGTCCCTAAGGTCGGTCGGCTCCAGAACCTTGTTTCTAAATTCCCATTTGACTCCAAACTTCTCCACAAGTTCCCCCATGTATCCTAATACCATTTAGGCTCTTAAACTCTCCTTAGAACTCCCACCAAACTCTCTAACACAATTTCCAAAGATCTACTTAAACATTCACTCAATTCTTTTAAAACTCCTAACACTTTGCACTTATTTCCTTACATTCCCAACTTCTAACCTTACCAAAACTTCAACCAACCCAAGCGTTCCCTCCTTAACAGTTTGAGAACTTCATAAACATCATTTTCCATCTTCAGCTCATTTACTAAAACTTCCTCAAGTCACCTTGCATATCCATGCACCAATTCCCCCTTTCCATTTATTTCTCATCATTCCTAAACTCTTGGACATACCTAAACATTTCTTGCCATCCTCTTAGCACCTTAAACTCGTTCTTCTTTGTCTTGACCTTCCTACACCCTCCTTAGACATCTACATCTCTTTTACTCAATTTACTCACCATTCTCATGATCTTACCCTCTTATACATTCCTAGTCAATTTCCTCAACATTCGACGACATTCTCCTTCAATTTTCACTTCCATCACCTAAGTCCACTCATTACCATCTAAACTAAAACCTTACTGTTCCACCACTAGTATCCTCTTCACTACACAAGCTTCTCAAAATACTCATTGTTATATTCTCAAGTTCATACCTAGATCACCTCAAAACATTATACTTTATTTCTTGTAACACCCCGTCCAACATTAACACACTTAACAACAAACTGCAGCGGAAAACATACTCATCTCAATACTTAACTCGCTGGTGTTACACGCCGTTAACCACCCACGTGGCTAACAAGTCTATTACATATACATTGTATCGGTCTGATGGACTAGATTCCTGAGCAACTGTACATTACTATATCTTTTTCGTTAACAACAACCAACGTTCATAAACCTTCCAATTGTACCGAGTATTTACAAACTGATGCCGATAACAATTTCGGTCTTACTACACCTAAGATACATAAACAGTTTAAATGGCTACCCATGTACAAACGACTACCCCGTCCTACTCTCGAACGGCTTCCAGCTCCTTGTACCTAAAATAGGAAAAGAAGAGAAAAGGGTGGCCCCCCAGGGGCTCAGCACCTTTGCTGGTATGGTAATCCCGCAGCCCGCATGCTACCGGGCCACGCACAACTAATTGTCGTCTTAGCATGCGGTTGATTATATTTGAATCATGCATGTAAACTATAAACACCCAACACATAACATTCCGCCACAATGGGCTCAACAAACAGATAACACATCCCTACTTGATAAGTCACTCATTGTGTTCATTAACCCTAGAGGGTTCTCCTCTAGTGGAGCTACTTCATTAATAGACGACACTTACCCAATAATCGGGTTATCCATAAACGTCTCTTTTATAAACTGGGATTCATATCCATGATCCACATACACCACATAACAACACTTTTCACATTTCAACGTGCACATAACATAACATCGCAATGGGAATTGCAGTACAACAATAACACATAACATAACGGGAACGGTTCTCTTAGGAACCGACCCAAACATAGTTAATTCACTTGTGAGCCTAGAGAATGATGTTACCCTCATGATAAACTCGTTATACAACACTCATTACCGTCCTAATAGTTGGACGAGTAACTTAAGTTAAGATGGTTCGGATATGGTGACCCGAACACACCACATAAACACATGTTCCCCCTAAACCGATCATAAGTCAGAATAGCTAAGCTTTGGAGTAAGATAATGGGAGATCGTGACCCGTGAGGGAAACAACCATAACAGAGAGGAGGGTAAGGCTAAAAAGGATACCCACTCCCAAACAACGTGCGACCGGCCTAACCCGATTCCTCACCCCCGTTAGTATATATTTACTTGTAGATAAATAGTTAGAGCCCCACTGTGGAATCTATCACGTCCACACCCCAAAAGGTATTTCAACTGGGTTAGACATACGAGGGAGGTCCATACATTCACACACAAACATCACACAATTAACTCACGCATAGCTGTGGTTAGAACGTTCCCATGGTTTGGGTCGTTAAATCCGGATACCGTTCTCTTATGTGATCCTAGATTCAGTTAGCTAAGGTTTAACACTTTTGGGGTTAAATGGTATCGGAATTGAACACGCCACATAAATGAATTACTATAAACTCATTACATGTTTTATCTTACAACGTGGCAAACATACAGAAAAACATATTGGCATACAAGCCGGTGTAATCCGGTAGGACACAGGTTGCAAGAAAACCATACCTGTCACCGGGGTTTCACTCTAACGTGCCATCACATGTTCCTCGTAACATCTTTGAACAACTGATAACATTACATTTACTTTTATTAACATCGGGGTAACATGATTGTTTAAAGTCTAATGCTCATAACTTATCCCCGTTATCTAGTTAAATAACTTCACATTTTAACTTGTTTTACTTTCTCATTTTAATACAACTTTTCCCCCACTAAATTGTCATTATAACTCACTTAACATGTCCTTAACAATCTTATAACATCATTACTTAATAACCCCCATCATCCTATACCTTAAACAATGTTTTTGGTCCGACCGACCTTACCGACCGACCTTACCGACCGACCTTACACAAGGTCGGTCCATTCCAGAACATATTACCGTCAAAAATTCTACTCCGACCGACCTTGCAAGTTCGGTCCATAAGGTCGGTTTATTCCCGAGAGTTTTTCCCCTTTGAAAACTCAGGCCCGACCGATCTTGGCAAGTTCGGTCCCAAGTTCGGTCGATTCTAGGGACTCAATTTGTACCCAAAATACAAGCCCGACCGACCTTGCAAGTCCGGTCCCCAAGGTTGGTCCATTCCAGAAACTCTTCCCGGTAGTGTAAACTGAGCTCGACCGACCTTGCAGGTCTGGTCCCTAAGGTCGGTCGGCTCCAGACCTTTGTTTCTAAATTCCCATTTGACTCCAACTTCACCTTACATATCCTAGTATGCTTTAACATCATTTAACACACTTAGACCTTCACATAACATCCTCCAAATGCATGTACAAGCTTACTTCTAAAGTCCTTAAACACTCACTCATTTACTTACAAATCTCTCAACATTTGTAACATTTCTCTTTTGGTTTTCTAATTGGTATTTCACCTATAATGACCACTATACCAAGATGTTTCCTCTACACCTTAACATCATCTCCCAAGCATCTTTTCTTACTAACTAAATTTCCTTGTTCACACCTTCTTATATCCTTACTTAAACATCATTCATTCCTTATACATCAACATTACCTAAACCTAAAACAAACTTCTCCAAGACTTTATTACATCCCAAAAACACCCATTGGATTTCTAGAACTTCAAGATAGTGCCTAAATCCTCGTAGCACTATATAACACCTTATTACATGTTTTCTTCCCTAGTAAACATTCATTCATTCCTCACATTTCCTAGTTCACCAAAGCTCATTTAAACACTTAAATCTCCTTATACATTACCCAAATTTTGCCATAGGTTCTCTTGTATATTCTCACATCCAAACACTTAGGTTTTCACCTTTAATCATTCAAGAACATCTAAGTCCACCAAGAACTTTCTCACACACAAAACTTCGCCAAAATTTACACTACATCACAATATAGTGCATAAACTTAAATTGCTTGGCACTTAGGCCCTTAAATAACATGGCTCTTAGGCCCTTAAATTTCATAAACCTTAAACACTGAATTTCCCACATAATATATTGCCTTTGACCTGCAAATACACTCAACAATACATATACCCTTAATAAACTCCTTGAGAGCATTTTACTAGCTCATTTGCCATTGGCTCCTTAAGTAGTTTTAATGAACAACTTAAGCTCATTTTTCCTAATGCATTTTAACCACTTTAGGTTAACACATTTACCTCTTTTCTTCAAGATTTTTTTTACTTAAGCACTCTTGTTCTTCCTTGTTTGGAAACCGGCAAGAGGACTTGGTTACTTGTCAATGTTCTAATCAATACACAAGTAAAACCAATGAGCATTCAAGCTTCATGCTTAAACTCATTTACAAACCCTGGGTTATATATATTATCTTAACGCATTAGGATAATTGTTTTACCTTGGAAACAAAAGAGAGCTTGAATAAGCATCAAGAGAGGACTCCTCCTTGTCCTTTAAAGATTGAAATGGAGCTATGAAAGAACAAGAGAATAACATGGCATGAAAATATAGACTCAAGCTCCTTCCATGGAAGTTCTCCTTGGCACCGAAATGGTGGTTTTGAAGATTTGAAAGGAGGAAAATGAAGAGCTTGTTCCAACTAGAAGAATGGTGGTCTTGAAATTGGATTTGGATCACGGAGCTAGAAGATACAAGCATTCAAGGATGGAGATGATATGTTTTTACTGTAGCAAAAACGATTTCAAGAAGGGAGGATGGAGAAGGCTACGGTGGTGAGTGAAGGAAATAAGAGAATGAGGTGAGAGAGTACTCTTGTTCAGATATTTATGTAATAAAGTAGAATAGTACTTTACTTTATGTCTTCCCTTCTTTAATTGATTTGCAAGTGGTGGTGACTCACCTTACAAAAACCGGCCCCCTTATATTACTTAGGGTGTTTTGGTCTTTGTTGACCAATTAACTTACTTATATTGACTTATGTCATAAAGTAGCATATTTTAGTTACTATTCACAAAAACAAGGCACATACTTGTGAAAATTTTCATTTCCCATTGATTTAGACTTCCAAATGTGATACTAAGTACCACACATGTTAATTAAAGAGTAATGATGGACATTTAGCCATTCAAAACTCATTTACAAGACAATTTTTCAAAAATGTGCTTTAAGACTCCTTAAAGCACATTTTGTATTTTAACTTGTTTTCAAGCTTGGTTTTCTTTAGTAATTGATTTTATATGTTCATTAACATATAATTAAGGTATAGATATGACCTTTAGGTCTTATACAAATTTATCCCAAGCTTAGAGCACATTTTTGCCCATATTGACTTTAAGGTATTTATTTGTGTTTATTTGGTTTAATTGTCTACCAAGGTTTCCTAAGGACTTAATTAGCCTTATTAAATCATGATTGAATATTATTTAGTCTTAGTAGGTTCTTTGGGTCCTAACCAAGTTCACTCCAAGCTTAGAGCATATTTTTGCTCAAGTTGTGTCTTAGTGCTTTATTGCATTTTACTATTGTTTAAATTGTTCAATGTTGTTTCTAAGGCACTTTTTAGCCTTTAAATACCATATTTAATGTCTAAACAACATATCAAGGTTTGGGGTATTTCAATCTACCCCCCTTAAAAGAACTTCGTCCTCGAAGTTCACACTTCCCACACATCTTTGGATTAGAACACAGGGATTACTTATAAAAATAAAACATTCATAACCAAACACACTTTACATCACACCCTCGGAATTAATGGTCCGGGTAACACATTCACATCCATACATAACATAACATACTCACATGATAACCTCGGACTCAATGGTCCGGGTATCTTAACAACATTTGCACATACACAACAACCCTTAGACTCTTGGGTCTGGGTAACATAACAACATTTAGACCCATTGGTCTTGATAACATAACAGCCTTTAGACACATAGGTCTATGTAACACAACAACATTTAGACTCATAGGTCTTGATAACATACACTTTTGGAACTCAAGGTCAAAATAATATTTATTACACATACCACACAACATGTCTTAGCATGTATGGCAACCAAAAATATATTTTACATTCACTGTGATCCCGTAGAACCCGGTCGCAATGGACACCTTCCGTCCCCGTTCCTTTGGGAGATCAAAACAATCACTTAAATTAAATTTTTTTTTTCCTTGTGAGGTTAAGTAAGAGAACTTTAATTATGTAAAGTATCTATCGACATTTTATAAATACCAATTCAAAATCCTTTTGAAAACACATACAACTCCAAGTCCAACTTATGCTCTTTGCTTCTTTCTTAGCGTGGTTATTTGTGACCACTAATAGGGAGCTTCAAGAATCATCCAACCCTGATGTGATCAGCATCAGTGTTGGACTATCCTTCCACCCCAATTTGTTTTCGGCTTCCCTTGATCTCATGAAAATCAAGTTTCACCTCCCACTTCAATTTCAAGCATCAGGTAAATCACTCATTTCCAATTTTCTATCTTTTAAGTCATTCTAGTCATAATCATACATCTCCAAGGGATAGAATTCCGTCTATCAGTTATCTCCGTACACTTTAATCCTGTTACCTAGGGAATCTTATTCTCACTAGGTTCTATGTCGGTTTCATACCCTTTCATGAATCACTATATTACATATATACATATATTTTTATCAAAATACAACACACGGTTTTACATTTATACACTGTCAGGGTTTTTTTGTTCCCCCGGGAGTTTCTCTACTCCCCACACTTGTACTATCACACACAACTGTTAACAATTAAACACACTTATCACAATGGTATTCACATCTTCTGTGCGCAACTACCACAATTACACCCATGAATGAATGTGTATGTTTACGTAACACACACATCAATCATCAAAACAAATTATTTGTGCTATGCACACCATAGGTCACGTACACTTGTACGGTAATACACACTAAGCGGTTTTGCGCTCTACCCCCCTTAAAAGGGATTACGCCCACGTAATCAACCACTGAACATTGGTTTAATATGTTCTACCTTCGTGAAGTGTTTTAACTTCCACGCGGTCTGTTATACAATGCATTCCGATTAGAGGATCCTAACCATATTGGCGGTTTAGTTCCTAAACCAAGAATTCTCATTGGAGTTCGCTTTAACTCTTAACTGGTTTCGGTTCTGGCTGTGCGGCTTCTAGGCATTGATAATTAGCCATTTACTCATATTCACTATGCACATTGTACACTTGAATCACTGGTACACTAGTGTCTGCTGCGCAACTCTGATAACTGTAGGGCTTAGTTTGCCCCATTCATTATTCTCACTATATTGTACATCTCCCATTTATCACCTTTATCTTGGTAATAATGGTTTCTCAACCAACATGTGGTATCTCTTACCGTGAGCGAATTCAGTGAGTTTCAAAACTTTCCAACCACTTCCATAATAATTTACTGTGTATGCTGCTATGTATTTCACAATGATTAACTTGTTTCCCTTCCGACTTACCGTCGGTTGAGGTTGAGCTGCTACCTAATGTGTAGCACTCTCTTGGTTATTTCCAACACTTGAGGTATATTCCATACCGATATTTGGTAGTTAGTGCTACTGTAGTCACTTACTGTTAATCATGCCTCCACATTTGGTTTTGTACATGTATTCTTTCATTGGTGTGGCCTTGCATTCCTATGCATCGGCCATTATAACATTATTCCTCCACAATTAACATGTTTCCAATTCCTAGCTATCCCACTCGATCATTACTGCGCAAGTGCAATACCAAATCACTCAGTCATACAGAGTGCAGAGGCATAAACTCTTGGCAGCAAATCTCTCATGCGATTCGCAATGGAATTCACTTATCGGTTAACAATACTTATACAACGGTCGCTTATTGCGCACCGTATCCTTACTCATTATACAACATCAACTTACACTGCATCCGCTATTATATTAGCTTCCGCCATTACACTGTGTTTCGCCACTTATTTGGTTGTTTATAGGATACGCTATTCTTCGAGTCCTTATGCTCCTTAAGCATTGTTCACTACACATTTAGCATCACACACCTATGGTGGTTGCTATAAAACTTATTACTCTTCCAGTCTCCACAACTAGTATAACACTTCTTTTCGTATTTTTCTTATTCAAATCACTCTTGGGTAACAACAATATGGTCAATCCCTAACATATTTCTTGAACTTGGTTCATATAACTACCGCTCCTGCGGTCTCACAATATATCGAAGGAGAGATCTTAGTGGTTCGTTCCCCACTCTATTTACTTTTGCAACATAAACTTCTGCAATCAATCAATTTACATAACATATCTTGCTTGTGGCTTATAAGCCTTATTGCCTTGAGCTGCGCTCATTTTAGGCTGTCCACACACGTGTACTTCTCTGTACAACATTACGTGGTCTAGTGGTAGTATTGGGCTCCATGACAGGGTCGTTACATCACGTTTCCTTTCATGGGATGCCCCTTAGGATTGTTAGTCCGTCTCCTGACAACTTATGTCTAAACTGGGTGTTACACTTCAGGCCAACTGATTCAAGGGACAGACTGACCTTGACCACATTGGTGACTTATATCATGCAGACTTGGAAACAGCATTCGAGACACTTGCCGTCCCAGCTACGGAAAAAGTGAGACTCGTACCTTTACCTGAAGGATGCAGCAAGAGATTGGTGGAATATCGTGAAGGCCGACCACCTGGATGACCCAACTTTCACTGGGAAGCCTACACAGCACTACTGAGGGGCAAGTACTACCCGGCCCATACCAGGATGGTGAAGACTAGGGAATTTGATGCACTGGAGCAGACTGGAAAGATGACCGTGGACGAATATTATGCAAAGTTTACTTCATTACGACACTACCCGGATTAGGTTACTCGGGCCAGGTGTTGGTCGACCGGTTCTATGGGGGACTGAGTCCTCGGCTCCAGTTTTGGATGGGACCGATCATTCCCACAAGCTTACAGGTAAAACAGGAGAAATATAAACCAGTTGGAATTTATTACCTACTATACTCCATCATGGGAGAGTTGGAAACTAATACTTTGAGATTTCAGGAATGTTACCATGCTGCCGCCATTGTGGAGATCACTTGCAAGAGAAGGGATGCTTTGAGCTCCCAAAAGAGAAAGGACAGGCCTGACAGTGAAGATGCCAAGCAGGGAAACTCCAACAGAAGGAACAAACCCTTTCAAAAAGCCAGGGATCCTATCAAGGGAAGGGGAACCAGACTACTGGGAACCCCCAGTCAGGAAGCTATGGTGCAGCAAACTCACAGAAAACCCACCCATCTAAGGGTAGGCACTCTAACAAGCAGTCAAATTTGAAACTTTTGTAAATACTTCAGTACCGTTGGAATATATAATTAACCTCGATTGTAATAGGTTATGGACATGGCTCAAACACGGGCCAGAGGTTTGTCCGCCACTTCAACTGTAGACAATGTGGAAAGGATCACCCTGGCGTGGACTACCAAGGGGAGAAAGTCCAGTGCCGCCACTGCCAGATATGGGGACACCGAGCCTTCGAGTACATTAAGAACCCGGAGAGCAGAACTACCGCCCGGGAGCAAAGGCAAACACCGGCCACAAGAATGGAGCCAGCGATACTCGCCCTCCACCAACAAACCAAACTCAGGGAAATAAGGGCAAGGGCCCAGCATTGGGACCCGCCCTGCATGTCATGGACCGCTCAGATGAGGCTGGTCCTTCAACTAACCCAGGTACTTCAAAACCCATGTGAACCTGTTATTGAGCAATGGATGATGTGAATGAGTGCTTGCATGCCTTGATTGCCTAGTTGCATAGCTAAGAACTAATAAGACTCACTAGTAGAATTTTAAACCACGTAGGAAGCTATAAGATATGCTTTCCTATCCCCTCACCGCCCTCCCTGGAAGAAAACACTATCAAAGTACAAGAACCAGCGAACGAACAATGTAAGGTTATCCACCAGGTTTGATACTACTCAAAGGATACCTGACACCGGAGACACAAATGGCTATCATCAGGAAATGTCAAGAATTGGGAGCAGGACCAGGAGGGTTCTACACTCCAGAATTTCCAGGAGGATAAAAAATGAAGCTGAAAATGATGTGCTTAGGAAAGGATTGGAATCCTTACTCAAAGACCTACCAGGATACAAGAAATGGAGATGGAGCGCAAGTGCCAAAAATCCCAGAAGAATTTTTACAAATCGTGGAACAAGTAGTTAATACAGCTCAACAGTTAGAAGAAGATCCAGTTCCCAATCTAAGGGCTGATCTATGTATCATCAACTTCTATGAAGAAGGAGGCCGCTTAGGACTACATCAGGACAAGGATGAAACACAAGGGTCCCTCGATCAGGGGATACCAGTATTGTCTTTGTCAATTGGGGATGACGCAGATTCCTTTATGGCGAGCAGAAGCATGTGGACCTTGCAAAGAAAATCATATTTAATTCAGGAGATGTTTTAGTAATGGGTGGAAAGTCAAGGTTGCTATACCATGGAATTAAAAGGATTAAAACTAAACACAGCACCTTCGACAGTGATAAACACCACTCACATGAAACCAGGAAGATTAAGTTTGACTTTTAGAAAGTACTAGTGTTGTAATTGTTTTTGGACATCTGAAAGAAGATCATCTCATCAATAAAGCATTATTGTTATGAAAAGTGAATGTTTTTCGACCTCCATCACATGCCAAAGTACTTACCGGATTCTGTTGATAGGTTGTGCTAAGGAGACGGAAGGTGCCTTAAGTATACTTACTGAGGAGGAGGCCAGCAAGGGCGGCGCGATCCTCACTGGTACCTTTCCTGTCAATGGAGTGGCTGCCCTAGTACTGTTCGACTCCGGAGCCTCACATACTTTCGTTTCGCCTTCGCTTGCGGGGAAGTTGGGGCTAGACACTATAGAGTTACATGATTTTAAGGTGGCACTCCCGTCTAAGGAGAAGGTCAGTTGCACTCGTCTTTATAGAGGAGCCACTATGTATTAAGGAGGAGGAATTTCCCATTGACCTTATCGAGTTAGAGGTCTAGGATTCGACGTTATAGCCAGGATGGACTGGTTGGGGCGGCACAGAGGCCGCATTCTTTGTGCAGAGCGCAGACTGTTACTTAAGAGCCCATCAGGAGTGACAGTTACTTACCGCTAGAGCTCTAGAGCACCATCAATAAAAGTGATATCTGTATGTCCATGTACAAACACGTCAGGAAGCAGAAGGAAGTATATTTATGCTATGTTCAGAATGTAGAGCATGACCCTGATTTTGATCCAGATATGCCAGTGGTGTCAGAATTTCCAGATATTTTTCCAAAGGAACTTCCAGGCTTACCGCCATCCAGAGAGGTAGAGTTCTCCATTGAATTACTACCAGGTACCGGTCCCATAGCGAAGGCACCGTACCGTATGGCACCAGCAGAGATGGCTGAGTTGAAAGGAACAGTTGAAGGATTTATTAGACAAGGGATACATACGACCTAGCGTGTCTCCTTGGGGAGCATCAGTTCTTTTTGTGAAGAAGAAGGATGGAAGCCTTCGGTTATGTATCGATTACAGGGAGCTTAATGTAGTGTCGGTGAAGAACAAATATCCACTACCACGTATTGACGATTTGTTTGATCAGTTAAGAGGAGCAAAGGTGTTTTCAAAGATCGATTTGAGATCAGGATACCATCAGATACCTATTAGGGAGCAAGACAGAGAGAAGACAGCATTCAGAACACGATACGGCCACTATGAGTTTACAGTTATGCCTTTTGGCTTGTCAAATGCACCAGCAGTCTTCATGGAATTAATGAATAGATTATTCAGAGAGCAGCTGGACAAGACCGTGGTTGTATTCATCGATGATATCCTAATTTATTCAAAGTCTAAGGAAGAGCATGAGAGTCACCTCCGACATGTACTTGAGATCTTAAGGGAGAACCAGCTTTGTGCTAAGTTCTCCAAGTGTGAGTTTTGGTTAGACAGAGTTTCCTTTCTAGGACATGTTATCTCAGACGCTGGGATCGCAGTGGATCCAGCAAAAATAGAAGCAGTTCGCACCTGGCCCTGACCAAAGACAGTGACTGATATCAGGAGTTTCCTTGGGTTAGCAGGTTATTACAGGAGGTTTGTTAGAGACTTCTCCAAAATAGCAAAACCTATGACCAGTTTAATGAAGAAAGACGCACCATTCACATGGACTACAGAATGTGAGACCTCATTTCAGTATTTGAAGGATGCTTTGACATCAGCACCAGTTTTGACCATACCTGAAGGCACAGAGGGTTATGAAGTTTACTGTGATGCATCAGGCAGAGGATTAGGGTGTGTACTCATGCAGAATGGGAAGGTAGTCGCCTACGCTTCCCGACAGCTGAAGAAACATGAGGAGAATTATCCCACACAGATGGAATTGGAGCAATTGTTTTTGCATTGAAGATCTGGCGCCACTACCTGTATGGTGTCCAGATGACCATACTCAGATCACAAAAGTCTGAAATATGTATTCACCCAGAAGGAGTTAAACATGAGACAAAGAAGATGGGTTGAATTTCTCAAGGATTATGACATCGATTTGCAGTACAAAGAAGGAAAAGCTAATGTTGTAGCAGACGCATTGAGTCGACGAGCACATTCCTTAAATGCCATTGTGGCTAGCTCGAGTCTTATAGACGACATACGTAGCGCACAGCAGAATGATTAGCGAATGATGGAGATCAGTCAAAAGTTGTCTGACGGTACATTTGAAGGAGGGAAGTATGAGTTTAGCTACACGATGATGGGCTGATCAGAGTGAGGGGCAGATTGTGTATTCCCAGAGACAGCACAGATATAAAGGAGCATATTCTTCGAGAGTCCCGCACTTCTACCACATCTGTCCATCCAGGAGCTTCTAAGATGTACAAAGATCTAAAGAGGTATTTCTGGTGGAGTGGTATGAAGGGTGACGTGACAGAATATGTGATTCGATGTCTCACTTGTTAGAAAGTGAAATTCGAACATAGACGACCAGGAGGTATGGTACAGTCTATGCCAGTTCCAGAGTGGAAGTTTTATGATATCTCTATGGACTTCATGGTGGGACTACCACCTACGAGAGGAGGACTAAATATGATATGGGTTGTTGTTGATCGACTGACTAAAGTTGCTAGATTTATACCGATGAAAGACACTTGGAAGGTGCCAAAGTTGGCAGAACTATTTGAGAAAGAGATTGTCAGACATCATGGAGTACCAGAGACTATTGTTTCAGATCGAGATACCAGATTTCTCTCACGTTATTGGCGAGCTACTCGCGAAGCGCTTGGAACTGAATTGAAGCTTAGCACAACATTCATCCTCAGACGGATGGTCAGTCAGAGAGGACTATTCAGACCTTAGAGGACATGCTACGAGCATGTGCCTTGGATTTCCAGGGCAGCTGGATAGATAGATACATCTCATTGAATTTGCATACAATAACAGTTATCACACCTCTATACAGATGTCACCTTTTCAAGCACTATATGGTAGACCATGCCGCACACCATTGTGCTGGGACGAGTCTAGTGAGACCGTCATCATTGGGCCTGAGTACTTAGAGCAAGTTCAGGCAGAAGTACAACAAATCAGAAATAACATGAAAGCAGCACAAGACAGACAAATCATATGCTGATGAGAGACGACGAGACCTTGAGTTCGCGGTTGGCGACCAGGTATTTCTACGAGTATCACCCATGAAGGGTGTATTCAGATTTGGACAGAAGGGCAAGCTAAGCCCGAAATTTGTAGGACCCTACGCTATCACAGAGCGGGTGGGCCTTGTGGCATATCGACTTAATTTGCCAGCAGAATTGGGCAAAGTACACAATGTTTTTCACGTGTCTCAGCTTAAGAAATACATGCCTCATCCTTCTCATGTTCTACAACCAGAGACACTCTCATTAGAACCAACAATGCGGTATGTGGAAACACCGCAACGAATCTTAGATAGAAAGACACGAGAGACTCGAAACAAGTCTGTGAGCCTTGTAAAGGTACTTTGGTCGAACCATGAGGTGGAAGAGGCCACATGGGAATTAGAAGCAGATATGCGAGCGAAGTTTCCCTCATTATTTACCGACTAGACACCTTAGTCTAGGGTACGTGGGCGTACCCTTTTTTTAGGGGGGTAGAGCCTTTTTCGTTTGTGAGTTATTATGCATTTTTGTTGCATTTTGGTGCATTTCTGTGACACTTTGTCTTGTATGTGTTCTTGAGTAACACTGTACTTGAATGTACTTTGTACTTCTACTTGCTGATGTGTACTTCGTTACACTACAATGGAAAGATTATGTGCACTACGTTGCACTATTTGAAATGAAACGTGATTGTGTTTACTACATTGCACTACCTGGTAGGTATACGATATAACCTTCCAAAGTATTCCTGTTGTGTTTGATGTACACTATGAACTTAGGTATATAGAGACTTGGGACTTGATCCCTAAAAACTAGATTGAGTTGTGGATACTTAGTGGAACTTGATTCCCCACAACCTATAAATTTAGATATGAGACTTCGGGGCGAAGTCCTTTTTAAGGGGGTAGATTGAAATACCTCAAATCTTATATCATTATAAAACCATTTTTAATGGAAAATAATCCAAATATAAATCATTTCACGTACGCATGCAACCCATGCATGAGAACGTTACGTAAAAATAGTCGTTTCACCATAAACGCTAAAACGCCTTAGAAACATATGATCAAGCATGACCTTATATGACCTTCTAAAACTCAAACCAAATGGTCATACACTCATTATATGAATATATAAACATATTCCCTAAGCTATATTTAGTCAAAAACACAAAACGCTCAGGAGTGCTCATGCACGCCCCTTAAAGCACGAAAAGCCCGGAGGAGTGCCGAGGTGGCACGAACTCCTATAAAATTAATTCTAAGAGTTCCTAGCATCATTATTAACCATCCTAAAGAGAACCCACGAAGTGGTTTCTCAAAATTCAACAAAAACCTCAGGAGGATTTCTTAACGCTCCTTTTTGCCCGGGAGTGTCCCGATGGCCCGAAAATTATGTCATGGATTGATTTAACCCCATATAACTCAATGTAACATCTTAATATATCATTATTTACTATAATAAGTGTTTATAAACACTTGGAACTCATAAATACAAGTTATTTCCAAAAATTTCCTTAGAGCACAAAAACGCACCTTCGGGTGTCACTAAAACGCGTTTTACGCAATTACCTTGTAGTTTTTCACATGCCACGAATTAAGAATTAAAAAGGGTTAAAATAACCTCTAAATCAATTAAAGGCAGTGTCAAACAAGGTGCTCTATAGGGGCCGATTTTCAGTCCTACAACTAGTATAAAACTTACATTAAAAACTTATAAAAGGCATAAGACATGGTGACTCACCTTCCCATGTGCTATAATACTTAATGTCAAAGAATGTAGGTCTCATTTACCTCCATGCTGTCGAAATAATGCAAAAGAACAAGGCCATGTTAGCAAGACAAAAACAAAATGCTAAAAGTAAAAAGTAGATTCTTATTCCACTTTTTGATTTCTTATAATTCAAGCGACCTTCCTTGCTTGTCCTTGGCTCTTCAATGCCGATTGAGACACCCCATTTAAGCCTTGAAATCGGCCACCTACAAGGAAGAAGAAGCACAAGTTACAAACATTGAAAATCAAAGGAATAAAGTCTTTACCCTAACTTACCTTTTCTTCTAGCCCACATTATTTTCTTCCACCTTGCCTTGTTCCACCCACATGGCCGAACCTATGCATATACAATGTGCAATTATATGGAACCAATAACCTAGGAAATAAAACAAAAAATGGGAAAGTTAGTCCAATTAACCATTAAAATAAACAATCAAAATTCCTTTCCAATTTGCATTCTCTTATTCCTACGTGAGTGTAGCCTCATTCTTTCCCTTGCACACTCCATTGCCGATTTGGTAATGCTCTCAACTCTCTTCTTCTTCCTTCATCTTCTTCCTTTGAAGCTCGTAAGTCCATTAATGAGTTTTAACTTCTATCTTCATCTTTAAGGTAATTTCCTAGCATTTCTTGTCAAGGCCTTGAAGCAAAACTCTTCCTAGCTTAACACAAGCATTCAGGATCAACATATACTCCAAGGAGATTGTCTAAATCAACATTAATCCAAGGAGCATCTCTCAAGGTTATCTTAAGGTAGTTTTCATGCTTGAAAATCCTTAAAGCACATTTTTATGTGTAACCAAGTTCTACTTCTTCTAAGGTTCTTTTCCTTCTTCATTTTCATGAAGGAAAGTTTGTTTTTCATCCATCTTTGTGTGCCGAATTTATAAGGAGAAAAGCTTAAGGTAAATCCTTGGAAAACTACTTACAAATCTATTTAACATCTTTATTAAAGATATAACTCCTAAACACCTTCACCTCTTGCATAAAACCGAAGTGGAGCATCAAAAATTCCTTGGAGAAAGCTTGGAGATTCAAGAAGAGTTCAAGCACTTAACCACCTTTATTAAGAAGTAAGTTTACTAAGCTAATCTTTATGTTTTAAGCTTGGTTAAGCTTCTAAAAATTATACAAAAAATATGTACATCTCCTAGGGTATCTAAAAATGAAACTATATGGTATGATATACCAAAAATATAATCTATAACATATATGGAAAATATTTACCTTAAACACATTTTTGTGTCACAAAATTTAGCTAAGTTAAATACAAGTGCAAGCCGAATTGTTAAGGGAAAAAATACTCTATTTTGAGCTAGGAATCAATACAAGACATTACAATAATTTTTACATGAGTTATATAACTCCTATGAATTTATGTATAATTATTTGGACATATAAATCCACTTTTCTATACTATAAGGTCACTATTTAATTATTGCCGAATGGTCTAAGTGATAAATAGGTTTTAATGGTCTACTTAGGTATATAAACTATATTATAAAGTTTGGAGAGTTAAAAATATTTTATTAGTGCTTAAATGACTAATTAATTAAGTTATGTGGCTAAAATGTAATTTTTACAAAGTTTGGTGCATATACTATAAAAACCGAGAGTTAAGGGTGTCCTTGGGATAAATATGATATAATATAGGTTAGGAATTAAGTTTATGAATTTTAGATAATTTAAACAAGTGTTAAAATAACATTTTATAAAGTTTTGGGCTATTATGTAATTTATAAAACTTATTATGAAAGTTTGGAGTTGAATATGGGCGAATTCATAATTAAGAGAATTATTAGGTTCACCTTCAAAAATTTAGGAATTAAATATTTAAACTATAGTTTATAAGTTATTAAGTAACTATTATAAAGTTTTGGGGTGAGAATGTAATTAACGGAAAGTATATGACAAAGCCGAATTACTTTGGGTTAGATTTGTAATTTAAGAGTTTATATATATATTCGGCAATTATGGAGAATTAAGATTAAAACTATAGTTTATAAGGCATTATGTAAAGATTATAAGATTTTATGGTTAAATTGTAATTATAGAAAATATATAAATATAGGCCGAGAATTTGAGGGGCTAAGTTGTAATTTTTGAAAGTTATAATTTTCAAAAAAACTATATACCAAAATATTAGTGGTGGCTTTGTAATATAATTAAATAAGGGAATAAAACTATATAATATAATGAGATTAGAATTTAAACGTAAAGTTTATGAATTAATGGGGTTTGTTTTGTAAATATCCGAAATATAAGGATAAGATTTAGATTTAAATAAATATTGGTCCTATATGGATATTTGGAGGAATTAGAAGAAAGAATTTTGATTAAAGGAATTATGGAATTAAAACTATGGCTTATATAGTTATAAGGAATTTAAAGGTAACCAACAAATATTATTTGTGGTTAAAAGGAGAATAATAAAACTATAAGAATATTATGTCCATGTATGGCATATAAATATAGTTGAGAAATTATAAAGTTACTATGTCTTATAGACAATTAAAAACATGTATCATAAATAGTACATGGATAAATATATATATATATATATTTAAGGATTTATAATTAAATCAAAAAGGAAATAAACCTCACATGGAATAACAACTAAGCAATTGTTGAACAATCCAATAAAGTTATTATACAAGGGTAATATAAATTAACCCTCTCAGTTAATCCTATTCTAGGACTATACTTGACCAGACGTTGACCAGGGTATAATCAACTGCAATCTACGGTGAACGGTATGGGATTCTTGCAACCTTTTTTCTACCTGATTACACCGGCTTGTGTGCTATCCGTTGTTTGAATTAATGACCAAGATAATTAATGTAAAATGTTGTTTTACTCTTGTGCACAGTTGTGTTGTTTTACATGCGTGAATGATGCCAACTACGACGTGTGTGTCCCACACATACAACACTACAATACCAGTGGATTAAATACCTGTGCTTTATTGTACCGAGGACTTGTACACAAGTCTCTCACTAACTTCACTTTATAACAAACGTCGTTATCCTAAACGTGATAATCGACAATACACATTGTGTTCTTGTTTAACGTCCTTGTATGACACCTAACAATTCTATACTACGAGAACGAGGAGCCCAGTTGGATCTGGCCATGCATGCCACAGGAGTTGTACCTGTCTCAGGTCGTCTCCTATTCAATTTACGTCGCGACGGGAGTTTTGGGGGCACTATGTCTCCCACCGGCTGCGTAACGGAACAGTACAAGTGGGGAGGAAGACTTTATTCCTCTCGAGGGTTCGATTCCCACCATTCAAAAGTACAGGAGTTAACTACGTTATCTTTTGAGGGACTAATTACCCCACCTTTCTCTTTAACGAGGTCAATATACCTCCACTATATTGACATACTCATAAATACCTGTCAGTCCCACTGTGTCGACCCGACTATTATCAAATGATTACAGTTCACCTAACTTGACCTTCTGAAGTCTTGTTTTATGTGACATGGTTATCCTTGTATGGACACTTGTTATTATCAACTATGCTTTCTTACAGCTTTTCAAAATGAACTGCACGTATTCGACAAAGTAGTTGGTGTGGCCCGGTAGCCGATGGGCTGCACGTTTTCCATACCAGCATTGTTTGCTGAGCCCCTTTGGGGGCACCCCCATTTTTCAGGTACCTGAAGTTGAGAAGATTACCACACCGAGTGTAGGTGGGGTAGATTCAAGCTATGGGAGTCTTCTACTAGTTATTTGTTTACTGAATTATTGTACCTTTGAGTTTGATTCCTAGCATCTCGGATTGTATTCGTATTCGGACCGTAACTTTTGGAGATTTGTTTTTGGAGTTAGCCTTGTTGGTCACAAGGGTGGCCAACAGCATTGTAATACCGCCCGGTTATTGTATTTTATTCCGCTGCAGTTTATGTTTTATTGGGAGTGATCATTGCACAGGTTATTGGATTTCGGGTTGGGGTGTTATAGTAAATGTAATGTTATCAGTTGTTCAAAGATGTTACGAGGAACATGTGATGGCACGTTAGACGGTTAGAGTGAAACCCCAGTGACAGGTATGGTTTTCTTGCAACCTGTGTCCTACCGGATTACACCGGCTTGTATGCCAATGTGTTTTTCTGTATGTTTGCCACGTTGTAAGATAAAACATGTAATGAGTTTATAGTAATTCATTTATGTGGCGTGTTCAATTCCGATACCATTTAACCTCAAAAGTGTTAAACCTTAGCTAACTGAATCTAGGATCACATAAGAGAACGGTATCCGGATATAACGACCCAAACCATGGGAACGTTCTAACCACAGCTATGCGTGAGTTAATTGTGTGATGTTTGTGTGTGAATGTATGGACCTCCCTCGTGTGTCTAACCCAGTTGAAATACCTTTTGGTCTGTGGACGTGATAGATTCCACAGTGGGGCTCTAACTATTTATCTACAAGTAAATATGTATTAATGGGGGTGAGGAATCGGGTTAGGCCGGTCGCACGTTGTTTGGGAGTGGGTATCCTTTTTAGCCTTACCCTCCTCTCTGTTATGGTTGTTTCCCTCACGGGTCACGATCTCCCATTATCTTACTCCAAAGCTTAGCTATTCTGACTTATGATCGGTTTAGGGGGACATGTGTTTATGTGGTGTGTTCGGGTCACCATATCCGAACCATCTTAACTTAAGTTACTCGTCCGACTATTAGGACGGTAATGAGTGTTGTATAACGAGTTTATCATGAGGATGACATCATTCTATAGGCTCACAAGTGAATTAACTATGTTTGGGTCGGTTCCTAAGAGAACCGTTCCCGTTATGTTATGTGTTATTGTTGTACTGCAATTCCCATTGCGATGTTATGTTATGTGCACGTTGAAACATGAAAGTGTTGTTATGTGGTGTATGTGGATCATGGATATAAATCCCAGTTTATAAAAGAGACGTTTATGGATAACCCGATTATTGGGTAAGTGTCGTCTATTAAGGAGTAGCTCCACTAGAGGAGAACCCTCTAGGGTTAATGAACACAATGAGTGACTTATCAAGTAGGGATGTGTTATCTGTTTGTTGAGCCCATTGTGGCGGAATGTTATGTGTTGTGTGTGTTATAGTTTACATGCATGATTCAAATATAATCAACCGCATGCTAAGACGACAATTAGTTGTGCATGGCCCGGTAGCATGCGGGCTGCGGGATTACCATACCAGCAAAGGTGCTGAGCCCCTGGGGGGCCACCCTTTTCTCTTCTTTTCCTATTTCAGGTACAAGGAGCTGGAAGCCGTTCGAGAGTAGGACGGGGTAGTCGTTTGTACATGGGTAGCCATTTAAACTGTTTATGTATCTTAGGTGTAGTAAGACCGAAATGTGTTATCGGCATCAGTTTGTAAATACTCGGTACAGTTGGAAGGTTTATGAACGTTGGTTGTTGTTAACGAAAAAGATATAGTAATGTACAGTTGCTCGGGAATCTAGTCCATCAGACCGATACAATGTATATGTAATAGCCTTGTTTGCCACGTGGGTGGTTAACGACGTGTAACACCAGCGAGTTAAGTATTGAGAGTATGTTTTCCGCTGCAGTATGTTGTTAAGTGTGTTAATGTTGGACGGGTGTTACAAAAAGTGGTATCAGAGCAAGTATCGCTCTGATGACTGAATTACCGAGCTTAGGAAGTACCGAGTTAGGATTTTAGTACTTTGGGTTAAGGGTGAGTGATAGCGTGAGAGATACGCTAGTTAGGTATTACCAGTGAATACTGAAAACCTACTATATCCTTCCCGCCCTCCACAACCCCTGTTTTATAACCTCGGAAAGAACGCTAGAGAGATGAAAGTCTCTCTTACTCGGGAATACCCGATCTGGCTGTTATTAAGTATCTTTATAAGTACGGAGAACCTGTCATACGGTAGGTAGATCCCGAAGAGTGGGAATCCCGGAGACGGTTCTCTACCTGAACAATGTTAACCGCATTTGATAGCGAAGAATGAAGAATTTTGTGTATAAGAGAATGGAATTTCCGGCAACCTGGGTCGACATGTCGAGCAGTCGAGAATAACCAGCTTGCAACGCACCGACCGTGCAACAGGCAAGAAGTGGATTAATGAAACCCGAGACGAGTGTCTACGGGACCACAGTTGTTAAATAATACACCAACGGTATACCAACCGACAAAGGACTACAACGTAGTGCCCAAACAAGAGACAAGTCTCAGTAACCACGACAAATGCGTGGAACGGGCGAAGTAGAAGGAAACAATATAAGAAGAGGGGTCTCCCAGAATGGGAAACGCCCTAGTTAATGTTTATCACGTGAATACAGTGAGAAGTCGCCTAGAGGGTCAATTGTCAAGACGGTAAGATCAAGTAAGGGCCAATAAGGCCACTGATGACAGTGCGGGTAAAGGACAATACCACAACTGGTATGTGTTGAACCGATAGCCAGTTAGCATGGCGCACTTGCCATGGCAAGTTCTGCTATAACAGGGTTGTTCAGGAAGTTTAACAAATACGAAGTACTTAGTAAAGTACCATGAAGTTAAGTGAGATCATCATAACTGTGGAAGGGCTTGATAGCCTAACCTCTGTAATTGGAAGTACACCAGTCAGCAAGAAGCTAGACTTGGTTAAGCAAGAAGACGTTGTGAGACCATGAAAATTTTTCTTTCAAACTTAGATTTATTTCAAACTCTTTTCTTTCAAAACCAGATTTACTTTCAAACCAATACTTCTTTCTAACCTTCTTCTAAACCAAACCAGTGAACCAAGGGCAGTTGGTAAAGATACAACAGTGGATAAACTTTCCCTCGATAGAGTTCGGGAAGCACAGAATTGCATATGTCACGGGACAATATAAGGGAGTTGACAACAGAATACTTCACCTAGGCATGTGACGAACACTACGAGTGTACCATGTAATGTGGGACGACCGCACTCCGATAGGAGCTTGTGGGCCTGACAGACCTACTTATGGGTTAGTTGGGTAAGTAGTAATGTATCAGTAGGGTACCCCACATATGTACATGAGTAGAGTCCGGAACACGGGAAGTAGTCGACTCCATACTACGGTCAGCAGTAAAAGTCAAGCAAGAGCAACGGATTACCAAGAATGGTAAAGTAAAGGAACTCAGTTAAGTTAACGAGACTAAAGGAATGAGTGAATTCATTTCAAGGAAATGTTTAAGAGTCAGGAGGTGCGAAGTGCACTAACTGTTATGTAAAGACATCACATATGTCTTAAGAATTCCGAGGGGTAAACATGATAGCTGGAACGGAGACCCAGCCTGTGCATGGCAAGGCAGATGCCTAATGTGGACACATTAATGTGCAGTGAATGGGATGAAACTCCGGGAATGATCACCTGGATTACCAGGGAATATCGATCTTCACAGACGAGGATAGAAAACCTAGCTAAGAACGTAAAACGGCGTAATTAACTAAAGGTACCAATAAGTGCGAACCAGATGTAAAGGCATAACATAGCAATACCCAGGAGCAATCCTTGAATGGTGTTCACATCAACGATAGTTGAACGAAATAACGTGACAGAAACACAAGGGTTGAAACTAACACCCAGTTTAGACATAAGTTGTCAGGAGACGGACTAACAATCCTAAGGGGCATCCCATGAAAGGAAACGTGATGTAACGACCCTGTCATGGAGCCCAATACTACCACTAGACCACGTAATGTTGTACAGAGAAGTACACGTGTGTGGACAGCCTAAAATGAGCGCAGCTCAAGGCAATAAGGCTTATAAGCCACAAGCAAGATATGTTATGTAAATTTGATTGATTGCAGAAGTTTATGTTGCAAAAGTAAATAGAGTGGGGAACGAACCACTACATTAAGAGTGGGGATACCTCTCGATATTGTGAGACCGCAGGAGCGGTAGTTATATGAACCAAGTTCAAGAAATATGTTAGGGATTGACCATATTGTTGTTACCCAAGAAGTGATTTGAATAAGAAAATACGAAAAGAGTGTTATACTAGTTGTGGAGACTGGAAGAGTAATAAGTTTTATAGCAACCACCATAGGTGTGTGATGCTAAATGTGTAGTGAACAATGCTTAAGGAGCATAAGGACTCGAAGAATAGCGTATCCTATAAACAACCAAATAAGTGGCGAAACACAGTGTAATGGCGGAAGCTAATATAATAGCGGATGCAGTGTAAGTTGATGTTGTATAATGAGTAAGGATACGGTGCGCAATAAGCGACCGTTGTATAAGTATTGTTAACCGATAAGTGAATTCCATTGCGAATCGCATGAGAGATTGCTGCCAAGAGTTTATGCCTCTGCACTCTGTATGACTGAGTGATTTGGTATTGCACTTGCGCAGTAATGATCGAGTGGGATAGCTAGGAATTGGAAACATGTTAATTGTGGAGGAATAATGTTATAATGGCCGATGCATAGGAAATGCAAGGCCACACCAATGAAAGAATACATGTACAAAACCAAATGTGGAGGCATGATTAACAGTAAGTGACTACAGTAGCACTAACTACCAAATATCGGTATGGAATATACCTCAAGTGTTGGAAATAACCAAGAGTGCTACACATTAGGTAGCAGCTCAACCTCAACCGACGGTAAGTCGGAAGGGAAACAAGTTAATCATTGTGAAATACATAGCAGCATACACAGTAAATTATTATGGAAGTGGTTGGAAAGTTTTGAAACTCACTGAATTCGCTCACGGTAAGAGATACCACATGTTGGTTGAGAAACCATTATTACCAAGATAAAGGTGATAATGGGAGATGTACAATATAGTGAGAGAATGAATGGGGCAAACTAAGCCCTACAGTTATCAGAGTTGCGCAGCAGACACTAGTGTACCAGTGATTCAAGTGTACAATGTGCATAGTGAATATGAGTAAATGGCTAATTATCAATGCCTAGAAGCCGCACAAGCCAGAACCGAAACCAGTTAAGAGTTAAAGCGAACTCCAATGAGAATTCTTGGTTTAGGAACTAAACCGCCAATATGGTTAGGATCCTCTAATCGGAATGCATTGTATAACAGACCGCGTGGAAGTTAAAACACTTCACGAAGGTAGAACATATTAAACCAATGTTCAGTGGTTGATTACGTGGGCGTAATCCCTTTTAAGGGGGGTAGAGCGCAAAACCGCTTAGTGTGTATTACCGTACAAGTGTACGTGACCTATGGTGTGCATAGCACAAATAATTTGTTTTCATGATTGATGTGTGTGTTACGTAAACATACACATTCATTCATGGTGTAATTGTGGTAGTTGCGCACAGAAGATGTGAATACCATTGTGATAAGTGTGTTTAATTGTTAACAGTTGTGTGTGATAGTACAAGTGTGGGGAGTAGAGAAACTCCCGGGGGAACAAAAAAACCCTGACAGTGTATAAATGTAAAACGTGTGTTGTATTTTGATAAAATAATGTATATATTATAATATAGTGATTCATGAAAGGGTATGAAACCGACATAGAACCTAGTGAGAATAAGATTCCCTAGGTAACAGGATTAAAGTGTACGGAGATAACTGATAGACGGAATTCTATCCCTTGGAGATGTATGATTATGACTAGAATGACTTAAAAGATAGAAAATTGGAAATGAGTGATTTACCTGATGCTTGAAATTGAAGTGGGAGGTGAAACTTGATTTTCATGAGATCAAGGGAAGCCGAAAACAAATTGGGGTGGAAGGATAGTCCAACACTGATGCTGATCACATCAGGGTTGGATGATTCTTGAAGCTCCCTATTAGTGGTCACAAATAACCACGCTAAGAAAGAAGCAAGAGCATAAGTTGGACTTGGAGTTGTATGTGTTTTCAAAAGGATTTTGAATTGGTATTTATAAAATGTCGATAGATACTTTACATAATTAAAGTTCTCTTACTTAACCTCACAAGGAAAAAAAAATTTAATTTAAGTGATTGTTTTGATCTCCCAAAGGAACGGGGACGGAAGGTGTCCATTGCGACCGGGTTCTACGGGATCACAGTGATGTAAATATATTTTTGGTTGCCATACATGCTAAGACATGTTGTGTGGTATGTGTAATAAATATTATTTTGACCTTGAGTTCCAAAAGTGTATGTTATCAAGACCTATGAGTCTAAATGTTGTTGTGTTACATAGACCTATGTGTCTAAAGGCTGTTATGTTATCAAGACCAATGGGTCTAAATGTTGTTATGTTACCCAGACCCAAGAGTCTAAGGGTTGTTGTGTATGTGCAAATGTTGTTAAGATACCCGGACCATTGAGTCCGAGGTTATCATGTGAGTATGTTATGTTATGTATGGATGTGAATGTGTTACCCGGACCATTAATTCCGAGGGTGTGATGTAAAGTGTGTTTGGTTATGAATGTTTTATTTTTATAAGTAATCCCTGTGTTCTAATCCAAAGATGTGTGGGAAGTGTGAACTTCGAGGACGAAGTTCTTTTAAGGGGGGTAGATTGAAATACCCCAAACCTTGATATGTTGTTTAGACATTAAATATGGTATTTAAAGGCTAAAAAGTGCCTTAGAAACAACATTGAACAATTTAAACAATAGTAAAATGCAATAAAGCACTAAGACACAACTTGAGCAAAAATATGCTCTAAGCTTGGAGTGAACTTGGTTAGGACCCAAAGAACCTACTAAGACTAAATAATATTCAATCATGATTTAATAAGGCTAATTAAGTCCTTAGGAAACCTTGGTAGACAATTAAACCAAATAAACACAAATAAATACCTTAAAGTCAATATGGGCAAAAATGTGCTCTAAGCTTGGGATAAATTTGTATAAGACCTAAAGGTCATATCTATACCTTAATTATATGTTAATGAACATATAAAATCAATTACTAAAGAAAACCAAGCTTGAAAACAAGTTAAAATACAAAATGTGCTTTAAGGAGTCTTAAAGCACATTTTTGAAAAATTGTCTTGTAAATGAGTTTTGAATGGCTAAATGTCCATCATTACTCTTTAATTAACATGTGTGGTACTTAGTATCACATTTGGAAGTCTAAATCAATGGGAAATGAAAATTTTCACAAGTATGTGCCTTGTTTTTGTGAATAGTAACTAAAATATGCTACTTTATGACATAAGTCAATATAAGTAAGTTAATTGGTCAACAAAGACCAAAACACCCCTAAGTAATATAAGGGGGCCGGTTTTTGTAAGGTGAGTCACCACCACTTGCAAATCAATTAAAGAAGGGAAGACATAAAGTAAAGTACTATTCTACTTTATTACATAAATATCTGAACAAGAGTACTCTCTCACCTCATTCTCTTATTTCCTTCACTCACCACCGTAGCCTTCTCCATCCTCCCTTCTTGAAATCGTTTTTGCTACAGTAAAACATATCATCTCCATCCTTGAATGCTTGTATCTTCTAGCTCCGTGATCCAAATCCAATTTCAAGACCACCATTCTTCTAGTTGGAACAAGCTCTTCATTTTCCTCCTTTCAAATCTTCAAAACCACCATTTCGGTGCCAAGGAGAACTTCCATGGAAGGAGCTTGAGTCTATATTTTCATGCCATGTTATTCTCTTGTTCTTTCATAGCTCCATTTCAATCTTTAAAGGACAAGGAGGAGTCCTCTCTTGATGCTTATTCAAGCTCTCTTTTGTTTCCAAGGTAAAACAATTATCCTAATGCGTTAAGATAATAATATATATAACCCAGGGTTTGTAAATGAGTTTAAGCATGAAGCTAATGAATGCTCATTGGTTTTACTTGTGTATTGATTAGAACATTGACAAGTAACCAAGTCCTCTTGCCGGTTTCCAAACAAGGAAGAACAAGAGTGCTTAAGTAAAAAAAAATCTTGAAGAAAAGAGGTAAATGTGTTAACCTAAAGTGGTTAAAATGCATTAGGAAAAATGAGCTTAAGTTGTTCATTAAAACTACTTAAGGAGCCAATGGCAAATGAGCTAGTAAATGCTCTCAAGGAGTTTATTAAGGGTATATGTATTGTTGAGTGTATTTGCAGGTCAAAGGCAATATATTATGTGGGAAATTCAGTGTTTAAGGTTTATGAAATTTAAGGGCCTAAGAGCCATGTTATTTAAGGGCCTAAGTGCCAAGCAATTTAAGTTTATGCACTATATTGTGATGTAGTGTAAATTTTGGCGAAGTTTGTGTGTGAGAAAGTTCTTGGTGGACTTAGATGTTCTTGAATGATTAAAGGTGAAAACCTAAGTGTTTGGATGTGAGAATATACAAGAGAACCTATGGCAAAATTTGGGTAATGTATAAGGAGATTTAAGTGTTTAAATGAGCTTTGGTGAACTAGGAAATGTGAGGAATGAATGAATGTTTACTAGGGAAGAAAACATGTAATAAGGTGTTATATAGTGCTACGAGGATTTAGGCACTATCTTGAAGTTCTAGAAATCCAATGGGTGTTTTTGGGATGTAATAAAGTCTTGGAGAAGTTTGTTTTAGGTTTAGGTAATGTTGATGTATAAGGAATGAATGATGTTTAAGTAAGGATATAAGAAGGTGTGAACAAGGAATTTAGTTAGTAAGAAAAGATGCTTGGGAGATGATGTTAAGGTGTAGAGGAAACATCTTGGTATAGTGGTCATTATAGGTGAAATACCAATTAGAAAACCAAAAGAGAAATGTTACAAATGTTGAGAGATTTGTAAGTAAATGAGTGAGTGTTTAAGGACTTTAGAAGTAAGCTTGTACATGCATTTGGAGGATGTTATGTGAAGGTCTAAGTGTGTTAAATGATGTTAAAGCATACTAGGATATGTAAGGTGAAGTTGGAGTCAAATGGGAATTTAGAAACAAAGGTCTGGAGCCGACCGACCTTAGGGACCAGACCTGCAAGGTCGGTCGAGCTCAGTTTACACTACCGGGAAGAGTTTCTGGAATGGACCAACCTTGGGGACCGGACTTGCAAGGTCGGTCGGGCTTGTATTTTGGGTACAAATTGAGTCCCTAGAATCGACCGAACTTGGGACCGAACTTGCCAAGATCGGTCGGGCGGCTGAGTTTTCAAAGGGGAAAAACTCTCGGGAATAAACCGACCTTATGGACCGAACTTGCAAGGTCGGTCGGAGTAGAATTTTTGACGGTAATATGTTCTGGAATGGACCGACCTTGTGTAAGGTCGGTCGGTAAGGTCGGTCGGTAAGGTCGGTCGGACCAAAAACATTGTTTAAGGTTATAGGATGATGGGGGTTATTAAGTAATGATGTTATAAGATTGTTAAGGACATGTTAAGTGCGGTTGAGTTATAATGACAATTTAGTGGGGAAAAGTTGTATTAAAATGAGAAAGTAAAACAAGTTAAAATGTGAAGTTATTTAACTAGATAACGGGGATAAGTTATGAGCATTAGACTTTAAACAATCATGTTACCCCGATGTTAATAAAAGTAAATGTAATGTTATCAGTTGTTCAAAGATGTTACGAGGAACATGTGATGGCACGTTAGAGTGAAACCCCGGTGACAGGTATGGTTTTCTTGCAACCTGTGTCCTACCGGATTACACCGGCTTGTATGCCAATATGTTTTTCTGTATGTTTGCCACGTTGTAAGATAAAACATGTAATGAGTTTATAGTAATTCATTTATGTGGCGTGTTCAATTCCGATACCATTTAACCCCAAAAGTGTTAAACCTTAGCTAACTGAATCTAGGATCACATAAGAGAACGGTATCCGGATTTAACGACCCAAACCATGGGAACGTTCTAACCACAGCTATGCGTGAGTTAATTGTGTGATGTTTGTGTGTGAATGTATGGACCTCCCTCGTATGTCTAACCCAGTTGAAATACCTTTTGGGGTGTGGACGTGATAGATTCCACAGTGGGGCTCTAACAATTTATCTACAAGTAAATATATACTAACGGGGGTGAGGAATCGGGTTAGGCCGGTCGCACGTTGTTGGGGAGTGGGTATCCTTTTTAGCCTTACCCTCCTCTCTGTTATGGTTGTTCCCTCACGGGTCACGATCTCCCATTATCTTACTCCAAAGCTTAGCTATTCTGACTTATGATCGGTTTAGGGGGAACATGTGTGTTTATGTGGTGTGTTCGGGTCACCATATCCGAACCATCTTAACTTAAGTTACTCGTCCAACTATTAGGACGGTAATGAGTGTTTATAACAGTTTATCATGAGGGTAACATCATTCTCTAGGCTCACAAGTGAATTAACTATGTTTGGGTCGGTTCCTAAGAGAACCGTTCCCGTTATGTTATGTGTATTGTTGTACTGCAATTTCCCATTGCGATGTTATGTTATGTGCACGTTGAAATGTGAAAAGTGTTGTTATGTGGTGTATGTGGATCATGGATATGAATCCCAGTTTATAAAAGAGACGTTTATGGATAACCCGATTATTGGGTAAGTGTCGTCTATTAATGAAGTAGCTCCACTAGAGGAGAACCTCTAGGGTTAATGAACACAATGAGTGACTTATCAAGTAGGGATGTGTTATCTGTTTGTTGAGCCCATTGTGGCGGAATGTTGTGTTGGTTGTTTATAGTTTACATGCATGATTCAAATATAATCAACCGCATGCTAAGACGACAATTAGTTGTGCGTGGCCCGGTAGCATGCGGGCTGCGGGATTACCATACCAGCAAAGGTGCTGAGCCCCTGGGGGGCCACCCTTTTCTCTTCTTTTTCTTATTTTAGGTACAAGGAGCTGGAAGCCGTTCGAGAGTAGGACGGGGGTAGGTCGTGGTTAGTCGTTTGTACATGGGTAGCCATTTAAACGTTTATTATCTTAGGTGTAGTAAGACCGAAATTGTTATCGGCATCAGTTTGTAAATACTCGGTACAATTGGAAGGTTTATGAATGTTGGTTGTTGTTAACAAAAAAGATATAGTAATGTAAGTTTGCTCAGGAATCTAGTCCATCAGACCGATACAATGATATGTAATAGACTTGTTAGCCACGTGGGTGGTTAACGGCGTGTAACACCAGCGAGGTAAGTATTGAGATGAGTATGTTTTCCGCTGCAGTTTGTTGTTAAGTGTGTTAATGTTGGCGGGGTGTTACAAGAAATAAAGTATAATGTTTGAGGTGATCTAGGTATGAACTGAGAATATAACAATGAGTATTTTGAGAAGCTTGTGTAGTGAAGAGGATACTAGTGGTGGAACAGTAAGGTTTTAGTTTAGATGGTAATGAGTGGACTTAGGTGATGGAAGTGAAAATTGAAGGAGAATGTCGTCGAATGTGAGGAAATTGACTAGGAATGTATAAGAGGGTAAGATCATGAGAATGGTGAGTAAATTGAGTAAAAGAGATGTAGATGTCTAAGGAGGGTGTAGGAAGGTCAAGACAAAGAAGAACGAGTTTAAGGTGCTAAGAGGATGGCAAGAAAATGTTTAGGTATGTCCAAGAGTTTAGGAATGATGAGAAATAAATGGAAAAAGAGGAATTGGTGCATGGATATGCAAGGTGACTTGAGGAAGTTTTAGTAAATGAGCTGAAGATGGAAAATGATGTTTATGAAGTTCTCAAACTGTTAAGGAGGGAACGCTTGGGTTGGTTGAAGTTTTGGTAAGGTTAGAGTTGGAATGTAAGGAAATAAGTGCAAAGTGTTAGGAGTTTTAAGAATTGAGTGAATGTTTAAGTAGATCTTTGGAAATTGTGTGTTAGAGAGTTGGTGGGAGTTCTAAGGAGAGTTTAAGTGCCTAAATGGTATTAGGATACATGGGGGAACTTGTGGAGAAGTTTGGAGTCAAATGGGAATTTAGAAACAAGGTTCTGGAGCCGACCGACCTTAGGGACCGGACCTGCAAGGTCGGTCGAGCTCAGTTTACACTACCGGAAAGAGTCTGGAATCGACCGAACTTGGGGACCGGACTTACAAGTTCGGTCGGGCTTGTATTTTGTGTACGAATTGAGTCTCTGGAATCGACGAACTTGGGACCGAACTTGGCAAGTTCGGTCGGGCTTAAATTTCCCACGGGGAAAACTCTCGGGAATGGACCGACCTTGGGGACCGGACTTGCAAGGTCGGTCGGGATAAAATTTTCAAACGGTAATAAGTTCTGGAATGGACCGACCTTGGGTAAGGTCGTCGGTAAGGTCGGTTGACCCTTAAGTTGTAAAAAAAAAAAAAGAAACCCTAAGAAAGTTTAGAGGTATAAATGGTACCCCATTAAGAGGGCATTGATGATTAGAGGTATAAAGACCTAAGAGATTTAGATAAGTATAAACTTAAAAGTTTAAGGTTAAGTTGTAAGATTTAGTTGTAAAACTTAAGAGGTGTTAGGTGGGGACATTATGGGTTAAGTAAGTTAATAAGTTGAATTAAGTTAAGTGATTAACAACCTAAAACTGAATGAATGTTTTAGGGCTTGAGTATTTGGACTCCGGAAGAGAGTAAGCAACCGAACGACCAATGGTGAACGGTACAGTTCTTCTTGTGACCTGCTTGCTAACGAGGTGTCCCTCGGCTTGTGTGCTATTTGTTTCTGTGTGTACTCACTAAACAAGATAAAGCATGCAACCGGAACCTTATGTTTTTGTATTGTTGTGTGATGTTTGAAAACTAACACAACTTACGTGAGAACTTACTAACCAACGCTTATTAAGGATTTGAGTGAGACTAAGGAACGCTCCCTAATATTAGTTTGTTATAAACCGAAAGAGGTTAACCAACAAACATGGTCTTGAGACTACTACTAATTGGAACTTAAGAGGGGAGTGAGGAACCCGGGACTAACTCCGGTCATGCATGCTAAGGAAAGGGGGTCGGTATCTATAGCAGTTCCGACTTCCGCTTAAGGACTAGTCTTCGGACTAGTAGCCTAGGGTCGGTTGGCCGGCTCAGCTACATTGGACATCCAGTCCAAGGTAGGTGGCTTTAAGATGGCGTGGGGGATCTAGCCTACATCCCCAACAATTTAAGAATGTTGTTTATTGCCGGTAAGTGTCCTACTGCTGGCTAGGGTTAACCAAGCCCTACGAAAATAAACAACGAACTAAGGGTTAACCAGTTCCCAATGAGAGAACGGTTGGCATATATAAGATAAGGTTGAGATAAGTTGCAACCATTCCTATTAAAAGGATGGTTTGTATTATAAGACTGAGATAAGCTACATCCATTCCTTTTAAAGGGTGGTTGTTTTCTAAGATTAAGATAAGACTAAGATTGAGGTAAGTTAAGGATGGACTAAGACTAAGAGGAAACGTAACTTAAGGAGTTAAGTAATTGACTCTCTAATTAAGGGAACGCATTTAAGTCGTTCATTGTGTTTGAACCTTGATTGTTCATAATTGGTTTGTTGTTTATTGCATCTTCTATTATGTTGTGCATCTAATCAACCTCCATGCTATCGAAAATTAGTCGTCGTAGCCACGTTAGCTTGGGGGCCATGAGAGGATCGTACCAGCATTGTGCTGACCCCCTTTGGGGGCTTTTTACTACACAGGTGAACGTCAAGGCGGCCGTCGCGAGATTAAGAAGGGGTACAAGCGTTACGGGTTAAGTGTGGCCTACGAGTTGTGCATGTACACTCGTATGGCAATTCGAGTTAGTAAGATGTATAGGATGTGAGGGGATTGTAAGAAGGATATGTTGGTTAAGATTTGTATGTACTAATGTTCAGTATATTCTGTCAATCAGACCGTGGCAAGGTCCTGGAGTGTATTGAATTCCGCTGTGACAATTATATATATATGTGTTAAGTTGCGAAACCACATTCGGATTGAGATGGGGTGTTACAAAAAGTGGTATCAGAGCGTAGTTACGCTCTATGAAGACAAGAAATACTGAACCTAGGTGAATACTGAGGTTGAGTTTGAGTTATGGGTTCAAGGGTTGAGTGATAGAGTGAGAGGTGCGTTAGCTAGGACTTCCCGGTATTTACCGGATATCCATAGTACCTAGACCCGCCCTCCACATCCCTAACCTTGAATACGTGGAACAAACGCCAGAGAGAAGAAAGCCTTCTCTTACTCGGGAAACCCGATCTGGCAGTTAGTTTACAGTAAGGAATACGAGAAACATCTTGTTGCACAATAGATGGAGAACTTGGAGGTTTTTTTAATGGAGCGCAACGGAGAAACAGGAGCTACCTATGAAATTCTATCATAAAGGAACGGTAATTACAGCCAACATGGGTCGACATGCTACGCAGTCGAAATAACCCGCCATACCAATGATAAGAAAAGCACTAAAGGTGCAATGGGTAAGAAAAGATAAGTGACGTGAGCACCAGACAGTGGTCCGAATAAGCATAGCAGTGGGATAATATAAAGCTTAAGGGATAAGATTACTGGAAAGTCCAGTTAAGAACGGGAACTCCAAACCCCATACAATGAAGAAGGTTGCAAACCTGGCGACATAACGCAGACGACGGTGGTAGAAACTCATACAACTGTACACCAGAATAGGACTACGATGTAGTGCCTGAAGGAGGATCATTACTTGGTAACCACGACAAAATGTGTGGGAACGCGAGCGAGGATTAAGACATAAGAAAATAATAAGAGGTTCCCTCAGAAAGAGGAACGCCCGGATAAGTGACAGTACTGTCAAACAACAAGGAAACTGCCGGATGGCTAGTTATCCAAAATAAGAGAACGTCCAAGGAGTCCTGAGGACTACCAATTACATGGAGATTAGGTGGAAGTACCACTAAAGACGCGCACAGTACCGAAAGCTCATCTTGCATGGCGCACTTGCCATAGCAAGTGCTACTACGGTTAAGTTACACGGAAAGCCATCATGGCGAGATAACCGAACGCTACGATTGTTGTAGTACACACTAATACTGGATTGTAAATCCATAAAGACGGGAAAATAAGACCTTGGAAAGGCCCAACGGCCTGACCATGATGAGAAGAGATGAGGTGTCACACCAGTCAGCCGGGAACTAAACTTGGACGAAATACTAGATGATATAAATATCAGCAACGGTGCAACCTACTACAACAACAACCGACAGTACGGTAAGAACACCAATCCCGAACTCCAAGAGGAAAACCTAAGAGATCGCTCAGTGATCCGAGCAAAACCATATGTAAGCAATAACCTACGAGAAGTGATACATAATACAGTGGAAACTGTTGACTCAACGACTTCGACAGGAACGGGATAGAACTCCCGAGATGACCATTAAGAATACTAACAACAAAACAATCTTGTTGAATATGTTGGTGAACCCCGGAAACAGGGACATAGGAAGTAAACTTAAGTTATAACCTACCAAGGGTTAAGGACATACAATTCTGACAAAGGAAAGCTCAGAGGACTACCCCCGCAGAGCCGGCATAGTCGAGCCGAACAAACTGATAAATGACAGTTAATACTGTTTGTCTAACTCATTAACACCCAAGTATGATTGCTCATCAACGGGTGGCGTAGTCAACGGAAGTTGAACGAAGCGTTGAGATGGAAGCATAGGATGACAGGATGATATCCAACTTGAACACCGTAAGGCAAACGCCTAATACGAATTTAGCCTTATCTGCTAAAAGACATAAGACTAGTAAAATGACAGTATTGTCAAAGACACTAAGTAAACTCAGATCACCTGAATAAACTTCCATAGCAGGATGCAGCGACTTACCATGAAACCCGATACTACATTTAACATGTAACCTAACGGTGGACAGTGTTCAAAGAAACAAAAAACCTATAAGGATGACCTACAAATGAGTAAGAGTACAAGTAATGAACTGAGGCATTAAGCACTAAAAGCCGACGAGCCAAGGATGCTAACCACATCAGAGCCCGAGGCGCAGTAAGTTGTAAGAGAGCTTATATAAGCCACAGAAGGAACTACAATTCGTAGATATGAACAGTTACCAAACCTATAACTTAGATTGTGGAAAATATTGCCAGGAAAAGGCACCAATGAGAATAATGAGATAGTACATTGGCAGGGGCGGAGAACGAACCATGCCTTTTAGGGTGGGGATACCTCTCCTTGTTGTGAGGCCAAGAGTGGGAATAAACCCTCAAAAAGGGCTTTCACTTATTAGAACATACCAGATACACTTGAGTAATAAGGAAGGCTAAGTAGAGATAGACCCCATATCCAACACCCAGGATGTAAGAATCAGTAATCGTTAGAATAAACATGGTGAGTGCACAGAATGGCACGTCAAATGACCAACGCTCAGTAGAGCTTGTGATTAAACTGATGACTTGTACAGTAACCGGTTGAATTACATGGTAAATGACATCATAGGGATGGAAGAACGGAAGAGATACTGACCTACTATGAAACCGAAATTGAAGCGAACACCTTCATATTAAGAGTCAACCATTTACCACACGGTACGGCAACCGCCAAACACCGGAATTAGAGAAACCCTAGTGTGTTTACACCAGGAAGAAATTGAGAGTATAAGATAATATGTTAGAATAAATGTGTAAGGAGTTGCACCATCAATGGGCAACAGAGTAAAGGGCCAACTACCACGGTAGTAGTGGTCATGAGTACAATATTTATATAAGGGGATTAAGTCATGGTGCGCAGTAAAGCGACCGTTATGTATGAGCTGTCAAATATTGACACTGAGGCAATTAGATTTATGAGTTAAGACCGATATAAGTAAGGGAATAAGATGGAAGACGAACTGTGCATTGATGCCAGTAGTCTGGACCTGGTTAGGTAAGATTTCACTGGAAGCACACTACTCATTCCTTAAGGAACTGGAAGTGCATTCCTAGTAGAACAAAAATGAGAAAAAGAAAATAAGAGGCTCTATGGAAAGAGACCTCAGTCACTAAGAGACCGAATCAGTACGGGATACAGAAAGAACTAGAGCATACAATACCCAAGAACACAGTAAATGGATTTTCCTTGATTAAGTTCAAGAAGAACAATAAGTGTTATTATGGAACGATGAAAGAGGAGATCGACAACAGAATACTTCATGATTAGCAATAGCTAAACGTGTGACGGACACTACAAGTTTACTAAAACGAGATGTGGGACGACTGCACCCCACAGGGGCTTGCAGGCCTGACATGCTCATTTATGAGTTAGTCGGGTAAGTAGTAATGTACCAGTAAGGTACCCCATGCATGTGGACGAGTGGTGTAAGGAACACGGGAAGTAGTCGACTCCGTACCACGGACAACGACGCAAGATCAGACAAGAGAAGATACTACCACAAATAGCCGAAGAGAAGAATTCAGTTGAACCAACAACACAAGGAATCAGAGAACAAATAATTAAGGACTATGAAGTGCGAAGAGCACAAATTGTTAAGCATAGACATTGGACATGTCTTAAAGTGTTAAGGATAAGACTGTAAAGCACAATAAGCACTAAACAATAGTTTCAGATTAAGAATCATCCTCAGACCAAAGGTCAGATGGAAAGAACAATTTAGACATTCGAGAAAACACTAAGAGTATGAACATAAGATCTTCAAGGAGAATGGATAGACGAGTTACAACTCATTAAGGCCGTGTATATAAAAAGATAACACGTGTCCACTGAGAGACCAATATACCTATACTGTAAGGAGGCGGAAAGAAATACAATACTATGAACGATTAGAAGGCAATTAAGCCTAAGATTATCAGAGTCGCGCAGCTGAAGCTAGCAGACCACTACCTTTGAGATTAGACCAAACTAAGTTAAGAAAATGGTATAAGTACCGTTTAGAATCCTCGATACAGAGACTAAGTCATTAGCATAGTTATGACCCTCTGATCGAATCGTAAGTGAGATAGATGACATGGAAGCTAGAATGCTTGGTAAGAATTAGACATCTTGAACTTATGTTCAAGGATGATATAATGTTGATTACGTGGGCGTAATCCATTTTAAGAGGGGTAGTGAAAACCGCTTAGCGTATGTTATTAAACTACGGTTTGCATAGCACAAAAGGATTTGAGAATATGTTTTACATAAACATTTTGAGATAAATCATGGTTATTGCACACAGAAGATGTGAATACCATACATATTAAGTACCTATCTTGTTAACTCCGATGTGAGTAAAAATTAAGAGAATTAAGGGAGAGGATTAAGGAGACTTAAGAAATAAGGAATATATGAGGTATGAGTCGATATGAGACTATGTGTGAGATTAGAATAAGATAACACTAAGGGATACTGTTCGATATTGTATGAGGAAGAAGATAGTAATGCTATGAGATATAAGATGGTGAGAAATGGTATGAGACTGGTATAGAACTTAGTAGGAATTTAAGTCCTGAGGTAAGTAGTAAGAGATGAATTGGGAATGGTTGATGGACTGAGTCCACACTTTGGAGATGTATTGATTATGATTAGAAGAACTGAAAGATAGAAAATTGGACATGAGTGAATTATTTGGATGTTTGAAAGCGACGTGGGAGGTGGAACATGATTTTCTAGGGATCAAGGGAAACTGAACACAAATTGGGGTGGAAGGATGGTTCTACACTGATGCTGATCACATCAGGGTTGGATGATTCCTGAAACTCCCTACCAGTGGTCACAATTAAATCACACTATGGATAGAGGCATTAGGATAAAACGAAATTGGAGTTGATTGTATTTTTAATTAGAGGAATTATTCCTCACATGACCTCGTAAAAAGGATTACCTTTTTACTGAGTCTCGCCCATGAAGTCGAGGACGCACGAGCCTTTGTCTTCGGACCGGTGACATGGGGAGAGCAGAGTGTTTTGTATTCTGGCCCATGGTGACGAGGACGAACGAGCCATTGTCTACGACCGGTGACATGGGAGAATACGTTGGAAATTATGTGAATGTTTTAATCATCAAAAGGAACAAAGAGAATTTTGAGTGCTATACATGCTTAAGCATGTTGTGTGATATTTAAGTATAAGCATATGGTGGATCTAATGATTCAATGAGTTTAAGTATACATAAGTATGATCTATATGATCTATGGAATGAGGTAAGACATGTATTCTAATAAGATAAGATGCATGGGAACTTTGGGGACAAAGTTCTTTTAAGGGGGGTAGATTGAAATACCCCAAACCTAAGTATGCTAAGTAAACATCAAATTATGATGTAGTAAGGCTAAAATATGCCTTAGAAAGATGGTAGACAATTAAAACCAAGGAAACACAAGAAAACGCCTTAAGGGCAATTTAGGCAAAAATGTGCTTTAAGCTTGGAGTGACATTAATTAGCACCCAAATATCATTATAAGACTTTAGTAACATGCTAATGGACATGTTAAATCAATTATCAAAGAAAACCAAGCTCAAAAACAAGCTTAAACACAAAATGTGCTTTAAGACTCCTTAAAGCTCCTTTTTGAGAAATTGTCTTAGAATTGAGTTTTGAGTGGCTAAATGCCCATGATTACATCTTAATCAACATGTGTGCTAATTAGTATCACATTAGGAAGCCTAAATCAATGGGAAACCAAAAATTTCACAAATATGTGCTCTAATTTGTGAATAGTGCCAAATAGTGGCTAGTTTAAGTTTAGTCAACATAAGTCAATTGGTTGGTCAACCAAGACCATAAATATCTTGGTTATTAAGGGGGTGGCCGGTTTTGATGTGGGGAGTCACCACATGATTAAGCAAATAAAGGAAAAGAAGAGTAAAAGAGAGAATAGTACTATTTGCTTTATTAAGTAAAATACCTTATATTAACCTACCTCTCTTCCTCTCTTCTTCATTTTCTTGCTCCATCTCCAAATGTCCATAACTTGCTCATTTTAGCTAAAATAAAAAACTAAACACATATATCTCTTAGTTAGCTCAAGCTCTAGATTTCTATCTTTACAAAATTGGAAAGCTCCATTTCGATGCCAAGGGAAACTCCATTGATGGAGGAAAATCAAGTTTGAAGAGCCCATTTGGTTCTCCATCTCTTAAGGTAAAGAATATGTAAGAAAAACCATGTTTCCACCATTTCTTCTACTTGGCCGAAAATTACTACTCATGGGGCTTTGTTTTTATGCCTTGTTCTAGCTTATTTTATTCACCAAGGACTAGTGGAGGTCCTCTTTCATTCAATGCCCAAGTCTACCTTGAGACTTCAAAGGTAATCATCCACTTTCATACCTTAGAACACATTTTTAACCTAGGTTTCATTCCTTGAGGTTAGTGTATTGTTTAGTACTCATGAGAGTCATTGTGTATTGATTAGAACATTGGCAAAGGAAGTTAAGATGGTGGCCGAGATTCCCAAGGAAAAAAGGTCTAAGGAGGAAGTTAAGATAAACTTGAGAAAACAAGGTAAATTGCTTACCTGATGATGGTTTAAGGTTTAAGGAATGAGTTTAGATGAGTGCCAATGTAGCCTAGGGCTTACATTATATAATGGGTTATATAACCTAGGAAAAGGAATTTAAACAAGCTTATGAACTTGTGACTAAGGAGCCAATGGGAATGAGTTAGTAATATAAGTTTAAGAGGGATTTTAAGAGCATTATAGCTACTATGAGATTGATGGGTGTATTTGCAGGTTGAAAGCTTATATATGTGGGAAATTCAGTGTTTAAGTTTAAGTTATTTAAGGGCCTAAGAGCCATGTCATTTAAGAGCCTTAGTGCTATGCAATTTAAGATTATTGTAATATATTGAGTTTGTTGTGAATGAGTTGGTTTGGGTGATAAAATATGATGAGAAAGAACTTGATGTGTGTGAGAGATGGTTGAATGAGGAAAACAATGCATTTGGGCATGATAATGTACTAGAGAAGCTATGGCGAAATTTGAGTAGAAAACAAAGTGTTTAAGTGGTAGTGGTGAGTTAAGATACCCTGGGATTCACTTGGGATCAGTAAAAGAAATTTGAGTGGGGATGAGTTAACTAAGGAGTTCTTGAGGTTTAGGATGACCTAGAATTGTCTAGGCGGAATTAGAGGATTGGTGGGTGTAAACACACCAAAATCATGGTATGAGGAATGTTAGGACTTGAGGAAATAAAGTATAATGTTTGAGGTGATCTAGGTATGAACTTGAGAATATAACAATGAGAATTTTGGGAAGCTTGTGTAGTGAAGAGGATACTAGTGGTGGAACAATAAGGTTTTAGTTTAGATGGTAATGAGTGGACTTAGGTGATGGAAGTGAAAATTGAAGGAGAATTTCGTCGAATGTTGAGGAAATTGACTAGGCTATAAGAGGGTAAGATCATGAGAATGGTGAGTAAATTGAGTAAAAGAGATGTAGATGTCCAAGGAGGGTGTAGGAAGGTCAAGACAAAGAAGAACGAGTTTAAGGTGCTAAGAGGATGGCAAGAAATGTTTAGGTATGTCCAAGAGTTTAGGAATGATGAGATAAATGGAAAAGGGAGGAATTGGTGCATGGATATGCAAGGTGACTTGAGGAAGTTTTAGTAAATGAGCTGAAGATGGAAAATGATGTTTATGAAGTTCTCAAACTGTTAAGGAGGGAACGCTTGGGTTGGTTGAAGTTTTGGTAAGGTTACAAGTTGGGAATGTAAGGAAATAAGTGCTAAGTGTTAGGAGTTTTAAAAGAATTGAGTTAATGTTTAAGTAGATCTTTGGAAATGTTTTAGAGAGTTTGGTGGAGTTCTAAGGAGAGTTTAAGTGCCTAAATGGTATTAGGACACATGGGGGAACTTGTGGAGAAGTTTGGAGTCAAATGGGAATTTAGAAACAAGGTTCTGGAGCCGACCGACCTTAGGGACCGGACCTGCAAGGTCGGTCGAGCTCAGTTTACACTACCGGAAAGAGTCTCTGGAATCGACCGAACTTGGGGACCGGACTTACAAGTTCGGTCGGGCTTGTATTTTGTGTACGAATTGAGTCTCTGGAATCGACCGAACTTGGGACCGAACTTGGCAAGTTCGGTCGGGCTTAAATTTCCCACGGGGAAAACTCGGGAATGGACCGACCTTGGGGACCGGACTTGCAAGGTCGGTCGGGGTAAAAATTTCAAACGGTAATAAGTTCTGGAATGGACCGACCTTGGGTAAGGTCGGTCGGTAAGGTCGGTCGACCCTTAAGTTGTAAAAAAAAAAGAAAACCCTAAGAAAGTTTAGAGGTATAAATGGTACCCCATTAAGAGGGCATTGATGATTAGAGGTATAAAGACCTAAGAGATTAAGATAAGTATAAACTTAAAAGTTTAAGGTTAAGTTGTAAGATAAGTTGTAAACTTAAGAGGTGTTAGGTGGGGATCATTATGGGTTAAGTAAGTTAATAAGTTGAATTAAGTTAAGTGATTAACAACCTAAAACTGAATGAATGTTTTAGGGCTTGAGTATTTGGACTCCGGAAGAGAGTAAGCAACCAAACGACCAACGGTGAACGGTACAGTTCTTCTTGTGACCTGCTTGCTAACGAGGTGTCCCTCGGCTTGTGTGCTATTTGTTTTTGTGTGCTCACTAAACAAGATAAAGCATGCAACCAGAACATTATGTTTATTGTATTGTTGTGTGATGTTTGAAAACTAACACAACTTACCGTGAGAACTTACTAACCAACGCTTTGTAAGGATTTGAGTGAGACTAAGGAACGCTCCCTAATATTAGTTTGTTATAAACCGAAAGAGGTTAACCAACAAACATGGTCTTAAGACTACTACTAACTGGAACTTAAGGGGGGAGTGAGGAACCCGGGACTGACTCCGGTCATGCATGCTAAGGAAAGGGGGTCGGTATCTATAGCAGATCCGACTTCCGCTTAAGGACTAGTCTTCGGACTAGTAGCTAGGGTCGGTTGGCCGGCTCAGCTACATTGGACATCCAGTCCAAGGTAGGTGGCTTTAAGATGGCGTGGGGGGATCTAGCCTACATCCCCAACAATTTAAGAATGTTGTTTATTGCCGGTAAGTGTCCTGCTGCTGGCTAGGGTTAACCAAGCCCTACGAAAATAAACAACGAACTAAGGGTTAACCAGTTCCCAATGAGAGAACGGTTGGCATATATAAGATAAGGTTGAGATAAGTTGCAACCATTCCTATTAAAAGGATGGTTTGTATTATAAGACTGAGATAAGCTACATCCATTCCCGTTAAAGGTGGTTGTTTTCTAAGATTAAGATAAGACTAAGATTGAGGTAAGTTAAGGATGGACTAAGACTAAGAGGAAACGTAACTTAAGGAGTGAAGTAATTGACTCACTAATTAAGGGAACACATTTAAGTCGTTCATTGTGTTTGAACCTTGATTGTTCATAATTGGTTTGTTGTTTATTGCACCTTCTATTATGTTGTGCATCTAATCAACCTCCATGCTATCGACAATTAGTCGTCGTAGCCACGTTAGCTTGGGGGCCATGAGAGGATCGTACCAGCATTCGTGCTGACCCCCTTTGGGGGCTGTTTTTACTACACAGGTGAACGTCAGGAGGCGGCCGTCGTGAGAGTAAGAAGGGGTATATGCGTTACGGGTTAAGTGTGGCCTACGAGTTGTGCATGTACACTCGTATGGCAATTCGAGTTGGTAAGATGTATAGGATGTGAGGGGATTGTAAGAAGGATATGTATTGGGTTAAGATTTGAATGTACTAATGTTCGGTATATTCTGTCAATCAGACCGTGGCAAGGTCCTGGAGTGTATTGAATTCCGCTGTGACAATTATATATATATGTTGTTAAGTTGCGAAACCACATTTGGATTGAGATGGGGTGTTACAATAAGATTGGAATTTAATTATAAGTGTCAAGGTGATATTATTTATATGAGATACGGAATAATGGATTTGAATTATAAGGTTAAAAATTAGTTGGCTAAATAATATAATGCCAATAAGGATACTAGAAATTATGAAAAAAACTTGTATTATAAGTACAATATAATCAAGGAGAAGAATTATAATCTTGATAACCATTAGAACTAAAGAGGTACAACTATAACTATATCTATGTAGATATATAGGTATATATATAATGGTTAATTTGGTAAAAGGAATATATTTATATATATACATATATGTAGTTGGGTTTAAATTGAAGGGAACATACTTATATAAGATATATATGTATATACACACACACACACACATATATATATACACATTTGGGCTTAAGTGAATGAGTTAGGAAATATTGGTGGAACCATATAACATTCAATTGTAAGCTTGGGAAGTAAGTAGAATCGAGATGATGTTGTTGAATAATATTAAGACTCGCGAGGACTTATATATAAATATACACATGTGTATATAGTTGGAAGTTTAATTAAGAGAGTTACATATGGTTACGGAATGTTTAGGAGATATTGAAGTTATTAACCTACCCGACTACTATGTTATAGGATCTAGATAGTCTGAGGTGTTCAACGGATTAGACGAGTATCATGTTAAGAGCTAGCCAATCTCTAGATGTACGGTATGCTTTTCTTGTAGCCTGCTTGCTAACGAGGTGTCCCTCGGCTTGTGTGCTATCTGTTTATTTGCATCGACTAAAACAAGATAAAGCATGCAACCGGAATATTTATTTTCTAGTGTGTTTGCATTGTACTAACACACTTGACCTTGAGATTAGTTACTAACAATACTTAGTAACATTGGATGAGATAAGAGAATTCACTCCCAAATTTGTTGGTTGGTTAATACCCGAGAAAGGTTTAACTAACACTTCGTCTTTAAGAATTTCTACTAACTAGAGCTTGGGGGGAGTGAGGAATCCGGGACTGACTCCGATCATGCATGTTAAGGAAAAGGGGGTTGGTATCTGAATCGGATCTGACTTCCGCTTAAAGACATGTCTTCAGACTGTTGCCTAGAGTCGAATGTCGACTCAGCCACCTTGGGCTACAGTTCAAGGTGGGAGGCAGATTAAGATGGTGCGGTGGGATCACCTAAATTCCAAATTTAAGATAAGTTGTTTATTCAACCACTGGAGTTAATAGCTCATTGGCTAGGGTTACTTTTGACCCGACCAAAATAAACATTGAGATAAGATACAACCATCTCTGATTAAAGAACGGTTTGTATACTGAGATTGAGGTAAGATAAGAATGAACTGAGATTAAGAGGGATCATAACTTGAGGAGTTAAAGGATTACTTATGTCTAAGGGAAAGCTTTTAAGTCGTTCATTGTGTGTGGACTACGTTTGTTCATATGTGGCTTGTTGTTTATTGCACTTCTCATTTACGTTGTGTATCTAATCAACTTCATGCTATCGACAATTAGTCGTCGTAGCCCCGTTAGCTTGGGAGCTATAAGAGAATCGTACTAGCAAAGGTGCTGACCTCTCGGGGGCAATTATTCACATTTTGCAGGTAAGCACCCACAGATGACTCATCTTGAGGGTAGGGGTGGTTAGACCTAGGATGGGTTTTATTTTGGGTACGGGATGTGCCTGTACACCCGTCTGTTGATATCAGAGGTTGTGGAAAACTTGTTAGACTTGGAGTGTGCTTTAAACTCGGTTGATGGTTTTGGATAAGTATTGTAATTATTTAAGTTTGGTGTATTCTGTTAGTTCAGACCGTGGCAAGGTCCTGGTGTTTGTTAAATTCCGCTGCGATGTTTATATATGCGTTGTTAAGTTTGCGATAACCACGATTGGATTAAGACGGGGTATTACAATTGGGTATGTATTTACCCTAAATGGTCAAAGGGTGCATTATTTGCTTTATGTTTGACCATTGTTGTTTTAAATTGATTTTAAGGCATGTAGGCCTTAATTCATTTGATTAGATGTTAAATCAATGTTTTATTAGTTAGGGGTATTTCACTTCGGTGGTCCATGGCCCTTTGGGTAACCAAATACCTACAACTACCCGCGGAAGAGCGGTCTTAAGACAAAGGACTCTATGGTCCACAGCCCCGTGGGTAGTATCACCTAATCTTCATAATCACCCGTAGACACACTCAGTCATAAACCTGAAATTATTTTATTTGGAACCTTAGCCCAAAATTTAAAAGAGAAATTCAATCATTTTTGTAATTTTCTCTCTCCTCCTCTGGAAAATACCGAAATCAAATCAAAATGTCATGAAATTTTAATACAAGATAACAGATGATTTTAAGAGACTAATGCTGTTGGAATTTCGCTATTTCGACTTTCCAATAATAAGTTATGAATTATGGGAAATTCCAGATTGTGAGATTTTTATCTAATCGGTTATTTATCAAAATAATTGGATTCCAACTCTCAAAATTCCTAAAAATCATTCTTTACTTTCTCTTAAATTTTCATAATTTTTCTCGGCCTGCAGCATATTCTAAAAAATCAGATTCCCTTAGATAAAGATCATGTTTTATCAATTTGACCATGCTCTTTCTATAAAAGGACCTTCCAAAAACGAACTAGGGCAGAGGAGAACATTCCCAAAGTCAGAAGAGGCAGCCGTCAACCTTCTTCCCACGTTTTTGCACTCCCTAGTGAATTACCCCAAACCGTAATGTGTTACTTAATTATGTAATTATGATTTTCTAAGGCTAATTAAGTCCTTGAGGACATTGGTGAAGAAAGAGAAACCAAAAGAAATAAGAAAACGCGCAAAACGCGTAAAACGTGAAAACACGTGTTATGTAACCATAGAGGGTATGTAACCTTAAATAGGGTTATAAATATATTTTTATACCCTAAATACACACTAAGAACATGTGGGAAAAAATCCCGAAGAAAACGGATCCAAATAATGCGTTAAAACGCTAATGGAGTCTTAAAACGTGTTTTTCGAGAAAACCCGAAAACGCGAGTTTAAATAGTCAAATGACCCTGTAAAAATTATAGTTGATTGTATAACTATAATTAAACATTAATGGGAGCCTAAGAACCATTAAAATTAAAGAAACGAGAAAAACCTAGAAAACGGGCCCAGATTAGTGAATAGTGTAAAAACCGGGAACATATGGGGTGTAAATTGTAATAAGAGTAAAGTACCCTCCTTTATTTGTAAAATTAAAGTCTGATTCCCCTCTTCTCCTTATGAGTCACGTTTTTTACCCCCTCCCTCTCTTATACCTTATTTCACTTTTATTCACTAAAGGACAAAAGCAAAAAGTAACTTACTTTATTTCCCTCTCTCACATTTCTATTTCCTCTATTCTCCCCTTCTTACGATTTCCTTCCCCACCAGCACATTCTCTCGGCTCACTCCCTTCTTCAATGGCGATTTCAAGAAGCTCCAACCAGCTCCATCTTCATCTTCCATTTTCTACCTTTAAACAAGCTCAAAACCGTAAAATAAATATACCATCTTGCTCCTTTAGTCTTGGGCATTCTTTTCCACCCTTCAAAAGCCCCAAACTCCCAAATTCATCTCCATGGATGTAGCCTAAATTGAAGGGAAGAAGTCCATTTTAAGGGCTAGAACATCTCCTATTTGCCTTAAGGTAAGAAAATTCAAAGAAATCCCATCTTTTCTTCATTCCTTCTTGTAGCCGATTTTTCCAGATTTGTGTGCTCTTTTGCTTCTCCGTACCCACCGTTTTTTTTGGCATCCAAGAGTGCTGGAGCTTACCTTGTTCCATTGCCAAGACATTTCATTTTGAAATGAGAACGTAATTCCCTCATTTCGTGGTTTAAACATTTCCTTGTAATCTAGGGTTAATCCTAGAAGTTAAGTACCCTTTTGATGCTTATTAGCTATTGGTGGATATTGGTTTAGTTTGGTTGCAATGATAATGCCCATGACCAAAAAATCAAGAGAAGAAAAGAAGGAGGAGTAAAAGAGAAATCTATGGGCTTAAGGTAAGAATCCTACCTTAAGTACCATCTTAATGTTTTTAAAAGTTTGTCTTGGGTTATTTAATTAAATGAATCATAAATTTTGTTGGAAATGTGTTTAGTGAATATAAGAGGAAAATTTTGTGGTGATGTTTAATGTTTGGTGCTATAGTGAGTGTTGTTTTGAATTAAGGGCTTTTGAGCCAAATTATTTAGTGGATTATGTGGTGTTGATGTGATTTGAATGATTCCTTGTGTGCTGGTAGGATCCTTATAGATGTGGCAAGTTGAATTGGTTAGGAAGTGAGTAATGATGCTTTGAGCAATGTTAATATTGTGGGGAGGTTATGGCAAAATTTCGGTAGAAATTATGATGATTTTAGAGATGTCATTAGAGTGGGATGGCCAAGGGTTAACTAAGTGTTTTAAGAGGTTCATTTGGGTTAGAGAAGCACCCTAGGATGCGGGTGTAAGGCTTGGATTAAGTGAGCAAAAATTTGTAGCACAAATGGGTGAAAAAGTCATGAATTTGGCTAAGTGATGAACTAGGGTGTTTGGCTTGTGAAACAATCAGTGAACTTGGGTATTAGAAGTGTAAAAGACTAGGAATGAATGTGGTGTGGTCAAGTGGAAAGGAGGAGGTTGAAATCTATCATGGGAATGTTTTGAGAGTGCACTGATGTGCAAATTGTGTAGAGAATGAAAAAAAGTGGAATTGAAATTGTAGTATTGGATCAAGAGCTTGATCAATGATTTGAGGAGGTTTTAAGTGTTTTTTAGGTGTTTAAAACATGTAGAAAACATGTGGAAAGATTAAGGAATGATTAGGTATGAATTAGGGGCTGAAAACTGCTCAAAAACTGTCAATTTAAGCACCTACAGACATGGTCCGGGTTTGTAAACAAGTACACAAACCCAGACCACCTCAAAAACGTCCCTGAAACTCATTTTAGCATGTGGTCCAGGTTTTTAAACAAGTACAAAAACCCAGACCACCTCAAAAACGTCCCAGAAACTCATTTTAGCATGTGGTCCGGGTTAATATCTAAGTACACATACCCGGACCAAGGCAATTTCTTTGTAGAATGTAAAATCCGGGATTGGTCCGGGTTTACAACCGCGAACACAAACCCGGACTAGTCCAAAAATGTACCAACAAGTGTTTTAAAGTGTGTTAATGATGAGGAATTGATTGGGGATGGTTTTAGATATTGAATATGCCTTGTTTGGTGACTTTTAAAGGCCATTAGAAGTATAAACAAGTATGAGAGTGAATGTGTAAGTTGTGAACTAAGATCACATAAGTAAGTTAAGGATAACGGGACAACGGGGTTAAGTACGGGAGTAATAGAAGTTTACATACCGTAAGATTTTGTTGTTAATAAAACATTTGAATAATAATACCAGTTGTTCGGAAACTACCCGGGGAGCGTGAGGTGACGCTTTGGAGTAAATCCTCGGGAACACAGTGGAGTAACCCATGGTGTAAGGTATGGTTTTCTTCAAACCTGTGTCCTACCGGGTTACACCGGCTTTTATGCCAACTTGATTTACTAAATGTTTGCAACCTTGCAAGATAAAGCATGAAATGAGTTTACAGTAATTCAATTATGTGGCGTATCTTGTTCCGATACCGTTTAACCTCGAATATCTGTTAAACTGTAGTTAACCAACTTTAGGATCACATAAGAGATCGGTATTCAGATTTAAACGTCCCAACCTACGGGAACATTCTAACTACGGCTATCCGTGCGTTATTTGTGTAATGTGGTTGTGTGCGATGGGTGTTGTTCCTTTTAGTATGTCGTTATTTAATGATTGTTGTTATTCATGTATGTCGAGTGGTATGTTACCTCCCTTGTTGTTTGACTAAGTTTGTAACACCATATGGTGTCATGATGTGATAAGTTCCATAAGGGAACTGCTAACTAAAATATATTATGGGGGGGTGAGGAATCCGGGGCTTCCCGGTCGTGCATGTGTGTTTGGGAGTTGATATCTATATTTGATTTAACTCCCTCTCTGTTCGGTTGTTTTTCCTTCTTAGAATACAATCACCCACAAGTCTAATAAGAGACTTTCCTACCTTGATTATTATTCAGGGCTAGGAGGATATGTGTATGGTGTGATCGGGCCTATATTTTGGCCGACACATCTAAGTAAATAAATTGTGTATGATGTGATCGGGCATATATTATGGCCGACACATCTAGGTAAACTAAATGTGTATGGTGTGTTCGTACCTATATTTTTTCCGACACATCTTAAGTAAAATGTACGTTCTTTAAGGAGAACGGTATTATGTTGTGTTTATGACATTACGTGATGTGTGTTGTTATGTTGTGTACGTTTATCACCGAAATCGACCCCATAATAAAATAAGAAGTAATTAGTTGTAACCCGATCAAATTGGTAGGTGTTGTCTAATAAGAATTTAACTTCATTAAGGTAGAAACCCCCAAGGGAAATGGAGCACAATAATGTGAACTAACGAAGGTTGACATGTTAACCTTCTTGGTTGTATCCTATTGATTGGATATGTGTGATTTATAAGCATGATATGTGTTTATAGTATTTTTGCATGCTCTAAGTAAAATCAACTGCATGCTCACATGACAATTAGTTGTGCATGGCCCGGTAGTATGCGGGCTGCACGATTACCATATCAGCAAAGGTGCTGAGCCCTTTTGGGGCCACCCATTACTTTTCAGGTACAAGGAAGCAGCCCTTCATTCGAGAGTAGGACGGGAATGTGATAAGTGTGAAACATATAGGCTTTTTAGGGTTTAAATACCTTATAATTTGTAACAATTCAGGCAATGTTTCCCACTTATTATGTGTTTTTTTTCCTAAGATTGATGTTTTGATAAGAACTGATGTATTTTATATGCTAAATATAGGAAAAACCCAGGAAATGAAGATTTTACATCATAAGGATTACAACACAACAAACAGGGAACAAATCAGGAGAAGAGACACAAAAATTGGTCATGTCCGGATCTGTTTGGCCGGACGCAAATCTAGACGTCTCATGTCCGGATCTGTTTGGCCGGACTCAAACCCGGACGTGACCTAAAATCAAGATTCAAGAGTTTTGTGTCATGTCCGGATCCGGACAACGATCCGGACACAACCCGAGTTTCAGATCCAAAATCGTTGTCTCACGTCCGGATCCGGACGTCACACAGAACTGAAAAATAAAAACGCATCACGTGGATAATTACGCTTTCGGCGCAGTTATCCGCCGAGCGGCGCATTAGCCATACCTCGACATTAATTAACACAGCACCATGCTCAATCAATGCTCAATCAAATTACCCACTCACCGTATACGCCAAACTCACCCCTAACCTTTGTTTTTCCTCTAATCCTATATAAACCCAGCTTCAGCCCTCATTCCAATTTGTCCCAGACTTTAGAGTCTAACTCCATCTCTCCCTCTCTGTTAACCCTCTCATTCACGTACATCCATCTCCATTCATCAAACTCCTTCATACTCTGCATCTTTCACTCACATTCCATCTTCATTCCATTGCCATTCGCTAAACTTTCTCCGCAAACCTTCGCTTTCACCATACACACAATCCGCATCCATTCACTAGATTTTAGCCGTGTCCGGATCACGTCCGGATCCGGACTCACCCAAAGTCACCACGTCCGGATCGCGTCCGACCCGACGTAGCCGGACATCTCACGTCCGGATCTTCGTCCGACCCAATTGATCCGAACACATCACAAAACTCACCAAAATTTCCACTTTCGCCCCATTTCACCAGATTCACCCCATTGTCACCAAGACCAACCTCCAAACCAGCATAGCGCAAGGACAAAGGACGGAGCGAGCAAGAAGATCTTCGTAACAGATGATTTCTCTCAACTCTCTCTTATTTATGATTATAATCGCTATGTATAGCTAAGAGGATATACTTTAGGGGAAGGGATGTTGTAATTAGTTAAACTCTGCATTATTTTACTGCTTTATTGAGACTATTTGGATTGTTCAGGTTAATGCTTTTTAAGTGCTTTTAATAAACATCATGAATTTATTATCAGCCCTCGAAGCATGTTATGATCAGATAAGGTGATTAGCATTGATGGTCCTATTAACCTGTTACCTGTGATAATTGCAATCGGATAGATTACATTAGTCACTAGGAGCTTTAGTCTGGACCAAACCAGACTAGTAATTTTGTGCAATAAAACCATCTAGATATACTTGCTAGGTCTAGACTAGAACTGCGTGCCCTGTCTAGATGAGCTATCTGGAATTAAGACTTAATACAGAATAGATAATTGAGAATTACAAGCCGATCCAAGTCTCCGCTTAAGCAGTAGAATATGCAGAACCTACCTAGTGAAACAACTCCCTGAACCTAGAGTACCGTTCACATTCCCACACCTATCACTTTAATTTATCTGCTATTTACTTTCTTGTTACTATTTAGAACCAAAATAAAACAACCCCCCTTTAGTTACCCATTGCCTAAGGCTAGATTAATACATCAAGTCCCGTGGATTGACACCTGGTCGCTTCATAAATTGCAATACTACTACGACCGGGATTTTTGCAACCTGACGATCTATTGAACTATTAATTTCTAGGATTATTTCTAGGCTTTTAATACCCTAAACAAATCGTTTGCAAATTGGCGCCGTTGCCGAGGACTTGACTTTGTCTAGTCCCTAGCCTTGGTTAATTCATACTTTATTGCAACACCCTGTTTATGATTATTTGTTTTGTAATTTATTTGTTTTAAGTTTAATTTATTTTGTGAGCCATTTTATACAATTGTTTTTCATTACTGTCATATAATTTCAGTTATAATTTTTTTTCTGTCATTTAATTTTCAAGTACTTTAAGTTCATTGTTTTAGTTATTTCAAATTTATTTCCCTGTTTATTTTAGTTCTAAATTTCACGCATTTTGTTCCCTTCTCTCTGGCTGATTATAAAGCACCTAGTGGATGCGTAGAACGCGTTCAACTGGTCCCCCATACAGACTTCGATCCCGAAATCGAGAGAGTCTACCTCCAAGCTCTGAGAGAAACAACTTGATTCAACATGGCAGAAAACCATGACCAGCTTGGAGGAGGCCCATTGCCCCATACACGTGGGAAGATACAACCCCACCACACCGAGAAGAGGTCCAGTGGTTCTAACCTAACTCTGCAGATAATGGCAAGTTGGCAGAAGATAAAACCTCCCCATCAAAACAATGCTATTCGAAACCACCCTGCAGGAACCTTTTCAGGTGCCGACCCAGAGGATGCATTAGACCACGTACATCGATTTCTGGTGCATTTGGACTCCCTGGGTTTATCACAAGGATTGGAGGAGTATGCCAGACTGAGCCTGTTCCAGCATAGCCTCTTTGGAGAAGCTTCGAAATGGTTCCATCGATTACCGCCAGCCATCATTACCACCTGGGAGCAGATGACAGACAAATTCTACGAGAAATACATCCCCATATCCAGGACACGATAAATGATTGTCGTCTGATGGCATTCAGACAGATGGGTAGTGAGACAGTCTGTGAGGCATGGGACCGATTCAAAGAACTACTCCGCTAGTGCCCTCACCATGGTCAGGATATCACCTCATTGGCTCAGGGATTCTTCCAGGGGTTAAAAGACGAAAACAGAGGTGAGATAAGATCCGCCCTAGGAGGAAACCTGCTAGCAAAAAGTGGGGAGGATTTCATGGCATCTATGGAGTCCCACTGTGAGGAGCTTCGCCAATGGAGCAGCAATGGGGGCAGGGTATTCTCAATTGGTCACAGTTCTTCCCCAACTCTGGACCCGATGATAGAGCAGATAGCCGCCCAGCAAGCACAGCTGAAGACCACGATGGGAAGCATGGAAAAAATGCTCGAACAGCTCACAATGGGACCAACCGCCAAGCAATCCACCAAGAAAGTCTCTACAAGTGCCGAAGAACTCTGCTGCTCTCAGTGTGGTGATGCACATGATTACGAGGACTGCCCACTGGTAGCCGAAATGAGGCAAACTGAGGAGGCAAATGTCATAGGGCAATTCAAAAGCAGGCCACCCTGGGTGTAGAATCAGCACCAAAACCTCAGGTACATGAATCCGAATAATGCACTAAATTCACATCAAATGCAGCCCCAGAGGACGAACCAGGGAGGACCACCAGGCTTTGCCAGGCCTCAGTATAATCAATTCAGGCCACAGCAGTCTCAGGCTCAGCAACCTTCATTGAGCTCAAACAATGCCAGTCTGAAGGAAATGGTGGATAAACTGATGGCTTCTCAGGAGCAGCAAGCTGCAATCAATCAGAGTCTGACAGCTGGTCAGCAGAGTCTGACAGCTGGTCAGCAGAAATTAGAGAATGCCATGGTTGAGATGCAAGGAACGATGAGCCAGCTGACTCAGTTCCTCTTACAGCAGAGACCTTCTGGATCACTGCCTTCCTAAGCAGAAACCAATCCCAAGCAACAGTTGAAGGCAGTATCAGTCTCAGACTGCGAGGATTCTGGAGAATTGGCAGCAGTTACCTTAAGAAGTGGAAGGAACTTAACCAAAGACAAAGTGGCAGGACACAATACTGATGAGGAGACCGAGCCCCTTTCTAATACCGCCGGTGCACCATCAGGGCATCCCGCCCCTCATGAGGTAGTACATGAGGAGACCCAGACTCCTATTCCTTCTTCCTCACATACAACTACTGTTAAAAATACAAAAGGAAAGACACTTGCAAAAGAACTTCATTTTCCAAACCGTCTCAAAGAGCGAGAGCTCGATGAACAATTTGGGAAATTCTTAGATGTCTTTCGAAAGCTGACCATTAATATTCCTCTTATAGATGCGATTAAACAGATGCCGAATTATGCTAAATTTGTGAAGGATCTGATTTCGAACAAGAGGAAATACAAGGAGAAGGACACCATCCAGCTGACCGAAACTTGTTCAACAGCTATCCTACAGAAGCTGCCCCCAAAGCATGGTGATCCTGGCCAGCCTATTATCCCCTGCTCGATTTGAGACATGGATTGCTGATACGGTCTCTGCGATCTAGGAGCAAGCATCAACCTGATGCCATACACCATGTTCAAAAAGCTTCATGCTGGTGAGCTCGTTCCCATTCATTTCAGACTCCAGTTAGCTGATAGATCATCGATCACACCAAGAGGTATGGTAGAAAATGTAGGTATTAGTGTAGGTAAATTTTTCTTTCCAGCAGATTTTGTGATCCTTGACATGGATGAAGATGTTGAGGTACCTCTAATTCTCGGTAGACCTTTTCTTAGAATTGCAAAAACTGTTATAGATGTTGACAAGGGAAAGATTACCTTGAAGTTTCATGATGAAGAATTACGCTTTGACATTAATAAGATGATGCAGACAAATACTTCTTCTCATGCTGTTTTCTCTACTGAATTAATTGATAATTCTTAGGATCTTGAGGATGACTACATCCATAGGAGTACTGATTCTTCTAACTCTTTGTTTAAGTATTCTGACATTTTAGAGCAGGTATTAAGTCGATCCATTGAGGATGACAAAACAAGTTTTGAGATGGCCACGGTCGTCCAGTAGCTAAATCAAGGGAAGTCTTACTTTCGCTCTTCCTCTCCACCTGTAGAAAAATTGGATCGACCCATTCAAAGGCCTATTCCGTCAATAGAGAAGCCTCCTACCCTTGAACTTAAATCTCTCCCTTCCCATCTTAAGTATGTTTTCTTGGCAGAGGGTAACACCCTGCCTGTTATTATCTCTGCATCTTTGTCTATTTCGCAGGAAACTAGACTTCTGGAGGTGCTAAAGAAGCATAAAAGTGCCATGGGATGGTCAGTTGCTGATATTAAAGGGATCAATCCGGGTTTCGGCACTCACCGGATTTATATGGAGGAGAATTATAAGGCAGTGAGGCATCCCAGAGGAGACTAAATCCAAATCTAAAGGAGGTGGTAAAAGCTGAGGTACTGAAGCTTCTTGATGCAGGCATTATCTACCCGATTTCTGACAGCCAGTGGGTGTCTCCAGTCCAGGTTGTTCCGAAGAAAGGAGGAATAGTTGCAGTTACCAATGAGAAAGGTGAATTGGTACCTCAGAGACAAACCACAGGTTGGAGGATGTGCATCGATTACCGGCGCTTGAATGAAGCCACAAGGAAGGACCACTTCCCGCTACCGTTTATTGATCAAATGTTGGAGCGGTTAGCTGGGAAAGAGTTCTACTGCTTTCTTGATGGGTACAGTGGTTATTTTCAGATTCCCACTGCGCTAGAGGATCAGGAGAAGACCACCTTCACCTGTCCTTATGGTACTTTTGCATACAGGAGGATGCCCTTTGGTCTTTGTAATGCTCCAGCCACATTTCAGCGATGTATGATGGCGATTTTTAATGATTTTATCGAGAAAAGTATCGAAGTATTCATGGACGACTTCTCTGTCTATGGACAAAGCTTCGATGTTTGTCTGGAGCAACTGGACCAGATCCTGGCTCGCTGTGAGGACACGAACCTTGTGCTGAATTGGGAAAAGTGTCATTTCATGGTACAAGAAGGAATTGTTCTTGGGCATAAGGTGTCAAGAGAAGGCCTCCAGGTAGACAAGGCCAAGATAGAGGTGATAGAAAAGCTACCTCCACCAGCTTCAGTTAAGGATGTAAGATCTTTTCTTGGTCATGCAGGGTTCTACAGGAGATTTATTCAGGACTTCTCAAAAATTGCTAAACCCCTATCAGACCTGCTTCAGAAGGATATCAAGTTTCAGTTCACTGGGGTGCTTGACAGCATTTCAGACCATCAAAGACAAACTCTGCTCAGCTCCAATTGTGGTCCCACCAGATTGGTCAGAACCGTTTGAGATCATGACGGATGCGAGTGACTATGCTGTTGGCGCCGCCCTATGTCAGAAGAAAGATAAGATGCTAAGAGTAATCACCTATGCTAGCAAGACCTTGATCGACGCACAGAAAAATTATACTACTACAGAGAAGGAGTTGTTAGCTGTGGTATTCGCGTTGGATAAATTTCGACCATATCTGCTAGGAAGCAAGGTGATTGTTCACACCGATCATTCGGCCCTCAAGTATCTTTTCCAGAAAAATGAATCAAAACCAAGACTTCTGAGGTGGATCTTACTTCTCCAAGAATTTAATTTAGAAGTTGTGGATAAAAAGGGGAAGCAGGGCGGAGTTGCTGATCACCTGTCTCGGCTTGATATCCCTGATGATGGAATTCCAATTAACGAGTTTTTCCTGATGAGACGGTGTTCATGATTGGCAAGGTAAAGAAACCTTGGTATGCAGATTTGGCGAACTTTCTTGCTTTTGGATTGATCCCTCACGATTACAGCTACAACCAGAGAAAGAAATTCTTATAAGAAACCCACCATTATAACTGGGAGGATCCCTATCTGTTTAGGATTTGTGCTGATGGTTTGATGAGGCGATGTCTTCCAGATGAGGAGATCCAGAGTGTAATCGAATTCTGTCATGCTAAAGAGGCGGGTGGCCATCATGGTTTTACAAGAACAACTGCAAAGATATTAGAGTGTGGATTCTATTGGCCCACTCTACATAAAGATGTCCACCACTTTTGTTCCCATTGTGATCCCTGTCAAAGGATGGGAAACATTTCTAGAAAGCATGAGATGCCTCAGAAAGGTATTCTTGAGATGGAACTTTTTGATGTGTGGGGTATAGATTTCACGGGTCCCTTTCCCTCATCCCATGGAAACCAATATATCCTAGTAGCTGTGGATTATGTCTCAAAGTGGGTAGAAGCTATTCCATGCCACACGGCTGATTCCAAGACAGTGGTGAAATTCCTGAAGAAACATATATTCACCAGATTCAGGGTGCCAAGGGCAATTATCAGTGATGATGGCTCTCATTTCTGCAACCGAGCCTTCGACTCCTTGATGACTAAATATGGGGTAACCCACAAGGTGGCATTACCTTACCACCCCCAAACTAATGGTCTGGCAGAAGTAACTAATCGTGAGCTAAAATAGATCTTGCAGAAGACTGTGAATGCATCAAGGAAGGATTGGTCAGTTAAGCTGGATGATGCTCTGTGGGCATATCGGACTGCTTTTAAGACGCCTATAGGGATGTCTCCCTTCAAGCTTGTGTATGGGAAAGCCTGTCATCTTCCAGTAGAATTAGAGCTTAAAGCTTACTGGGCATTAAAAGCCCTTAATTTTAATCTACACGCTGCGGGAGAGAAAAGAAAATTTCAATTGTCTCAACTTGAAGAACTCAGAGAGCAAGCCTATGACAGTTCCAAAATTTGTAAGGAGCGCACAAAGAGAATCCATGATCAAATGATCCATAAGAGAGAATTCAAAGTAGGGGATCTAGTGTTGCTCTATAATTCCAGGCTGCGCCTTTTTCCTGGCAAGTTGAAATCTCATTGGGCAGGTCCATTCAAAGACAGAGATGTATTCAATGTGAATGGTGCTCGACTAAAGAAGTACCTAGGTGATACCTTTTCTCAGCCTCCTACACCAGGTATATCCTTTATTGAAAGTTCTTCTTCTTCCATTAAATCTATTTCTGCTATCTGTACTGCAGAATCGCCTCCAAAAGCATCCAAAAAGCCGCGCCTGCAATGGTATTTCAAACTGAAGGAAGCTATTGCTAGCTGCTGTGGCGGCCCTCCTTGACACTACCTGCAAAGTCTAGCCAAAGACTTTAACTCCGGGCAGCTTGGTGGGAGGCAACCCACCGGTTTGTATCTCTTTTCACTTCATTAGTTTAATCATTTATTTTACTCTTCTATTTTAATTCTTGTAGAGCGTTAATAGCCGTGGTGGGCATTGGAAGAGCCTTGGCTCTTATTATCTACTAATGGTTTTATCTGGTTCCACTTGAGTTCTTCTAGTTTTGCAGCTTTAATCTTTCAGGTACTTCACTCTAATGCTAAACTGAACTCAAGTGTGAGGAAGAATCATGGCAATGTTCACCACGGATCAAGGAGTCCTTAAACACTCTTGCTCTTTAATTTCTGAAATTCTTGTGTTTATCTCATTGGAGCATTTGTGGTAATGGATCCTTTTTATTTTTAAATCACTGAAGTGTTTTAGATTAGTAGAATACTATTTAACTTCTGCATTTCTTCTGGCTATTTTATTTTTACGTGATTATTTTAGGTCATGTGTCCTTTTAAAATTTTTATTTAAAATAATTGAGGTGTTTTAGATCAATGGATTTTAATTTAATTTAATATAAAAAAAGAGAAAATACTTCATCGCGTCCGGCTAAACCCAGCCGGACGCAGAGCCGGACTCACACATCTAAACACGTCTGGATCCGGACGGAACATCCGGACGTGCATAAAACTGTCGCACACCTTTCTCCTTTTCTTCTTCTTCTCTTCTTCTCTTCTTCTCTTCTTTCCACTGTCTTCTTCCTCCCGACGCCTCGCACCCAGAAATCCCAAGCACCACATTCCTCCATTTCCGCCACCCCCACCACTAGCAAACACCATCACCGTTTTCGCCACTACGACTGCCGACCACAGGAGCACCACCGTCACCCCGCCTTCACTCTCCATTCGAACCGCAAACAAAACAACGAAACAGGTTTCAGTTTTAAAATTTTTCAATTCCGTTTCAGTCGATTAGGGTTAGATTAGGTTGTGGATTGTGATTTCTGCTGTTAACTGTTGTTGTGATGCGAAAATGTGAAACTTTCTGTGCGAATTTAGCGATTTCTGCCTCGAATTTGTATTGTCGAAGCTGCAGTTCGTGGCGCAAATTTTTTTTTAGGGTTTATGTCACGTCCGGATCTGGGTCCGGCTAAGTTGACCCGGATGTAGACCCGGACATATACAAAATTTTGACTTCTTCTGCAATTGTTTTCTAGGTGATTATTGTCCTGTTTAATGTTATAGTGTGCCATGTTTGGCTGTTTTCATGCTTTGTTACACAAAAATTAACTGTGTGCACAAATGTGTTCAAATAAAACTTTGGGATCGATTGGTTTCGTGTTTTTCGTGTGCCTGTTTTACCTCTTTTCTTGCTGTTTAGATTTCTTACTGCTTTCTGTTTATCGTTTAGATGGCTCACACTAGAGGGGGTTTTACACAGATAGGGTCCTCTTCGAGGAACCCACGACCCGATGACCAGTCAGAGCCGGCCCAGACCCCACTCCGACCTGATGGCTTCCGATCAGCTGCCACCCGGGCTTGGTACGATCAGTGTGGAGGCTTCGCCATTGAGAGGCGCATCAGCGATGAGGCATCAGCTGCCGCCGGATTAGCAGACATTTTTGAGGGTATCGGGGCCAGCAACATCCTGCGCATGGGCGTGGGTGTCTTCTCTCCGGAGCTAGTACGCGAGTTCTACGCCAATGTTGTGGCGTCAGACACGACACACAGCATTACCTCCTACGTACGCCAGTTCCAGGTAGAGGTAACCCCTGAGACTTTTGCTGATCTTTTCCTCCTCCCGGATAATGCGGATATGCATCTAGAATTTACGGAGGACTCGCGTAGGGAGAGTAAAACTAGGTGGTGACAAGAGGTAGGGAGTACTACTCGCCGATGGGGTGAGGAGAATAAGACTGTACTCCCGTATGCTATCCTTCCTTCCCTTCCCCAGAGGACCCTAGCAGAGATCCTCAGTCATCAGATCCGGCCTCATGCTGGGAATGATGCTTCTGACGAGGATTGTGTCCTCCTCGACTACCTCATAGCCTCACCACATCCACCAGCCCAGCAGATCTCGATGCCTTTCGTGATGTTTCGGCAGCTGCATAAGGTGGTGACCTATCTATGGACGAAGAAGAAGAAGATCACCCCTATCTTTCCTATCTTCATCCAGTATCTTCTTGTCTATACCCTCCCCAAGGAGATCTTTACTGACATGGCGGTGAGGGAGGGTGAGACACCCATCTCCCTTGTGACCTTCAGGAGATGGGGCTTCTTACGCCTTGACGACGGTAGCTGGGTGAAGGGAAGCTCGGGCCTAGGATCCGCTGGTACATCTGCGAGTTCCAGCTCTACTCCGGCCACTGCTACCATGGCACCCCCCACGGCCCCAGTGATGAGCATCCCACCTGAGATGCAGACTCTGATGGACTCCATTCTCTAGCAGCAGCAGCGGATGGAGCAGAGATTCGGGGGTATGGAGCAGCAGTTTGGAGCTGTCCAGCAGCAGGTAGGGGAGGTGCAGCAGCAGTTCGGGGATGTCCAGCAGCACCAAGTGTGCATGGAGGGACACATAGATGACATCCGCCAGACACAGGACCACCTCCAGGCAGAGCAGACCTCTATTCGTGACACCCAGGCTATGATCACTGAGCGTTTGGAGTGCAGTGATACTTTACACCAAGAGGCTGCTAGGTTCATGGCAGAGGCATCTGCTCACCAGAGAGAGGCAGCCGCTCAGCAGACCCAGAACAACCAGCTCATGCAGATGCTTATTGCTCAGTTGGGAGCGAGACCTCCACCACCACCACCACCTCAGTGACCGCCTTCCTATTTAGACTACTTTCTTTTCTTTTGTTGGGTTTTCTGTACTTTTCTTTGTCTTTGATTTATTTTACTTTTGTTTGTTCAAACTAACAGTAGAACACAAGACTGCAGGTGAAGTGGTAATGATTATATTAGGCAGTGTTTTAAATTATTTCAATTGCTAAGTTTCATGTTTATCTAAGCCGTGCAGCGTTCTTAAATGATCCCTTTACTTGTCACCTCTACTGCTGTAACACCCTAACTGCTAATCTCGTCATTACCTCTTAAACTGTCACAATTACCAATAATCTCGCTGCGGAACTCTAAATACAACAGAGGGTGATACAACGCCGTTAGCCACCCATATGGCTAACCAGGCCTATCTCACATACAGTAACGGTCTGATGGAATGGAACAACCGAATACACAATACAAATACAACACTCAACTCACTTATTTACTATACCGAGTCTAAAACATACATATGCTGATAACATATTCGGTCTTACACCTCGTTCAAATTTATAAGTAATTACAATCTAACTACCCATGCTACCACCGATCCCGTTCTACTCTCATATGGTTTCGTCTTCGGTGTACCTGCGAATAAAAACGATGCCCCTAGGGGCTCAGCTTAAAGCTGCATATGAAATTCGCATACCCCGAGCACTAACCGGGGTATGCCGACTACTTTTGTCGGATATACATGGAGTTCATTAGTCAAACAACATGCATCATAACAATACAATATATATGTGTATTACTCAAGGAATCTACATCCAATCACGGAACACAATTCCTAACTAACATAACAAGGTTGTTAGTTGCATCTACTTACTCTTAGGCCTTGAGGGTTATACCTCACTATGCCTTGTTTACTTAATCAACACCTCACTCGCTCTCTCGGGTTACTTATTCATATACACACCCATTCTCTTGGGCTACTTATTCATATACACACCCATTCTCTTGGGCTACTTATTCATATACACACCCATTCTCTTGGGCTACTCGTACTATACTCACCCACACTCTCGGGTTACTTATTCTCATTATCTCACCCACACTCTTGGGTTATATATACTCATTATCTCACCCACACTCTTGGGTTATTCATACTCAAGCTCTTGTAGATTCTTGAGACACTACAGGTCTCCTACGTCACGCTTGTTACTCTGAATACATACTTAGGCCAAAACTCATGGCTCTCAAGCATAGTCTTACTTCCCCGGTTTCGACCCTACTCTGGGTCTAGCATGGTGGGAAGGTTCAACTAGCTCACGGAACTCTCTTTTAGTTCCTATCTCTTTTACTTAGGTCCGACTACTCTCGGACTACTCACATTCCCATACACTCCTCTCTCGGAGTTATAATAATATTATGTATATTAGTCTAGAAGCATCACTCTCGATGTTTCTAATGACTTTGGGAACATTACTTAAGTTCGGTTAATCTTAGGTTTTAAGAGTTACCCATGCATTTCACTTACTCATACTTTCGGTTATTTTCTTATATCGGGTAAAATCCTCATATAGGAGGTCGACCATGTCGCAAGGGAGTTACTAATCCCTTAGGTCTCTTTTACCTTCTTTACTAGTTCACATCTTCGAACTATCTTTAATCCTCTTGAAGGAGGTTCACTTATCTTTCCACTCTCATTTGTTTCGTGGATTGTGTCATTATGGTTTACTAACCGTTATCGGGTAATTACTCGTCCCGCACATCTCCTCACATTCTAGGGAGTTCATATGCTTGCGTTATCATTATACTTTAACGGATAGTTTGTGTGTTTGCACGTTTTCGTTATCTTAAGCATCGACCCGATCTATGGGTCTCTAGCCTAATATTACTCACTACGAGTCGGCCCATACACTATGTTAGACCACACCGGCATACAAGTATGTTAGCTCATTCAACATACAACAAGGCATACATAATCAAACAATGGATTATTTTCATGCTTTAATCTTGATTAAGCCGGCACACAAACACACAAATCAACGTAACTCGGTTAGCACGCGGAGTATGAGAATATCATACCTTTCACCATGGATATACTTTACCGGGTCACCACTCGTTCCTCGGTTCACACTTGTTCCACTGATAACATTCAAATGTTTTTATTAACATCAAAGTGTTACGGTATGTAAAACTATTACTCCCGTACTTAACCCCGTTATCCCGTTTAACTTAGTTTTACTCATGTGTTCTTAAACTCACAACTTTCTCATACACTTATCAAACTTTTTTACACTCTTTATGACCTTTAAACATCATTAATCAGGTCATAATTACCTTATACTGTCATTTCCCAACATTACCCATCCTTAATTAATCTTTAAAATAATTTCTGTACAATTTTTGGGTTGGTCCGGGTTTGCGTCCGGGGATACAAACCCGGACCAATACTGGAATATGCTCTCGGGTGACTTTTATGTGTGGTCCGGGTTTAGGGGTGGGTTTACAAACCCGGACCATACCTGTGTAAACCTCTCGGATGGAATTTTGGGGTGGTCCGGGTTTATGTCCTGGGTTACAAACCCGGACCACTTCAGTTTTACAAGTTTCTGTCGTGTTTTGACACTGGTCCGGGTTTCTGTCCTAGTTTACAGACCCGGACCACTTGCAGGTTTCAAAAATAAGTATGTTTTTGCTTTTGTTTCAACTCCAAACTTATACCCAACCTCTTCCTAATCATTCCACATGTAGTCCAACATATTTTAACACCTTAATCAAGCTCTTAACCTCCTTAAACCATGGACAAAACTTATCACTTAATTCATGCACAACTACACCATTTCCACCCTCTCTGTTACACTGATGCACAACAGCACCTCTAGCTTCTTTGTTTCTGTAGTAGTTTTTCCAATCCTTTCTTTCCTTCCATTCCAACTCCATGCATCCATACACTCAAGCCCATACATTCCTAGGCAAATTTTGACAAGGTTTGTCTACATTCCTAAGCATTCTCCACACTACAACAGCCACCAAGATCAGTTTTTCATCCCTGTTATTACAACATTAAAACCACTGCTACATCATGCTAAGTTCCCCTCTGTTACCACCTATGTACCAGTTATCCTCAAGGCTTACTAACCACACTTAAACATCATTAAAACAACTCCATTCATCATCCAAATTGTAGTATCTTAACTACACTAAAACAAGGTCATTTACTCACATTTCAAAATCTGTTTTATAGAGAACAAAACCAACTTAAGGTAAACCATTACCTTGCTAGTTTTTCTGTTTTCTTTTCTCTTCTTCCTCCTTTCCTCGTTCTCTCTTCCTCTTCATGTTTTCTCACAAACCAATGGAGTTTGGATTGCTAGCTACAATCACATTCCATTCCGTACCAAACAAGCTAATTAATTCACCGATCCCACACTAAACTAGAATTTTTCAAGAGCTAGTTTAGGGCTTAGTTTGGAGTTTACCTTCAAGTATACCAATGGAGAGTTTGGCAACCAAACGTGTAGATTTCCCGCTCCTCAAAAGACCAAGGAAACCGGCTGGAAAAATTGAAGAAGAGTTCACGTGGGAATTCAATTTTTTTGCAAGAGTAAGCTAGTAAAATGGAGCTTTTGTTTTCCTTTTTACCTTGAAGTATTAAGGAGAAGAAGGAGACTCAAAAACACCTCTTCAAGATTCATCAGAGGCTACGGTAATGGAAATGAAAATGAGGGTTTTAAGTTTTTGAAGGGTGGAAAATGTTGCCCTGAACAAGGGGAATCCAATGGTAAAAATTTTATGTGATTTGGTGAAGTATTGAGCAAGATAATGGAGGGACAAGATGGAGGTTGTGTGCTCTCTTTGAAATCATCGATGGCTTACAGAGGAGGAAGAAGGAGATAAGCAGAGGGCTGGGCTACGCGAGAATAAGGAAAGAGGGGAGGTGAGAGGGTAAATATCACTTCTACACTATTCACTCCCTTACTTTATTTTTTTGTCCTCTTGTGACTTAATAAGCTAACAAGCTAATTAAATGTGTGTGTATGCTAATTAAAATCGGCCCCACAAAAAATACAAGCTGGGAGCGTTTTTCATTTTTTTACAGCAAACGCTCGTTAATTTACCCGGTTTAGCACTATTCACTAACCGGGCCCGTTTTTCAGACTTTTCTCGTATCTTTATTTTTAATGGTTATTAAGCTTCCATTAATATTTGTTTATAGTTATTTAATCAACTATAATTTTTATGGGTCTGTTTGACCACATAAAGTCACGTTTTTGGGTTTTCTCGAAAAACGTGCTTTTAAACTCCATTAGTATTTTTAATCCATTATTTGGATCCGATTTCTTCGGGAATTATTCCCGTATACTAATTAGGCCTAACTAAGCCTTAAGAATCCATCTCGGACCCTCTCGAGATCATATATATCTCTTATATTCATTTAACGCGCATTTTAGTGTTTTTCGCGTTTTTTGCATTTTCTCTTTTCTTTTGGTTTTATTCTCTTTACCCATACTCTTTAGGCACCATTAGGCCATTAATAATCATATTAGAGTAATTTAATCACCATTTTTAGATCCGGGGTATTAAAATCTACCCCCCTTAGGAACTTTGTCCTCAAAGTTGGTGAATCTAATCTCGTTACTCTCATGGGCGTACTATGCCAAGGTTATAATACACGTATAACCTTACAGACTTCACAAGTCATTCTCATTTCACACTACACATACCACACGCAAATCCCAGCATGTAAAGCAATCAAAAATACTCTTTATACTCTCTCCATGGAATCAGTCTGAAGACAAGAAGGCACTACAGTCCTCGAATCCATATTGAGTAATACATTACTGATCCCTCAGGTACCGGTCACGTTGGACACTTACGCTCTCTGGTCCACGGCCGTTTCATCTCAAATGGGTACTTACTCTCTCCAGCCCACGGTCCCTTTGGTTCTGATCAAAACGTTACACATATACATATCCTCAGGCACTCTGGTTGACTCACTCAACACAGGATCGTCTCAGGGTACTCTCCCCGTCCCGCTGCCTTTGGAAAAATCACACACTGTCACCGCCCCAACCGGTCACTTAGGACCGCCACACGTACGGTGCAATGGTTTCAAAACTAATACACGCCCACCGTTCTACCGGTCATCAAGACTTAAGGCCGTAGTCATCGGCGGGTGATAGCGGTTTAAAAACTAGTTTTCATTTCCACCTTCATACTTGAAGAAAATTCTTTTGTAAATTCCATTTGAAAATTCTTTTTAAAACATCACACAACTCCAAGTCCAATTTATGGTAGTTGCCTCTTTTCTTCGCGTGATTACTTGTGACCACTTATAGGGAGCTTTAAGAATCATCCAACCCTGATGTGATCAGCATCAGTGTTGAACTATCCTTCCACCCCAATTTGTGCTCGGTTTCCCTTGAACGCTAGCAGATCAAGTTCCACCTCACACGTCAGTTTCAAACAATCAGATAGTCAAACATTTTCGTTTTCTATCTTTTACTCTTTCTAGTCATATTCATAAAAACAGTTTATTTTAGTTTATCTCTAATTCCTAGAACTTAGGTCATCCGTCATTCTCAATTTTCTTTGCTTACTTTACCTAAGCAACTCATGACCTCATTTTCTCAAATTCTTACTCAATTTAAAACACATAACATAACAACTCCAAAGGATGGAACTCACTCCATCAATCATTCTCAAATAAAATCACCTAAGGAACTCACTCCCTACAAGGTTACACATCGGTTTCATACCGATTCATACTCATCATATCTCATGTCTAATATCAATAGACATATGCTATGGGGATTCTCAATCCCTAGGAGTATCTCTACTCCTCTTTTCGTACATATTCTATACTCGTTACTTGCATCTCTCATGCACAATACTTATACTTACACAATGAATGGGTACACATGTTTATGTAACATGAGGTCCAATCATCAAAATAATTCTTTTTGTGCTATGCACATAGTATTTTACGCACCTATACGTAAAACATACTCTAAGCGGTTTCTCGCCCTACCCCCCTTAAAAGGGGTTACGCCCGCGTAACAGACCATATGTTATCACTGAACATTGGTTCATTAATTCAGGTATCATGAAGTGTTTTAACTTCAATACGGTTAACTAACTCATAAACGGGTTCAGTTCTAGCCTCTAAGGCTTCAAGGCGTTTAGGATTAGCCATTTACTCATATTTACTAGGTATACTTAACCTTTGAATTACGATCCACTAGCTTCTGCTGTGTGACCTGAAAACTAGAGCTTAACTCGCCCTTTTGGTATTCTGAATATATTATCCACCCCCTTTCTATCCCTTTTGACTTGGGAATATAGGTTTGTCAATCGTCGCTAGGTATCTCTTACCGTATGCGAATTCGAAGACTTATAGATTTTCTCTCCAGCTCTCTGGACCTACTTTGTATAACTCTGTATACCTTCGTGATTATTCACATACTTTTCCCGACTTATTGTCGGTTGAGGTCAAGCTGCTACTTAACATGTAGTGCTTCCTCGTTTAATAGTTGCTTCTGAATTACATTTGTTTACTTGTTACTGTACAAGAATTCTTCCTCATACTACTCTGCATTTACCATCCATCGGTCCAGGGACCTGTGGGTTACTACCCACGTTCTTCGTGCGTCTTTGGCCAGAGGCCGCACGGTTATTTCTTTAGATTCTCGCTCAACAGGCTTCGTTGACATTTCTCAATTCCTGGATCTCCCACTCGATCATTACCGCACAAGTGCAATACCAAAACACTCAGTCATACAGAGTGCAGAAGCGTAAACCCTTGACAGGAAATCTCTCATGAGATAGGAATGATTATGTCTCCTTTACCACATTTTCTCATCAGCTCCGTATCATTATCTGTTACTGTGTATCATGCTCTACTCATTACAACATTCGCTTATATGGCATCCGCTACTACTTTAGCTTCTGCTCATGTACTCCCGCCATTTATACTATGGCTTGCCATTCACTTGGCTCAATAAAATATATTACTCCAAACTCTTTACGCTTACTGCGCATCGTTTACTCTACAATTCATACTGCACACATACATTGTTTACTACTAATCCGATTACTCTCTCGGTTTCTTCCCACTGCTATCAACGCCTTTCTATCCCTATCTCTGTTCGACTTACTCCTTGGCAATTAACACATGCTCGAGTTTCACTACACCGCTTTAGCGGTTTCACATTACATACTTAGATGGTAGCCTTTCTCTGGAGGATTCACGCAATTGCCGCTCCCTAGGCCCCAAAATAACAAGTGGTATCCCCCCACTCTAAGGTAGTGATTTGTTCTCCACAATTCCTTTTTATGCCTTAATGCATAAGTTTTACAACGTTTGGATCTACAAATTGTAGTTGGTTTTACCGGCTTACAAGCCACATTCCCTCGCCACGCTCTATGCGGGCTGCTCAAACAGGTTTCTCCTTCTCCGTATGGTATTAAATGGTTTGGAAGATATTACTGGGCTCTTGTTATGGTTGTCTCACCACACTTCCGTACCTGGAAGGCCCTTTTGTACTTTGATATTAATTCATGCCCTCTGGCAATTTAGGGTATCCCGTGTTACGAGGGATCCCTTCGGGTTCTACCCGAGTGTTCGCTTTAACACTTGTGTTCTCAACACGATATCTCGTTCAACTACTGTTGATTTCGGATTGCTCCTGGGTGTTATTGAGTTATGCCATCACATCTGGCCTGAATTCATGGGTGTGTTCAGTTCTTTACACCGTCTTGCAGTTGCATATAGTTTGAACTATCCCGTTTAGGGTTGTAGTATCTCCCATTATTGGGTAGATCCTTGGTACTTTTCCTTTACTTTCTTGGTCAGGTCGTTATTCTCCTCAGTGAGGTATGTTGGGGGAATCCTATCCCGTTTATCAAACATTGATATGATCATTTAAGGCATTCATCTTATTGCTTACACTGGTATCCATTCCAGTTATTAGGTATTTCCTCCTTGATTCGTGAGACATATCCCATGTCTATACTTAATACTCTGTGCTTCTCACACTTATCCACGCTATGTCCTTAGGTCCGTCACCTTACTGGTTTCTAGACTCCTTTAGCTTCGTAAACTTCTTTGTGTTCTTCGATCATTCGAGGTGTCCAAATATCTTGGTTTGAATTGGCTCTTTCGTCCGTAGAATGGAGTGGGCTACTTCCCGTGTTCCGTACTCTGCTAGTATACATACGTGGAGTATCTTATTGATACGTTACCACTTACCCGACTAACTCATAACTGGTCTGTCAGGCCCGCAAGCTCCTTCGGAGTGCGGTCGTCCCAAGTCTCGTTTAGTACACCATAGTGTCGATCACATGCCTAGGTGAAGTATTCTGTTGCCAACTCCTCTTGTATCATTCTATGATAACTTACCGTGGTTTTTTGGTTTGGTTTAAAAATTGGGGGTTTTTGGAAAATTTTATGTTTTGAAAGAAAAATTTGAGTTTTGAAGGTAAATTCTTCATGGCATTTCAATGCCGGTTGCTTCTTACCAGGTCTAGCTTCTCGCTGACCGGTATGTTCTTCATACAGTGATTAGGCCATTAGGCCTTTTCGAGGTTTTGTTTCATAATTCTTAAGGTTGTCTTGCCATATTGGCTTCTCTCGCCATTTTGGTACTTACTAAGTACTGGTCGCTTGTCAAAGCTCTTCTTATTAGTCCCGCTATTACTGCACTTGTGCAGACGTTGTATAGTGAGTGGTTATACCGGGTGTAATTAACATAAAAGAAAAGAAGTTAAAACTCAAAATAAACGTCGGGCTGCAAACAAAATCCCGGTCGTGGTAGTATAGTAAAAATGTAAGCGACCGGATGTCGAACCGTGGGACTAATGTGCATATTATAGTACCTAAGCATGTCACAAGAGGGGGGAATTAATTGACTTGTTTTTATAAATAAAAAGGAAAGATAAAATAATTAAATTAACAGATAAACTAAACGGGACTCTGGTTCAGATTAATATAATATCTGCTTTTTCATGCTAGGTTCACTGGTTTAATTATAATTGTTTGGCAAGATTCCTGTTTTTATTCTTAAGGTCCGATGAAAACTCATAAGAACTCGTTCCAGTTGTGCAAGGTCCGATGAAAACTCGAGCACCCACTGGTGGACGCAGAGGAGTATGAGGTTTTATGCTTGCAACTTGTAGTAACTTAAACGATGAAAATAAGTTCCTACAGTTTTATGACTTAATCAACCTATCTGTTTCTAACCGATGAAATTAAAAATAGACTAGTAAGCATTTTAATAAATTCATGAGGTTTATTAAAATGATGCGAGAAACCCTTTAAGCATAACAACTTCATTAAAATTAAAACCAGTAAAACATATTGCATAATTAATACAGATATATAATAATTATTCGCAGAGTAAACGTAACCAGCCTAACATATTAAATAGAGATCTGCTATTTTAATACGTGAGACTAGAGGTGAGATTAATGAGATGAAGAGAAAACAAATGGAGAAGCGGAAGATTAAAAGTGAAATGAACGAGTGAGTGAAAGTGAAGTGGTACGAAGATGGAATGATGGTGTGAATTGGAACTCCAGGAGGAACCACGGACGGAACCTCTGGAAGGACACCGGGTAAGGTAAACTGAGCGTTGTATTTATAGAGGAAGAAGAAGAAGCATAGCAGCAGCTCATTGATTGAGCTCGTTGATTGCAGCCTCATTGATTGCAGGGGACAGGAAAATAAGCGTGTGAGTAATTTCTGGTAGGCGCGGACTCTAAAGGATAATGGCGGAGTCAAGTTGCAGAGCGAGTCGGCGAAGAAGATAACTGGCGCGATTGATTTTTATTAACAACCGCCTATGTACCTCACTCGCGTCCGCATGTATAGTAGGCGGTTGCATTCTCCTCTCACGTCCGCATATATAATAGGCGGTTGCATGGGCGGACGCTTTAGGCGGTTGCATGGGTGGACGCTTTAGGCGGTTGCTCATGCGGTTTGTATGGGCTGGACATGCCTCTGTGTGCTTCTCACGTGCCTCTCTTTTAACCCTTTTAATATATGTCTTTGTTTGTCATTTTTCCTACATTTTAACACATATAATACATCAGTTAATATAACAACATAAATATAGGAAAAACCCAAGATAAGTGAGAAACATTACTAAAAATGCTGCAATTAATAAGGTGATTAAACCATAAAAAGTCTATATGTTTTGCACTTATCAAACTTCCTCACACTTGACTTTTGCTTGTCCTCAAGCAAATAAGGAATATAATTATCTCTAAGCCATAATAATAAAACAAGATTAAATAAGTGTAGAAGGGAATTTAGACAAAGTGACAATTGAAAGAATAATTCTGCTCTTAGAAGTAGGTTTTTATAAACATGAAGAAGAACAATTTAATAAAAGCATAGAAAAACTAAACTGCAGGAAACAGTTAGATTAACCTGGGATTATCAACCAATTTCAATTCTCTAACCCGGGATGACAAGGGGTGTGAAGTAATGCCTTATTCCGCAATACCTTTCAACACCACGTACTCATGTTCATAAATATAAATTGCAATTTATTATCATTTTTTTAATGCAAAAATTGTATATACAAAACATCCAATTTTTTAAAAAATTGCATTATTTTTCTGTACCCCAGACTTTTCTCTCTATCCTTGTAGCGGTGTTGGGTCTTCTATCCCAGATCATGAGACCTTAGGTAGATAGGTGTTAAAGCACCCCAAAGAACTTAATAACCGGATAAACGAGGCCTGTTTTTGGTTTAGAAAAAATTCATATACAGCGGAGTACCTTGTCTTTATCCTTTTCTTTCCTTGACTTTCCACATATTTCCATAATCCCAAGCTAAACTAAATTGGTTTTCACAATTAGCAGATCTATCATTTTTTAGTGGAAACAGAGTATTTTGATGGAAAATAATTTTATACAAACTCCTTTAAATAAAACCATCTTTCAGCTGTCGCTTGACACAATTTCAGACACTTCTACAATTATTTTATCTCATTTTTTGCAAATTTTCTAATTTAGGCAGTTCAGAGTGGCAAAAAGTGAGTGTGGCATTATCGAACAGCTGTCATATTTTCAGGGAAAGGTCTCTCCTTCCTCACACTTAAGAGGAGCAATGTCCTCATTGTTCAGAATTAATTTCAAGAAAATGACCTTTCAAAATATGACAGATTCATAAAGGATTAAACTCATATAGGTTGAACAGCAATATAATAAAGGAAGAATTGAAACTCCCCTTGTATCGTAGATTGAGGAAGGTATCCTTCCTCACACTTAAAGCTTTGGTAGGGGTGAGACGTTCCTCACACTTAAGTTTGCGCAAGTGTTCATCCGAAGATATCGAATTTCCTAGAGCAACTGAGGTTGCTCCCATAGGCGAGTTCAGCTATATGGTGGATATAGAATTTATTCTGAAAAGAAAATCATATATAGCCAGCAGAACTCAAATGGCACCAAAAGAAAATAATATGAAAAACATAATAATATTCATAAAAAGAAACATAAAGTAAACCACACTGTTACCTTCCTGAATATAACAAAGTTAGCACAAGGTTCAAACAGTAAGAGTCTACAAAAGTCAGAGAATATAAATAAAATAAAGATAACAATAATAATAATCACTGCGGTAGTGGTGGAGGCTGTGCTGGTCCCTGGCCTATCTGAGCGAGGAGATGCTGCATGAGCTGAGCGGTCTGTGCATGCAACTCGTCACTCCGGTCTAAGCGCTGTGTCACCCGTGAAAACAACTCGTCACTCCGATCCAAGCGCTGCGTCATCTGTGACTGCTCAGCCAGCATCCTCTGCTGAGTCTGCTCAAAGCTCTCGAAGCGCTGATGCATCTGCTGCTGCATCTGATGGAAGGCCTGGAGCTGACTCTGTAGATCTGTCGAGTAAGGAACAGGAGCTGGAGTCTGCATCACGTCAGTACTCGGCACGTAGGGCTCCTCTCCCTGTGCAGTCTCAGCGGACGGGTGGTCGGGATCAGTAGAAGGTGTAGCTCCCGGGTGTAATTAACATAAAAGAAAAGAAGTTAAAACTTAAAATAAACGTCGGGCTGCAAACAAAATCCCGGTCGTGGTAGTATAGTAAAAATGTAAGCAACCGGATGTCGAACCGTGGGATTAATGTGCATATTATAGTACCTAAGCATGTCACAAGAGGGGGAATTAATTGACTTGTTTTTATAAATAAAAAGGAAAGATATAATAATTAAATTAACAGATAAACTAAATGGGTCTCTGGTTCAGATTAATATAATATCTGCTTTTTCATGCTAGGTTCACTGGTTTAATTATAATTGTTTGGCAAGATTCCTGTCTTTATTCTTAAGGTCCGATGAAAACTCATAAGAACTCGTTCCAGTTGTGCAAGGTCCGATGAAAACTTGAGCACCCACTGGTGGCGGCAGGCAGAGGAGTGAGGTTTATGCTTCAACTTGTAGTAACTTAAACGATGAAAAAAGTTCCTACAGTTTTATGACTTAATCAACCTATCTGTTTCTAACCGATGAAATTAAAAACAGACTAGTAAGCATTTTAATAAATTCATGAGGTTTATTAAAATGATGCGAGAAACCCTTTAAGCATAACAACTTCATTAAAATTAAAACCAGTAAAACATATTGCATAATTAATACAGATATATAATAATTATTCGCAGAGTAAACGTAACCAGCCTAAAATATTAAATAGAGATCTGCTATTTTAATACGTGATACTAGAGGTGAGATTAATGAGATGAAAAGAAAACAAATGGAGAAACGGAAGATTAGAAGTGAAATGAACGAGTGAGTGAAAGTGAAGTGGTACGAAGATGGAATGATGGTGTGAATTGGAACTCCAGGAGGAACCACGGACGGAACCTCTGGAAGGACACCGGGTAAGGTAAACTGAGCGTTATATTTATAGAGGAAGAAGAAGAAGCATAGTAGCAGCTCATTGATTGAGCTCGTTGATTGCAGCCTCATTGATGGCAGGGGACAGGAAAATAAGCGTGTGAGTGATTTCTGGTAGGCGCCGACTCTAAAGGATAATGGCGGAGTCAAGTTGCAGAGCGAGTCAGCGAAGAAGATAACTGGCGCGATTGATTTTTATTAACAACCGCCTCTGTACCTCACTCGCGTCCGCATGTATAGTAGGCGGTTGCATTCTCCTCTCACGCCGCATATATAATAGGCGGTTGCATGGGCGGACGCTTTAGGCGGTTGCTCATGCGGTTTGTATGGGCTGGACATGCCTCTGTGTGCTTCTCACGTGCCTCTCTTTTAACCCTTTTAATATATGTCTTTGTTTGTCATTTTTCCTACATTTTAACACATATAATACATCAGTTAATATAACAACATAAATATAGAAAAAACCCAAGATAAGTGAGAAACATTACTAAAAATGCTGCAATTAATAAGGTGATTAAACCTTAAAAAGTCTATATGTTTTGCACTTATCAACTTGCCGTGGCAAGTGCGCGGTACTGGCGGTTTTTGGGTTAACTCATACCGGTCACGGTATTGTTCACATTGTATTTGGTAGCCTCGTTGGCTCTTCCCTGATCCCTTAGTTGGATAACTGCTCCTTAGAGCTGCTTCCCATTCCTCTTGACATTACTGTCATTCATTTAGGTCTCCTCCACTCTCGGATTCCTTAATTACTTTAATTCTTTACTTTACCTCGTTGCTCGCTCCCACTCTTTACTGTGGTTACCGAGGTTTAACTTATTTAGGTACTACTTCTTAGTCCTATTCGGGTATATCTCGGAGTTATGCTCGTAGCTGTCTAGCTGTATCAGTTAAGTATTGCAATCTCTTGGGGTGTGGCAGGGTGGGTGCATCTACCTTGACTAGATTCTTAGTAAATGGGTTACCGTTGGTGGTATTATTTAACTATGGTGGTCCGTTAGACATGTTCCCGGTTCTCGTAGTTCTCATGAATCCGCCTTGCTGCATGGTTGGTGCATCCTTCTTGCTGCTGCTGCTCGACCAGCTGGGTTCTCGCAACTGCTAAGCATGTCGCCCAGCTGCCACAGATTCTGGTCTCACTGGAATAGGTTTCTCGACCTCACGCCATTGAGTGCGGTTTAACGCTCCAGCGGGATCCATCTCCGGGGTTTCCGGTTCTCAGGATCAACCGCATGACAAATTCTGATTCATATCGAAATAATAATTAAGTGCCATATCGGGTTCCCTGTCTCTCTGGCGTTTCTTCCCAAGCTTTTAAATACGGGTTTGTGGAGGGCAGGTCTGGTATTGTAGGTATCCAGATCATACTGGAAGTTCCTAACTAGCGCATCTCTCTGCTAACCACTCAACCCATAGCCCTAGGTCTCTAGTTCCTAACTCGGTATCTCCTAAGCTCGGTATTTCCATCTCGAGCGATACTTCGCTCTGATACCATTTTTGTAACACCCCAACTGCTAATCTCGTCATTACCTCTTAAACTGTCACAATTACCAATAATCTCGCAGCGGAACTCTAAATATAACAGAGGGTGATACAACGCCGTTAGCCACCCATATGGCTATCCAGGCCTATCTCACATACAGTAACGGTCTGATGGACTGGAACAACCGAATACACAATACAAATACAACACTCAACTCACTTCTTTACTATACCGAGTCTACAATATACGGATGCCGATAACATATTCGGTCTTACACCTCGTTCAAATTTATAAGTAATTACAATCTAACTACCCATGCTACCACCGATCCCGTTCTACTCTCATACGGTTTCGTCTTCGGTGTACCTGCGAATAAAAACGATGCCCCTAGGAGCTCAGCTTAAAGCTGCATATGAAATTCGCATACCCCGAGCGCTAACCGGGGTACGCCGACTACTTTTTTCGGATATACATGGAGTTCATTAGTCAAACAACATGCATCATAGCAATACATTATATATGTGTATTACTCAAGGAATCTACATCCAATCACGGAACACAATTCCTAACTAACATAACAAGGTTGTTAGTTGCATCTGCTTACTCTTAGGCCTTGAGGGTTATACCTCACTATGCCTTGTTTACCTAATCAATACCTCACCCGCTCTCTCGGGTTACTTATTCATATACACACCCATTCTCTTGGGCTACTTATTCATATACACACCCATTCTCTTGGGCTACTCGTACTATACTCACCCACACTCTCGGGTTACTTATTCTCATTTTCTCACCCACACTCTTGGGTTATTTATACTCATTATCTCACCCACACTCTTTAGATCCGGGGTATTAAAATCTACCCCCCTTAGGAACTTTGTCCTCAAAGTTGGTGAATCTAATCTCGTTACTCTCATGGGCATACTATGCCAAGGTTATAATACACGTATAACCTTACAGACTTCACAAGTCATTCTCATTTCACACTACACATACCACATGCAAATCACAGCATGTAAAGCAATCAAAAATACTCTTTATACTCTCTCCATGGAATCGGTCCGAAGACGAGAAGGCACTACAGTCCTCGAATCCATATTGAGTAATACACTACTGATCCCTCAGGTACCGGTCACGTTGGATACTTACGCTCTCTGGTCCACGGCCGTTTCATGACAAATGGGTACTTACTCTCTCTGGCCCACGGTCCCTTCGGTTCTGATCAAAACGTTACACATATACATATCCTCAGGCACTCTGGTTGACTCACTCAACACAGGATCGTCTCAGGGTACTCTCCCCATCCCTGCCTTTGGAAAAATCACACACTGTCACCGCCCCAACCGGTCACTTAGGACCGCCCACGTACGGTGCAATGGTTTCACTAATACACGCCCACCGTTCTACCGGTCATCAAGACTTAAGCCTAGCCTCGGCGGTGATATGGTTTAAAAACCATTTTTCATTTCCACCTTCATACTTGAAGAAATTCTTTTGTAAATTCCATTTGAAAATTCTTTTTAAAACATCACACAACTCCAAGTCCAATTTATGGTAGCTCCCTCTTTTCTTCGCGTGATTACTTATGACCACTTATAGGGAGCTTTAAGAATCATCCAACCCTGATGTGATCAGCATCAGTGTTGAACTATCCTTCCACCCCAATTTGTGCTCGGTTTCCCTTGATCGCAAGCAGATCAAGTTCCACCTCACACGTCAGTTTCAAACAATCAGATAGTCAAACATTTTCGTTTTCTATCTTTTACTCTTTCTAGTCATATTCATAAAAACAGTTCATTTTAATTTATCTCTAATTCCTAGAACTTAGGTCATCCGTCATTCTCAATTTTCTTTGCTTACTTTACCTAAGCAACTCATGACCTCATTTTCTCAAATTGTTACTCAATTAAAAACACACAACATAACAACTCCAAAGGATGGAACTCACTCCATCAATCATTCTCAAATAAAATCACCTAGGGAACTCACACCCTACAAGGTTACACATCGGTTTCATACCGATTCATACTCATCATATCTCATGTCTAATATCAATAGATATATGCTATGGGGAGTCTCATTCCCTAGGAGTCTCTCTACTCCTCTTTTGGTACATATTCTATACTCGTTACTTGCATCTCTCATGCACAATACTTATACTTACACAATGAATGGGTACACATGTTTATGTAACATGAGGTCCAATCATCAAAATAATTCTTTTTGTGCTATGCACATAGTAGTTTACGCACCTATACGTAAAACATACTCTAAGTGGTATCTCGCCCTACCCCCCTTAAAAGGGGTTACGCCCGTGTAACAGACCATATGTTATCACTGAACATTGGTTCATTAATTCAGGTATCATGAAGTGTTTTAACTTCAATACGGTTAAATAACTCATAAACGGGTTCAGTTCTAGCCTCTAAGGCTTCAAGGCGTTTAGGATTAGCCATTTACTCATATTTACTAGGTATACTTAACCTTTGAATTACGGTCCACTAGCTTCTGCTGTGTGACCTGATAACTAGAGCTTAACTCCCCCTTTTGGTATTCTGAATATATTATCCACTCCCTTTCTATCCCTTTTTACTTGGGAATATAGGTTTGTCAATCGTCGCTAGGTATCTCTTACCATATGCGAATTCGATACTTATAGATTTTCTCTCCAGCTCTCTGGACCTATTTTGTATAACTCTGTATACCTTCATGATTATTCACATACTTTTCCCGACTTATTGTCGGTTAAGGTCAAGCTACTACTTAACATGTAGTGCTTCCTCGTTTAATAGTTGCTTCTGAATTACATTTGTTTACTTGTTTATGTACAAGAATTCTTCCTCATACTACTCTGCATTTACCATCCATCGGTCCTGAGACCTGTGGGTTACTACCCACGTTCTTCGTGCATCTTTGGCCAGAGGCCGCATGGTTATTTCTTTAGATTCTCGCTCAACAGGCTTCGTTGACATTTCTCAATTCCTGGCTCTCCCACTCGATCATTACCGCACAAGTGCAATACCAAAACACTCAGTCATACAGAGTGCAGAAGCGTAAACCCTTGACAGTAAATCTCTCATGAGATATGAATGATTATGTCTCCTTTACCACATTTTCTCATCAGCTCCGTATCATTATCTGTTACTGTGTATCATGCTCTACTCATTACAACATTCGCTTATATGGCATCCGCTACTACTTTAGCTTCCGCTCATGTACTCCCGCCATTTATACTATGGCTTGCCATTCACTTGGCTCAATAAAATATATTACTCCAAACTCTTTACGCTTACTGCGCATCGTTTACTCTGCAATTCATACTGCACACATACAGTGCTTACTACTAATCCGATTACTCTCTCGGTTTCTTTCCACTGCTATCAACGCCTTTCTATGCCCTATCTCTGTTCGACTTACTCCTTGGCAACCAAACATGCTCGAGTTTCACTACACCGCTTTAGAGGTTTCACATTACATACTTAGATGGTAGCCTTTCTCTGGAGGATTCACGCAATTGCCGCTCCCTAGGCCCCAAAATAACAAGTGGTATCCCCCACTCTAAGGTAGTGATTTGTTCTCCACAATCCTTTTTATGCCTTAATGCATAAGTTTTACAACGTTTGGATCTACAAATTGTAGTTGGTTTTTACCGGCTTACAAGCCACATTGCCTCGCCACGCTCTATGCGGGCTGCTCATACAGGTTTCTCCTTCTCCGTATGTCATTAAATGGTTTGGAAGATATTACAGGGCTCTTGTTATGGTTGTCTCACCACACTTCCGTACCTGGAAGGCCCTTTTGTACTTTGATATTAATTCATGCCCTCTGGCAATTTAGGGTATCCCGTGTTACGAGAGATCCCTTCGGGTTCTACCCGAGTGTTCGCTTTAACACTTGTGTTCTCAACACGATATCTCGTTCAACTACTGTTGAAGTCGGATTGCTCCTGGGTGTTATTGAGTTATGCCATCACATCTGGCCTGAATTCATGGGTGTGTTCAGTTCTTTACACCGTCTTGCAGTTGCATATAGTTTGAACTATCCCGTTTAGGGTTGTAGTATCTCCCATTATTGGGTAGATCCTTGGTACTTTTCCTTTACCTTCTTGGTCAGGTCGTTATTCTCCTCAGTGAGGTATGTTGTGGGAATCCTATCCCGTTTATCAAACATTGATATGATCATTTAAGGCATTCATCTTATTGCTTACACTGGTATCCATTCCAGTTATTAGGTATTTCCTCCTTGATTCCTGAGACATATCCCATGTCTATACTTAATACTTTGTGCTTCTCACACTTATCCACGCTATATCCTTAGGTCCGTCACCTTACTGGTTTCTAGACTCCTTTAGCTTCGTAAACTTCTTTGTGTTCTTCGATCATTCGAGGTGTCCAAATATCTTGGTTTGAATTGGCTCTTTCATCCGTAGAATGGAGTGGGCTACTTCCCATGTTCCGTACTCTGCTAGTATACATACATGGAGTATCTTATTGATACGTTACCACTTACCCGACTAACTCATAACTAGTCTGTCAGGCCCGCAAGCTCCTTCGGAGTGCGGTCGTCCCATGTCTCGTTTAGTACACCATAGTGTCGATCACACGCCTAGGTGAAGTATTTTGTTGCCAACTCCTCTTGTATCATTCTATGATAACATACCGTGGTTTTCTGGCTTGGTTTAAAAATTGGGGGTTTTTGGAAAATTTTATGTTTTGAAAGAAAGATTTGATTTTTGAAGGTAAATTCTTCATGGCATTTCAATGCCGGTTGCTTCTTACCAGGTCTAGCTTCTCGCTGACCGGTATGTTCTTCATACAGTGATCAGGCCATTCGGCCTTTTCGAGGTTTTGTTTCATAATGCTTAAGGTTGTCTTGCCATATTGGCTTCTCTCGCCATTTTGGTACTTACTAAGTACTGGTCGCTTGTCAAAGCTCTTCTTATTAGTCCCGCTATTACTGCACTTGCCGTGGCAAGTGCGCGGTACTTGCGGTTTTTGGGTTAACTCATACCGGTCATGGTATTGTTCACATTGTATTTGGTAGCCTCGTTGGCTCTTCCCTGATCCCTTAGTTGGATAACTGCTCCTTAGAGCTGCTTCTCATTCCTCTTGACATGACTGTCATTCATTTAGGTGCTCCTCCACTCTCGGAGTTCCTTAATTACTTTAATTCTTTGCTTTACCTCGTTGCTCGCTCCCACGTCTTTACTGTGGTTACCAAGGTTTAACTAATTTAGGTACTACTTCAGTAGTCCTATTCGGGTATATCCCGGAGTTATGCTCGTAGCTGTCTAAGCTGTATCAGTTAAGTATTGCAATCTCTTTGGGTGTGGCAGGGTGGGTGCATCTACCTTTGACTAGATTCTTAGTAAATGGGTATACCGTTGGTGGTATTATTTAACTATGGCGGTCCGTAGACATGTGTCCCGGTTCTCGTTAGTTCTCATGAATCCGCCTTGTTGCATGGTTGGCGCATCCTTCTTGCTGCTGCTCGACCAGCTGGGTTCTCGCGACTGCTAAGCATGTCGCCCCGAGCTGCCACAGATTCTGGTCTCCCTGGAATAGGATTTCTCGACCTCACTCCATTAAGTGCGGTTATTAACGCTCCAGCGGGATCCATCTCTGGGGTTTCCGGTTCTCAGGATCAACCGCATGACAAATTCTGGTTCATATCGAAATAATAATTAAGTGCCATATCGGGTTCCCCATCTCTGTGGCGTTGCTTCCCAAGCTTTTAAATACGGGGTTTGTGGAGGGCGGGTCTGGTATTGTAGGTATCCAGATCATACTGGAAGTTCCTAACTAGCGCATCTCTCACGCTACCACTCAACCCATAGCCCTAGTTCTCTAGTTCCTAACTCGGTATCTCCTAAGCTCGGAATTTCCAGTCATCAGAGCAATACTTCACTTTGATACCATTTTTGTAACACCCCAACTGCTAATCTCGTCATTACCTCTTAAACTGTCACAATTACCAATAATCTCGCAGCGGAACTCTAAATACAACAGAGGGTGATACAACGCCGTTAGCCACCCATATGGCTAACCAGACCTATCTCACATACAGTAACGGTCTGATGGACTGGAACAACCGAATACACAATACAAATACAACACTCAACTCACTTATTTACTATACTGAGTCTACAATATACGGATGCCGATAACATATTCGGTCTTACACCTCGTTTAAATTTATAAGTAATTACAATCTAACTACCCATGCTACCACCGATCCCGTTCTACTCTCATACGGTTTCGTCTTCGGTGTACCTTCGAATAAAAACGATGCCCCTAGGGGCTCAGCTTAAAGCTGCATATGAAATTTGCATACCCCGAGCGCTAACCGGGGTACGCCGACTACTTTTGTCGGATATACATGGAGTTCATTAGTCAAACAACATGCATCATAGCAATACAATATATATGTGTATTACTCAAGGAATCTACATCCAATCACGGAACACAATTCCTAACTAACATAACAAGGTTGTTAGTTGCATCTGCTTACTCTTAGGCCTTGAGGGTTATACCTCACTATGCCTTGGTTACTTGATCAATACCTCACCCGCTCTCTCGGGTTACTTATTCATATACACACCCATTCTCTTGGGCTACTTATTCATGTACACACCCATTCTCTTGGGCTACTTATTCATATACACACCCATTCTCTTGGGCTACTTATTCATATACACACCCATTCTCTTGGGCTACTCGTACTATACTCACCCACACTCTCGGGTTACTTATTCTCATTATCTCACCCACACTCTTGGGTTATATATACTCATTATCTCACCCACACTCTTGGGTTATTCATACTCAAGCTCTTGTAGATTCTTGAGACACTACAGGTCTCCTACGTCACGCTTGTTACTCTGAATACATACTTAGGCCAAAACTCATGGCTCTCAAGCATAGTCTTACTTCCCCGGTTTCGACCCTACTCTGGGTCTAGCATGGTGGGAAGGTTCAACTAGCTCACGGAACTCTCTCTTAGTTCCTATCTCTTTTACTTAGGTCCAACTACTCTCGGACTACTCACATTCCCATACACTCCTCTCTCGGAGTTATAATAATATTATGTATATTAGTCTAGAAGCATCACTCTCGATGTTTCTAATGACTTTGGGAACATTACTTAAGTTCGGTTAATCTTAGGTTTTAAGAGTTACCCATGCATTTCACTTACTCATACTTTCGGTTATTTTCTTATATTGGGTAAAATCCTCATATTGGAGGTCGACCATGTCACAAGGGAGTTACTAATCCCTTAGGTCTCTTTTACCTTCTTTACTAGTTCACATCTTCGAACTATCTTTAATCCTCTTGAAGGAGGTTCACTTATCTTTCCACTCTCATTTGTTTCGTGGATTGTGTCATTATGGTTTACTAACCGTTATCGGGTAATTACTCATCCCGCACATCTCCTCACATTCTAGGGAGTTCATATGCTTGCGTTATCGTTATACTTTAACGGATAGTTTGTGTGTTTGCACGTTTTCGTTATCTTAAGCATCGACCCGATCTATGGGTCTCTAGCCTAATGTTACTCACTACGAGTCGGTCCATACACTATGTTAGACCACACCGGCATACAAGTATGTTAGCTCATTCAACATACAACAAGGCATACATAATCAAACAATGGATTATTTTCATGCTTTAATCTTGATTAAGCCGGCACACAAACACACAAATCAACGTAACTCGGTTTACACGCGGAGTATGAGAAAATCATACCTTTCACCATGGATATACTTTACCGGGTCACCACTCGTTCCTCGGTTCACACTTGTTCCACTGATAACATTCAAATGTTTTTATTAACATCAATGTGTTACGGTATATAAAACTATTACTCCCGTACTTAACCCCGTTATCCCGTTTAACTTAGTTTTACTCATGTGTTCTTAAACTCACAACTTTCTCATACACTTATCAAACTTGTTTACACTCTTTATGACCTTTAAACATCATTAATCAGGTCATAATTACCTTATACTGTCATTTCCCAACATTACCCATCCTTAATTAAGCTCTAAAATAGTTTCTGTACAATTTTTGGGGTGGTCCGGGTTTGTGTCCGGGGATACAAACCCGGACCAATACTGGAATGTGCTCTCGGGTGACTTTTATGTGTGGTCCGGGTTTAGGGGTGGGTTTGCAAACCCGGACCATACCTGTGTAAAACTCTCGGGTGGAATTTTGGGGTGGTCCGGGTTTATGTCCTGGGTTACAAACCCGGACCACTTTAGTTTTACAAGTTTCTGTCGTGTTTTGACACTGGTCCGGGTTTCTGTCCTAGTTTACAGACCCGGACCACTTGCAGGTTTCAAAAATAAGTATGTTTTTGCTTTTGTTTCAACTCCAAACTTATACCCAACCTCTTCCTAATCATTCCACATGTAGTCCAACATATTTTAACACCTTAATCAAGCTCTTAACCTCCTTAAAACATGGACAAAACTTATCACTTAATTCATGCACAACTACACCATTTCCACCCTCTCTATTACATTGATGCACAACAACACCTCTAGCTTCTTTGTTTCTGTAGTAGTTTTTCCAATCCTTTCTTTCCTTCCATTCCAACTCCACGCATCCATACACTCAAGCCCATACATTCCTAGGAAAATTTTGACAAGGTTTGTCTACATTCCTAAGCATTCTCCACACTACAACAGCCACCAAGATCAGTTTTTCATCCCTGTTATTACAACATTAAAACCACTGCTACATCATGCTAAGTTCCCCTTTGTTACCACCTATGTACCAGTTAGCCTCAAGGCTTACTAACCACACTTAAACATCATTAAAACAACTCCATTCATCATCCAAATTGTAGTATCTTAACTACACTAAAACAATGTCATTTACTCACATTTCAAAATCTGTTTTACAGAGAACAAAACCAACTTAAGGTAAACCATTACCTTGCTAGTTTTTCTGTTTTCTTTTCTCTTCTTCCTCCTTTCCTCGTTCTCTCTTCCTCTTCATGTTTTCTCACAAACCAATGGAGTTTGGATTGCTAGCTACAATCACATTCCATTCCGTACCAAACAAGCAAATTAATTCACCGATCCCACACTAAACTAGAATTTTTCAAGAGCTAGTTTAGGGCTTAGTTTGGAGTTTACCTTCAAGTATAAAAATGGAGAGTTTGGCAACCAAACGTGTAGATTTCCAGCTCCTCAAAAGACCAAGGAAACCGGCTGGAAAAATTGAAGAAGAGTTCACGTGGGAATTCAATTTTTTTGCAAGAGTAAGCTAGTAAAATGGAGCTTTTGTTTTCCTTTTTACCTTGAAGTATTAAGGAGAAGAAGGAGACTCAAAAACACCTCTTCAAGCTTCATCAGAGGCTACGGTCATGGAAATGAAAATGAGGGTTTTAAGTTTTTGAAGGGTGGAAAATTTTGCCCTGAACAAGCGGAATCCAACGGTAAAAATTTATGTGATTTGGTGAAGTATTGAGCAAGATAATGGAGGGACAAGATGGAGGCTGTGTGCTCTCTTTGAAATCGTCGATGGCTTACAGAGGAGGAAGAAGGAGATAAGCAGAGGGCTGGGCTACGCGAGAATAAGGAAAGAGGGGAGGTGAGAGGGTAAATATCACTTTTACACTATTCACTACCTTACTTTATTTTTTTGTCCTCTTGTGACTTAATAAGCTAACAAGCTAATTAAATGTGTGTGTATGCTAATTAAAATCGGCCCCACAAAAAATACAAGCTGGGAGCGTTTTTCATTTTTTTACAGCAAACGCTCGTTAATTTACCCGGTTTAGCACTATTCACTAACCGGGCCCGTTTTTTAGATTTTTCTCGTTTCTTTATTTTTAATGGTTATTAAGCTTCCATTAATATTTGTTTATAGTTATTTAATCAACTATAATTTTTATGGGTCTGTTTGACCACTTAAAGTCACGTTTTCGGGTTTTCTCGAAAAATGTGCTTTTAAACTCCATTAGTATTTTTAATCCATTATTTGGATCCGATTTCTTCGGGAATTATTCCCGTATACTAATTAGGCCTAACTAGGCCTTAGGAATCCATCTCGGACCCTCTCGAGATCATATATATCTCTTATATTCATTTAACGCGCATTTTAGCGTTTTTCGCGTTTTACGCATTTTCTCTTTTCTTTTGGTTTTATTCTCTTTACCCATACTCTTTAGGCACCATTAGGCCATTAATAATCATATTAGAGTAATTTAATCACCATTTTTAGATCCAGGGTATTAAAATCTACCCCTCTTAGGAACTTTGTCCTCAAAGTTGGTGAATCTAATCTCGTTACTCTCATGGGCGTACTATGCCAAGGTTATAATACACGTATAACCTTACAGACTTCACAAGTCATTCTCATTTCACACTACACATACCACACGCAAATCACAACATGTAAAGCAATCAAAAATACTTTTTATACTCTCTCCATGGAATCGGTCCGAAGACAAGAAGGCACTACAGTCCTCGAATCCATATTGAGTAATACACTACTGATCCCTCAGGTACCGGTCACGTTGGACACTTACGCTCTCTGGTCCACGGCCGTTTCATGACAAATGGGTACTTACTCTCTCTGGCCCACGGTCCCTTCGGTTCTGATCAAAACGTTACACATATACATATCCTCAGGCACTCTGGTTGACTCACTCAACACAGGATCGTCTCAGGGTACTCTCCCCGTCCCGCTGCCTTTGGAAAAATCACACACTGTCACCGCCCCAACCGGTCACTTAGGACCGCCGCACGTACGGTGCAATGGTTTCAAAACTAATACACGCCCACCGTTCTACCGGTCATCAAGACTTAAGGCCGTAGCCATCGGCGGGTGATAGCGGTTTAAAAGCCATTTTTCATTTCCACCTTCATACTTGAAGAAAATTCTTTTGTTAATTCCATTTGAAAATTCTTTTTAAAACATCACACAACTCCAAGTCCAATTTATGGTAGCTGCCTCTTTTCTTCGCGTGATTACTTGTGACCACTTATAGCGAGCTTTAAAAATCATCCAACCTTGATGTGATCAGCATCAGTGTTGAACTATCCTTCCACCCTAATTTGTGCTCGGTTTCCCTTGATCGCTAGCAGATCAAGTTCCACCTCACACGTCAGTTTCAAACAATCAGATAGTAAAACATTTTAGTTTTCTATCTTTTACTCTTTCTAGTCATATTCATAAAAACAGTTCATTTTAATTTATCTCTAATTCCTAGAACTTAGGTCATCCGTCATTCTCAATTTCCTTTGCTTACTTTACCTAAGCAACTCATGACCTCATTTTCTCAAATTGTTACTCAATTTAAAACAAACAACATAACAACTCCAAATGATGGAACTCACTCCATCAATCATTCTCAAATAAAATCACCTAGGGAACTCACTCCCTACAAGGTTACACATCGGTTTCATACCGATTCGTACTCATCATATATCATGTCTAATATCAATAGACATATGCTATGGGGATTCTCATTCCCTAGGAGTCTCTCTACTCCTCTTTTCGTACATATTCCATACTCGTTACTTGCATCTCTCATGTACAATACTTATACTTACACAATGAATGGGAACACATGTTTATGTAACATGAGGTCCAATCATCAAAATAATTCTTTTTGTGCTATGCACATAGTAGTTTGCTCACCTATGCGTAAAACATACTCTAAGCGGTTTCTCACCCTACCCCCCTTAAAAGGGGTTACGCCCGCGTAACAGACCATATGTTATCACTGAACATTGGTTCATTAATTCAGGTATCATGAAGTGTTTTAACTTCAATACGGTTAACTAACTCATAAACGGGTTCAGTTCTAGCCTCTAAGGCTTCAAGGCGTTTAGGATTAGCCATTTACTCATATTTACTAGGTATACTTAACCTTTGAATTACGGTCCACTAGCTTCTGCTGTGTGACCTAATAACTAGAGCTTAACTCGCCCTTTTGGTATTCTGAATATATTATCCACTCCCTTTCTATCCCTTTTGATTTGGGAATATAGGTTTGTCAATCGTCGCAAGGTATCTCTTACCGTATGCGAATTCGATGACTTATAGATTTTCTCTCCAGCTCTCTCGACCTATTATGTATAACTCTGTATACCTTCGTTATTATTCACATACTTTTCCCTACTTATTGTCGGTTGAGGTCAAGCTACTACTTAACAAGTAGTGCTTCCTCGTTTAATAGTTGCTTCTGAATTACATTTGTTTACTTGTTTCTGTACAAGAATTCTTCCTCATACTACTCTGCATTTACCATCCATCGGTCCTGGGACCTGTGGGTTACTACCCACGTTCTTCGTGCATCTTTGGCCAGAGGCTGCACGGTTATTTCTTTTGATTCTCGCTCAACAGGCTTCGTTGACATTTCTCAATTCCTGGCTCTCCCACTCGATCATTACCGCACAAGTGCAATACCAAAACACTCAGTCATACAGAGTGCAGAAGCGTAAACCCTTGATAGGAAATCTCTCATGAGATAGGAATGATTATGTCTCCTTTACCACATTTTCTCATCAGCTCCGTATCATTATCTGTTACTGTGTATCATGCTCTACTCATTACAACATTCGCTTATATGGCATCCGCTACTACTTTAGCTTCCGCTCATGTACTCCCGCCATTTATACTATGGCTTGCCATTCACTTGGCTCAATAAAATATATTACTCTAAACTCTTTACGCTTACTGCGCATCGTTTACTCTGCAATTCATACTGCACACATACAGTGTTTACTACTAATCCGATTACTTTCTCGGTTTCTTTCTACTGCTATCAACGCCTTTCTATGCCCTATCTCTGTTCGACTTACTCCTTGGCAATTAACACATGCTCGAGTTTCACTACACCGCTTTAGCGGTTTCATATTACATACTTAGATGGTAGCCTTTCTCTACAGGATTCACGCAATTGCCGCTCCCTAGGCCCTAAAATAACAAGTGGTATCCCCCACTCTAAGGTAGTGATTTGTTCTCCACAATTCCTTTTTATGCCTTAATGCATAAGTTTTACAACGTTTGGATCTACAAATTGTAGTTGGTTTTACCGGCTTACAAGCCACATTGCCTCGCCACGCTCTATGCGGGCTGCTCAAACAGGTTTCTCCTTCTCCGTATGTCATTAAATGGTTTGGAAGATATTACTGGGCTCTTGTTATGGTTGTCTCACCACACTTCCGTACCTGGATGGCCCCTTTGTACTTTGATATTAATTCATGCCCTCTGGTAATTTAGGGTATCCCGTGTTATGAGGGATCCCTTCGGGTTCTACCCGAGTGTTCGCTTTAACACTTGTGTTCTCAACACGATATCTCGTTCAACTACTGTTGATTTCGGATTGCTCCTGGGTGTTATTGAGTTATGCCATCACATTTGGCCTGAATTTATGGGTGTGTTCAGTTCTTAACACCGTCTTGCAGTTGCATATAGTTTGAACTATCCCGTTTAGGGTTGTAGTATCTCCCATTATTGGGTAGATCCTTGGTACTTTTCCTATACCTTCTTGGTCAGGTCATTATTCTCCTCAGTGAGGTATGTTGTGGGAATCCTATCCCGTTTATCAAACATTGATATGATCATTTAAGGCATTCATCTTATTGCTTACACTAGTATCCATTCCAGTTATTAGGTATTTCCTCCTTGATTCCTGAGACATATCCCATGTCTATACTTAATACTCTGTGCTTCTCACACTTATCCACGCTATGTCCTTAGGTCCATCACCTTACTGGTTTCTAGACTCCTTTAGCTTCATAAACTTCTTTGTGTTCTTCGATCATTCGAGGTGTCCAAATATCTTGGTTTGAATTGGCTCTTTCGTTCGTAGAATGGAGTGGGCTACTTCCCGTGTTCCGTACTCTGCTAGTATACATACATGGAGTATCTTATTGATACGTTACCACTTACCCGACTAACTCATAACTGGTCTGATAGGCCCGCAAGCTCCTTCGGAGTGCGGTCGTCCCATGTCTCGTTTAGTACACCATAGTGTCGATTACACGCCTAGGTGAAGTATTCTGTTGCCAACTCCTCTTGTATCATTCTATGATAACTTACCGTGGTTTTCTGGTTTGGTTTAAAAATTGGGGGTTTTAGGAAAATTTTATGTTTTGAAAGAAAAATTTGAGTTTTGAAGGTAAATTCTTCATGGCATTTCAATGCCGGTTGCTTCTTACCAGGTCTAGCTTCTCGCTGACCGGTATGTTCTTCATACAGTGATCAGGCCATTAGGCCTTTTCGAGGTTTTGTTTCATAATTCTGAAGGTTGTCTTGCCATATTGGCTTCTCTCGCCATTTTGGTACTTACTAAGTACTGGTCGCTTGTCAAAGCTCTTCTTATTAGTCCCGCTATTACTGCACTTGCCGTGGCAAGTGCGCGGTACTGGCGGTTTTTGGGTTAACTCATACCGGTCATGATATTGTTCACATTGTATTTGGTAGCCTCGTTGGCTCTTCCCTGATCCCTTAGTTGGATAACTGCTCCTTAGAGCTGCTTCCCATTCCTCTTGACATGACTGTCATTCTTTAGGTGCTCCTCCACTCTCGGATTGTCCTTAATTACTTTAATTCTTTGCTTTACCTCGTTCTCGCTCCCACGTCTTTACTGTTTACCGAGGTTAACTATTTAGGTACTACTCTGTAGTCCTCTTCGGGTATATCCCGGAGTTATGCTCGTAGCTGTCTAAGCTGTATCATTAAGTATTGCAAATCTCTTGGGTGTGGCAGGTGGGTGGCATCTACCTTTGACTAGATTCTTAGTAAATGGGTATACCGTTGGTGGTATTATTTAACTATGGCGGTCCGTAGACATGTGTCCCGGTTCTCGTTAGTTCTCATGAATCCGCCTTGTTGCATGGTTGGTGCATCCTTCTTGCTGCTGCTCGACCAGCTGGGTTCTCGCGACTGCTAAGCATGTCGCCCCGAGCTGCCACAGATTCTGGTCTCCCTGGAATAGGATTTCTCGACCTCACGCCATTGAGTGCGGTTATTAACGCTCTAGCGGGATCCATCTCCGGGGTTTCCGGTTCTCAGGATCAACCGCATGACAAATTCTGGTTCATATCGAAATAAAAATTAAGTGCCATATCGGGTTCCCCGTCTCTCTGGCGTTGCTTCCCAAGCTTTTAAATACGGGGTTTGTGGAGGGCGGGTCTGGTATTGTAGGTATCCAGATCATACTGGAAGTTCCTAACTAGCGCATCTCTCACGCTACCACTCAAACCATAGCCTTAGGTCTCTAGTTCCTAACTCGGTATCTCCTAAGCTCGGTATTTCCAGTCATCAGAGCGATACTTCGCTCTGATACAATTTTTGTAGCACCCCAACTGCTAATCTCGTCATTACCTCTTAAACTGTCACAATTACCAATAATCTCGCAGCGGAACTCTAAATACAACAGAGGGTGATACAACGCCGTTAGCCACCCATATGGCTAACCAGGCCTATCTCACATACAGTAACGGTCTGATGGACTGGAACAACCGAATACACAATACAAATACAACACTCAACTCACTTCTTTACTATACCGAGTCTACAATATACGGATGCCGATAACATATTCGGTCTTACACCTCGTTCAAATTTATAAGTAATTACAATCTAACTACCCATGCTACCACCGATCCCGTTCTTCTCTCATACGGTTTCGTCTTCGGTGTACCTGCGAATAAAAACGATGCCCCTAGGGGCTCAGCTTAAAGCTGCATATGAAATTCGCATACCCCGGGCGCTAACCGGGGTACGCCGACTACTTTTGTCGGATATACATGGAGTTCATTAGTCAAACAACATGCATCATAGCAATACAATATATATGTGTATTACTCAAGGAATCTACATCCAATCACGGAACACAATTCCTAACTAACATAACAAGGTTGTTAGTTGCATCTGCTTACTCTTAGGCCTTGAGGGTTATACCTCACTATGCCTTGTTTACTTAATCAATACCTCACCCGCTCTCTCGGGTTATGTAACACCCCTACTACGCACATAACACTAAATGAAATCGCAGCAGAATTAAATAACTAAACAGTAACTAACGCTTCGGTGCTACAACGCCGTCAACCACCCACGGGGTTGACAAGGCAGAATAAATACAATTGTACCGGTCTGATGATCAGACTCCCGAGCATAAAACTAAACCATAAGTACATCATATACAATACCGAGTATTACATACATCCTTCACCGTATCACACCACTGTTAACTGTCACAACCAAATATATATAACGCCACAGGAGCACAGGCGCATCCCGGGCCAACACCCAAAAGTACTCAGAAGTAAACCACATCCTAGGATCTAGAGCCACTCCGCTTCTTCGATCCTCATCCTGCAGTAAAAGAAATATGGATCCCCCGAGGGGGTCAGCAACCCTTGGCTGGTATGGTTAACGCGCAGCCCATCGGCTACCGGGATACGCGCAACTAATTGTCATGATAACATGGCATTCATTTATATACATAACATAACATAACATGTGGCATAGCATCGATAGTACACAGCACAACATCACATACACAGTGGATCTCGTTCACAATAACAAACCCAAGGGTCAAATAACACAAGAGCCTAGAGAATAATTCACCCTCATGTTAAGCTCGTTAAACACACTCATTACCGTTCTTTTAGACGAACGAGTAACTTAAGTCACAGATGGTTCGGATTTAGTGACCCGAACACACCACACAAACACATGTTCCCACTAAACCGATCATAAGTCCGAATAGGTAAGCTTTGGATGAAGCTAGCGGGAGATCGAACGCCAAGTTAAGGAGAACAATCTTCACAACATAAGAGTCGAATCTGATTCAGATATCTACTCTTAACTTACATGCATGACCGGACAACCGGATTCCTCACTTCCCAGTTAACACTTGTTAGAAGTTCATGGTGGAACTTAACAACCAATACACAATAAGTGGTAAGTCATGTTAGACACACACAAGGGAATGAGTCACATCATAACATCACAATTACATGAACAACTGTAAACTCATTACATGTTTAGATCTTATAACGTCATAAACACACAGAAAAAAACATACAACACACAAGCCGGTGTAAACCGGTAGACAACAAACTGCAAGAAAACCATACCTTGGTCCTTGCCTCGTTTGGTTTCCTCCGTAGGTCACTCCTATACATAGTTAATAACGTTGATTAATTATTTATTTAACTTCAAACTTGCTAAGTATTTAACATGATTGTATGACATGTTTTAATGTCTATCTTACCCTAGGTTACCTTCATTATACACCCTAGGGTTAACTACATAAGTCACATGCTTTTCTGTTTTTTTTTTTTAAGTTTTTGGTATGTCCGACCCACCGTCCGACCCACAACTGGGTCGGACCCTTCCAGTGGTTTTCGGGTCTGAAGAACCTTACCTCGTCCGACCCATGTCCGACCCAACCTTCTGGGTCGGACCATTCCAGAGACATGTCCGACCCACGTCCGACTCACTCGACTGGGTCGGACCATTACAGAGAATTTCATCGACCTCAGAACATACATGTCCGACCCATGTCCGACCCACCCTTCTGGGTCGGACCATTACAGAACATTTTACCGCCTTATAAACATGCCCGTCCGACCCACGTCCGACTCACTCGACTGGGTCGGACCATTCCAGAACATTTTCCCTCCTTTGAGATATGACCGTCCGACCCATGTCCGACCCACCCTTTTGGGTCGGACCATTACAGAACATTTTCCTAACGTCTAACAGAGGCTGTCCGACCCACAACTGGGTCGGACCCCTGGGTCAGACGTCCTCTAAACTTACCCAAACTTTGTCAAATCTTCACCAAACTTCTCCTTAAGCCTCTTAATGCTTCCTAACAACATTTGGTAACCTTATATCCACATACAACATCTATGAAACTCATTTTCTAATTCCTTAAGCCTTTACTTATTTCCTTGTAAAATTCCTTAACACTTACAACATTTTATACTAGGTTTCTAAATGGTGTTTCTCACCTATGATAAATACTATCCGAAAATGCTTTCTCCTCATCTTAACATCATCTCTTAAGCATTATTTCTCACAACTAACTCCTTATGTCATTCTTTAAGTTCTTTTCCAAGTTTACACTTTCTCCTTATTTACCAAAGTTTGCCTAAGTCTTTACCTAAGTCCAAAATGACTTTGGTACATACTAAAACCACAAGATCATGCCTAAGTCCTTGTTACATCCTAAATCACCCTAATGCATGTTTCTTTCACAAGAACAACACTTAACCATTCTAAACACTTCTTAACTTATCAAACTCATTTTAAACTCTTAGAACTTCTCATTATTACCTAAATTTCGACATAGGTTCTCCTAGAACATTACTAAACCAAAACACATTGTTTTTACCAACAAACAACCAAGAATACTAAAAATCCATCAAGCACTTATTATACACAAACTCCACTCACAAAGCACTACATCACAATATAGTGCATAATTTAAATTGCATGGCACTTAGGCCCTTAAATGACATGGCTCTTAGGCCCTTAAGATGCATAAATCATAAACACTGAATTTCCACAATATATTTGCCTTTGACCTGCAAATACACTCAACAACACATATGCCTTTTACTAAGCTCTTGAGAACACTTTACTAAGTCATTCACCATTTGCTCTTTAGGTAGTTTTAACAAGCATTGTAAGCTCATTTCTCCTAAGGCATTTAAACAACATTAGGTTAGTAGATTTACCTCTTTTCCAAACAACTTCTTTCTTGTTTCCTTTAAAAACCGGTAAGGTATTTGATTCTTTGACAAGTTCTAAACAAAATACAAACATTATAATGAGTATTCAAGCTATAAGCTTCATCTCATTGTAAACCCTAATTTTACATTGTTTCAAAAACATTAATGTAGTTGTTTTACCTTGATCTTTGAAGAGAGTTTGAATATCTAACAAGAGAGGACTCCACCTAGTCCATGAAGAGTTGGAATGAAGCTAGAACAAGGTCACACAAAGAGCTCCTTCAATATGTATTTTCGGTCACAACAAAAACATGAAGGAAATGAAGTTTTTATTTGAGATTCCTTACCTAGAAGCAAAGGAGAGTAACAATATGTAAAAATACAAGCTCAAGCTCCTTCAATAGTGGAACTCCATGGCACCGAAATGGCGGTCTTGGAATTTTAAGAAGATAGAAATGAAGAGCTTGATGAGAGGAAGAGATTGGTGGTGTTTGTTTTTGATTTGGACAAGTGAGCTAGATTTCACAAGAGATCAAAGATGAGGTTTAATGGAGGTGGTGTGGTATTACCGTGGAAGAGAAGGAAGAAGAGAGGTTGAAGAGAGTGTGGAGCCGTGTGAACAAGGAAGGAAATGAGAGAATGAGATAGAATTACTTTTTTGAAGATATTTGTAGTAATAAAGTAAAAGTAAGTTTAATTAGTTTTCCTTATTTACTTAATATGAACAAGAGAGTGGTGAGTCACCACACTTAAGAAAACGGCCCCCATTAGTATTTAGGGGTAATATAGTCTTTATTTGTCAATTTAATTACTTATACAAACATATGTTACAAAATAGTTTATAAAAATCACTATTCACAAAAACAAGGCACATAGAAGTGAAATTTTTGATTTCCCATTGATATAGCCATCCAAATGTGATATTATATAGTACACATATATATTTAAGAGTAATGATGGACATCTAGCCACTCAAAACTCATTTACAAGACAATTTTTCAAAAATGTGCTTTAAGACTCCTCAAAGCACATTTTGTGTTTAAACTTGTTTTCAAGCTTGGTTTTCTTTGGTAATTGGTTTAATATGTTCATTAGTGTATAAATTAGGTCTTGGTAAGTTCATTAGGTCTTAACCAAGTTTATCCCAAGCTTAGAGCACATTTTGGCTCTTATTGACTTTAAAACACATTTTGTGTTTTCTTTTGTTTAAATTTGTTTACTAATGTTTCTAAGACTCTTTTTAGTCTTAATATACCATATTTAAGTGTTTAAACAATATATTAAGGTTTGGGGTATTTCAATCTACCCCCCTTAAAAGAACTTTGCCCTCAAAGTTCATACCTCCACATATCCTAAATATTAGAACACGGGATTACTTATAAACAATACTTCCATACATCATTAACAACACACTTACATAACATTGGACACAAGGTCCATACAACATAACATCGGGTACGTAACATTGGACACAAGGTCCATACAACATCATTCACATCATTCAGACACAACGGTCTGTAACATAACAACATAACATAGACGATGTATTCAAATACACGTCGTACACACATAACTGAAACGGCTCTACCCCCCTTAAAAGGGGTACGCCCCGTACCCTATACACATAAGGACTAAGAAGTAAACAATGACGGGTACTTCGCCTTCATCTTATCTTCCAGCTCCCAAGTGGCCTCCTCAACGTCCTGGTTAGACCAAAGAACTTTCACCAGTCTCACAGACTTATGGCGAGTGTCTCGAGTCATAGTATCCAGAATCCGTACCGGAGTCTCCACTGATGATCGCATGGTCGGCTCTAAGGTTAGCCATTCAGGCTGAAGCACATGAGACGGATGAGACATATACTTCTTCAACTGGGACACATGAAACACATCATGTACCTTGCCCAGCTCGGCGGGTAGATCTAGTCTATAGGCTACCGGGCCGATCCGCTCCGTCACAACATAAGGCCCCACATATTTTGGGCTCAACTTGCCCTTCTGGCCAAAACGAAATACTCCCTTCATGGGGGATACTCTCAAAAATACCTGATCGCCCACGGCGAACTCAAGGTCACGCCTGCGCACATCTGCGTACGACTTCTGTCTATCCTGAGCTGCCTTCATGTTAGCCCGGATTTGGCGAACTCATGCCTGAACTTGTTCAAGATACTCTGGTCCTATAATGACCGTCTCACTCGACTCATCCCAGCATAAAGGCGTGCGGCATGGTCTACCGTACAAGGCCTGGAAGGGAGACATCTTGATCGAAGCATGGTAACTGTTGTTGTAACTAAACTCGATCAGATGTAACTTATCAATCCAGCTGGTCTGAAAGTCAAGTGCACAAGCACGTAGCATATCCTCAAGTGTCTGAATGGTGCGCTCACTCTGACCATCGGTCTGTGGGTGAAACGCTGTACTCAATTTCAGTTCAGTACCCAATGCCTCTCGTGTAGACTTCCAATATCTGGATAAGAATCTGGTATCTCTGTCAGATACAATCGTTTTCGGTACACCATGGTGTCTTACAATTTCTTTATCAAAGAGTTCTGCCAGTCTTGCCACTTTCCAGGTGTCCTTCATCGGGATGAATCGGGCCACCTTGGTCAGTCGGTCAACAACAACCCAAATCATATTCAGACCTCCCCTTGTAGGCGGAAGCCCTACTACAAAGTCCATGGAGATATCATGGAACTTCCACTCAGGCACTGGCATTGGTTGTACCATACCACCAGGCCGTCGGTGCTCAAACTTGACCTTTTGGCAAGTGAGACACCTCAACACATAATCACTTATATCTTTTTTCATTCCAGTCCACCAAAAATACCTTTTCATACTCTTATACATCTTTGAAGCTCCGGGGTGAATCGAAGTAGTAGAACAATGGGATTCACTTAATATGCGCTCCTTCAACTCAGCGCTACTCCTAGTATACACAATCGGCCATTCAGCCTAATCAGGTCATCATCGTGGAGTCTGAAGTCGTACTTCTGACCCTCGAATGTGCCATCAATAAGCTTCTGCCGGATCTCCAGCATGTACTGATCCGTCATCTGAGCACTCCGCACCTCTTCAACCAAGCCAGTATGAGAGACTAGCGAATGGAGAGAGTGTGCTCGGTGACTCAATGCGTCAGCTACCACATTTGCCTTACCCTCTTTATATTGCAGATTAATATCGTAGTCATTCAGAAATTCAACCCACCTTCTTTGCCTCATGTTCAACTCCTTCTGAGTGAACAAGTACTTTAAGCTTTTGTGGTCAGAATAGATTGTCACACTTACCCCATACAAATAATGTCGCCATATATTCAATGCGAAGACAATGGCGCCCAATTCTAAGTCGTGGGTAGGGTAGTTCTCCTCATGCTTCTTCAGCTGTCGGGAGGCGTATGCTACGACCTTCCCGTGTTGCATCAATACACAACCCATACCTCTACCTGATGCGTCGCAGTAGACCTCAAAACCATCTGGACCGTCTGGTATAGTCAGGACTGGTGCAGATGTCAGAGCATCCTTGAGACTCGTGAAAGAACTCTCACAGTCGACTGTCCACTCGAATGGTGCATCCTTCTTCATCAAGGAAGTCATCGGCTTCGAGACACTGGAGAAGTCCTTCACAAACCTCCTATAATAACCTTCCAGACCGAGGAAGCTCCTGATATCAGTGACTGTCTTCGGCCTAGGCCAGGTGCGCACCGCATCAATCTTTGCCGGATCAACAGCGATCCCGGCCTCAGAAATCACATGTCCAAGAAAGGACACTTGGTTCAACCAAAATTCACATTTCGAAAACTTTGCATACAACTGATTTCTCCTCAATGTTTGTAACACATTTCTCAGGTGGCTTTCGTGCTCACCTCTTGATTTAGAATACACAAGAATATCATCGATGAAGACTACCACAGACTTGTCCAACTGATCTTGGAACAAGCGGTTCATTAAGTCCATGAACTTAGCTGGTGCATTTGATAAGCCAAACGGCATAACTGTGAACTCATAATGCCCATACCTAGTTCTGAATGCTGTCTTTTCGATATCACTATCACGGATGGCAATCTGATGGTATCCGGAATGTAGGTCTATCTTGGAGAATACTGATGCTCCCCTCAGCTGATCAAATAGATCGTTGATGCGTGGTAAAGGGTAACAGTTCTTCACCGTAACAGCATTCAGCACCCGATAATCAATACACAGGCAGAGGCTACCGTCCTTCTTCTTCACGAAGAGGACCGGCGCTCCCGATGGCGAAACACTAGGGCGGATAAAGCCCTTGTCGAGTAGGTCTCTCAGCTGCTCCCTGAGCTCTGTCATCTCTGCTGGAGCCATACGATAAGGTGCTTTCGCAATGGGTCCAGTGCCCGGAACTAAGTCAATCTCAAACTCAACCTCTCGTGCTGGCGGCATGCCTGGCAGTTCCTTAGGAAATACATCAGGAAACTCCGACACTACCGTCACATCTGGGCTAAACTCAGGGTCTCTCTATATGTCCTGAACATAGCAGAGGTATACATCACTCCCTCGTCGTAACTCACGATATATAGCCATGGCGGTGATGATCTGAGTCGAAGGCTCCCTGGGCCTCTGGCGGTAAGATATGGTAACCCCAGATGGACTCCGAAGAAGCAGTCGATGCTCGGCACACAGGATCCTGCCCTTGTACCGCTCCAACCAGTTCATCCCGACAATCACATCAAAGCCAAGTCCGTCGAACTCTATCAAGTCGATCGGAAATTCTTCACCTTTGATTCTTACAACAGCATCTCGGTGGTAGCGGGTACACCTGATCCGCTCTTTCGATGGGAGTGTGACCAAGAAATCTGGCATCTCATCACCATCTAACCCCAGCCTCTTCGCAAAAGATAGCGAAATAAATGTGTGTGAGGCTCCAGAGTCGAACAAGATCGATGCATCCACGCCATTCACTGGAAAGGTACCGGTGAGGATTGTGCCGCTCCTGCCGGCTTCTGCCTCATTGCAGACACTCAGTGTACCTCCCGTTCCGAGTGCACAGCCTAATTCATTGGCAAACTAATAAGTACTGGGTAACAACACGGTTGATATACTTCAATAACTCCACTTTATTCATTAACACCTTCTCTTTACAACATCGTTGATTTACATGGTTGATATAACTTAACACATACGTAACTTCCTTAACATATACTGGCTTAACACATTACAGAATTATACAAGGCTTTAAAATTGTCTGAAGGTCAAATTCAAACGTCCAGGTTTCATGTGTGTGGCATTGATCACTGCCGACGGTGCGGTATTCAGTTTGATCTTCCTGATGCCATGGTATAGCATTCTTGACTGCCCACCCATGACTAACACATCTCCTGACTTTAGTATTAACTTCCTTGCGAGATCAGCACGCTTCTGCTCGCCATACAGAAACACTGCGGTATCACCAATGGACCAAGACACCACGGGTACTCCCTTACTTAGAGACTCGGGTGACTCGTCCTTATCTTGGTGTAGACCTAATCGTCCACCTTTCTGGTAGAAGTTCACAATACACAAATCTGCTTTCACATCCGGAATTGAATCCGTTTCAACCTGCTGAGCAATTCCCACGGCGTGGTTAACGACCGCATGGAACTCCTTAGGTATACTTGGTACTGTTGCTCCATCTTCAGCTCGCACTTCTTGATATGACTTGGTGTAAGGGTTCCAGTCCTTACCCATGCACATCATCTTCAATTGCATTCTTGATCCGTTCGGATATTCGGGTGTGTAGAAACCTCCAGGTTTAGCTCCAAGTTCGTCGCATCGTCTGATGACATTGATTTGTGCTTCCGGTGTCAGGTATCCATTTAAGAGTATCATACCTGGCTGGATAACCTGACATTGCTCCATTGGAAAGTCGGTGATGTTGATGGTGGTTTCTTCAGGGTTTGGTGTGGGTGGGATTGGATAACATATATTGAAGGTTCCTTTAAGTTTAGAATTATCTAATTAGGTGTCTTTTACACTATACTTTAACTCCTTACTCACATGATAATACACTTGGACTCACTAATACACATGCATGAAATGCGGTATGCAATCACTTATTACATTCAACAGTTTAGGCGGTACCTGGTCTAGAAGAGGGCCCTGGCGCCTCAGACCGGTCCACCACATTCAGGGCGGCCTTGCTAGTCCCGACCCCTTCCCCTTCTGGGAATCAGTGTGCCTCTGATCTGTGGGTGGCTGGTTAGCCGTCTTCGGGCCATCAATAGCTGCTGTGGCCTTACCCTTCCACTGCCCCTTGGGCTTGTTACTATGCTGTGGGGTTCCGGAACACTCATGGTCATGGGACCCCACTTCTTGCAGTAACGACACTGCACCTCGTTTCCTTGCAGTCCTTGCCGGGGTGGTCTCCATTGCACCACTTACAGTAATAGTGGCGCTCCGGTCCAGAGCCCGTGCCAGCTGCTATCACAATACACATTCAGTACTTGTTTCACACTTATCAACTACACTTCACTTATCACACAAGATTAAATAATTACCCTTTGGTGGGTAAGAGCGTAGGGGCTTCGCCGCATAAGCATAAGTGAGCTTCAGTGGCTCCTCAGCTGTGGTGGTTTGGGCTTGGCCCTTGTCACCCTGGTGCTGACTCTTCTGGGGCTGGGGGTAAGGTTTCTTCTTCTTCTTTCCTCCCCCGTACCCCTGCGAAATCTGGCCCTCGCTCGTGGCCTTGCGCTTGTGCGCATTCTCCTCGTCCCTCAGACGGACGGTGATCTCCACCTTAGAGCGGCATGATAGCACTCCTGAATTTAGGATGGTCAGTCATGCCCCGCAATACATACTCACAAACTCACATTAATACTCACTTGTAGACTACACATATTCACATCACTCTTTATTTAAATTACCTGCAAGGTAGTATACTCAGCTGGCCCCATCCCATAGCGAAGCGGTGGCTGAGACCGTTGTAGAAACGGTTTACCAGCAACCCGGTTCGAGTATCCCAGGTCCGGTAACAGGTGGACAAGGCCGGTGAATGCAGTGTCATACTCATCAACCGACACCTTGTCCCCCTGCCTCAGACTATCCAGCTCAAGGCGCTTGGCCTCCTGAACGTGCACAGGGTAGTATTTGGCTCGCAGAAGAGCCGTGTACTCCCTCCATCCAAACTGAGGATCCCATCCGGTCTCTCTCACAAGCTTCCACCAGTTTTGTGCCGAACCCTTCAGGTAGTAAGCGGCAAGACGGACCTTAGCCTCTGCAGGTACAGCCAAGGTCTCGTAGGCGGTCTCCAACTCGGAGATGTACGCCCAGCTTACGTGGGTCGGTCTCCCCATGAATGAAGGGGGTCTCAAGTCTGCCAATGCCTTGACCCAGTTGGTCTCTCGTGGCGGTGTTGGTGGTGGTTGAACTCCGGGCATCTGCCCCTGCTGTATCGCAGCTACAAGCTGGGGTACCATCTGGGCTACAGCGGCTGCCACAGCCTCAGCCATAACCTGAGCCGTAGTGTTCTTGCCCTGGTCACCCGCATCACTAGTACCGCTTCCGCGGCCTCTACCTCGCGGTCTACCTGCCATCTGTATTCACATGAATATTCATTAGCAATATGCTTGCACACTTATCGGTCCAACGATTGTAACGCTTCCCGACAATAAGGTATCTCCACACTTAGTAAGTGGTTAACCTTCTCATAATGTTCACTGAAGTAACTGTAGTTAGGTTTCCTAACTCGGTATATTCCTAAGCTCGGTATTCTAGTCATCAGAGCGATACTTCGCTCTCATACCACTTTTTGTAACACCCCTACTACGCACATAACACTAAATGAAATCGCAGCGGAATTAAATAACTAAACAGTAACTAACGCTTCGGTCGTACAACGCCGTCAACCACCCACGTGGTTGACAAGGCAGAATAAATACAATTGTACCGGTCTGATGATCAGACTCCCGAGCATAAAACTAAACCATAAATACATCATATACAATACGAGTATTACATACATCCTTAACGTATCACACCACTGTTAACTGTCACAACCAAATATATATAACGCCACGGGAGCACAGGCGCATCCCGGGCCAACACCCAAAAGTACTCAGAAGTAACCACATCCTAGGATCTAGAGCCACCGCTTCTTCGATCCCATCCTGCAGTAAAAGAAATATGGATCCCCCGAGGGGGTCAGCAACCCTTGGCTGGTATGGTTAACGCGCAGCCCATCGGCTACCGGGATACGCGCAACTAATTGTCATGATAACATGGCATTCATTTATATACATAACATAACATAACATGTGGCATAGCATCGATAGTGCACAGCACAACATCACATACACAGTGGATCTTCGTTCCCAATAACAAACCACAAGGGTCAAATAACACAAGAGCCTAGAGAATGATTCACCCTCATGTTAAGCTCGTTAAACACACTCATTACCGTTCTATTAGACGAACGAGTAACTTAAGTCACAGATGGTTCGGATTTAGTGACCCGAACACACCACACAAACACATGTTCCCACTAAACCGATCATAAGTCAGAATAGGTAAGCTTGGAGGAAGCTAGCGGGAGATCGAACGCCAAGTTAAGGAGAACAATCTTAACAACATAAGAGTCGAATCTGATTCAGATATCTACTCTTAACTTACATGCATGACCGGACAACCGGATTCCTCACTTCCCAGTTAACACTTGTTAGAAGTTCATGGTGGAACTTAACAACCAATACACAATAAGTGGTAAGTCATGTTAGACACACACAAGGAATGTCACATCATAACATCACAATCATGAACAACTGAAAACTCATTACATGTTTAGATCTTATAACGTCATAAACCACAGAAAAAAACATACAACACACAAGCCGGTGTAAACCGTAGAACAACAGACTGCAAGAAAACCATACCTTGGTCCTTGCCTCGTTTGGTTTTCCTCCGTAGGTCACTCCTATACATAGTTATAACGTTGATTAATTATTTATTTAACTTCAAACTTGCTAAGTATTTAACATGATTGTATGACATGTTTTAATGTCTATCTTACCCTAGGTTACCTTCATTATACACCCTAGGGTTAACTACATAAGTCACATTCTTTTCTGTTTTTTTTTTAAGTTTTTTGGTATGTCCGACCCACCGTCCGCCCACAACTGGGTCGGACCCTTCCAGTGGTTTTCGGGTCTGAAGAACCTTACCTCGTTTGACCCATGTCCGACCCAACCTTCTGGGTCGGACCATTCCAGAGACATGTCCGACCCACGTCCGACTCACTCGACTGGGTCGGACCATTACAGAGAATTTTAATCGACCTCAGAACATACATGTCCGACCCATGTCCGACCCCCCTTCTGGGTCGGACCATTACAGAACATTTTACCCGCCTTATAAACATGCCCGTCCGAACCACGTCCGACTCACTCGACTGGGTCGGACCATTCCAGAACATTTTCCCTCCTTTGAGATATGACCGTCTGACCCATGTCCGACCCACCCTTTTGGGTCGGACCATTACAGAACATTTTCCTAACGTCTAACAGAGGCTGTCCGACCCACAACTGGGTCGGACGTCCTCTAAACTTACCCAAACTTTGTCAAATCTTCACCAAACTTCTCCTTAAGCCTCTTAATGCTTCCTAACAACATTTGGTAACCTTATATCCACATACAACATCTGAAACTCATTTTCTAATTCCTTAAGCCTTTACTTATTTCCTTGTAAAATTCCTTAACACTTACAACATTTTATACTAGGTTTCTAAATGGTGTTTCTCACCTATGATAACTACTATCCCAAAATGCTTTCTCCTCATCTTAACATCATCTCTTAAGCATTATTTCTCACAGCTAACTCCTTATGTCATTCTTGAAGTTCTTTTCCAAGTTTACACTTTCTCCTTATTTACCAAAGTTTGCCTAAGTCTTTATTTAAGTCCAAAATGACTTTGGTACATACTAAAACCTAAAGCTCATGCCTAAGTCCTTGTTACATCCTAAATCACCCTAATGCATGTTTCTTTCACAAGACCAACACTTAACCATTCTAAACACTTCTTAACTTATCAAACTCATTTTAAACTCTTAGAACTTCTCATTATTACCTAAATATCGACATAGGTTCTCCTAGAACATTACTAAACCAAAACACATTGTTTTTACCAACAAACAACCAAGAATACTAAAAATCCATCAAGCACTTATTATACACTGTAACACCCCAACCGCTAATCCTTCCATTATCCTCTGATCCTTCCCATAATTACCTTACTCGCAGCGGAATACTTACCTACTCCCGGCGGGTGATACAATGCCGTTAACCATCCAAGGTTAACAAGGCTACTACTACTTACCGTATCGGTCTGACGATTAGAATGAATACATACATACTACTTACTTTACAATACCAATTACTTAATTACATTTGATTACCGAGTATACCGAATATGAATTACACTCCATGTCTACTTCCCAAAAATAATGAGTTTATACAACTACTCCTTCCTATCCAATCAAGAATTCAATATCCCAAAAGGTGTACCACATGGTACACCGGCTACCCAAAAAGCTCTAGCCGTGTACAACTCGGTACACTATTCCAATTCCTAACTACTCAAAAAGAAATTACATGCTGCCCTTACTCTACCTTCACGCCTCGCGGGTACCTATGGAGTAAAAACATTCCCCCTAGGGGGTCAGCTTACGCTGCATATGATAACCGCATACCCCGCGTACTAGCGAGGGTACGCCAACTATTTGGTCGAGTGCATGCGGTTCGTTTCATTCATACATACATACATGCTTTATACAATACAATCAACATTCATTTTACCAAGCATACATACATACAATGCATACAGGAATACAATACAAGTCATTCATTCATACTTACCATACTCCCGCATCACGGAGATACATTCTCCAATACATCAAGGTCTTGTTAGCCTATTACACACCGGGTTAATCGGTGTTCAATACTTTCACTCCGGGTCAATGACTTACAATAGTCAGACCAATACAAATACAATACATACTTTTTACATACTTTACTTCCAGTTAAGTCGGTATGACCTCCGGCAGGGATTACTACATCCCACCACGGGCTTTAGGGTGGCCCACTAATCCGGATGCTACCCATACAAAGGGAATTGGTCCAAGGAAAAGATCATAGCCAGGATTCGGTTCCAACCTCTTGTGGTTCCTTATCCTCACGCGTGGCCAAACTATATCGGGCTTCTACTCATTCCATTTTACTCATTACTCAGTTAGGAGTTAGGTTGTTAGGAATTAGTAGAAGTCCATACTTACTTCCATACACATACATACACAAGTACTCATGCTTACATAATACTCCATCTCATTCAATTTCATGAATATACAACTAAATGTTCAAGAGCATAAACAAGAACAATAGTTCAAACACATATAGGTGCAATAAATAAATCCGATTCATGCATTTATCTTGTTGGTGATCACATAAGCACACAAATCGGGTAACCAAGTTAGGATACAGGGCATGAGAAATCATACCGTTCACCGTCGAATACGTTCTAACGTTCTACCGGTTCCTTTGGAGATCAACTATTTGATTCCTATACATACATGAAGTAGTATGATCAATGATCTATTATTGATCTAATTTACTCCCTCATTGATACTTTCAATGCATACTACTTCTTACACTCATCATTGGTTATAAAATCATTCTTCTTTACTACCTCATAACTTGTTTTCTTACAAGCTACTTACTTCCTTACCATGATTACTTCACCAATGGTGTATTACTACATATATATGCATAGGTATATAGGCATATATAGGATATATGATTACTATAGTCATATAATTAAAACATTTTTTTTTGTAAGTGTTTGGGCCGTCCGACCCACCGTCCGACCCACCCCTGGGTCGGACCATTCCGTAGGTTTTCGTCCTCTGAAATTACTCCCGTCTGACCCAGCACTATTCCGTCCGACCCATACCCTCTGGGTCGGACCATTCCAGAAGGTTTCGATTTTGTCATCCAGGTCGTGTCCGACCCACGTCCGACCCAACCTCTGGGTCGGACGAAGTCAGAAACTTCGATGAAGAATTTTTTTTGCCCGTCCGACCCACGTCCGACTCACGGCCCTGGGTCGGACCATTCCAGAAAGATTTTGCGTTGTTTCTCAAGGCCCGTCCGACCCCTCCGACTCACGGCTCTGGGTCGGACGGTTCCAGAAAGTTTGATTCTCGTTATTTAAGCCATGTCCGACCCACGTCCGAGCCAGACGCTGGGTCGGACGGTTCCAGAACATTGCTACCGATTTATTTTTCTTTCCCCAATTTCACCCATTGCTTCCCTAATCCTTACCAATACTTCCCCACATGATTTAGCACTAATTAAACACTCTAAATCACCTTAATTCATCCCACCAAACTTACTACTCAATCCTTACATTTACTCACACATTTTCCTCCTCATTACATTTTCAACACTTATACTAGTTTCCTCACACTTATGCTACAGATTTTGTTTCTTCTTTCTATGCTACAGATTTTTACCTTAACTCTTACACTTCAATACTCCTCCAACTAATGTTACTCCTAGCATCCAAAATGTATTACCTTACACTCTAGGTTCCTTCCATTTACAACCTCATTTCCAAATCTGTTACAACTGCTAAAGCATCCATTAAAACTCTCTAACTACTTCCTCTTTTTACACAAGCTAAGTCCTCTCATTTCTACACAAAATTTGACATCTCCTCCCCTATAATTCTTACTTTGCTCACACCTATTTCAGTTCACAATCTCACATTCCCACAACCTGTTACACAATACCCATTATACCCATTTCAATACTACTACAACATCAGGAAAATCCTGCACACCTACACATTGTACCCAAGGTTTTCCCAAGTTTTTAAACTTCATTTAAAAACTTCAAAACTGTTCCAATACCATTCCCCATTATACTTCAACATACTCATTACTCATTATCATACACATTACTTGTTTTTGATTCTCCAAAAACTGTTACAACACCATATACAAACTAACTCAAGGTAAGGGTATTTACCTTGTCTTGTTAGTTTTCTTTCTTTCCTTTCCTCTTCTTCTTTTCTTCTCCTTTCCTCTTTGTTCTCGGTTTCAATGGGTTTCTCACACAACAAGTGCTACAGCACATAATACATACACCATCACATTTAGCATTAATTTTATACTAACCCTAGAATTTAAGTTTTAGGGTTTGGAAAAGAGTGTTACCTTCCAATGAGTAGATGGAGTTCTTGACTAGCAGAGAACAATATTCCTAGCCCACAAGAAAGCCAAATCGGCTGGAGCAAGAAGAACAAGGCATTCAAAACCGAAAAATTCTTAAAATGCCAATGAGGGCTAGAAATGATGGATTTTCGAAATTCTTTTTACCTCAAGATGAAGAGGAGGTGAAGGTGCCTCTAATGGTGGGCTTGAATCTTCCAATGGTGACCACCCACCGAAATGAAAGCTGAGTTTTTCGATTTTTGAAAGGATGAGAATGTTCTCCTTTGCAAGGGGATTCTAGTGGTGTAATTTTTGTTGAGTTTGGAGAAGATTTGAGTACTCAAAGAGAGGAGAGAAGGTGAGTGTTGTGGGGGTTCCTCCAAATCGCCATAGCCAACGTAAGGAAGAAGAGAATGGAGAAATAGAGAAGGAGGGGGAAGAAAATCGTGAGTGAGGGTGAGGGGGAGTGAGGAGAGAGAATCTCATTTGCTTTTTACTTAATTATTTTGTCCTTTAGTGAGTTAGGAACAATAAAGAGAGGGGGAGGAGCTTATTTGATCGGCCCACTCACACCCATCCTACAGATTTTTAACTTTTATTTACAAAAGTGGACACACTAAGTTTCTTTATTTGAATGCCTTGTTCTTCTTATACTACAGATTTTTAACTTTTATTTACAAAAGTGGACACACATTTTCAACACTTATACTAGTTTCCTCACACTTATGCTACAGATTTTGTTTCTTCTTTCTATGCTACAGATTTTTACCTTAACTCTTACACTTCAATACTCCTCCAACTAATGTTACTCCTAGCATCCAAAATGTATTACCTTACACTCTAGGTTCCTTCCATTTACAACCTCATTTCCAAATCTGTTACAACTGCTAAAGCATCCATTAAAACTCTCTAACTACTTCCTCTTTTTACACAAGCTAAGTCCTCTCATTTCTACACAAAATTTGACATAGTCTCCCCTATAATTCTTACTTTGCTCACACACTATTTCAGTTCACAATCTCACATTCCCACAACCTGTTACACAATACCCATTATACCCATTTCAATACTACTACAACATTAGAAAAATCCTGCACACCTACACATTCTACCCAAGGTTTTCCCAAGTTTTTAAACTTCATTTAAAAACTTCAAAACTGTTCCAATACCATTCCCCATTATACTTCAACATACTCATTACTCATTATCATACACATTACTTGTTTTTGATTCTCCAAAAACTGTTACAACACCATATACAAACTAACTCAAGCGCGTTTTTCGAGGAAACCGGGAAAACACGACTTTAAGCGGGTCAAATAGACTCGTAACAATTTTGGTCAACGAAATAGTCACTACTAAATATTAGTGGGGCTTTAGAACCAATAAAATTAATGAAACGGGAAAATTCCGGAAAACGGGTACCGGTTAGTAAGAACTGTAACAACCGGGAAGTTGTGGGGTGAGAATACAAATAAAGAAACTTAGCCTAATTAATCACTGTTTTAAATTTCGGGGTATTTCAATCTACCCCCCTTAAGAAACTTTGCCCTCAAAATTGCTCAAGGTTACAGTTTACCATTTCTACTCATTTGGCAAGCCAATTGCCACAATACATTCTACTACCACCTTACAAGGTGTTCACAATTCTTACACTACCAGCATACGCAATTCAATACCATGCCACATACTTAGTTCAAATACCATACGCAATACTCAATCCATACACATACTTCATTCAAATACCATACACAATGCTCCATCCAATTCATACATTCCACAATACATTCGCAATACTTCACAATGTCATTCGTGTCATATACAGTACGACACCATGCATTACTCATTACATACATACCATACACATCGTACTACATACCAAATACTACTACACACTTTGTGCCAATACATACACTTAGCACTACATGTGCCAACCAAAATACAATTACAATACATACATACTACGCAATGCTAACCCGAAGCAATGCAAAAGCAAAAAGGCTCTACCCCCCTTAAAAGGGGTACGCCCCGTACCCTCCGTGCTATACGGATACTAGACATCTAGTCTACAAATAAATTCGGGTACTTCGCCTTCATGGCGTCCTCTAATTCCCAAGTCGCTTCCTCGACATCGTGGTTAGACCACAAGACCTTCACCATTCGTACAGATTTATGGCGAGTGTCTCTTGTCTTGGTATCAAGGATTCGCAGTGGAGTCTCGACATATCTCATCGTCGGCTCTAGGGATAGATGTTCGGGTTCTAATACATGAGAGGGATCGGCTATGTATTTCTTGAGTTGTGATACATGAAAGACATCATGAACACGCCCCAATTCTTCAGGCAATGCTAGCCTATAAGCTACGGCTCCAATCCTCTCGGTAATGGCATACGGGCCTACAAATTTCGGGCTCAGTTTGCCCTTCTGGCCAAATCGAAGACACCCTTCATAGGTGAGACACGCAGGAACACTTGGTCGCCCACGGCGAACTCAAGGTCGCGTCGTCGCACATCCGCATAGGATTTCTGTCTATCTTGGGCTGCCTTCATATTGGCTCGGATTTGTTGTACCTCAGCTTGTACTTGTTCCAAATACTCCGGTCCTATGATGACCGCTTCGCTTGACTCATCCCAACACAACGGGGTACGGCAAGGTCTACCATACAAAGCTTGGAATGGCGACATCTTAATCGAAGCATGGTAGCTATTGTTATACGAAAACTCGATAAGATGAAGCTTCTCAATCCAGCTCCCCTGGAAGTCTAAGGCACATGCCCTTAGCATATCCTCTAGTGTTTGGATGGTCCTTTCTGTCTGACCGTCGGTCTGTGGATGGAAGGCGGTGCTAAGCTTCAACTCAGTACCAAGCGCTTCCCGTGTCGCTCTCCAGTATCTCGAAAGAAATCTGGTGTCGCGGTCAGATACAATGGTTTTTGGGACTCCGTGGTGTCGGATGATCTCCTTGTCGAATAGCTCTGCGAGCTTCGCCACCTTCCAGGTGTCCTTCATCGGTATGAATCGGGCAACCTTGGTGAGGCGATCGACTACTACCCAGATCATGTTGAGTCCTCCCCTAGCAGGTGGGAGTCCAACAACAAAATCCATGGAGATGTCGTGGAATTTCCACTCCGGAATGGGCATGGATTGCACCATTCCTCCCGGTCTTCGGTGCTCAAACTTCACCTTCTGGCATGTGAGACACCTCAGAACATACTCAGTCACGTCTGACTTCATTCCTGACCACCAGAAGTACCTCTTCATGTCTTTGTACATTTTAGAGGCTCCCGGATGGACATGCAATGTCGAACAATGTGACTCGCAGAATGCGATCCCTTAGCTCAGCATTGCTTCGGGGACGCATAATCTGCCATTCAAACGGATCAGACCATCTTCATGCAGTTTGAAGTCGTACTTTCGGCGCTCGAAGGTACCATCTGTGATTTTCTGTCTGATCTCTGTGAAGTAAGGGTCGCTCAACTGAGCGTCTCGCACCTCGTCAACCAAGCTAGAAGAAGCGAGTAGCGAATGGAGCGAGTGTGCTCGACGACTCAGGGCGTCGGCTACTACGTTTGCCTTCCCTTCTTTATACTGGAGGTTGATGTCGTAATCCGAGAGGAACTCCATCCACCTCCTCTGCCTTAGGTTCAATTCTTTCTGGGTGAATACGTACTGTAAACTTTTGTGGTCGGAGTAGATGGTGATGCTTACCCCATAGAGATAGTGTCGCCATATCTTCAAGGCGAAGACAATGGCTCCTAACTCTAGATCATGTGTCGGGTAATTCTCCTCATGCTTTTTCAGCTGGCGAGGCAAGCTACTACCTTGCCATGCTGCATGAGTACGCATCCCATGCCCTTGCCCGATGCATCACAATACACCTCAAATCCCTCTGTGCCCTCTGGAAGTGTGAGAATTGGCGCTGAGGTCAATGAGTCTTTTAATTTCTGGAAGGATACTCGCACTCCTTTGTCCATACAAAGGGTGCATCTTTCTTCATCAATGACGTCATGGGCTTAGCGACTTTGAGAAGTCCTTTACAAACCTCCGGTAATAACCGGCTAAACCAAGAAAGCTCCGGATGTCGGTAACAGTCTTAGGTCTAGGCCATGATCGCACTGCTTCGATTTTGGATGGATCTACTGAAATGCCCGCGCTCGAGATGACATGACCGAGGAAGATACCTGATCTAGCCAAAACTCGCATTTGGAGAACTTCGCATACAGCTGGTTCTCGCGCAGTGTCTCAAGTACTTTTCTCAAATGGTTTTCATGCTCTTCTGGTGACTTCGAATACACAAGAATGTCGTCAATGAATACTACTACTGAAGTGTCCAGCTGATCACTGAATAACCGATTCATTAGGTCCATGAATTTGGCTGGTGCATTAGACAAACCGAATGGCATCACCGTGAATTCGTAGTGGCCATATCTTGTTCGGAATGCTGTTTTCTGAATGTCTTGCTCTTTGATAGCAATTTGGTGGTAACCGGATCGGAGATCAATCTTAGAAAAGACGGATGCTCCCTTCAACTGATCGAACAGGTCGTCGATGCGTGGCAATGGGTACTTGTTCTTTACAGTGACCGCATTCAATTCGCGGTAGTCGATGCAGAGGCGGAGACTACCGTCCTTCTTCTTCACGAAGAGGACCGGTGCTCCCCAGGGTGATACGCTCGGGCGTATAAACCCTTTGTCGAGAAGATCATGTAGCTGTTCTTGAGTTCTGCCATTTCTGCCGGTGCCATACGGTATGGTGCCCTAGCAATGGGACCAGTACCCGGTACAAGATCGATTTCAAATTCTACCGCCCTCTGTGGTGGCATACCAGGTAGCTCTTTCGGAAATACATCAGGGAATTCTGAGACTACTGCTACCTCGTCACTGAACTCTGGATCTCTCTCCAGGTCTTGCACGTGACATAAATACACTTCATGCCCTTTTCTGAGCTCCCGATACATTGCCATGGCGGAGATGACTGTAGTTGAAGGCTCTCTCGGTCTCTGGCGGTATGAAACAGTGACCCCAGATGGACTCTTGAGCAGCAATCGGTGCTCGGCGCATAGGATTCTCCCCTTGTGCCGCTCCAACCAGTTCATTCCAATAATTAAGTCGAATCCCAATCCGTTGAATTCAATGAAGGAAATGGGAAACGCTTCACCTTTGATTTGAATGGTGGCTGATTTGTAATACTTGGTACATTGTACCCGCTCCTTCGATGGGAGAGTAACCAAGAAGTTCGGTAGCTCATCCGCATCTAGCCCCAACTTCTTCGCAAGAGATGGCGATATGAAGGTGTGAGAGGCGCCGGAGTCGAATAATACTGAGGCTTCGATGCCGTTTACTGGGAATGTTCCCGTTAGAATGGTGCCGCTCTTGCCGGCTTGTTCTTCGGTGAGGATGCTCAGGTTACCTTCGGTACCGAGTCCACAACCTATTGATTCATGAGATTATAAGTAAAGATGGTGGAACGCAAGTGGAATTTAATAACCACACTGCTTTTATTGAATAACCAACCATCATACATACTGTGTCTCTAATACACGTTACTACTGGATTACATGCTACTACAAGATTAATACTTTCTAAAGGTAAGGTTCAGGCGTCCTGGTATCATGTGTGTGGCATTGATTATTGCCGGTGGTGCCGTATTCAACTTGATCTTCTGGATCCCGTGATACAGCAACCTTGATTTTCCACCCATGATTAGAACATCTCCTGATCTCAATACCAATTTTCTGCGAGGTCCACACGCTTCCGCTCGCTATACAAATACGGCGTCATCACCAATGGACCAAGACACTACGGGCACTCCTAGTTCAAGAGATTCCGCTGTCTCGTCCTTGTCTTGGTGTAAGCCAAGTCGTCCTTCTTTCTCATAGAAGTTGACGATACACAGATCTGCTTCAAGTGCAGGGATTGGTTCATCTTCACATTGTTGTGCAATTTCTACAGCTTGTGTGACAAGCGTTTGGAATTCTGGGGGTATTGCTGGAGGTGTTGCTCCGTCTCCTGCTCGCGTTGTTTGGTATGTCTTGGTATAAGGGTTCCAGTCCTTTCCCAAGCACATCATTTTCAGCTTCATTGTAGCTCCACCGGGGAATTCGGGTGTATAAAATCCTCCTGGACCCGTTCCTAACTCGTTGCATCGTCGGATGATTGAAATTTGTGCTTCGGGTGTCAGGTATCCTTTTAATAAGATCATACCTGGGCGGATGACCTGACACTGTTCGTTGTTGAAGTGGTGATTGGCGATGTCGTCTCTTCATGAGGTGAGTTTGAAGGTATTGGGTAACAGATATGGAATTTCCCTAAGGTGGTAAATTCATCTAGAATGAGTTCTAGGCTTACTAATTCATTTCATGCTCAATACATACTTCCACGTTACTTACTCATGCTCAATTTCATACTTCAAGTACTTACGCATTCATGCTTTCATTCATACAATTACTTTAATACTTAGTCATGCTCTTCAAGGATTAAAGGTTACAGTGGTTACCTGGGCCGGACTTAGTCCCGGTCCCATCACGGTCTATGATGTGTAAGGCCGGCTGCCTCTGCGGTGCGCCCTTCTGCGGACCTCGGGACCCCTGTCCCTGTGAGGTGTGCTGGGCATGAGCATCGCCAGATGCAACCTCCTTGCCCTCACGCTGCTTGTAGCCCTGGTAGTTGCCCTTGGGCTTAGAATTCTCCGGGCATGCATTGGCACGGTGGCCCGGTTTCTGACAAGTGAAGCAGCGGATCTCCCTTCCTTGGCAATCTGTGCCGGGATGATCCTTGTTGCAGTTACGGCAGATGTAGCTGCGGCCATCGGATTGGTTCTTTCCTTGGCCAAATCCAGAACCTATAGCTTTCAAGTTAGCAAGGTTTGGTATACTTACAATACTCTATATACATAAATTCACAAGTGTACTAATTCGGTTTCGGTTTCTTACCCCTGTAGGGCTGAGACCTCAGTGGCTTCGCTGCCACTGGTGCGGTGTAGGCAATCTGTAAGGCTCAGTTGCCTTGCCCTTCTCAGCATGGGCACCGCCGTCTCCGGATGTATTTTTCTGATGGGAGTGCTTCCCTTCCTTTTCTTCCAGGGTTTGGATTGGTTTTGTTCATCGGAGGGGTTACCCTTGCCGCTCACCTTGCGCTTCAGCGCTTGCTCCTCATCTCTAGCTGGCAGGTGATCTCAACTCGAGATGCAGCGTGGTAACACTCCTGAATTACTTAGGCATTAGGTTACATTTACATACGGGAATACTAATTCACATTACTCATGGCTTTTTAAGGGTTCAACTTGTTTACCTGAAGGGAGGTAAACCGAGTGAAGCCCATGCCATACCGGAGTCGATGGCTCAATCCGCCGTAGAAGCGGTCGACCAAGACTTGGCCGGTATACCCAAGGTCGGGTAGAAGTCGGAGAAGAGAGGTGAAGGTGCGGTAATATTCATCAACCGTCATCTTCTCGGTCATTTTTAGTGCATCGAGCTCAAGCCTTTTCTTGGTCTTGACATGCTCGGGGTAGTACTTAGATCGGAGAGAGAGGTGAATGCTTCCCATCCGAAAGCAGGGTCAGCTATGTGCTCGGCCTTAACGAGCTTCCACCAGTCCATAGCCGCGTCTTTGAGGTAGTACGCAGCTATCCTCACTCGAACTCCAGCGGGAGTCTCAAGTGTCTCGAAGGCCGTCTCCATCTCGGAGAGGTAGGCCTCGAGCTTGGCGGGGTCGCTCTCGCCTCTAAAGCATGCAGGTCGAAGGTCGGCGACAGCTTTTACCCAATTCGTTTCTCGGGGATGAGGTGGGTCGGGCTGCTGCTGCTGCTGCTGTGTTTGCTGTGTTTGCTGTACAGCCGTATTACTTGCGGTAGCATCTGCGCTACCGTGGCGGCGACGATCTCAGCTATCGTCTGCGCGCCCGGTCCATCAGATGTCTCTCCTCTAGGTCGGCCTCGACCCGTCCTGACATCTGAACAAGTGTGGATTACATTAGATGTTGTGATACTATGACCTCATGGTCTTCATTCAAACAATGGTATCGTCTTTGCAGACGTTAGTGGTATCCGTTATTGCTAACGGTAGTTCCTAGTTAGGTTTCTAAATATCCGTCTTAGACGGTTGAAATCCTAACTCGGTAATCACTACACTTAAGAGTCTAATCATCAGAGCGATACTTCGCTCTGATACCACTTTTTGTAACACCCCAACCGCTAATCCTTCCATTATCCTCTAATCCTTCCCATAATTACCTTACTCGCAGCGGAATACTTACCTACTCCCGGCGGGTGATACAATGCCGTTAACCATCCAAGGTTAACAAGGCTACTACTACTTACGTATCGGTCTGACGATTAGAAGAATACATACATACTACTTACTTTACAATACCAATACTTATTACATTTGATTACCGAGTATACCGAATATGAATTACATTCCATGTCTACTTCCCAAAAATGAAGAGTTTATACAACTACTCCTTCCTATCCAATCAAGAATTCAATATCCAAAAAGGTGTACCACATGGTACACCGGCTACCAAAAAGCTTAGCCGTGTACAACTCGGTACACTATTCCAATTCCTACTAACTACTCCAAAAAGAATTACATGCTGCCCTTACTCTACCTTCACGCCTCGCGGGTACCTGTGGAGTAAAAACATTCCCCCTAGGGGGTCAGCTTACGCTGCATATGATAACCGCATACCCCGCGTACTAGCGAGGGTACGCCAACTATTTGGTCGAGTACATGCGGTTCGTTTCATTCATACATACATACATGCTTTATACAATACAACACAATACAATACATTCATTTTACCAAGCATACATACATACAATATACAAGGAATACAATACAAGTCATTCATTCATACTTACCATACTCACCGCATCACGGAGATACAATTCTCCAATACATACCAAGGTCTTGTTAGCCTTATTACACACCGGGTTAATCGGGTGTTCAATACTTTTACTCCGGGTCAATGACTTACAATAGTCAAGACCAATACAAATACAATACATACTTCTTACATACTTTACTTCCAGTTAAGTCGGTATGACCTCCGGGCAGGGATACTACTTCCCACCACCGGGCTTTAGGGTGGCCCACTAATCCAGGATGCTACCCATACAAAGGGAATTGGTCCAAGGAAAAGATCATAGCCAGGATTCGGTTCCAACCTCTTGTGGTTCCTTATCCTCACGCGTGGCCGAAACTATATCGGGCTTCTACTCATTCCATTTTACTCATTACTCATGTTAGGAGTTAGGTTGTTAGGAATTAGTAGAAGTCCATACTTACTTCCATACATACATACATACACAAGTACTCATACTTACACATACACCATTTCCATTCATTCATTTCATGAATTATACAAACTAAATGTTCAAGAGCATAAACAAGAACAATATAGTTCAAACACATATAGTGCAATATAAATCCGATTCATGCATTTATCTTGTTGGTGATCACATAAGCACAAATCGGGGTAACCAAGTTAGGATACAGGGCATGAGGAAATCATACCGTTCACCGTCGAACTTCTACCGGTTCCTTGGAGATCAACTATTTGATTCCTATACATACATGAAGTAGTATGATCAATGATCTATTATTGATCTACTTACTCCTCATTGATACTTTCAATGCATACTTACTACTTCTTTTCATCACTTGGTTAAAAACCATTTTTTCTTTACTACCTCATAAACTTGTTTTCTTACAAATTACTTACTTCCTTACCATTACTTCATCAATGGTGTATTACTACATATATATGCATATAGGTATATAGGCATATATATATATATATGATTACTATAGTCATATAATTAAAACATTTTTTTTTGTAAGTGTTTGGGCCGTCCGACCCACCGTCCGACCCAACCCTGGGTCGGACCATTCCAGTAGGTTTTCGTCCTCTGAAATTACTCCCGTCCGACCCAGCACTATTCCGTCCGACCCATACCCTCTGGGTCGGACCATTCCAGAAGTTTCGATTTGTCATCCAGGTCATGTCCGACCCACGTCCGACCCAACCTCTGGGTCGGACGAAGTCAGAAACTTCGATGAAGAATTTTTTGCCCGTCCGACCCACGTCCGACTCACGGCCCTGGGTCGGACCATTCCAGAAAGATTTTCCGTTGTTTCAAGGCCCGTCCGACCCACGTCCGACTCACGGCTCTGGGTCGGACGGTTCCAGAAAGTTTGATTCTCGTTATTTAAGCCATGTCCGACCCACGTCCGATCCAGACGCTGGGTCGGACGGTTCCAGAACATTGCTACGATTTATTTTTCTTTCCCCAATTTCACCCATTGCTTCCCTATCCTTACCAATACTTCCACATGATTTAGCACTAATTAACACTCTAAATCACCTTAATTCATCCAAAACTTACTACTCAATCCTTACATTTACTTACACATTTTCCTCATTACATTTTCAACACTTATACTAGTTTCTCACACTTATGCTACAGATTTTGTTTCTTCTTTCTATGCTACAGATTTTTACCTTAACTCTTACACTTCAATACTCCTCAACTAATGTTACTCCTAGCATCCAAAATGCATTACCTTACACTCTAGTTCCTTCCATTTACAACTCATTTCCAATCTGTTACAACTGCTAAAGCATCCATTAAAACTCTCTAACTACTTCCTCTTTTTACACAAGCTAAGTCTCTCATTTCTACACAAAATTTGACATAGTCTCCCCTATAATTCTTACTTTGCTCACACACTATTTCAGTTCACAATCTCACATTCCACAACCTGTTACACAATACCCTTTATACCCATTTCAATACTACTACAACATCAGAAAAATCCTGCACACTACACATTCTACCCAAGGTTTTCCCAAGTTTTAAACTTCATTTAAAACTTCAAAACTGTTCCAATACCATTCCCCATTATACTTCAACATACTCATTACTCATTATCTAACATTACTGTTTTTATTCTCCAAAAACTGTTACAACACATATACAAACTAACTCAAGGTAAGGGTATTACCTTGTCTTGTTAGTTTTTTCTTTCTTTCCTCTTCTTCTTTTCTTCTCCTTTCCTCTTTGTTCTCGGTTCCAATGGGTTTCTCACACAACAAGTGCTACAGCACATAATACATACACCATCACATTTAGCATTAAGTTTATACTAACCCTAGAATTTAAGTTTTAGGGTTTGGAAAAGAGTGTTACCTTCCAATGAGTAGATGGAGTTCTTGACTAGCAAGAGAACAATATTCCTAGCCCACAAGAGAAGCCAAATCGGCTGGAGCAAGAAGAACAAGGCATTCAAAACCGAAAAATTCTTAAAATGCCAATGGGGCTAGAAATGATGGATTTTCGAAATTCTTTTTTCCTCAAGATGAAGAGGAGGTGAAGGTGCCTCTAATGGTGGGCTTGAATCTTCCAATGGTGACCACCCACCGAAATGAAAGCTGAGTTTTTCGATTTTTGAAAGGAGGAGAATGTTCTCCTTTGCAAGGGGATTCTAGTGGTGTAATTTTTGTTGAGTTTGGAGAAGATTTGAGTACTCAAAGAGAGGAGAGAAGGTGAGTGTTGTGGGGGTTCCTCCAAATCGCCATAGCCAACGTAAGGAAGAGAATGGAGAAATAGAAGGAGGGGGAAGAAAATCGTGAGTGAGGGTGAGGGGGAGTGAGGAGAGAGAATCTCATTTGCTTTTTACTTAATTCTTTTGTCCTTTAGTGAGTTAGGAACAATAAAGAGAGGGGGAGGAGCTTATTTGATCGGCCCACTCACACCCATCCTACAGATTTTTAACTTTTATTTACAACAGTGGACACACTAAGTTTCTTTATTTGTATTCTCACCCCACAACTTCCCGGTTGTTACAGTTCTTACTAACCGGTACCCGTTTTCCGGAATTTTCCCGTTTCATTAATTTTATTGGTTCTAAAGCCCCACTAATATTTAGTAGTGACTATTTCGTTGACCAAAATTGTTACGAGTCTATTTGACCCGCTTAAAGTCGCGTTTTTCCGGTTTCCTCGAAAAACGCGCTTTAAGGTTCGTTTATGCTTTTAACCCATTTTAAAGGTCCGTTTTCTTCGGGATTTGTTCCCTCGTAGTTATTTAAGTGTAATTAAGCCTTTAAAAATATAATTAGCCTAATTAATCACTGTTTTAAATTTCGGGGTATTTCATACACAAACTCCACTCACAAAGCACTACATCACAATATAGTGCATAATTTAAATTGCATGGCACTTAGGCCCTTAAATGACATGGCTCTTAGGCCCTTAAGATGCATAAATCATAAACACTGAATTTCCACAATATATTTGCCTTTGACCTGCAAATACACTCAACAACACATATGCCTTTTACTAAGCTCTTGAGAACACTTTACTAAGTCATTCACCATTTGCTCTTTAGGTAGTTTTAACAAGCATTGTAAGCTCATTTCTCCTAAGGCATTTAAACAAAATTAGGTTAGTAGATTTACCTCTTTTCCAAACAACTTCTTTCTTGTTTCCTTTAAAAACCGGTAAGGTATTTGATTCTTTGACAAGTTCTAAACAATATACAAACATTATAATGAGTATTCAAGCTATAAGCTTCATCTCATTGTAAACCCTAATTTTACATTGTTTCAAAAACATTAATGTAGTTGTTTTACCTTGATCTTTGAAGAGAGTTTGAATATCTAACAAGAGAGGACTCCACCTAGTCCATGAAGAGTTGGAATGAAGCTAGAACAAGGTCACACAAAGAGCTCCTTCAATATGTATTTTCGGTCACAACAAAAACATGAAGGAAATGAAGTTTTTATTTTAGATTCCTTACCTAGAAGCAAAGGAGAGTAACAATATGTAAAAATACAAGCTCAAGCTCCTTCAATGGTGGAACTCCATGGCACCGAAATGGTGGTCTTGGAATTTTAAGAAGATAGAAATGAAGAGCTTGATGAGAGGAAGAGATTGGTGGTGTTTGTTTTTGATTTGGACAAGTGAGCTAGATTTTACAAGAGATCAAAGATGAGGTTTAATGGAGGTGGTGTGGTATTACCGTGGAAGAGAAGGAAGAAGAGAGGTTGAAGAGAGTGTGGAGCCGTGTGAACAAGGAAGGAAATGAGAGAATGAGATAGAATTACTTTTTTGAAGATATTTGTAGTAATAAAGTAAAAGTAAGTTTAATTAGTTTTCCTTATTTACTTAATATGTTAACAAGAGAGTGGTGAGTCACCACACTTAAGAAAACCGGCCCCCATTAGTATTTAGGGGTAATATAGTCTTTATTTGTCAATTTAATTACTTATACAAACATATGTCACAAAATAGTTTATAAAAATCACTATTCACAAAAACAAGGCACATAGAAGTGAAATTTTTGATTTCCCATTGATATAGCCATCCAAATGTGATATTATATAGTACACATATATATTTAAGAGTAATGATGGACATCTAGCCACTCAAAACTCATTTACAAGACAATTTTTCAAAAATGTGCTTTAAGACTCCTCAAAGCACATTTTGTGTTTAAACTTGTTTTCAAGCTTGGTTTTCTTTGGTAATTGGTTTAATATGTTCATTAGTGTATAAATGAGGTCTTGGTAAGTTCATTAGGTCTTAACCAAGTTTATCCCAAGCTTAGAGCACATTTTGGCTCTTATTGACTTTAAAGCACATTTTGTGTTTTCTTTTGTTTAAATTTGTTTAATAATGTTTCTAAGACTCTTTTTAGTCTTAATATACCATATTTAAGTGTTTAAACAATATATTAAGGTTTGGGGTATTTTAGGTTACTTATTCATATACACACCCATTCTCTTGGGCTACTTATTCATATACACACCCATTCTCTTGGGCTACTTATTCATATACACACCCATTCTCTTGGGCTACTCGTACTATACTCACCCACACTCTCGGGTTACTTATTCTCATTATCTCACCCACACTCTTGGGTAATTTATACTCATTATCTCACCCACACTCTTGGGTTACTCTGGGTCTAGCATGGTGGGAAGGTTCAACTAGCTCACGGAACTCTTTCTTAGTTCCTATCTCTTTTACTTAGGTCCAACTACTCTCGGACTACTCACATTCCCATACACTCCTCTCTCGGAGTTATTATAATATTATGTATATTAGTCTAGAAGCATCACTCTCGATGTTTCTAATGACTTTGGGAACATTACTTAAGTTCGGTTAATCTTAGGTTTTAAGAGTTACCCATGCATTTCACTTACTCATACTTTCGGTTATTTTCTTATATCGGGTAAAATCCTCATATAGGAGGTCGACCATGTCACAAGGGAGTTACTAATCCCTTAGGTCTCTTTTACCATCTTTACTAGTTCACATCTTCGAACTATCTTTAATTCTCTTGAAGGAGGTTCACTTATCTTTCCACTCTCATTTGTTTCGTGGATTGTGTCATTATGGTTTACTAACCGTTATCGGGTAATTACTCATCCCGCACATCTCCTCACATTCTAGGGAGTTCATATGCTTGCGTTATCGTTATACTTTAATGGATAGTTTGTGTGTTTGCTCGTTTTCGTTATCTTAAGCATCGACCCGATCTATGGGTCTCTAGCCTAACATTACTCACTACGAGTCGGTCCATACACTATGTTAGACCACACCGGCATACAAGTATGTTAGCTCATTCAACATACAACAAGGCATACATAATCAAACAATGGATTATTTTCATGCTTTAATCTTGATTAAGCCAGCACACAAACACACAAATCAACGTAACTCGGTTAGCACGCGGAGGATGAGAAAATCATACCTTTCACCATGGATATACTTTACCGGGTCACCACTCGTTCCTCGGTTCACACTTGTTCCACTGATAACATTCAAATGTTTTTATTAACATCAAAGTGCTACGGTATGTAAAACTATTACTCCCGTACTTAACCCTGTTATCCCATTTAACTTAGTTTTACTCATGTGTTCTTAAACTCACAACTTTCTCATACACTTATCAAACTTGTTTACACTCTTTATGACCTTTAAACATCATTAATCAGGTCATAATTACCTTATACTGTCATTTCCCAACATTACCCATCCTTAATTAAGCTTTAAAATAGTTTTGTACAATTTTTGGGGTGGTCCGGGTTTGTGTCCGGGGATACAAACCCGGACGAATACTGGAATGTGCTCTCGGGTGACTTTTATGTGTGGTCCGGGTTTAGGGGTGGGTATACAAATCCGGACCATACCTGTGTAAACCTCTCGGGTGGAATTTTGGGGTGGTCCGGGTTTATGTCCTGGGTTACAAACCCGGACCACTTCAGTTTTACAAGTTTCTGTCGTGTTTTGACACTGGTCCGGGTTTCTGTCCTAGTTTACAGACCCGGACCACTTGCAGGTTTCAATAATAAGTATGTTTTTGCTTTTGTTTCAACTCCAAACTTATACCCAACCTCTTCCTAATCATTCCACATGTAGTCCAACATATTTTAACACCTTAATCAAGCTCTTAACCTCCTTAAACCATGGACAAAACTTATCACTTAATTCATGCACAACTACACCATTTCCACCCTCTCTGTTACACTGATGCACAACAGCACCTCTAGCTTCTTTGTTTCTGTAGTAGTTTTTCCAATCCTTTCTTTCCTTCCATTCCAACTCCACGCATCCATACACTCAAGCCCATACATTGCTAGGCAAATTTTGACAAGGTTTGTCTACATTCCTAAGCATTCTCCACACTACAACAGCCACCAAGATCAGTTTTTCATCCCTGTTATTACAACATTAAAACCACTGCTACATCATGCTAAGTTCCCCTCTGTTACCACCTATGTACCAGTTAGCCTCAAGGCTTACTAACCACACTTAAACATCATTAAAACAACTCCATTCATCATCCAAATTGTAGTATCTTAACTACACTAAAACAATGTCATTTACTCACATTTAAAAATCTGTTTTACAGAGAACAAAACCAACTTAAGGTAAACCATTACCTTGCTAGTTTTTCTGTTTTCTTTTCTCTTCTTCCTCCTTTCCTCGTTCTCTCTTCCTCTTCATGTTTTCTCACAAACCAATGGAGTTTGGATTGCTAGCTACAATCACATTCCATTCCGTACCAAACAAGCTAATTAATTCACCGATCCCACACTAAACTAGAATTTTTCAAGAGCTAGTTTAGGGCTTAGTTTGGAGTTTACCTTCAAGTATACCAATGGAGAGTTTGGCAACCAAACGTGTAGATTTCCAGCTCCTCAAAAGACCAAGGAAACCGGCTGGAAAAATTGAAGAAGAGTTCACGTGGGAATTCAATTTTTTTGCAAGAGTAAGCTAGTAAAATGGGGCTTTTGTTTTCCTTTTTACCTTGAAGTATTAAGGAGAAGAAGGAGACTCAAAAACACCTCTTCAAGCTTCATCAGAGGCTACGGTCATGGAAATGAAAATGAGGGTTTTAAGTTTTTGAAGGGTGGAAAATGTTGCCCTGAACAAGGGGAATCCAACGGTAAAATTTTTATGTGATTTGGTGAAGTATTGAGCAAGATAATGAAGGGACAAGATGGAGGCTGTGTGCTCTCTTTGAAATCGTCGATGGCTTACAGAGGAGGAAGAAGGAGATAAGCAGAGGGCTGGGCTACGCGAGAATAAGGAAAGAGGGGAGGTGAGAGGGTAAATATCACTTTTACACTATTCACTCCCTTACTTTATTTTTTTGTCCTCTTGTGACTTAATAAGCTAACAAGCCAATTAAATGTGTTTGTATGCTAATTAAAATCGGCCCCACAAAAAATACAAGCTGGGAGCGTTTTTCATTTTTTTACAGCAAACGCTCGTTAATTTACCCGGTTTAGCACTATTCACTAACCGGGCCCGTTTTTCAGATTTTTCTCTTTTCTTTATTTTAAATGGTTATTAAGCTTCCATTAATATTTGTTTATAGTTATTTAATCAACTATAATTTTTATGGGTCTGTTTGACCACTTAAAGTCACGTTTTTGGGTTTTCTCGAAAAACGTGCTTTTAAACTCCATTAGTATTTTTAATCCATTATTTGGATCCGATTTCTTCGGGAATTATTCCCGTATACTAATTAGGCCTAACTAAGCCTTAGGAATTTATCTCGGACCCTCTCGAGATCATATATATCTCTTATATTCATTTAACGCGCATTTTATCGTTTTTCGCGTTTTACGCATTTTCTCTTTTCTTTTGGTTTTATTCTCTTTACCCATACTCTTTAGGCACCATTAGGCCATTAATAATCATATTAGAGTAATTTAATCACCATTTTTAGATCCGGGGTATTAAAACTGCGCAACAAACGACTATAAGTACAGGAAATGGAACCACACTACTTGCGACCGTCTGCTTAACTTGAACTATGGGGAGTATTCTTTCTCTCATTATAACTTATACGATTCAAATACTCTCTGTCGTTCGAGTTAATGCACTTTATTCTGTGGTTGTACATGCCAGTGAAAATTTAGCAACTTTTACTCTGCACAACACGCCTACTGTCTGTGACTCATGAGGAATATCTCGACCCCTGCAAAACTTCAAGTGTGAGGAAGAACATCTTCCTCCATCTTTAACACCAGGGGAGTCTCAGTTCCTAATTTACCTTCTTAATGTTCCACCTTTGTTGCGTTGAGGGTTAATTATTGCATATACATCTATTATGAGTCTAGCATGTTTTGATAGCTCTTTTCATTGTTTTTCTTCTATGACCAATGAGGACATTGCTCCTCTTAAGTGTGAGGAAGGAAAGACCTTTCCCTGAAAACATGCTAGTTGTTCTTTAATACCACACTTGCTTTTTGCTGCTCTAATACCTGTGCACACCGAGTGAAATTAAACCAAGTGAAAACCGTAAGAATCTTTTTGCTTGATGAGGTTTTTATAAGTAATTTAATTAAAAAAAAATACTCTCTTTTCACTAAAATATGGTAGATTGGCTAGTTGTGGTAACTAGATTATTTTAGCTTGGGATCTTGGAAATGAAGTGAATGTTTGGAATAAAAAGAATAAGGCAAGGTACTCCACTGATCAAAATTTTTTTTCATAACAATAGCATACCTCGTCTATCCGGTTATTAAGTCTTAAGGGTGCCTTAACACCTATCTACCTAAGGTCTCGGGATCTGGGATAGTTGGCCCAACACCGTTACAAGGATAGGGAGAAAAGTCTGGGTTACGGAATAACTCTGCAATTCACAATTATTCGTTTGTTTTGTATATAGTTCTTGAAAGAAGAATGTTTTTGCATGTGAAAGAAAAGTTTATTGCAGTTTAATTTTTGTTTTTGATCACGAGTACGTGGTGTTGAAAGGTATTGCGGAATAAGGCATTACTTCACACCTCTTGTCATCCAAAGGTTAGAGGAATGAAAATTGGTGGAAAGTCCCAAGCTAAGTTAACTTGTTTTCTACAATCTAGTTTCTCTATGCTTTTACAAAATTCGTCTTGCTTCACTGTTTGTCAAAACCTACCTCTAGAGAGCAAGATTATTCTTTCATTTAACACTTTGTTTGATTTCGCCCTGCACTTGTTTAATTCTGAGATTATTTGACGGTTTTAGAGATATTCTTATTCCTATTTTGCTTGAGGACAAGCAAAAGCTTAAGTGTGAGGAAGTTGATAAGTGTGAAACATATAGGCTTTTTAGAGTTTAAATACCTTATAATTTGTAACAATTCAGGCAATGTTTCCCACTTATTATGTGTTTTTTTCCTAAGATTGATGTTTTGATAAGAACTGATGTATTTTATATGCTAAATATAGGAAAAACCCAGGAAATGAAGATTTTACATCATAAGGATTACAACACAACAAACGGGGAACAAATCAGGAGAAGAGACACAAAAATTGGTCATGTCCGGATCTGTTTGGCCGGACGCAAATCCGGACGTCTCATGTCCGGATCTGTTTGGCCGAACTCAAACCCGGACGTGACCTAAAATCCAGATTCAAGAGTTCTATGTCATGTCCGGATCCGGACAACGATCCGGACACAACCCGAGTTTCAGATCCAAAATCGTTGTCTCACGTCCGGATCCGGACACAGATCCGGACGTCACACAGAACTGAAAAATAAAAACGCATCACGCGGATAATTACGCTTTCGGCGCAGTTATCCGCCGAGCGGTGCATTAGCCATACCTCGACATTAATTAACATAGCACCATGCTCAATCAATGCTCAATCAAATTACCCGTTCACCGCATACGCCAAACTCACCACTAACCTTTGTTTTTCCTCTAATCCTATATAAACCCAGCTTCAGCCCTCATTCCAATTCGTCCCAGACTTCAGAGTCTAACTCCATCTCTCCCTCTCTGTTAACCCTCTCATTCACGTACATCCATCTCCATTCATCAAACTCCTCCATACTCTGCATCTTTCACTCACATTCCATCTTCATTCCATTGCCATTCGCTAAACTTTCTCCGCAAACCTTCGCTTTCACCATACACACAATCCACATCCCTTCACCAGATTTTAGCCGTGTCCGGATCACGTCCGGATCCTGACTCACCCAAAGTCACCACGTCCGGATCGCGTCCGACCCGACGTAGCCGGACATCTCACGTCCGGATCTTCGTCCGACCCAATTGATCCGGACACATCACAAATCTCACCAAAATTTCCACTTTCACCCCATTTCACCAGATTCACCCCATTGTCACCAAGACCAACCTCCAAACCAGCATAGCGCAAGGACAAAGGACAGAGCGAGCAAGAAGATCTTCGTAACAGATGATTTCTCTCAACTCTCTCTTATTTATGATTATAATCGCTATGTCTAGCTAAGAGGATATACTCTAGGGGAAGGGATGTTGTAATTAGTTAAACTCTGTATTATTTTATTGCTTTATTGAGACTATTTGGATTGTTCAGGTTAATGCTTTTTAAGTGCTTTTAATAAACGTCATGAATTTATTATCAGCCCTCGAATCATGTTATGATCAGATAAGGTGATTAGCATTGACGGTCCTATTAACCTGTTACCTATGATAATTGCAATCGGATAGTTACATTAGTCACTAGGAGCTTTAGTCCGGACCAAACCAGACTAGTAATTCTGTGCAATAAAACCATCTAGATATACTTGCTAGGTCTAGACTAGAACTGCGTGCCCTGTCTAGATGAGATATCTAGAATTAAGACTTAATACAAAATAGATAATTGAGAATTACAAGCCGATCCAAGTCTCCGCTTAAGCAGTAGAATATGCAGAACCTACCTAGTGAAACAACTCCCTGAACCTAGAGTACCGTTCACATTCCCACACCTATCACTTTAATTTATCTACTATTAATTTCTGTTATCTATTTAGAACCAAAATCAAAACAAACCCCCTTTAAGTTACCATTGCCTAAGGCTAGACGTAATACATCAAGTCTCGTGGATTGACCCTGGTCGCTTCATAAATTGCTATACTAATACGACCAGGATTTTTGCAACCTGACGATCTATTGAACTGTTAATTGTAGGATTATTTCTAGGCTTTTAATACATAAAACAAATCGTTTGCAGAATGGCGGAGCATGGGTAGTGTATGTTGTGTTAGGTATAACGTTAGTAAAGTGAGACCGAACTTGTTATCGGCAACAGTTTGTAAATTACTCGGTACAGTTGTAATGTAAATATAATTGACTCGGTTTAGTTATGAAATGAAATTGTAAAGGTAGTGCTCGGTAATCTAGTCCATCAGACCGGTATATTGTGTAAGTATTATCCTTGTTAACCACGTGGGTGGCTAACGGCGTGTAAACACCACCCCTTTTGATTAGTGTTTATGATGTAATTTCCGCTACGATTAATGGTTAAGTGTGGAGTTATAGTTGGGGTGTTACAAAAAGTGGTATCAGAGCGAAGTATCGCTCTGATGACTGGAGATACCGAGCTAAGAAGTACCGAGTTAGGAGTTTAAGACTTTGGGTTAAGGGTTGAGTGATAGCATGAGAGATACGCTAGCTAGACATTCCTCGTGTCTACGGTATACCTACAACATCCATACCGCCCTTCACAACCCCCACTTTATAACTCGGGGAAGAACACCAGAGAGATGAAAGTCCTCTCATACTCGAGAAACCCGATCTAGCTGCTGTAAAGTATTACTACAAGAACCAAAACATGTCATACGGTAGATTCCAAGAAGTGGGAATCCCGGAGACGGTTCCCGTTTTAACAATTTTACCCACACTTAATAGCAGAGGACTGAGACCATATATGTAGGGAACCAAAATTTCTGGCAACCTTGGTCGACATGCCTAGCAGTTGAGGGAGCCCACCCCGGCCAACAAGAAGGAAAGTACTAACTGTACGAAGAAGCGAAAAATGGAGAAGTAATAGAACCCGAGACACATGTCTATGGACCCACAATTGTTATACAATACCGACAACGGTATAGTAACCGACTAAGGAACTAGTCAAGGTTGGATGATTCCAAACCTACAATGCTAAGAGGTTGTAATACCTGATTATCATAGTTTAGACAACTGTGGGAGTATTAGTGAAAAACTACTCAATAGGGCTACGAAGTAGTACCTAAACAAGATTCAAGTCTCGGTAACCATGGCAAATGCGTGGGGACGAACATTAAGGAAGAACACAGAATTAAGTGAATGGAGAGTCACCCTTGTTAACGAATACAATGTCAAAACCAATGAGAGTCGCTCGGAAGATTTATTATCAAGACTGTAAGATCAAGGAAGAGCCATCAAGGCTACCGAATACAGTAATGATGGAAGTAGTACCGCAACCAGTATGTGTTGAACCGATAGCCAGCCTGCAAGGCGTACTTACCATGACAAGTGCTACTATAACGGGGCTATTTGGGAAAATTTTTAATGACTATGAAGTGCTTAGTAAAGTACCAAGAAGGCGAGTGAAACAATTATAGGACCACCAGTCCTAAGAGTGTGAAGCACGAACCTTGGAAGGGCCTAACGGCCTAACCATTGTAGTTAGAATATAGCAGTCAGCGAGAAGCTAGACTCGATCAAGGCGAGAAGACATTCTAAATACCATGAAGAATTTCTTTTAAATCTACCTCTTCTTCTAAACTCAGATTATTTCAAACCGTTTTCACACCAAAATTGTCTTCCAAACTCATATTTATTTCAAACCTTCTTTTAAGCCCAAATTTCTCTCAAACTTCCGATTTCCTTTAAACCAAAATCAGAAGACCTACATCGGCCTCAGCGCCACACAGTAGGTAAGTTGTGCCCAGTTCACATTCGAACAACCTGTCGACAATTGAACAACCCGAGGGTATTAACCCGAGGGAAGGAATCAAGTTTGTACTAAATACAAACAGTGGACAAATTTTCCTTGATTAAGTTCGGGAAGCACCTAACTTGCATTGTCATAGGACGATATAAGAGGAGTTGACAACAGAATAATCCAATAGGGTGTGACGAACAATACGAGTGTACAAAATGAAATGTGGGACGACCGCACTCCGAAAGAGTTTGCGGGCCTGACAGACTTATTTATAAGCACTGCTGGAAAAAAAAATAAACAACGCTTAAATTTGGCATTTAAGAACGTTTATTAGCGTTGTTTATTCGAGCGACGCAAATGCTAAAACGTTTTAAATGACGCTTTCAAAGCGTTCCTTATACTATCTTCAAAGAACGCTTATTTTCAAAGCGTTCTTTATAATGCGAGAACGATGGGAACATAAAAAACGCTTTATCCTAGGAAGCGTTCTTTATGCTCAGTCAAAAACAATGCTTATCACATATAAGCGTTTCTTATGATGGTTGGCGGGAGAGTTTAAAAGAACGCTTATATGCATAAGCGTTCTATATTATATATATATATATATATATATATATTTCAGAAATCTCTGTTCCAACAAATGCTACAGATCGATATCATCACATCACAGATCAATTAATGCATTGTTGCATTTTCAACACAACAGAAGCCATCACAACGACTGTAAAAAAGAAATTAAAATCTCTACCAATTTTTTTGATTAATACCTTGAGATTCCTCTTCATTCCGAAATCAGATTACATCCCTATCAAAAGTACAAGATATCTTGTAGGGAATGTTTTCTCCTACCCAACATTGAAAAAAACTGAACTATTATACATAAAGGAAATCAGAAGGACTGTAAAATTAAGATCTGAAACATTTAAGCTAATCTTACTAATCTCACAGAGTTTAGCAACATAAAACAGTTGCTCCTAGCAATCTGAGATACAAGTTCTCAGCGATCCATCTTCAATCTTCTTGAAGAAAACAAAAAGTTCTTGATTACCGACATCTAGTTCCATCCATGAAAATCCATTCTCTATCGCCCAATTCATAGCAAACACCAGTCCTTGGATCTCAGCTCCAAGCATCGAACATGAAGGTTTCAAGATTTTGTTAAAGCCATCAGAAGGTTGCCTTCTGAATTTCTGATTGAACCAGCCACAATCAAGGCCTGACCTCTTCTACTCTTCACTCCACTATTAACTTTAATATGTCCTGCATAGGAACAAACCATGAGTCATGAACAGATTAGCATCTCCACTATTTTCCTTATACAGATTCCAAGCTTTAACAAAAGCATGATTATTTTCTATTACATCCATCCAAGAGAATTGCATGCTCAGCCATATTAATTAACAAAGAATGCCAGTATTAGTACCATAAACACATGCAGACAAAATTTGATTACAGTAAATCCAAACACAAATGGAAGCTACTAAGTACTTATGTTGTAATTAAAGCAATCTGTAGAACTTTGATAATGCAGGAAACGTGTACTTGACATATATAATGCAACAGACTACATTTTTGTAGATGCAAATTGGTTGATCAGTCAGGCATCTTCCAGTATTGCTTTCGTCCAGTAAGCGCACATGTGCTCCTTGACAAAATCTTGATCACCAGCTGAATAAGTACCTCCTTGGTTTTCAAAGAACCGAATAAGCTGCACGCAAGAATTATAAAAGCAATTAAGTACACCATTTAAACTTATCCAACCATGCAGAAACAGTTAAATTACCAATTCAAACACAAAACTTATAACACATACTCCAGATTCATCACTGATTTTGTCGATGTGGGACACGATGTCCAACATGTATCGCATCACAAATAACCGCAACTGCTGCTATCCGGTTGCCTGGGACACTATTTTCAATAAAATTATAATATTATATATACACATTAATATATACAAAATATATTAAGTATATATGCATATGAGTAAATAGAATATTTTTTACCTTTTTAATATACTGTATATCCAAAGGAAAAATCATCTGATTGGCATTGAGCATACCTTCTCTAAAACCACTGAAATTAATTAAAACAAGCATTAATTTAAGTGACAAGTCATCAAAAAAGGTATAAAATTTTATTTTTGAAATGAAAATATGCACAATTTACTTACTTTGTCAGTAGAACAGAAATGGCGATGTTTCTCTTAATTCCACCAATAGGGTCAATCACTATACAGGATGATGAGTAAGTACACACCACTAACAACAACCAATGATTGCTACAAGTTTGAAACAACAACAAATCAACTTCACCTTCGATATATATATGAGTTAACATAAAACAAGACAAAAGCATAAGGTGGTCAAGCACGCTTACATCTGATGATATGGTATGAGCACAAATTTGCTATTCCTCTTTACCACCGCAATTATGCCATTGCGCATATGGATCTGACACGCAGCACCGTCTCTCATAGCTTCCTCAGAAGACATGATTTGTGGACATAGGAAGGTGATCATATTGTCCAGTTTCTTTGCCACCAGCCTCGATAGTAAGGGCCTTTGATGACAAATGCATTAAATTAAAATTATATATACATAAAACTTACTATTAACTTTGAAAGTGAAAAAATGTGATACTTACAAGCAGTAGGATTGAATCACCGAGATGTTCAGCATATCACCAAGCAGCAGCTCCTTGACATCGCTAATACTGATCAGCAACTCCTGTGGTTCTCTGCTGTGGAACAAAGACGGCGGAACCCTAAGGATGAACTCAATGAAATCATCACCCTTCCCGAGTATCATGTCATCATATAAGATCTGCTGACGCTTTCCTAGTGTTTTCACTAAATTTTGGGTAAGAATGAAATCGCGTCGAAGTGGACTGATGTAGTGACCATGCTGCTGACCCGATGGTCCCTTTCCTTTCGACGCACTGACTGCCTTACCTTTGCCAGCAATAGTAACAGGTGTCTAAGAAATGACAAGTTAGCATATATACGTTAGAAAACTATATTCTCCCAAAACTGCATTTATATGAAATGGAAATTAGTAAACAAATTTATATAAGTTGTTTTGCTTACCCTACTATTAGATAATTCCACCAGATTGCAAGGCCATGGTACTTGTGAGCCACGTGCTTCAATGATAGTTCTCCAATCATTCCACTCTATCGGTAGTGGAATGTGATCACAGCCTTGACAGACACTGTCGACCATCACACGAACGTACCAGGCCGGCACTCGGTTAAAATGACACAGTGACGCCGAATCAGTCTGTAGAATTGTGCCTACTACAATCACAAAGGTGCCATGTTCATTGATCTGCAGAAGACGACACTTTTTGGTTTCCTAATAAACGAACACAAACAATTAGATTCATACATTACAACATGCATGCTTTTGATTAATTTAAAAAATAAATAACGACAAAGCACTAAAATTCACACATGCACACCTGAAGCTTGGCATATGGGAATGGGTCAGAAGGTGCAGGTACAGTGTAAGAAACTGAAACCTGAGATGGTACAGGGGTGGAAGTAGGTGCAGGGGTAGAAGCAAGTGCAGGGGTGGAAGCAGGTGCTAGGATAGAAGCAGGTGCAGGGGTGGAAACGGGTGCAGGGGCGGCATACACTAATGAGCTAGAAGATTGATGCCCCTGACTCAGCAGTTCCATCAATCTTGCTTCCATTTGTTGCATCTGCTGCTGCAAATCAGATTGGAATTGTTGTGACAACTTCCTTTCGATCTCCTTGATTTCTTCCTCTCTCCCGATCCGCTGGGAGCGAGGAAAAACATCTCTCTGACGCACTACGTATCCAAATCCTCGAACTCTCCCAGGGTAATCCTTCTTGCCAAGCGCTTTGTTCAACGGATCCTCCTGAGTATGAGGCTGGCCAAGAAACAAATCAACACCCTCTGCAGTCTTGTACACGCAAAAAAAAACATGTAAATTATGAATTAGATCAAATAAATAAAACACACATAAATTGTAAGAATAATTTATAAACTATTAAATATTACTCAGGGCACTCACAATTTTTGCAGCTAAGTCTGCAGTCTCCTTCCATGGATAATACATTTCACCGTCCTTCTCTAATTGGCGGCCAAGCATGTATGCTTGTGCCTGATTCACCTCATCCGGACTTTGAATCGGCTCAATTGTGCCGTCCTCACGCACACGCTTCAATAACCCCTTTTCAATCTAGCCTGGTATACGCCCCGCGTACCCAGCTCGGCCCATGTAGTGTGGGTTCTGATCTTTCAAGCGATTCTGTCGGGCTTTTTCCTGAACTGCTTGTGGAAAGAATTAATACAATTCATTTTATTAACTTTATCCTGTTACATTAACATCATAAACTTAAAAGTTAATCTATGAAAACAATTACGTACCCTGAACTCAGGGGTGATATGTGCTTCATAGAACTCCTTCCAATCCTCCTCAGTGATCATGCCAGCGTACAGCACATAGGGAGGCACCCGCTTCGGGTTGTTCGTATTGATCCAACCAGCCACCAGGCTATTTTTGAACGCTCGCATACGCAAAGCAGTGACATCACTTTATCATATGCTTCATCCGGGATCTGGTACTTCTTCTTCAAGCTCATCCACATGATCTTCTTTATTTCCGGATCTTGGTTCTTCCAGTTTTTATTGATACAACAATGGGTCTTAACCAATCGACCCATGGCGCTGGCAAACTTCTGCTTTTTCTCACCAGTGGGTCTAAGATACCTGTAATATATACAGTATATACGTTAGTCATACGTACGAAATATATATAGTACTACATATAAATGTATAAATATCAATATATATGTGAAAAAATAAAACAAAATAACATATAGGTGTAACATATACCTATCCCACACCAAATCAATCATGCCACTCTCCTTCTTCTCATTTAGACCACGTGACGATCCTCGTGTCTTTCGTGGAGGGAGATGAGAGGTTGTAGGAGGGTCCTGAGAGGTCGTAGGAGCATCAGCGGCATCGACGATCTGTGTACGCTCCGATAACTGCATCTCTAAATCTATCTCCATCTCCATCTCCACATCACACTGTATGAGCATCTCATGATCGTCGGCATCCATAATCTGCACAATATCATTACATAATATATATATTAGTCATTGTCATAAATAGAGTCATAAACAAATATAAATTGTACACACATGTGTTAAGCATTCACTTTTCTTTTATGCCAGACTTACTTTTTGTTCATTTTTCCACCCACAACCCTTCTCCATGATCTGATCTTGTGCACTGAAAGTTGGTCACATTATCAACTTCCATTGGCATTTGGAGGGGAACATCTTCCATTTCACAGTCATAATCTTCCTCGTTCATAACACCATCAACACCAACTATCTGTCGCTTACTTTGCAATACAACTGACCATCTGGGATTAGATTGATCACGGCAGTAGAACACTTGTCTAGCTTTATAAGCAACTATAAACGGTTCTTCTGTGTATGTCAATGCGTTTAGGTCAACCAAACTTCATACTGTGTTCCTCCTGACGGTAACTGCGCCTGTTGTCCACCCATTTGCATTTAAAGACACAAGTCTCGTAACCGGTGTAGTTAAGGATCCAAATCTCCTAAATCACACCGTAATACTCTTTCCTCATTGTCACTCCCTTACTACCTGCATCTTGATATATTTCCTGTGAATCAGTTAGATGAACACCACTATTTTGATTTGTTGACTTACGATCTTGGCGTTCAGTATAAAAAGAGAACCCATTCACATCGAAACCCTCGTACGATAAAACATCAAGATTCGGACCGAGCGCTAATAGCTTAACCATTTCAGTTACATTGCCTGGATCTTCATGCATAACTTTTTCTTTAAACCATGTAACGAATGTAGCATTCTGCTCCTTCTTTAATCTCACTTGACTCATCGACGGATGTTGTGCTCTGAGAGCGCTTAAGTGTGATACGAAGTGTGGTTTAACATCTTCAACATGGCTCAACACGGTTAGATGCGCTTTACACAATGCAGTAAAATCAGGCCTCACAATTTTTTCCCGATTGTACCTACACCCTATAACTTGCCGTCATGTCTTGATCTCGAAAGTCCTATGTGGTCCACGCCTTCTAAGTAGTGGGTGCAAAAGTCAATCACTTCCTTAGTTACATATCCTTCAACAATGCTTCCCTCTGGACGTCTACGGTTTTTCATTTTTTTTGTAAGCACACCCATGTATCTTTCGAATGGATACATATACCTGAGATATAATGGGCCACACTCCTTGATCTCCCTTACTAAATGAACAAGCAGATGCACCATAATATCAAAAAATGAAGGTGGAAAATACATCTCCAACTGGCACATAGTGACAATTAGTTCAGCCTGCAACTTGTCCAGTGTCTGCACATCTGGAACTTTGGCAGAAACTCCATTAAAAAACACGGACAAATTTGTAATGGTTTTCCTGACATCATGTGGGAGAATCCCACGAATTGCATGGGAAGCAAATGTTGCATCAAAACATGGTAGTTGTGAGATTTCATCCCTACTAACTTGAGTTAGACATGGACACCCAACTTCTTACGTTGGAAGAGTACCCTGATGGTACTTTGATGTCAGAAAGGGCACTGCAGAAACTCTTTTTCTCCCTTTGGATAGAGTGTGACATGCGGGAGGCAGGAAGATACGTGTTCCTCTTTGTTGGGGTTGGAGCTCTATTCGTATGCCCAACTCTACTAAATCTTTTCTCCCCTTTAAATGATCTTTTGTTTTCCCTTTAATGTTTAGCAACGTTCCACCAAGACTTTCACCCACATTTTTCTCCACGTGCATGGCATCAATACAATGCCTTACTTGCAAATGTTGCCAATACTCAAGATCAAAAAATATCGACCTTTTCTTCCAAACACTCTTCTATATAGCTTTAGTTGGAGGACCAAAGTTGTTCACAATATCTTTCACCTGGTTATAAACATCGACACCTGATAAAGGTTGCCGAGCTACAGCATGATCAGTCATCCCGTCAAATTCATCTGTCATCTTTCGGTACTTATGATGTCTTGGAAGGAATTTTCGATGACCCATGTACACATTTTTTCCACTATATTTCAATCGGATATTGCAAGTGTTATCACCGCAAACAGGACACGCTAATGCTCCTTTGATTGTATATCCAGATAGGTTTCCGTATGCTGGAAAGTCGTTTATTGTACAAAATAGCATAGCACGCAGTGTGAAGTTTTCCTTTGCATAAGAATCATATACTGTTGTTCCCGTATTCCATAAGAGTTTCAAGTCATCAATAAGCGGCTACAGAAACACATCAATATTATTCCCGGCTGTTTTGGACCGGATATCAACATTGATAGAATAATATGCCTAGGTTTCATGCACAACCATGGTGGGAGGTTGTATACAGTCAACAGAAAAGGCCAAGTACTGTGTACACTACTCAAAGTGCCGTACGGGTTCATTCCATCCGTGCATAAGCCAAGTCTTAAATTTATTGATTCACCAAACTCAGGAAATATTCTGTCAATGTTTCTCCATTGCGGTGAATCAGCAGGATGTCTTAATTTACCATCGTCCACCATATGTGTTGTATGCCACCTAAGGTTTTCAGCATCCTTCGGAACAGCAAATAACTGCCTAAACCTTGGGATTATTGGAAATACCATAACACCTTCGTTGGGGAACGAACCTTTGGCTTGTTGTCGTCTTGATTATCTTTCTTTACATAACGTGATTCACCACATTTAGGACAACAATCATGTAGCTCATACTCCTTCCAGAACAAGATACACCCCGATGGACAAGCATGTATTTTTTGTACTCCATACCCATTGGACACATTAACTTCTTCGCTCATAAGTAGTTGTAGGCATGACATTGTCCGCTGGTAGTATCTCCTTAATAATTTGCAATAGTTCCGTGAAACTTACATCGCTCCATCCGTGTTTCGATTTGACATTAAATAGTTTCAGCGTCGCACTTAATTTGTTCAATGCCAGTGCATCACATCCAGCGTACAGTGGTTCATTACATGAATGCATAAATTCACTAGTGGAAAAAATGTTTTTAATGACGGTTATTTTGCCTATATACCACGGTTCCAAACCGTGGTTAATACTCGCGTCGTATATTCAAAAATGACTATAAACCACGGTTAAAAACCGTCGTTTAAAATTGAGGTTATAAACCACGGTTTGTTTTGACCGTCATTTAAGACCCCTTCTCCCGTGAGATCATTGACTTTATACCACGGTTAAAAGCCCGGACCGTGGTATAAAGTGAGTATTAATGACGGTTATTGTGTAAAACCGTGGTATATAATTTATAAAATCAACAAATAAACCACGGTTATTCATAAAACCGTGGTTTATAGTTTTTTTTTTCTAAAATCGCCGGCGATTTAGCGCCGCCTTCAATCGCCGTGTTCATCGGCGAGCATGTGTTCCTTGTTCAAGGCGCAGAGCATGAAGAAGAGCCGCAGAGCATTTGTTCGACGGCGAGCATGTGTTCCTTCTTCAAGGCGCAGAGCATGTGTTCCTTGTTCGCAAAAATTACCGTGAAGAGGAGGCGCGGAGCATGAAGAAGAGCCGCAGAGCATTTGTTCCTTGTTCGCAAAAATTAATTACCGTGAAGAAGAGGCGCAGAGCGTGAAGAAGAGGCGCAGAGCATGAAGAAGAGGCGCAGAGCATGAAGAAGAGGCGTAGAGCATGAAGAAGAGGGATGGAGTTGCCGGTGGGTTGCAAAAAAAAGGAGTTGAAGAGAAGAAGAGTTGAGGCAAGCTAGAGAGGATGTTCGACTTGTTCGACAGTGTTGGTTGTAAACAGGGAGAAATATATCTAATAGAAGAAAGAGAAAAACCCGCGTTAATTTTTGCCGAAAATTTGAATTCCCGCTTAGACTATATACCACGGTTCTACCAAGAAACCGTCATTTAAAGTTGTTTAAACATGACTAAAAATGACGGTTGTCACAAAACCGTGGTTTAAAATACCACGCGTCAAAGTATATATGACGGTTCCACCCAAAACCGTGGTATATAATACAACACGTCAAACTATATATGACGGTTCCGTCAGAACCGTGGTATAAAATGCATCACGTCACGCTATATACGACGGTTCTGCGTGGAACCGTGGTATAAAATCTCCCGTCGACACTTTATGTGACGGTTATGATAATAACCGTGGTATAAAGTTTTTGAATGACGGTTACATGATTAACCATGGTTTAAAGTGCGTCATTTAAAATCTTTTTTCTACTAGTGAAAGTTTTCATGTGTACTCGGTTTGTTGGTAAAGTATTGTTCTACATCTTCCAATAGTGTGTCAAGGTTCGCATCTTCTGTGATCTCGTCATTAATCGTGCAGTAGTCATCATCCCCAAAGTTTTCTGTGTCATCCCCAAAGTTTTCAATGCGCTTCGTTGTTCTACTGAAGCTTCTGCATAGTCAAACACATCCACTGCATGCTGACCATGCCATAATGCTATGTCTTCGTAATCTTCTGTAAACCCACGTCGAATCAAATGGTCCTTAATTTTCTCAATATCTCTATACTTGAAGTTGTTTTTACAGTCGATGCATGGACACAAAATATACCCCTTATTCCTCGGTTGAAGATTGTTGACTAGGATGTTACAGAACCTATCGACCCCTTGTAGGTAATCGTTGTCAAGTCTGTCATTGTACATCTTTGAACGCTCCATCTCTTTCTGTGAGATCGATGTATTACTTTACAGCTGATCGATATCGTTCATATGTTGGCAGATATTAGTCCAGTTACTTTTACAAATTTTACAACCTAAACCCATCCAATCACGTTCAATCTCACACGCGAACAAGTTTATAAAAAACAATTCATTGAAAATTACGACAGCATTTCCCTTCTGTTCTTCTAGTGTATATATGAATGTATACACTCGAAGAACAAAAGGAAAAGGCTACCGAATTTATAAATGAACTGTTTTTCATAAACTTGTTCGCTACCTAGAAGGTGAGATCAAACGTGATTGGACAGTCCCGACGGGGACTGTCCAAGATATACCTCTAGTAGGTATATCTCGGACGGGTGACTATGTTCGAGTATATTTATTAGCTATTCAGAGAAACACTATATAAACAATTAAGAAGTTATTAGAGAAAAATTATAAACTAACCTAATATGATGAGTAGTCTGCTTAGTCTTGATGTGAAGAACCTAGACTTCAATCAACCAGCCTGAATCAGGCGTGTGACAATGAAATTACGTACTAACAATGCCTACACAAGATAGTTTGTACACAACAATAATTACATTACGAATCCAATAATTCAATAGTTTGACAAAATTTTCTGCAAAATCCGACAGTATCCCCCCTAAAAATACAGGGTTTCACCACAATATATAGAGCATGTACAAGAGGCGGCAGTTTGGTTTGCAAAATTAATCCTACACACTTAATCCTAATAAACACAATAATCTCAAACAGAGCATGTATGTTCATGATCGACAGTTTGCATGGACACCACCAGCATAGTATATAAAAAAAATCATTAGTCAGGGCATCAGGCGACAGTTTAATTGGTTTGCAAAATTAATTAATATTTCCTAAACACTTAATTAATCCTAATATTTTATGATCACGTGATTAATCCCAACCACAACATGTTTTATATGTTATGATCGATCAGTTAATTTGGATAGCAAAATTACCTCCAGTAGAATCAGGAAAAGAGGCGATAGAGCATGGATCGATTACGCCAGTTGGGTTGTAAAATTACTGCAGATGAATCAATAATATAACGTAGTGGCGACTGGCATTTGTACGTTAATTCCTGCAGTTCGATCGCGGGTTGCAAAATTAATAAGAGAAAGAGCAGACATATATATATGTTCATGTTTCGCAGATTTTGATGATGAAATTACCGAAAGAGAGGGCGACAGGCATGCAACTATTTGGATGATGATCAAAGAAGAAAGATGCATGCGCGCAAATATCGGGAGCCAACGCGTATCATCAAGGGCGAGAGAGACGGCCGGAAAGTGGCGGCGGCACGGACGGGCGACGGCACAGAAGGGCGACGGAAGTGGCGGCCAGCGACGGAAGGGCGGCGATGGCAGTAGTTTGCTGACGGTACTGGGGTACGTATTCATGAGCTCAATCGAGAGAGAGAGGTAGCTAGCAAGAGGGTTTACGTTGTATAAATTAGTACAGTGAGCGCGGGAGAGATTAATTTTTTCGGGAAAGTAGCGTACTATTCAGGCAACATAAGGAACGCTTCACTTAAGAAGCGTTTTTTTTTTTGCTGAGAGTAAAAAACATAAAGAACGCTTCTTAAACGAAGTGTTCTTTATGCGGAGCGTCCCAGAGACATAAAAAATGCTTTCTATATAAAGCATTTTGATATGTTTCATATAAAGAACGCTTATTACCCAAGCTTTTTTTTTGTCTTTGGGCGCGATACAATAAAGAACGCTTCTTAAGTGAAGCGTTTTTTAAAATACCCGGCCTAAACCATAAATACAATGCCTTACTTTATAATCGTTCTTTAATATGCTAAAAAAACGATTTACAAATATAACCGTTTTTAAAAGAGCGTTGTTTATTTTTTTTTCCAGCAGTGAAGTTAGTCAGGTAAGTAGTAATGTACCAGTAGGGTGCCCCACATATGTATACAAGTGGACTACGGGACACGGGAGTAGTCGACTCCATACTACGGTCAACAGTGCAAATTCAGACCAGAGCAACCGATTACCGTGAACGATTGAAGTGAAAGGACTCAATTAAGTTAATAAGACTAAAGGAATTAGTGAATTCGTTTCAAGAAAATGTTTAAGAGTCAGGAAATGCGAAGTGCACTGACTAGTAAGTAAAGACATAGTGTATGTCTCAAGAATCACGAAGGATAAACATGATAGCTGGAATGAACACCCAGCCAATACATAGTAAGGCAAATGCCCAACATGGGTATGTGAATGTCCAAGAATGGGATAGAATTCCCAGACAATCACCAAGGGGAAATCCACCTAACAGGAGATACCCTAAATTGCCAAGGGAGCGAACTAATACTACCTAACGGGCCTTCCATGAAGGGAAGTGTGATGCAACGACCTTGTTAGGGAGCCCAAAATCACCTCCATACCATGTGATGGTGTACGGAGAAATAAAATTTGTGTGAACAGCCAACAACGAGTAGTGCTCGAGGCAACGCGGCCTATAAACCGTGAACCAATACAATATGTAAATTCAAATAGTTACAGTGATTGCCAGAAGTGGCACCAGTAAGAAAAGGATTGTGTTATGTAAGTGATAAGAGCGGAGAAGGAACCACACCGTAGAAGGGTGGGGAGACCTCTCAGTATTGTGAGGCTCTGGAGAGGTGTAAATGTGAACCATCTGGAAAAAGGCCTTCACCTGTTGAAATGCAGTAATCGTAATTAGAACAAGACCCAGCTACCGGGAAATTATCCAAAGGTATCCCATTAAATATGTAATGAATAAGAGAACATCTCAGTTGTTCATGCGATAAATTAAAGTTTGAGTATATGGAGTGATCTCCTAGACCAGTGTGCGGAAGAAGCTTTAATAGCAACTGTGGAAGACCGGAAGAGTGGTCAGTTTAGTAGCAAACACCACGTGTGTTCAATATGAAATGTAGATGGAACAACGCTCAAGGAGCATAAGGACATAAGGAATAACATATTCAGTAATCAGCCAAGTAAGTGGCGAGTCATAGTATGATTGACCTAAGTACCTGAGCAGAAGCTAACATAGTAGCAGACGCCAGGTAAAGTAATACGTATAGTAAAAAGGACGTGGTGTGCAATAAGCAACCATTATATGTAAATGAGGTGGAGAACAAATAAAATTCTAAGTTAGACTCAGTGAAAATGGAAGGTAAGTGATAGTAAGTAGACTGAGCAGTAAAACCAGTAGCCTGTACCGTGTGACGAAGGAAATCTCACGAATAAGGCAATACTCATTCCTTTTGCAATTGCATGCGGAACTGGAAGTATATCCCCAGAGGATCAATTTGATAACCGAAGTAATAAGCCTTGGGATGATAGTACCCCATTACTAAATAACTAACCCGTACTAGATACGGAAGACTGTTAAACACCCAGAAAATATGGCACAGGCCAGTTGAGTGAAAAGCTAGAAACCAACCGTGCGGCCTTGAGCCATAGAGACACAAGAACGTTGGACATATCAACAATTGAAACAAAAACAAATTCCACCGCAATAAGGGCGGATGAGACTTATAAATGTTATAAGGACCGATGCATACAAGACACGAGCTCATACAAATGAAAGAGTAGTTGTACAGAGTCAAATAGTTAATCATGATGCAAGAGAAATAGTCATGAGTCAGTGACTAAAGAAGCACTGAATACCAAATGCAGGTATGAAATATACCTTGTATGTGAGAACAGCAAAGGAAGCACTACATATCAGGTAGTAGCTGGACCTCAACCGACAGAAGGTCGGTAGAACAAAGTAAGTGATCGTGAAATACATAGCAATATACACACTAAATTCCAGAGAATTTGATAGAAAAGCTATAACTCACAGAATTCGCGCACAGTAAGAAATACCACGCGTCGGTTGAGAAACCTTCATCCCCAAGACAACAGGAATAAAAAGGGAAATGTACAGTACGTTGTGAATAACGAAACGAGCGAACTAAGCTCTAGAGTTATTTGGGTCACGCAGCAGAAGCTATCGGGCCCATGATTCAAAAGGTTTAATATACACAGTGAATACGAGTAAAGGGCTAATAATATGTGTCTAGAAGCCTCACAGGCTAGAACCGAAACCGGTTATGAGTTAAACAAACTCCAATGAGAATTCTTGTTCAGGGACTAAACCATCAACATTGTTAAGATCCTCTGACTGGAATGCATTGTATGATAAACCGCGTGGAAGTTAAAACACTTCACGACGGTAGAACGTTTTAAACCAATGTTAAGTAATAACATATGGTCAATTACGCGGGCGTAATCCCTTTAAAGGGGGGTAGAGCACAAAACGCTTAGTGAATGTTTACGTACAAGTGTACGTGAACGAGGTTGTGCATAGCACAAAATAATTTGTTATGATGTTGTGTATAAAACAAAATACCTTGTTCTGATGATTGGTGTGTATGGTACATGAACATACGTAATCATTGTTATAAGTGTGTGGTGTGTGAATATAAGAGTATGGGAGTAGAGAAACTCCCGGGGAACTTAAACCCCGATAGTATATGTTTATTTGAGACAAATATAGTGATGTGTATTGTTATTTTGATAAAAAAAATATGCATACATATATATAGTATTGTGTATTGTGATTTTGATAAAAAAAAACATATACATATATATAGTATTGTGATGTATGAATCGTTAGGAAACGGATGAAGAACTTAGTGGGAATAGGATTCCCTAGGTAAGTTGACTAGAGGCAAATTGAGAATAATTGATGGACAGAGTTCCATCCTTTAGAGATGTATTGTTTTGTTATTATGACTAGAATGTTTTAAAGAAATAGAAAATGGAAGTAATTGAACCGTTTAATGGTGTGATTATGACCAGAAAGATAAGAAAGATAGAAAATGGTAAATGTGTGAATTAGTTGCTTGTTGAAATTGAAGTGGGAGGTGGAACTTGATTTGCATGCGATCAAAAGAAACTGAACACAAATTGGGGTGGAAGGATAGTTCAACACTGATACTGATAACATCAGGGTTGGATGACTCTTGAAGCTCCCTATAAGTGGTCGCAAGTAATCACGTAAGAATAATGCAGTTAGCATAAGTTGGATTTGGAGTTGTATTGCGGTTTCAAAAAGGAATTTCTAATTGGTATTTCAAATGGTATTTTCAAATAAAGGATTGCATTCTACTTAACTTGTAAAGAGTATTTTCGTATTACTTGCTCATGATCTAAGGACGTATGAGCCTGCCGGTGACATGAGAAGTATATGTTAAAATGTATGTGATGGTTTTGAATTTTCTGAAGGACCGGGGACCAGATAGTGTCCATCGCGACCGGTACCTGCGGAATCACGGTATATGTACTCGACATGGGACTCGAGGACTGTGATGTCATGTCTTTAGACCGAGCCATGAAGAGATGTAAAAGGTATTTCTGATTGTTATACATGCTAAGACATGTTGTGTGGTATGTGTAATAAACATTATCCAGACCTATGAGTCTGAAGGTTGTTATGTTATCCGGACCATGAGTCCAAAAGGTTACATCCTGTGTATGTTGATGTGAGAGTTATATTGTAAAAAAAATCCCTGTATCCTAATTAAATGATGCATAGGAATTGTGGAACTTTGAGGACAAAGTTCTTTTAAGGGGGGTAGATTGAAATACCCCAGACCTTAATGTTTAATTAATTATGTAATTATGATTTTTTTAGGCTAATTAAGTCCTTAAGATATTGGTGAAGAAAGGGAAACCAAAAGAAATAAGAAAACGCGCAAAACGCGTAAAACGTTAAAACGCGTGTTATGTAACCATAGGGGGTATGTAACCTTAACTAGGATTATAAATATATTTTTATACCCTAAATACACACTAAGAACATGTGGGAAAAATTCCCGAAGAAAACGAATCCATATAAAGCGTTAAAACGCTAACGGAGTCTTAAAACGTGTTTTTCGAGAAAAGAAAATGCGAATTTAAATAGTCAAATGACCCCGTAAAAATTATAGTTAATTATATAACTATAATTAAACATTAATGGGAGCCTAAAAACCATTAAAATTAAAGAAACGAGAAAAACCCGAAAAACGGGCCCGGATTAGTGAATAGTGTAAAAACCGGGAACTTATGGGGTGTAAATTGTAATATGAGTAAAGTACCCTCCTTTATTTGTAAAATTAAAGTCTGATTCCCCCTTCTCCTTATGATTCACATTTTTTACCCCCCCCTCTCTTATACCTTACTTCACTTTTGTTCACTAAAGGACAAAAGCATAAAGTAACTTACTTTATTTCCCTCTCTCACATTTCTCTTTCCTCTCTATTCTCCCCTTCTTACAATTTCCTTCCCCACCAGCACATCTCTCTGCTCACTCCTTCTTCAGTGGTGAGTTCAAGAAGCTCCAACCAGCTTCATCGTCATCTTCCATTTTCTACCTCTAAACAAGCTCAAAACCGAAAAATAAATATACCATCTTGCTCCTTTAGTGTTGATAAGTGAGAAATACATAGACATTTAGGATTTAATCTACCTTATATTTACTTACTTTCAGGATAATATTACTCACTTATCGTATGTTTTTTCCTAAGATTTATGTTTTGATATGAACTGATACATTTTATGTATCAAATGCAGTAAAAAGTCTTGGAATCACATAATTTATTTCACAAGATTTCCAACGCAACAAACGGCGAGTAAAACGGACTTATAACGAAGAATCTGGAGCCGTTTGAAGATTGCAGGAAAATAGAAAACAAATTCATTCTGTCCGCGGTTGTTTGGCCAAGGACAATACAGAGGCGTCCGGGGATGTTTGGCCGGACACAAACCCGAACGGGACACAATGTGTCCGTGGCATGTCCGAATAACAAAGGGCGGACATAATTGTAACCGTGGTGTGTCCGCGGAACAAAGGGCGGACATAATTGTAACCGTGGTGTGTCCGCGGAACAAAGTACGGACAGATGTGAGACGTCCGGCCCTAAAAGGGCGGACGCAAACCCGGACGCGGCAATGTGTCCGTGGAATTAAGCCAGGACAAGGGACGGACAAGAGATAAATGTGCGACAACTTGGGTGTTGTTTATCTTCTTCCTCGCAGCGCCTACAGACATATTACCTACCTCATCGCCAATATCAGGCGCCGCCGATAGTCCTCACGCGTTCTGCAGCCCCAATCCATCTACCTCCCTTATCTTGTTCTTCCACTAGCACGCGTGCTCCAATTATTCTTCTTCTTCTTCTTCCTCCTCTCCTCTATAAAAAGCCACTGCTACTTCATCAAAAAGAACACACGCTCGTACACAAAACTGTACTCTCTGAATCACTCACGTTCACTTCCAAATTACACTTCCTCCACAGAAATTCCTTTTGTCCATACAGTCCGTGCGAATGCAGAGAGCTCTTTCTTTTCTTTAATTGTACTTTGTTTTAATGGCTGTCGTGCTTACGACGTCTGTTTGTATAATTATGTCTGAGTAAAAACCTTAGCCTTCTGGGTTAGGAAGCAAGCTTATTTTACTAAACTGTGTTACGTAGACTTTCTAATATAATCTGTTCAAGCAATATTTTGATTCTCCTCGTTAATGCGCTTTAATTTTTAGGCCAATTATTAAAGTGATATTTGTAGTTTCTTGTTAAAATGCGATGCTGAGACAAGATTCTAAACAAGAGAAGTTAAAACGGGTTAACGACTAGAAGCGAGATTCGCCTATAGGTTAACCAGTCTCCAATAGGAAATGTTAATAATGCGATTAATTTATTTATGACTTGAGCAAGGCTTGCGCTTGTTGTTTAAATTAATCAGGTTTTATTAGACAAGAAACGGTCAATAAACTATTAAGATTCTTGAGTTTATTGCTAAAGTGGGAAGGTTTATGGTAATATAATTTGATAAAATAGGTGAGAAGAACAACCCAGGGTGCTTTCTTTAAAAACAAAAGAGTTTTATAACTGCTATTTTTAATCTGTTTTAATTAATTGTTCTTTTTATATATTAAGTTCTAAACCACAATTTCTCTCAAAAAATGATAAGTTTTGTTCAGTAGTCTAATTAGAATTCTCAGTTAATTTACACTATCAGTTAAACCACAGCAAGGTCCCCAAGAGTTCGACACCCCACAATTCCATTATTCCACAAAACGATTAGGTACACTGCCTAAGTGGTAGAAGTGGTAACACACTTTTACTCCAACAAGTTTTGTCGCGCCGTTGCCGGGGACCTCCGGCACGGTTAACTGACAGTTTTAAATTGTATTGAGTTTTCTGTTTAGCTTTTGCTGCTCTTTAATTTTAATTTATATTATTTTGTTGTTTGTTTAATTTCGGACATCTAATTTCGGACATCTAATTCGGACATCTAACTTCGGACATCTAACTTCTAACATCTAATTTCAGCTCTTTATTTTATTGTCATTTATTTTTCAGTCATTTAATTTCCATTGTCCTTTAAATTTCAGTAAATTAACTTCTAACTTTTAAATTCCTGTAATCTAACATTTTAATTTCAGTACTCTAACATTTAAATTTTGTCATTTAAATTCTGTATACTAATTACTAACTTATAATTTCTGTCATTTAAAGTTTCTATCATTTAATTTTACTAACTAACTTATGATTTCCAGTATACTAACTACTAACTTCAAATTTCCAGTATACTAACTACTAACTTATAATTTCCAGTATACTAACTACTAACTTATAATATCCAGTATACTAACTCCTAACATTAAATTTTCAGACAGTTAATTTCTGTCATTTAAATTCCCCTGTCCTTTTTCTTTATTTACACTTTAGTTACTCTAAAAAAAATATAAAATATATAGTTCTTTGTTCTATTAATTGTTTCTTTCTAATTTTGTTATTTAATTTTCTTTAGTTTATATTAACCTTTTAATTATTTCTTTTGTTTCCTTTAGCTGTTTTCCATTTTCCAACTACAAGTTATTTCTATATATGCATCGTACTCGATCTGCAGGTAGTCCTCAAAACGATCTTGAACCTGAGATTGAAAGATTTCTCCATAGAGAAAGACGACAACAACGTGTAGAGATGGCAACTCGACAAACTCTCTACGAATACCAGCAACCGTTAGTTGAAGGGAGGCCTTCTGCTATTATCCTTCCTCAGGTCACTCAGGCTGAACTAGATGCCTGGCAATTCAAAACCAGTTTCATTACCACACTCTACCACCAGGGCCAATACAGCGGGCTAGATTCAGATGATGCTCCACACCATATATCTGGATTTCTTGATTTTTGTAACACTTTTAACAAAACAGGAAATCTAAACGAGTGCATCCGTCTGCAATTGTTCCCCTATTCCTTGAAAGATGGCGCCTCTAGGTGGCTGAGAAGTTTACAACCCACAGCATCCACAGTTGGGCCGAATTAGCGAACAAATTTCTGGCGAAATACTATCCCCTGTCCAAAACAAGAGAAAAAATTGCTGAGATCACAAACTTCTGTCAAGAACCAGGTGAATCCCTTTATGATTCGTGGGATAGATTCAAAGAATTACAGATATTATGCCCACATCACGGTATGAGTAGCCAGGAACTTGTTTTATCATTCTTTAGAGGCTTAAATGATTCTAACAAATTGTTGCTAAGTTCCTCGTCTGGAGGAAATTTTATGAAAATGACCGGAGAAGAAGCATTGAACTACTGGACCAGATGACCGCCAGTACCAGACAGTGGTGTAAAAATAAGGGGAGAGGTGAAGTAAAGAAAGAAACTGGTATCTACAGTATCCCCGCATGATCATGTGTCTGCTCAACTAGCTGCACTCACAAAAGTTGTGGAAAAACTAACTCTTAGTCAACCACAACAAAAAGCTGTGAAAACAGTAGCCACTTCCCCATATCTGACTCCCTGTTGCGAAAACTGTGGAGGAGCTCATGAAACCACAGACTGTGATGGTTCAGGTTGCAACAGGACCCTAGAGGAGGTAAGTCTGATTAACAACAGACCACCAAATCCTTATCCGAACTCCTACAACCAAAACAATTGGAGGAGCAATCAACAACCATGGAGGAAATATGACCCACAGTCGAGTAACCAAGGTTTTAACCAAAACCGACAACCGCAGTACAACCAACAACAGGAGCAGCCAACCAACTCACAAGGAGACATGGGCAAATTGAAGAGCATGATGAATCAGCTTCTAAAACAAGGTCAGGCGATAAATTCAAAATTTTCTGAGATAGAAGCCAAAGTTGCTGATCAGGCTACTATAACCACGAATTTAGAGAGACAGATAGGTCAGATTTCCCAATAGTTGGCTCAAAGACCAGCAGGGTCACTCCCGAGCCAGACGGATCCAAATCCTAGGGAGCATGCAAAATCAATAACCCTAAGAAGGGGGAAAGAACTGGTATCCGATGTCCCTGAAACTGAGAAGGAATCTGATGAACAAAGAAATCCTCAATCTGACAAAAATGACGTAACAATTCCCAAGGAGAAGGAGTCTCCTGCATCCCTTACTATTAAACCGTCGCAGGTTTCATATGATATTCCAATCCCATTTCCTGATAGATTAAAGAAGAAGAATTTGGACGACCAATTTGGAAAATTTCTTAACATCTTTAAGAAATTAATAATTAATATTCCTTTTTCTGATGCCTTAACACAAATGCCTATTTATGCAAAATTTATGAAAGATATCTTGTCTAACAGGCGATCTTTTCAGGAAAATGACACGGTGAAACTAACCGAAAGAGTTTCTGCAGTACTCTTAAAGAAGCTACCACCGAAGTTGGGAGATCCAAGTCTCCCTATCATTCCTTGCGCAATTGAAGACATAAATTGTGGTAACGGGTTATGCGATTTAGGCGCAAGTATTAACTTAATGCCATTATCTATATTCAAGAAATTAGGCATAGGTCAATGCTCTCCTACTCCTGTGCAGCTACAACTAGCTGATCGTTCCATAATCCACCCTAAAGGAAAAGTCGAAGATTTAGTGGTTTCTGTAGGCAAATTTATTTTCCCTGCAGATTTCATTGTTATTGACATTGAGGAAGATAAAGATGTCCCACTAATCTTAGGTAGACCTTTTATGAGAACTGCAAGAACTTTAATTGATGTTGAAGGAGGAAAAATTATTTTGAGACTTCATGATGAGCAGGTAGTTTTTGACATGACCCAGAACATGAAGCGTCCTTCTAATACATAATTGTTTTTCTATTGACACTATTGACTCTTTAGTACAGGAGACGTTCCTCAGCAGAGATGAAGAAACAATTTTAGAAAGATGTCTTATGGCATCTTGTGAAGCTGAAGACGAAAATCCTGATATTGCTCTCATGGCTGAAGAGTTAAGCAAATATAAGCCAAATTTCCGTTCCTACCAACAAAGATTCGAGCCAGTAGAAAGAAACGCAGATAGACCCAAGCCATCCATCGAAAAAGCTCCTACAGTCGAAATGAAACCTCTTCCCCCTCATTTAAAATACGCTTTTCTAAAAGAGCCATCTGATTTACCAGTTATTATCTCATCTAAACTATCAGATGTGCAGGAGAAGCAACTTTTAGGGGTGTTGCGCAAACATACGACCGCTATCGGATGGTCGATAGCGGATATCAAAGGAATAAGCCCATCTCTGTGCTCTCATCAAATTTACGTGGAAGATGATTTCAGGGCATTAGCACAACCACAGAGGCGTCTCAACCTCGTTCTTAAAGAGGTGGTCAAGAAAGAGGTAATAAAACTACTTGACGCTGGAATAATTTACCCAATTTCAGATAGCAAGTGGGTGAGCCCAGTGCAGGTGGTGCCCAAAAAGGGAGGAATAACTGTAGTTCCCAACGAGAAAGGTGAGTTGATTCCTCAACGCACTACTACCGGATGGAGAGTTTGTATAGACTACAGGAAATTGAATACTGGCACACGTAAGGATCATTTTCCCTTGCCCTTTATTGACCAAATGCTGGAAAGGTTAGCAGGTCAGGAATATTATTGTTTCCTAGATGGCTATTCAGGATATTTTCAGATCCCAATTGCTCCAGAAGATCAGGATAAAACTACTTTTACCTGTCCTTATGGAACATATGCTTATAAAAGAATGTCGTTCGGATTATGTAATGCACCAGCTACTTTTCAACGGTGTATGATGGCTATTTTCTCTGACTATATTGAAAAATGTATAGAAGTCTTTATGGATGACTTCTCTGTCTTTGGTTTGACATTTGATACTTGCCTGGAGAATCTCGATCTTATTTTGGCCAGGTGTGAAGACACAAATCTAGTCCTGAACTGGGAAAAATGTCACTTCATGGTTCGAGAAGGGATCGTACTAGGACATAACGTGTCTTCCAAAGGTATTGAGGTGGACCGCGCTAAAATTGAGGTAATAGAAAAACTCCCACCTCCTACTACTGTTAGAGGTATCCGAAGTTTTCTTGGACATGCTGGTTTTTACAGAAGATTCATTAAAAACTTTTCCAAGATTTCAAAGCCTCTCTGTACTCTACTGACTAAAGATGCTAAATTTCATTTTCTGATGAATGTTTAGCAGCTTTTAATTTGTTAAAAGAAAAACTTGTCTCTACTCCTATTGTGGTATCACCCGACTGGTCCCAGCCTTTTTAAATCATGTGTGACGGCAGTGATTATGCGGTGGGTGCTGTTCTATGCCAAAAATGGATAAAATTCTAAGAGTCATTTATTATGCAAGCCGTACTCTTAATATGCTCAAAAATTATGCTCACCAGAAAATTATCACCACCGAAAAATAATTGCTGGCAGTCGTCTTTGCTTTGGATAAATTCCGTCCATATTTATTGGGTAGTAAGGTTATTATTCATACTGACCATTCTGCCCTCAAGTATTTATTTGCCAAAGCAGATGCAAAACCAAGGTTGATAAGATGGATACTTCTCTTACAAGAATTCGACATTGAGATAAGAGATAAGAGAGGTATCCAGAATGTCGTGGCTGACCACTTGTCAAGGATGGAGGGAGTAGAAGACGACAGGCCCATCAATGAGTTTTTCCCGGACGAGGCAGTTTTCACAATCCAAACGGCAAGAGACCCTTGGTTTGCCGATATTGCAAATTATGTGGCTACAAAGACCATCCCAGCTGATATGACTTATCAGCAGCGAAAAAGGTTCTTTTCTATTGTCAAACATTATTTATGGGATGATCCATTTCTTTTCAAAATCTGTACAGATGGTATTATCAGGAGATGTGTCCCAGAAACGGAGATCAGAAATATCCTTCTCCATTGCCATTCTAGAGAAACCGGTGGGCATCACGGTACAACCTGTACAGCTGCTAAAATACTCGAATCCGGTTTCTATTGGAACACCCTTCACAAAGACTGTCATGCCTTTGTGTCTTCTTGTGATCGGTGTCAAAGGCAAGGTAACATTTCTCGCCGTAATGAACTACCCTTGAACAATATGCTAGAAGTCGAATTATTTGATGTTTGGGGGATTGATTTTATGGGACCCTTCCCGAATTCTTTTGGCAATTTATACATCTTAGTAGCAGTCGATTATGTTTCTAAATGGGCGGAAGCCCTTGCTTGCTCTACTAACGATGGTAAAGTTGTGATGAAGTTCATCAAGAAACACATTTTCTCTCGATTCGGTGTTCCTAGAGCAATAATCAGTGATGGCGGCTCTCACTTCTGCAATCGCCAGTTTGATGCTCTCCTAAAGAAATACGGAGTCCGACATAAGGTTGCTCTACCATACCATCCTCAAACGAATGGTCAGGCAGAGATAACAAATAGAGAGCTAAAATGGATTCTGCAAAAGACGGTGAGCTCTTCTCGAAAGGATTGGTCCATTAAATTGGATGATGCACAATGGGCATACCATACAGCCTTCAAAACATTATCGGCGTGTCTCCCTACAAACTAGTTTTTGGGAAGGCATGTCACTTGCCTGTGGAATTAGAGCATAAATATTATTGGGCTCTAAAGGTGTTGAACTTCGATACTACACAAGCCGGTGAGAAAAGAAAGTTCCAGTTGACGGAACTGGAAGAACTGAGGTCCAACTCATATGAAAATGCGGTGATTTATAAGGAGAAAACCAAGCGTTGGCACGATAAGATGATTGCCAAGCGAGACTTCAAAGCGGGAGATCACGTCCTTCTCTATAATTCCAGACTAAAGTTCTTCCCAGGTAAGTTAAAATCCTTCTGGTCTGGACCATTTAAGATAATATCTACCTCACCTTATGGAGCGGTGGAATTGGACGATAAGAAGGGTGGATCGTTTAAAGTCAATGGAGCTCGAATAAAATCGTATATGGGAAACACGTTGGATAACGAAGAAGCTTCTGCACTTCTTTTCAAAGAACCAGTTACAACTTGAATCACTGAGGTACGATCTAGCCAAAGACCTTAAAGATGGGCAGCTTGGTAGGAGGCACCCTACTATCTATCGTTTTAATCTGTATTGTGTTTATATTTTGTATTTTATTTTATGAAAAAAATATAGAAAAGAAAAGAGTGAAATAAAAAGAAAGAAGAGAGAATGAGGAGAATTAACTTGAGTTCTTCTGGCTGTTTAGAATATTTATTTCAGGTACATCTTGCGCATTCTTACAGCAGAACTCAAGTGTGGGGGAGCTACACTACATATTCTGCATAACTCTAGGGAGTACACTATCCATACCTTGCTCTTTAAATTTAAATATCTCTTATTACCATGCTTTTTGATCATTACCCAGGTAGTTTGCATGCCCTGTTATTTTAATTCTTTCTATGCAATGAGGGCATTGCTTTGGTTCAAGTGTGGGGGAGACATAATAATCAAAAGCTTGCTCTTAAGTTTGTCTTTTTTCGACACTGTGTCTAAATTTGTTAAGTGATTAATAATCAAAGAAGGAGCCATAGAGGGAGTAATGCTGGTATTAACAAGTTTAAAGGGTACAGAAATAAATTTTAATACTCTGCTCCTTACTCTATGCTAAAAATCTGAGGAAATTATCATTTGAATTTTGTTTGACTTTGAGCCTGGATTTGATTTGGAAAGAAATGGTGGAAAAGAACAAGGCAAGGTACTCTTCTGATCCTAAACAGGCCTCGTCCACTCGGTTATTAAGTTCTTAGGGGTGCTTCATCACCTGGCTACCTAAGGTACTCGGTATCTGGGATAGTAGACCCAAAACCGCTACAAGGGTGGAGAGAAAAGTCTGAGGTGAAAGAAAAATGAACATCAAAATTGAAGTATCTGTGCATTCGGTGCCAAAATGAAAAAAATATCGTCATTATGGATCATGAGTATGTGGCATTGAAAGGTATAATGGAATAAGATTTTACTTCATGCCCCTTGTCGTTCAAGGAAATGTGAAAGAAAATGGTGGATTGGCTCAGGGTTAAAAGCAGAATTCTCATGGTACAACTTCTCTTTCTTTTGTAGGACTTCAGAGTTATTCTCAGAAATGGAGAAATATACCTAATAAATTTAATGTTATTAGTACCCTTTTAAAATCTGAAAAGATTGGCAATTACCTTTTCTGTGCTCTCCTTACTAGATTATTGTTTGTTTAACTTGTTTAAACATTATGTCATGAAGATTTGCTTGAGGACAAGCAAAAGATAAGTGGGGGGAGTTTGATAAGAGAGAATTCATAGACATTTAAGGATTTAATCTACCTTATATTTACTTACTTTCAGGATAATATTACTCATTTATCGTATGTTTTTTCCTAAGATTTGTTTTGATATGAACTGATACATTTTATGTATCAAATGCAGTAAAGAGTCTTGGAATCGCATAGTTTATTTCACAAGCTTTCCAACACAACAAACGGCGAGTAAAACGGACTTATAACGAAGAATCTGGAGCCGTTTGAAGATTGCAGGAAAATAGAAAACAAATTCATTCTGTCCGCGGTTGTTTGGCCGGACAAGGGCCGGACAAGACAGAGGCGTTCGGGGATGTTTGGCCGGACACAAACCCGGACGGGACATAATTGTGTCCGTGGCATGTCCGAATAACAAAGGGCAGACATAATTGTAACCGTGGTGTGTCCGCGGAACAAAGGGCGGACATAATTGTAACCGTGGTGTGTCAGCGGAACAAAGGATGGACAGATGTGAGACGTCCGGCCCTAAAAGGGCGGACGTAAACCCGGACGCGGCAATGTGTCCGTGGAATTAAGCCAGGACAGGGACGGACAAGAGATAAATGTGCGACAACTTGGGTGCTGTTTATCTTCTTCCTCGCAGCGCCTACAGACATATTACCTACCTCATCCCCAATATCAGGCGCCGCCGACAGTCCTCCGCGTTCTGCAGCCCCAATCCATCTACCTCCCTTATCTTGTTCATCCACTAGCACGCGTGCTCCAATTCTTCTTCTTCTTCTTCTTCTTCTTCTTCTTCTTCTTCTTCTTCTTCTTCTTCTTCTTCTTCTTTCTTCTTCTCTTCTTCTTCTTCTTCTTCTTCTTCTTCCTCCTCTATAAAAAGCCACTGCTACTTCATCAAAAGAACACACGCTCGTACACAAAACTCTACTCTTTGAATCACTCACGTTCACTTCCAAATTACACTTCCTCCACAGAAATTCCATTTTTCTCCATACAGTCCGTGCGAATGCAGAGAGCACTTTCTTTTCTTTAATTGTACTTTGTTTTAATGGCTGTCGTGCTTACGACGTCTGTTTGTATAATTATGTCTAAGTAAAAACCTTAGCTCCTGGGTGGGAAGCAAGCTTATTTTACTAAACTGTGTTACGTAGACTTACTAATATAATCTGTTCAAGCAATATTTTGATTCTCCTCCTTAATGCGCTTTAATTTTTAGGCCAATTATTAAAGTGATATTTGTAGTTTCTTGTTAAAATGCGATGCTGAGACAAGATTCTAGACAAGAGAAGTCAAAACGGGTTAACGACTAGAAGCGAGATTCGCCTATAGGTTAACCAGTCTCCAATAGGAATTGTTAATAATGCGATTAATTTATTTATGACTTGAGCAAGGCTTGCGCTTGTTGTTTAAATTAATCAGGATTTATTAGACAGGAAACGGTCAATAAACTAATTAAGATTCTTGAGTTTATTGCTAAAGTGGGAAGGTTTATGGTAATATAATTGGATAAAATAGGTGAGCAGAACAACCCAGGGTGCTTTATTTAAAACAAAAGAGTTTTATAACTGCTATTTTTAATCTGTTTTAATTAATTGTTCTTTTTATTTTAAGTTCTAAACCACAATTTCTCTCAAAAAAATGATAAGTTTCTGTTCAATAGTCTAATTAGAATTCTCAGTTAATTTACACTATCAGTTAAACCACAGCAAGGTCCCCAAGAGTTCGACACCCCACAATTCCACTATTCCGCAAAACGGTTAGGTACACTGCCTAAGTGGTAGAAGTGGTAACACACTTTTACTCCAACAAGTGTTGGGCATTCTTTTCCACCCTTCAAATGCCCCAAACTCCTAATTTCATCTCCTTGGATGAAGTTTAAATTGAATGAAAGAAGTCCATTTTAAGGGCTAGAACATCTCCTCTTTGCCTTAAGGTAAGAAATTCAAAGAAATCCCATCTTTTCTTCATTCCTTCTTGTAGCCGATTTTTTCAGATTTGTGAGCTCTTTTCCTTCTCCATTCCAGCCATTTTTTTTGGCATCCAAGAGTGCTGGAGCTTACCTTGTTCCATTGCCAAGACATTTCATTTGAAATGAGAAGGTAATTCCCTTATTTCGTGGTTTAAACCTTTCCTTGTAATCTAGGGTTAATCCCAGAAGTTAAGTACCCTTTTGATGCTTATTAGCTATTGGGGGATATTGGTTTAGTGTGGTTGCAACGATAATGCCCATGACCAAAAAATCAAGAAAAGAGAAGAAGGAGGAGTAAAAGAGAAATCTATGGGCTTAAGGTAAGAAATCTACCTTAAGAACCATCTTAATGTTTTTAAGAGTTTGGGTCGGGTAATTTAATTAAATGAATCGAAAATTTTGTTGGAAATGTGTTTAGTGAATATAAGAGGAAAATTTTGTGATGGTGTTTAATGTTTGGTGCTATGGTGAGTGGTGTTTTGAATTAAGGGTTGTGGAGCCAATTGGTTATGTTTAGTGCATTATGTATTGTTGATGAGATTTGAATGATTCGTTGTGCGCTGGTAGGATCTTTATGGATGTGGCTAGTTGAATTAGTTAGGAAGTGAGTAATGAAGATTTGGGAATGCTAATATTGTGGGGAGGTTATGGAAAAATTTCGGTAGAAATTATGATGATTTTATAGATGTCATGAGAGAGGGATGGCCAAGGGTAACTAAGTGTTGTAAGAGGTTCATTACGGTTAGAGAAGCACCCAAGGATGTGGGTGTAAGGCTTGGATTAAGTGAGCAAAAATTTGTAGCACAAATGGGTGGAAAAGTCATGAATTTTGCTAAATGATGAACTAGGGTGTTTGGCTTGTGAAATAATGAGTGAACTTGGGTATTAGAACTGTAAAAGACTAGGAATGAATGTGGTGTGGTCAAGTGGTAAGGAGGAGGTTGAAATCTATCATGGGAATGTTTTGAGAGTGCACTGATGTGCAAATTGTGCAGAGAATGTAAAAAGGTGGATTGAAATTGTAATATTGGAGCAAGAGTTTGATCAATGATTTTAGAAGGTTTTAAGTGTTTTTAAGGTGTTTAAAACATGTAGAAATTATGTGGAAATATTAAGGAATGATTAGGTATGAATTAGGGGCTAAAAACTACTCAAAAACTGTGAATTTAAGCACCTACAGACATGGTCCGGGTCTATAAACAAGCACACAAACCCGGACCACCTCAAAAACATCCCAGAAACTCATTTTATCATGTGGTCCGGGTTTATATCTAAGTACACATACCCGGACCAAGGCAATTTCACAAACCCGGACCAGTCCAAAAATGCACCAGAAAGTGTTTTAAAGTGTGTTAATGATGGGGAATTGATTGGGGATGGTTTTAGATGACGAATAGGCCTTGTTTGGTGACCTTTAAAGGACAATAGAAGTATAAACAAGTGTGAGAGTGAATGTGTAAGTTGTGAACTAAGATCACAAAGTAACTTAAGGATAACGGGATAACGGGACAACGGGGTTAAGTACGGGAGTAATAGAAGTTTACATACCGTAAGAATTTGTTGTTAATAAAACATTTGAATAATAATAACAGTTGTTCGGAAACTACCCGGGGAGCGTGAGCTGAGGCGTTGGAGTAAATCCTCGGGAACAAGGTAGAGTAACCCATGGTGTAAGGTATGGTTTTCTTGCAACCTGTGTCCTACCGGGTTACACCGGCTTGTATGCCAACTTGATTTTCTGAATGTTTTCCACCTTGCAAGATAAAGCATGAAATGAGTTTACAGTAATTCAATTATGTGGTGTACCTTGTTTCGATACCGTTTAACCTCGAATATGTGTTAAACTATAGTTAACCGACCTTAGGATCACATAAGAGATCGGTATTCGGATTTAAACGTCTCAATCTAAAGGAACATTCTAACTATGGATATCCGTGCGTTATTTGTGCAATGTGGTTGTGTGTGATGGGTGTTTTTCCTTCCAGTATGTCGTTATTTAACGATTGTTGTTATTCATGTATGTCAAATGGTATGTTACCTCCCTTGTTGTTTGACTAAGTTTGTAACATCATATGGTGTCATGATGTGATAAGTTCCATAAGGGAACTTCTAACTAAAATATATTATGGGGGTGAGGAGTCTGGGGCGTCCCGGTCATGCACGTGTGTTTAGGAGTTGATATCTATATTTGATTTAACTCCTCTGTTCGGCTGCTTTTCCTTCTTGGAATACAATCACCCACAAGTCTAATAAGATTCTTTCCTACCTTGATCATTACTCGGGGCTAGGGGGATATGTGTATGGTGTGATCGGGCCTATATTATGGCCTACACATCTATGTAAATAAATTGTGTATGGTGTGATCGGGCCTATATTATGACCGACACATCTAGGTAAAGTAAATGTGTATGGTGTGTTCGGACCTATATTTTATCTGACACATCTTAAGTAAAGTGTACGTTCTCTATGGAGAACAGGATTATGTTATGTTTATGACATTACGTGATGTGTGGTGTTATGTTGTGTACGTTGATCACCGAAATCAACCCCATAATAATATAAGAAGTAATTAGTTGTAACCCTATCAAATTGGTAGGTGTTGTCTAATAAGAATTTAACTTCATTAAGGTAGAAACCCCCAAGGGTAAAGGAACACAATAATGTGAACTAACGAATGTTGACGTATTAACCTTCTTGGTTATATCCTATTAATTGGATATGTGTGATTTATAAGAATGATATGTGTTTTATAGTATTTCTTGCATGCTCTAAGTAAAATCAACTACATGCTCACACGACAATTAGTTGTGTGTGGCCCGGTAGTATGCGGACTGCACGATTACCATACCAGCAAAGGTCCTGAGCCCCTTTGGGGCCACACATTACTTTTCAGGTAGAAGGAGGCAGCCCTTCGTTCGGGAGTAGGACGGGAATGACGGAGCATGGGTAGTGTATGTTGTGTTAGGTATAACGTTAGTAAAGTGAGACCGAACTTGTTATCGGCAACAATTGTAAATTACTTGGTATAGTTGTAATGTAAATATAATTGACTCGGTTTAGTTATGAAATGAAATTGTAAAGTGTAGTGCTCGGTAATCTAGTCCATCAGACTGGTACATTGTGTAAGTATTAGCCATGTTAGCCACGTGGGTGGGTAACGGCGTGTAACACCGCCCTTTTGATTAGTGTTTATGATGTAATTTCCGCTGCAATTATGGTTAAGTGTGGAGTTTATAGTTGGGGTGTTACACCAAGTCTCAAATCCATACCGAAATCACCAAAAAACACATTCCCTTTTCTCCCATTGAGCTTCCTAGCACCAAAACACCAAAAATACAGAACCAAACCGTGGTTAACAACATAGGGAAGTAGGAGTCAGAAGTTCGGGTCAAAGTCGAACTGGATTGGCCATCAACGAAGCTCTCGAAAATTCCCGACGTGAAGGAACAATTTTATTTTTAAAATCTAGGGTTTTTCAACTTATGTCCGGGCCCACGGACGCCTTGTCCATGGCCCTGGACTTTCAAAATCGCATTTTTTGTTTAGTTTGACTTTTATCTTCACTTAGATTAACTAGGGTCTATGGGTTCGGACACTAGGCCCGCGGCACGGACGAAATAAAAATTTGACCTAATTCTGCCTCTGAAACCCTAGTTTAGGTAATTTCAATTTCACTTTAAGTTTCTATAAAAAAATGTTAAAAAAAAAAATCAGAAGTTTGCGCACTTAGGTTAAAACGACTCGTAATAAGCCGTAAATAAACTATGTAGATAAAAAACGACTTTGAGGGGTAATGAAAGTAGTTTGAACCCTAATTAAGTCGAATATCGAGCCCCCGAACCCGAACTCTACCTTTCCTAATTTACCCTAGGTTAAAATTAGTGGGTGACTCATAATAGGTTCCGGTGAGCTAACTTAGGTATTAATAATTATGGGTTATATGACTTAGTTATTAAATTTAGGTTATAACTTGTCCTAGAACCCGATCAGATCCAAATCAACTCAAATCAACATAGGATACGGTTCAAAATTGAGGCTCAAAAATGGCGATTCTCCTAGGGACAAACTCTTAATATTACTTGTTTAATTTAAGAAAGTGGGCTTAACTCAAAATTATTTATTTATGGCTTTATCACATTGTTTGTTTACTTTTGTGCGCAATTTAATTTTCTGTACCTTTGCATCATATGAGAGCGAGGGTCCACGCAAACCAATTTCACCCGACCCGCCTTAGGGTCCCCTGTCAGAAACTCACACCTTATTAGGTGATGTTAATAAGTAGGGGAAAAGAGGAGGACGTCGTCTAACCACATCCCCTTAATACCTGGGCTTTAGCCCCAAGCATTTTCCTGGTAGTGCCCTTACCTAGCTTGTTTGGTCATTCAAAGACCCGACCGTAGATGCACACCTCATGGTGATGTGAGAAAAGTGGGGAAGCCCAAAGAGAATAGCATGCAAGCCCTATTCCTTTGTGGTAACCTGGGCACATGCCCCAAGCACCTCTCCGGATCGATCCATACCCGAATTGGATAAGCGTCAAGTGAGGACATGTTGAACTTGTGTGGGCCTTGTTTGCTTGTATGATCGGCCCACTAACAAGCTTAGAAATTGATAGGATCTTTCCTACATCAACTCAGCCCAACCTGTAATTCGTGACTTATCTATTTGCGGCCCCGAAGGCCCTGTTTGATTTGAATGAGTGAATTGTTTGTTCGAGCTTTGGCCCAAAACCTTAGAGCTAGGTCATTTCTCTCTCGGCTAAAATTTTAATTATCCATTTAGTTCTAGGCCCGTGGGAAAAAAGAAATCCACCCAAACTCGAAGTAGTCTACTAGACTTGAAAATCAATAGCCTTCATTGAAAACTTTCGTGAAAACTTTCTCGGCAAGGCCCTTCCAGTCTAGTTAAACTTTTCATTCGGTCTTTGGCCCAAGGTTCTACGTCTAGGTGACATATCTTTAGGCCCAATTAGAACCACTTGTTTAGGTTTTGGCCCATTTGAATCCCAGATAGTCTGTGCAACCCATTCATTCTAGTTTCTGGCCTCAAGGCCCAACAGGATCATCAAACAAATCTTAGACTTCAGAGTTTCTCTCTCAGCCTGGCGGCCCATTCACAGTCCATATAGCTTCCTTCATCTCATTTCCTTTTGTGCGCTAATGATGGTCACCTTGGAAATAAGTATGCCTGAATCTCAAATATGGCAGAGGGAGGGAACCCAATCAGCGTGGAGTCCCAGCTCGTAGCCATGGAACAAAAGTACGCTACCATCATCGAAGAGCTGAAAAGAAAAATCAATTCCCTTTAGGTTGGTCATCAAGAAAACATTTTAGGGAAGTTTGCCGACTCCTGGAACAAGCACGACTACATCGAAGTTAACTCCGTTGGAGCCCATGGCTCGCAAGGACAGGTAGAGGAAGCAATGCTAGACAACCAACTAGCTGCAGAACTTAAGAGAGTCTTGAAAAGGATCGAGCCCATGGAAAAAGCTAACACACCAGCTGGTCTCGATTACCTTTCCATGGCATCGTACCCCGAGGTTGATCTCCCTTTAAAGTTGAAGCTGCCCACACTCGCTCTATACAAGGGCTCCTCAGACCCGTAGGTTCACCTGGCGATGTTCATTAGAGAGATGTCCATCCTCAGGCAGAATGACTTGTAGAAGGCCAAGGTTTTTGCCTGTTACCTCGACGAAATACCCCAGCGTTGGTACTTAACCCAGAGGATGAACACCAAAACCTATGAGGAGGTTTGCGAAGCTTTCTTGCACCATTTCGAATATGCTAAGAATCTTGAAGTCACCATGTCTGACCTTGCCAGTACTCGGCAGAGAGACAGTGAATCAATGTCCGACTTCATCAAACGATGGAGGATGAAGGCCGTTGCTATGCCCATGAAGATGAATGAGCAAGAACAGATTCGAATGATAGTGGACAATATGCTGAAGCAATACAACAACGAGCTAAGTTGCACGTACTTTCCAAATTTTGACATGCTGATGGGGCAGGTGAGAATCATGGAGGAAAAGATTCACAAAGGCAAGCTAAAGGTAGGGCAACCCAAAGCTCAAGGTGTAGGTGCTGAGAACTTTAAGTTCGGGCCAGCCCAATTAGCCCCGGTTTCACGACAAGTAAATAATGTGCGCCAACTCAGTGTTTCAAAATAGAGCACCAAGGCCTTATCCCGACCTAGGCGATTCCTACACCGAGACAGCTTACCAACATTGATCGACCTCTCAGTTAGCGCTAATGAAGCTACAGGAGTCGAACCTACTACTGCCTCTCACGCCTTCTCCCGGGGTCACCCAATCCGGAGAGCATCTCGATCAATTTTGCCAGTTCCATTAACTACAGGGCATAGTACGGATGATTGTAGGACACTAAAGCATAATATTGAAGTTCTCATCGAACAAGGGCTCCAGTTTGTCGAGTAGGCTAGCGTCTAGTAGCATTTTTCCTTCTTAATTTTTCGTTTCAATTTTGTAAGGAGTTTATGATATTTCCATTTTAATATGGTTTATATGTTTGCATTTAAGTCTTTTGTCTTTTCAATTTGTAATCTCAAAAATAAAAAAATGTTTGTTCATCTTCCATCTTAAACCAAATCGTGTTGCTCGTCGGCAAACTTCCTTCAAAAACTAATGTTCACAAAATGGTCATTTTCTGGCAATTGAACAAAACGACTTGTCTTTTGTTTCTAAAAGGATGAACATGTCCAACCAAACATCACAGCTCTCCCCTAGGCATCCAAACAAACCACATAATGGTTCAAAGCTTACATTTGTCAAATTGTTGTTATAAACCTTGGATTAATACTAGGGGCAATCTGAGTTTGAGTTCGTCATCTTTCATCTTTCGTTTAAATGTGAACGAGTTTTGGAGTGAAAATCTCGTGAGAGTGTCTTGAGTGGTAAAACCATGAGTGAACGAGCGTGTCATTTTTACACAACTTCAGTGAGATCACATTCAAAGGTAAGGTAAATGACATAACTTCGACCGAAGGAGATATTTGTAAATTTACTCTTAGACCTGCGAAAAGTAACAAAGAGTCGATACACAAGTATAAGGAATGATGAAGCGCATTGGTACAACACCACATAGCCAAAAGCTTGTGAACCCTAAATTAAACCCTAGGCACCCCCACTGAGCCTTTCTTATATCCCTTTTTGATATTACAAAGCTCCACAAAATAACCCTGCCAATGATGAATAACCATCCTGGTGGCCAAAGGAAGCAAGGAGCCTGACTTCCGAGCAGCAGCTTCACAAGTCCAAAGAAGCAAAATTGCTACCAGCATGACGAAACGATCCGTAAATGGTCCCAAAGTGACACAGGATCCAAAATGAGCTCACATAAAAGATAGCTCTCAAAACTCAAAACCAGGAGACATAAGATCCCGAAGGCGAAGTCAAGAAAGGATAAAACAAAGAGGCAAACCCAAAATGCCTCAAGGAAATCCAAGTGACAAAAGAAGAGAAATGGTCCAAAGGACAACTTCAAAAGTCCAAGTCCATAAGCTCAAAAACAATGTCAACACAAAGAAGCTAGACGACTTCAAGACAAGGAAGAAGAATCCGAGAAAAGACGCAAGGTGCAGCTTTGGTCACCCTTTAAGTTCCACATACCTCAAACATCCCTCCATGTTCCTTTTGTCTTTCATCACACCCCATGGCCATGTTGTAAGCCTCAAAGACTTCTGACTTGGTAGTTATGTACCCAGTCATGTGAAAGTAACAGATCAAATGTGTAAATTCATTAAATATCAAATTCAATGGTCTAGAAGTTGTGACCGTAAGTGAGAAACGAGTGTAAACACCATACACGTCGAGTGTAGGTTAGGAAGCACCAAATCAAAACATAAGCCTTGACCCTGTGAGGATGAGACTCATTCGCACGTTTAATCAAAGAAAATACTGGGGGCAATCCGATTGCCATGAACTCTATCTCAGATTGTCCTAAGGAAAAATATTGAGGCGATTTTTGGTTCCAACAAATGTCATGACAACACCAATTGAAACCCCAAAGCTTGAGCACCACCATCCCACCACAGGCACACATAAGCCCTTACCTCCACATCAAACACCTCATGCCCACATAAGCCCTTACCTCCACACAAACGCCACTTCACCACACAGGCTCACATAAGCCCTTACCTCTGCACCACCACTACACAGGCCCATACAAGCCCTTACCTTCTGTGAGCCTTGAGTTTTAAACCCTATCCTATGTTGATTAGAGTTTATTAGGATCTAGTCGGGTTTTAGGTCCACTAATAACCTAAGATTAATAACTATGTCATATAACGTTAATTATTAAAACCTAAGCTAGCTCACTGGAGCCTATTATGAGTCGCCACTTAATTTTTACCTAGATCAAATTAGGAAAGGAGAGTTCGGGTTCAGGGACTTGATATTTGACTTAATTAGGGTTCAATTACTTTCATTACCCCTAGAAGTCGTTTTTCCTCTACTTAGTTTAACTGCGGCTTGTTACGAGTCGTTTTTAACCTAAGTGCGCGCTTCTAATTTTTTTTTATTTTTAACATTTTTTGACAGAAAATTAAAGTGGAAACTGAAAATACCTAAGCTAGGGTTTCAGAGGCAGAATTAGGTCAAATTTTGTTTACGTCCGTAGCCACGGACCCCATGTCCGAGACCATGGACCCTAGTTAACCTAATTATACAGAAAAGTCGAATTTAAGAAATGTAACACCCCTACAACGCCCCTACCAACTACCGAAATCGCAGCGGAAATAACCAACCAAACAATAACTAACGCTTTGGTGTTACAACGCCGTTAACCACCCACGTGGTTAACTAGGCAGAATAAATACAAGTGTATCGGTCTGATGATCAGACTCCCGAGCATAGGTCCTAACATCCACATATATACGTAACCAACAATACAGAGTATTTAATTTACATCACAACTACCAACTGTAAACATCCGCTACTGTTTAACCAACGGTACCAAAACATAATGCCTCGGGAGCACAGGCGCGTCCCGGCTCAACAACCAAAATAACCAAAAGTACATCAACGACCTAGGATCTAGAGCCACTCCGCTTCTTCGATCCTCATCCTGCAGTAAAAATATGGAGCCCCGAGGGGTCAGCAACCTTTGCTGGTATGGTTAACGCGCAGCCCATCGGCTACCGGGATACGCGCAACCAATTGTCATGATAACATGGCATTCATTTTAAACATCCAACATATATATACCATAGCATAGCAAGGGAAATTGCATAGCACCACAACAATACATAACACCATAAAATCGGTTCACACAAGGAATCCTTCCACCATAGTTAGTATACATAGTGAGCCTAGAGATTATTGCCAATCTCATGCTAAGCTCGTTACCAACCTCGTTACCGTCCAGTTATATCGAACGGTTAACTTAAACCCAAGGTGTGTCGGATAGAGTAATCCCAAGCACACCGAAACAACATTTGTATGCCCCTGTGGCCCGACGTGAGTCAGTAAACTAGCTTTGGATAAGCTAAGGGAAGGTTGAGACCAAATTGGAATACAACCCATACATACACCAAGAGAGCCGAACCGGATATGACATCGACTCCCGTCCTCACACGCGCGGCCGGAACATACCGGACTCCTCACTCCCCCGATTAGCACTTGTTAGTGGTCACACAATATTTTGTTAAGTCACATACCAGCAAATATTTAGGTCTTGTTAGACACACCAAGGGAAAGGAGTCACAACATTACAACATCATAATGTATAACAACTGTAAACTCTTTTCATGCCTTAAGTCTTATAAGGTCGTAACACTCAGAAAAGCAAACAACACCCAAGCCGGTGTAAACCGGTAGGCAACAGACTGCAAGAAAACCATACCTTGGTCCTTGCCTCGACTGGTTTCCACCTTGAGAGAATCCTAAACACATTTAGTAACGTCGGTTAATTAACGCACTAGTCCACTGTCACATTAACTACTTCACATTACTAGTCAACTCATTTCCATATTTTGTTTTAACTTCTCATCTTTTAAAATGTCATTATAACACTCCTAACATGTCTTATATAACCTTATAATATCATTACTAACTTATCCCTATCATTAGACATCATTTAAATACCTAAAACCAAGTTTTATAGTGGTCCGGGATTTGGTCCCTAGCTTAAGTCCCGGACCAGAAGCTAACTCAACTCTCGGGGGTAATTCAGGGGGTGGTCCGGGTCCTTGTACAAGACCCAAGTCCCGGACCACATTGTTATGTGACTCTCGGCCTAATTTACACCCCTGGTCCGGGACTCTAACCATAACCTAGGTCCCGGACCAAACCTACAGAATTGATAAAATGTCATTTTTCAAATGTTGTTACCTTAGTTCTCCACCTCCATTAATTGTATAACTTTACCAAATGTTCCTAGGTATATTCTAATGTCTAACTTACCCTAGGTTACCTTCATTATACCCCATAGGGTTAACTACATAAGTCACATGTTTTTTTTTTTACAAATTTAGGTCCGACCGACCCTACCGACCGACCTTACCCTCGGGTCGGTCTCTTACAGAGACATTTACCGTCTTTCTTTTCTATCCGACCGACCCAGACAGGGTCGGTCCCCTGGGTCGGTCTCCAACAGAACCATTTTCAACCTGCCATTTACAGTCCGACCGACCCTGCCAGGGTCGGTCCCCCGGTCGGTCTACTGCAGGAACTTCCTAGGAATTCTCCAAATTGTTCCAAATTTTTCCTTAAGTCACCCAATGTGTTGTAACACCACATGGCACACTAAATACTTCATATAACATCCATTAAACTCAAGTTCTAACTCATTTCTAAACTCTTCAAACATCTACTCATTTCCTTGTAAAATTCCTTAACACTTATAACATTTTATACTCGGTTTCTAAATGTGTTTCTCACCTATGATAACTACTATCCCAAAATGCTTTCTTCTCATCTTAACACCATCTCTTAAGCATTATTTCTTACCAACCTAAACCCTAGTTGATGTCTAAGTCCTCTTTTAACCTAGAACACTTAAGACATTATATCTTCTCTTGTAAAACACCTAGTCATTTCTAACACTTCTAATTCACCAAGCCTTACACTAACACCTAGAACTCCTTGGATATTTCCTAAATTTTGACATGGGTTCTCCTAGAACATTACTAAACCAAAACACATTGCTTTCTCCATTAACACACCAGAACACCTAAAATCACCAAGAACACTCTCATACACAAAACTTCCCTCAAATCACACTACATTACCATATAATGCATAATTTAAATTGCATGGCACTTAGGCCCTTAAAATGCATGGCTCTTAGGCCCTTAAAGTGCTTAAATCATAAACACTGAATTTCCACAATATATATGCCTTTGACCTGCAAATACATACAACAAGACATATATTCTTTTACTAGTCTCCTTGAGAACATTTACTAGGTCATTCACCTTTTTGCTCTTTAGGTAGTTTTAATAAGCATAATAAGCTCATTTCTCCTAAGGCATTAAAAACAACATTAGGTTAGTATATTTACCTCTTTTCCAAACAACTTCTTTCTTGTTTCCTTATAAAACCGGTAAGGTATTTGATTCCTTGTCAAGTTCTAGACAATATACAAACATCATAATGAGTATTATTCAAGCTTTAAGCTCCATCTCATTGTAAACCCTAGGTTTACATCGTTTCAAAAACATTAATGTGGTTGTTTTTACCTTGGTCTTTGAAGAGAGTTTGAATATCTATGAAGAGAGGACTCCACCTAGTCCATGAAAGGTTAGAATGAAGCTAAAACAAAGCCATATAAATAGCACCTTCAATAGGTATTTTCGGTCACAACAAAAACATGAAGGAAATGAAGTTTTTATTTGAGATTCCTTACCTAGAAGCAAAGGAGAGTAATAATATGTAAAAATACAAGCTCAAGCTCCTTCAATGGTGGAACTCCATGGCACCGAAATGGGGCTCTTGAAGTTTTGAGAAGATAGAAATGAAGAGCTTGATGAGAGGAAGAGATTGGTGGTGTTTGTTTTTTATTTGGTTAAGTGAGCTAGATTTTACAAGAGGTCAAAGCTTGAGTTTTAATGGTGGTGGTGGTATTACCGTGAGAGAACAGCAAGAAGGGAGGAAGAAGAAGTTGGAACCGTGTGAAATGAAGAAGGGAAATGAGAATGAAGATAGAATTTGCTTTACGAAGATATTTGTACTTAAAAGCAAATAGTAACTTAATTAGTCATTTTATTTATTTAACATGTTAACAAGTGAGTGGTGAGTCACCACACTTGAGAAAACCGGCCCCCTTTATTACATAAGGGTACTTTAGTCTTTATTTGTCAATTTAATTACTTAAGATAACATATGTTACAAAATAGCTTATTAAAATCACTATTCATAAAACAAGGCACATAGAAGTGAAATTTTTTATTTCCCATTGATATGGCCACCCAAATGTGATATTATATAGTACACATATATATTTAAGAGTAATGATGGACATTTAGCCACTCAAAACTCATTTACAAGATAATTTTTCAAAAATGTGCTTTAAGACTTCTTAAAGCACATTTTGTGTTTTAACTTGTTTTCAAGCTTGGTTTTCATTGGTATTGATTTAATATGTTCATTAATATATAAATGAGGTCTTGGTAAGTTCATTAGGTCTTACCCAAGCTTATTTCAAGCTTAGAGCACATTTTAGCCCATATTGACCTTAAGGTATTCAATTGTGTTCTTTATGGTTTAAATTGTTTACTAATGTTTCTAAGACTCTTTTTAGTCTTAATAAATCATGTTTTAATGTTTAACCAACATACCAAGGTTTGGGGTAACGAAATTTTGAAAAGTCCGGGGCCACGGACAAGCTGGCCGTGGGCCCGGACATTATTTAGAAAAACTTAAATTTTGAAATTTTAAAATCCCGCCGCCGTCCGTGGGTGTCCGTGGCCATGGACAACCCGTCCGTGGTCCCAAACCATAGGTCCGAGGTCATGGACCACCCATGGACAAGGGTAGTCTGGTGGTTCCCGACGGTTTTTTCGACTCAAATTTTTTGGTACGTAGCCTGAAAGATTATAAGCACGTTAGTAATTGAAAGAACTCAATTTGAAATCAAAATTAATACGAAGCTTAGCAAACACGTAACAAGACAATAGCTAAAACAATTAGTGATACAGAAGCCAAAAAGAGTTGGTTTGAACCCAAATTTTGAGGCAAGGCTGATAAGGTCGTAGGGAGTTAGGAAAGTGGAATTTCTACCTGTTTTACCTTCGTGTTTACAATGATTCTTCACACCGGGATTCGTCGAGTGCTCCGTTGATGGTAGACCCGAAAGGTTTTCGAACCAAGCTTCTTGTTGTTGGTTGTTCTTGCTATTTTTCACGTTTTGGTGGTGTTTATGTGGGTTTTTGATGATTGTTAATGTTTTGGGATTGGAAAATGAACTTAGATGGTGATTTCGGGTGGATTTCGGTATGATTCGGGTGGCCGGGTGTTGAAAAATGTGAGAGAGAAAAGGGAGGCTGTGCTTTCTGATTTCCTACGGTTCTTGAGCTTACGAGATTCTGATTTTATCAAAAGATCTATCCCTTTATATATACTTTCTTAAAGATAAAGAAAATATAGTAAAAGTAAGATTTTTTTGCATTTTAATTAAGTGACTTCCCAAAAATTTGCTATGAAATTTTAGCCACGTGTCAAGGATGGAAATTAGGATTTTTCTGAAGTGGAGCCGAATTTTTTAAATGTTGGAATATTTTTAAATTTAATTTCTTGTCAGATTCAATCGAAAATTGCTAGAAAATTATTGGAAATTCAAAAAATCAAAATTCCAACGCCATTATGATTAAAATGGCATCCTCTATCATGGGTTAAAATTTCAAAACATTTCAAGCTGATTTGAGCATCTTTTGGAGGAGAGAGAAAGCCTATAGGAGGTCTTGGGAGCCTTAAAAATTACGAAAACGCCCCTAACGATGACGAAACTGCTCCCCATGTCCCGAAATGCGCCGATCGAGCCAGAATCTCTCATTACTTGATTGAAGTGCCTCTCACAACACCAAAGCCTTACAGACCCTTACCAGGGGGTCAAAATTTTGGGTATAACAGATTGCCCCCCGTCAACTAGACTTTGTAATGAATATGAAAAGTCTGGTTAATGCTTGAGTGATGCCCCAAAATTTTGGATTCCACGAAATCCTCCATGTTGACCGGAACTGAGTTGACTACGTCCAGCTATTTGGAGGCACTGACTACCTAAGCAATAAAACATTTTCGAGCTATTCTAAGGCACTGACTACCTAGTTAGTGAAAAATGTGTCAAGCTATTCTAAGGCGTTGACTACCTAGGTGACCAAAATGAAATAATGTCAAGCAATTCTAAGGCGTTGACTACCTATAAGTAAAGTGAAATAAAGCAATGTCAAGCGATTCTAAGGTGTTGACAACCTAAAATGTGAAAACTGGGTGGTATGCAAATCCAAGAATGCTGAAATACTAACGATGCTAATGATGCTGATGATGCTGATGATGTTGATGATGCTCGGATGCTTCTGGGACCGAAACCCGTGCCAATGCTCCTGGCTGGACCCAATGTGGAATTATTGCCATCGCCCCCAAGCCGGTGTGCAGGGATAACTCCTTAAAAATCCTGGGGACTTATTGCCTTCGCCCACCATTCGTTGATCCCAAAGTAAGCTGACATAACACAGGAGGATTTATTGCCATTTCCTCGCCAACTTTTCTGTCGCCAGGTCTTGTGACGCGCCTGGATAATGCAACTAGGTCTTATGACGAGCCTATATGAATGAGATTGAATGCAATTGTTTTGATGAGAGTGGGTAAGCTAAAGGGTCTTATTACGAGCCTAAAGGAATGCAACTAGGTCTTATGACGAGCCTAAAAGATGGTTCTAGGTTTTATAATGAGCCAAAATGATGGTTCTAGGTCTTATGATGAGCCTAAATGATGGATCTAGGTCTTATGACGAGCCTAAAGGTTGGATCTAGGTCTTATGACAAGCCTAAAGGAAAGCAACTAGGTCTTATGGCGAGCCTAAAGGTTGGAACTAAATGAAAGTGTATGATGGGTCTAAATGAATGTAAAAGGATTAGGGCTCAAGACAGGCCTGTGGATGTTTGAGTGTGGAAATAGGTTAGGACAGGCCTGAGGAAATTTGATGTGGAGGTAGGGCTTAGGACGGGCCTGAGGAGATTTGATGTGGAGGTAGGGCTTAGGACGGGCCTGAGGAAATTTGATGTGGAGGTAGGGCTTAGGATGGGCCTGAGGAGATTTGATGTGAAGGTAGGGCTTATGACTGGCCTGAGAAAGTTTTATGTGGAGGTAGGGCTTGGGACGGGCCTGAATGATATGAGAGGGTTTGAACCTTCGGTTTTCGGGTTTTTGGGCCTCCATCGGTTGTCGTTGTTGCAATTGTTGGGACGAACAATTGCCCCCAGTATTTTCCCTTAAGGCAATCTGAGTTTTTCAGGATTTTATGGCAATCGCAATGCGATTTGCCCAGTATTTTCTTTGATTAATTGCGCAAAGACAATCTCTCACTCTCACAAGGTCAAGGCTTATCTTGATGTGGTGCTTTCTATGCTACACTCAAAGTGTTTAACACTTGCACTCGTGCTCTCTCCTTTGGCCAAAACATGTCAACCATTGAATTTGACATTTGTTAGATTTACGCGTTCAACCTGTTTACTTTCTCGGTGATCGGATACACAACTACCAAGTCGGAAGTCTTTTAGCTTATAACCTGGATAGGGTGTGATTAATGACAACAGGACCATAGGGAATGTTTGGGATATGTGGAGCTAAGGGGTGAAAGATGCAACTTGCACCCTCTCTCTGGACTTGCTTTTTGTTGGTGAGTTGTTTGGCTACTTCGTGATGACTTCGCTTGGGACTTTTTAGGTGTTCCTTGCACCTTCTCTCTTTCTTCCAATTTTGGATTTCTTCGAGGCTTTTCAGGTTTGCCTTTCTTGAATCTCTTTTTCTTCGAGGTTCTTGTGTTTCCCGGTTTTGAACTTTTAGAGCTGTTTTTGATGTTAGTTCATTTGGATCCTGTGTCACTTTGGGACCATTTACGGTTCGTTTCATCATGCTGGTAGCAGTTTTGCTTTTTGGACTTGTAAAGTTGTTGTTCAGAAGTCGGGCTCCTTGCTCCCTTTGGTCACCGGGTCGGTTATTCATCGTTGGCTGGCTTGATTGTGGAGTTTGTAGTGTTGTAAACAGGGAACGTATACAAAAAGCTCAGCGGGGGTGCCTAGGGTGTAATGTCAGGGTTCACAAGCTTTTGGCTGTGTGGTGCTGTACCTAGGTGCTTCGTCATCCGTAATAGTTGCGTATCCGTTCTTTGTTACTTTTCATAGGTTTAAGCGTAAATTTACAAATTATCTTCTTCGGTCGGAGTTATGCATTTACCTTACCGTTGAATGTAAGATTACTAGAGTCGTGTAAAAATGACATGCTCGTTCTCTCTTGGTTTTACCACTCATGACGCTCTCGCGAAGTGTATACTCAGAGACTTGTTTGCACGTTAAACAAAGAAATAAACATTATCGTTCCTGAACTCATATTGCCCCCAGTATTGTTGTGGGGTTTTTGCAAACTGGAAAATGAAAGAGGTGGGAACTGGTGTATTTTAAACAATTGAGAAAGAAATTAATAACTCAAAAATCCTTCGGGCTGCAAACAAAACCGGTCGCAGTAGTATAGAAGACAGAAGCGGCCGGGGTCAAACCGTGGGAATTATAGCGAAATAATATAGTACCTAAGCTTGTCACAAAAAGGGGGGATAATTGACTTGTTTTTGTAAAGTAAAACGACAGATAAAATTAACTGAGTTGAAGATAATATATAAATGGGACTCCGGGTTCAGGTTTATATAATCTGGCTAATTATGCTATCTCTACCGGTTAATTATAATAGTTTGGCAAAAATTCCTGTTATTATCTTTAAAGACTAAATCCTAGACTTGAAAGATTCGTTTACCAGAAAATGATCAATCTAATCTAGATTTGAGCAAAACACATGTAAACAGATTAAGTGCGAGGAATTATATTTTGCATCTGAAATTACTAACTTATTTTATCAAAATAAGTTTTCCACAGGTTTATCGATTAATTAACCTGTCTATTTATCACTGCTCTGATCAAAATAGACTTTGTAAAGCATTTTAATAAATTCATGAGATTTATTAAAAAGGCGAGAGATAAGCTTTAATCGTAACAAACTGTATTTAATTAAACCGGTAAAAATATAAATTACATAATTATACAAACTATAATTACACCTTCACCCAGAGTAAATCCTCTTAGCCCAACATAATTAAAAAGACAGAATAAGAAGTAAAAGAAATCATCTGGGAAGAAAATAATTAATTCTCCTTAATAACTGCTAATATTTGGACAGAGGTTGGACAGAACAACGGTATGGAAATGGAATGTTTTTATGGGATGAGAAGATGTGAGGATTTATGTGGACATTATGTAGATGAGATGTATGATTTTTGGAGAGAAATGGTGATTTTATGGAGGAAAAATGGCATTAGTTTGGGGGTGGAATGAGATATGGATTAATGGAGGGTTATAGGTTTATTTATTGTGAAAATGGGGTAAAAAGAGAGGGGTGTCGGTGTGAATTGATAAAATATATTTTATCAATTCACACTCAGACGACATGCCCGGTACGCTGTCCATTTTGACGTGTCCGAACCAGTGTCCGGACCAGGCTGGTTCGGACATGTCGACGCTGTGAGAAAATGCTTCGTCGACATGTGTCCGGACTTGCGTCCGAACCTTGTAACACCCCATACAACATTAACGCACTTAACAACAAACTGCAGCGGAAAGCAACTTCAACACATTACTTAACTTCTTGGTGTTACACGCCGTTAACCACCCACGTGGCTAACAAGGCTAATACATATACATTGTACCGGTCTGATGGGCTAAATTCCCGAGCAACTACACATTATTATCCCTTCCATTAACAACACACATACACATACCTTCCTACTGTACCGAGTATTTATAAACTGATGCCGATAACAATTTCGGCCTTACTACGCCTACTGTATATGTACAACTTAAAAGATTACCCATGTACAACGACTACCCGTCCTACTCTCGAACGGCTTCCAGCTCTTCGTACCTGAAATAAGAAAAGAAGAGAAAGGGTGGCCACCAAGGGGCTCAGCACCTTTGCTGGTATGGTAATCCCACAGCCCCATGCTACCGGGCCACGCACAACTATTTGTCGTCTTAGCATGCGGTTGATTATATTTAATCATGCATGTAACTATAAACACACAAACATAACATTTCGCCTCAATGGGCTCAACAAACAGATAACATATCCATACTTGATAGGTCACCCATGGTATTCTTTAACCCTAGAGTGTTTCTCCTCTAATGGAGCTACTTCCTCAATAGACGACAACTACCCATTAATCGGGTTATCCTTAAACGCCTCTTATCACAAACTGGGATTCATATCCATGATCCACATACTCCACAATTTACAACGTATAACATACATCACATAACAACACATAACCACACTTTTCACGTTTAAACGTGTACATGATAACATCGCAATATATTGCATCATAACACCATACATAACATAACGGGTACGGTTCCCTTTATGAACCGGCCCAAACATGGTCAGTTCACTTGTAGCCTAGAGAATGTTGCCAGTCTCATGATAAGCTCGTTACATAACTCGTTACCGTCTCGTTAAATGAACGGATAACTTAACACAAGGTGTCTCGGATATAGTGATCCAAGCACACCGAACAAACATAACATAGTATGCCCCTGTGGCCCGACGTGAGTCAGTAATAGCCTTGGTTAAGCTAAAGGGAAGGTTGGAAACCAAATTGGAAACAACCATAACATACGGAGAGGATCGAACCTGATATGACAACGACCCACATACTCACACGCGTGGCCGGAACAGACCGGACTCCTCACTTCCCCCGTTAGTACTTGTCAGAAGTTTCATCATTCAACTTAGTTAAACAATCACAACATTGGGTTAAGTCTTGTTAGACACACACAAGGGAAGGGAGAGTCATACATTCACACACAAACATCACACACAAACATCACATAACTAACTCACGCATAGCCGTGTTTAGAACTTCCTTAGGTCGAAACGTTATCACCGGATACCGTTCTCCTATGTTTACCTAATAGTGGTTAACTAGCCCTTCAAGCGCATTCGAGGTTACCGGTATCGGCACGTAAACATACAACAACAATAACGTGTAAAACTCTTTTCATGATTTATCTTGTAAGTGGCAAACACACAGGAAAACACAATTGTTGGCATACAAGTCGGTGTAATCTGGTAGGACACAAGTTGCAAGAAAACCATACCTGTCACCGAAGTCCACTTTATCATGTCCACTTATGTTCCTCGAGCAATTCTCGAACAACTGATAACATTACATGTATTTTTATTAACATCGGGGTATCATGAGTGTTTAAAGTCTAATGCTTATAACTTTTCCCCGTTAACTTAGTTACATAACTTCACTTTTTAACTTGTTTTACTTTTACATTTTAATACATCTTTTCCCCACTAAATTGTCATTATAACCCACCTAACATGTCTTAAACAACCTTATAACATCATTACTAGTCAATCCCCATCATTACATATCATTTATAACCTTAAACAATGTTTTTGGTCCGACCGACCTTACCGACCGACCTTGCACAAGGTCGGTCCATTCCAGAACACATTACCGTTAAAATTTTCTACTCCGACCGACCTTGTAAGTTCGGTCGCATGTTCGGTCCATTCCCGAGAGTTTCTTCCCTTTGAAAATTCAGGCCCGACCGAACTTGCCAAGTCCGGTCCCATGTTCGGTCGATTCCAGAAAATTTAATTCGTACACAAAATACAAGCCCGACCGACCTTGCAAGTCCGGTCCCCAAGGTCGGTCCATTCCAGAAACTAATTCTCGCTGGGTAATCTGGGCTCGACCGACCGTGGCAAGTTCGGTCGCAAGGTCGGTCTGCTCTAGACCCTTATTTTCCATTGCCCATTTAACTCCAAACTTCACCTCATGTATCCTAATATTTCCTAACCTCATTTGGGCACTTCAAACACATCTTTAGCCATGTACTAAACTCCTTATATCACACACCAAACTATCTTTATCATTCCACAAACTCCTTACAAAATCTCTTAATACTTGTACATTTTTCATTTGGTTTTCTAAGTGGTATTTCACCTATAATGACCACTATACCAAGATGTTTCCTCTACACCTTAACATCATCTCCCAACATCTTTTCTTACTAACTAAATCTCCTTTTTCACATCTACCTAAACCTTAAACAAACTTCTCCTAGACTTTAATACATCCACAAAACCACATTGAATTCTTAGAACTTCCAGGATAATACCTAAATCCTTGTATCACTCTAAATCACCTTATTACATGCTTTCTTCCCTAGTAAATCACTTGTTCACCTTTAACACTTCTTAGTTCACCAAAACTTATTTAAACACTTAGAACTTCTTACACATTTTCCAAATTTTGCCATAGTTTCTCTTGATATACTCACATCCAAACACTTAGGTTTTTACCTTAGTTCATTCAAGAACGCCTAAAATCCATCAAGAGTATTCTCACACACATAACTTCACCAAATTTACACTACATCACAATATAGTGCATAAACTTAATTGCTTGGCACTTAGGCCCTTAAATAACATGGCTCTTAGGCCCTTAAATAACATAAACCTTAAACACTGAATTTCCCACATAAATAATGCCTTTAACCTGCAATTACATACAACAACACATATGCCCTTTATAAACTCCTTGAGAGCATTTCACTAGCTCATTTACCATTGGCTCCTTAGGCATTTTATTAAGCATATCAAGCTCATTTTCCGAAGGCATTTAAACTACATTGAGATAGTTTGTTTACCTCTTTTTCCTCACAAACTTCTTTCTTGTTTCCTTGTAAAACCGGTAGGATGTTTGGTTGTTTGTCAACTTCTAAACAATGTACACATAATAGAATGAGTATTCAAGCATTGTGCTTCATCTCATTGTAAACCCTAGGCACATACATTGTCTTAACACATTAAGGTATTGTTTTACCTTGGAATTGGAAGAGAGCTTGAATAAGTATCAAGAGAGGACTCCTCCTAGCCCTTGGAAGATTCAAATGAAGCTAAAACAAGCAAGGTAAAACACACATGGTGAGGTGGATTTTCGGACAACACAAAACATGAAGGAAACATCATTTTTCTTTGAGTTTCCTTACCTTGAAGCAAAGGAGAACAATAATATGTGAAAAGGTGAGCTCAAGCTCCTTCAATGGTGAATCTCCATGGCACCAAAATTGAGTTCTTTAAGATTTGAAAAGATAGAAGTGTAGAGCTTGGTCTAACTAAGACAAATATGGTCTTAGAATTTGATTTGGAGCATGGAGTTGGATTGGCAAAGAAATGAAGATGGAGAAGAGGGGTTGCCATAGCAAATCGTAAATGGAGCTTGGGAGAAGATGAAGAAACCGTGTGAAATGAAAGGAAAGAAGAGAATGAGGTGAGAGAGAGTTCACTTTTTAAGATATTTATGTATAAAGCAAAATAGTACTTTACTTTATAAGCTTTACTTTCCTTATTTGATTTCTTTTACCTGTTGGTGACTCACACCTTGAAAAACCGGCCCCCATATAATTAAGAAGGGTATTTTGGTATTTGTTGACCAATTAACTTACTTACAATAACATATGTTACAAACTAGCTTATAAAAGTTACTATTCATAAAAACAAGGCACATAGAAGTGAAAATTTTGAATTCCCATTGATATAGACTTCCAAATGTGATACTATATAGTACACATGTTAATTAAAGAGTAATGATGGACATCTAGCCATTCAAAACTCATTTACAAGACAATTTTCCAAAACCGTGCTTTAAGACTCCTTAAAGCACTTTTTGTGTTTTAACTTGTTTTCAAGCTTGGTTTTCTTTGGTAATTGATTTAATATGCTCATTAACATATTTATAAGGTATAGGTATGACCATTAGGTCTTATACAAATTTATCCAAAGCTTAGAGCACCTTTTTGCCCATATTGACTTTAAGGTATTTATTTGGGTTTTATTTGGTTTAATTGTCTACAAAGGTTTCCTAAGGACTTAATTAGCCTTGTTAAACCATAATTGAATATTATTAAGTCTTGGTAGGCTCTTTGGGTCCTAACCAAGTTCACTCCTAGCTTAGAGCATGTTTTTGCTCAAACTGTATCTTAGTGCTTTATTGCGTTTTACTATGGTTAAATTGTTCACTGGTGTTTCTAAGGCACTTTTTAGCCTTTACATACCATAGTTTAATATTTAAACAATATATCAGGGTTTGGGGTATTTCAATCTACCCCCCTTAAAAGAACTTCGTCCTCGAAGTTTACACTTCCCACACATCTTGATTAGAATACGGGGATTACTTATAGAAATAAAACTTCCATAACAAAACACACTTTACATCACAACCTCGCACTTAATGGTCCGGGTAACACATTCACATCCATACATAACATACATAACATACTTACATGATAACCTCGGACTCAATGGTCCGGGTATCTTAACAATATTTGCACATACATAACAACCCTTAGACTCTCTGGTCTTGGGTAACATAACAACCTTTAGACACATAGGTCTATGTAACACAACACATTTAGACTCATAGGTCTTAATAGCATACACTTTAGGAACTCAAGGTCAAAATAATATTTATTACACATACCACACAACATGTCATAGCATGTATAACAATCAAAAATATCTTTGACATACACTGTGATCCCGCAGAACCCGGTCACGATGGACACCTTCCGTCCCCGTGCCTTTGGGAGATCAAAACAATCACTTAAATTTGAATTTTTTCCTTGTGAGGTTAAGTAAGAGAACTTTAATTATGTAAAGTATCTATCGACGTTTTATAAATACCAATTCAAAATCCTTTTGAAAACACACAGAACTCCAAGTCCAACTTATGCTCTTTGCTTCTTTTCTTAGCGTGGTTAATTGTGACCACTTATAGGGAGCTTCAAGAGTTACCCAACCCTGATGTGATCAGCATCAGTGTTGAACTATCCTTCCACTCCAATTTGTGTTCGGCTTCCCTTAATCGCATGCAAATCAAGTTCCACCTCCCACTCCAATTTCAATTATCAAGTAAATCACTCATTTCCAATTTTCTATCTTTTTAATCATTCTAATCATGATCATACATCTCCAAGGGATAGAACTTCGTCTATCAGTTATTTCCATTCACTTTAATGTTGTTACATAGGGAATCTTATTCTCACTAGGTTTTATATCGGTCTCATACCCTTTCATGAATCACTATATAGTATATATACAAATATTTTTATCAAAATACAACACACCGTTTCACATTTATACATTATCGGGGTTTGTTCCCCCGAGAGTTTCTCTACTCCCACACTTGTACTATCACACACAATTGTTAACAAATACACACACTTACCACAATGGTATTCGCATCTTCTGTGCGCAATTACCCCAATTAAACCATGACTGAATGCGTATGTTTACATAACACACACACCAATCATCAAAACAAATTATTTTGTGCTATGCACAACAAAAATCACGTACACTTGTACGGTAATACACACTAAGTGGTTTTGCGCTCTACCCCCCTTAAAAGGGATTACACCCATGTAATCAATCACTTAATCATTGGTTCAAAACATTCTGCCGTCGTGAAGTGTTTTAACTTCCACGTGGTCTATTACACAATGGATTCTGATTAGAGGATCTTAACCATATTGGCGGTTTAGTTCCTAAACCAAGAATTCTCATTGGAGTTTGTTTAAACTCTTAGTTAGTTTCGATTCTGGCCTGTTAGGCTTCTAGGCGTTAATAATTATCCATTCACTCATGTTCACCATGTACATTCAACACCTGAATCACTGGATCACTAGTTTCTGCTGCGAAACTCTAATAACTATAGGGCTCAGTTTGCCCCATTCGTTATTGTTACTGTATTGTTCACCTCCCATTTATCACCTTTATCTTGGTAACAATGGTTTCTCAACTAATGTGTGGTATCTCTTACCGTGAGCGAATTCGGTGAGTTATAAACTTTCTATCCACTTCCATAATAATTGACTGTATATACTGTTATGTATTTCACAATGATTGACTTGTTCCCCTCCGACTTAGTGTCGGTTGAGATTGAGATGCTACCTAATGTGTAGCGCTCTCTTGGTTATTTCCAACATTTGGGGTATATTCCATACCGATATTTGGCAGTTAGTGCTACTGTAGTCACTTACTGTTAATCATGCCTCCACATTTGGTTCTGTACAAGTACTCTTTTATTAGTGCGGCCTTGCATTTCCTCCACAACTAACATGTTTCCAATTCCTAGCTATCCCACTCGATCCTTACTGCGCAAGTGCAATACCAAAACACTCAGTCATACAGAGTGCAGAGGCGTAAACTCTTGACAGTAAATCCCTTATGCGATTCGCCATGGAATTCACACTGAGTTCCTCATCACATAGTACCTACCACTGGCTTATTGTCCAGTCTGTTTAACATCGCTTACCTTGCATCTCCACTGAGTTTAACTCATAACTGGTCTTATCTGCCACATTATTATTCAACAACACTTATACAACGGTCGCTTGCTGCGCACCGTGCTCTTAGTTATTGTATAACACTAACTTACATGGTATTTACTGTCACATTAACTTCCACACATATACTTACATCACTCGTATTATGGTTTGTCATTCTTTTGGATGACTACTGAATACTCTTTGAGCGTTGATCACTCGAGTCACAAACCGGCATTATTCAGCTCGGTGCTTTACTTTATACACACATACTGCTAAACTAACTGCTCTCAAATAATATAACATTGTCCATCCTTAACATATTTCTTGAGCTTGGTTGACATAACTACCGCTCCAGCGGTTTCACAGCATCGAGAGGTATCCCCACTCTTAGTGCAGTGGTCCGTTCTCCACTCTATTCACTTATATAACATAACTTCTGCAATCAATCGATTTACATAACACATTTTATTTGTGGCCTATAAGCCTTATTTGCCTTGAGCTGCGCTCATTGTAGGCTGTACACACACATGTACTTCTCTGTACAACATTACATGGTTTGGATGTTATATTGAGCTCCATGACAAGGTCGTTGCATTCCGTCTCCTTTCATGGAATGCCCCTTAGGATTGTTGTTAGTCCGTCTCCTGACAATTTATGTCTAAACTGGGTGTTAGCTTCAACCCTTGTGTTTCTGTCATGCCATTTCGTGCAACACTTGTTGATGCGAACACCCTTCAAGGATTGCTCCTGGGTGTTACTAAGTTATGCCATTACGTCTTGTTCACACTTATTGGTACATTCAGTTAGCCACGCCGTTTGCGTCCTTAACTGGCTTATTATCTTCTTCTGTGAAGATCAACATTTCCTGGTAGTGTAGGTACTCATTCTGGGAGTTTCATCCCGTTCATTGCACATTAATGTGTCCACATCAGGCATCTGCTTAGCCATGGACAGGCTGGGTCACCGTTCCAGCTAACATGTTTATCCCTGGGATCCTTAGGACATATGCTATGCCTTTTCATAACAGTTAGTGCACTTCATACCTCCTGACTCTTAAACATTTCCTCGAAAGGAATTCACTAATTCCTTTGGTCTCATTAACTTAACTGAGTTCCTTAACTTCAACCATTCCTTGATAATCCTTAGCTCTCACTAGTAGAAAAATGGCCATTTTTGGCCCCCCATTTTTGGCGGTTTTTACATTTTCGCCGAAAATGTGTGTCGGGTCAGGCTATTTTCGGCGGTTCCTATAAACAACCGCCGAAAATAGCCAACTAAAATGACATTTTCGGCGGTTGTTTATAGGAACCGCCGAAAATAGCCAAATGGAAGCATGATTTTCGGCGGTTCCTATATACAACCGCCGAAAATGGTCATTTTAGTTGGCTATTTTCGGCGGTTGTTTATAGGAACCGCCGAAAATCACTCTTATTTCTAATACCCTAGCCCGACTCGTCATTATCACAGCTCTGCTAAAACACTCTTCTTCCTCGACCTCTCTACTCCAGTTCGCCCACAAATCGCCGCCTTCTTCTTCGTCGGTCGCCGCCGCACCACCAGGCTCTAACGCCACCGTCGCCGCCGCCGCCGCCTAGTCGCGCCGCTACCCCCGTCTGCTGCTGCCAGAAACGATATCGAATTAAGAGATTTGGTTAGTTTTTTTTCCGATTCGAAACTTGTAAATTTTGTCGAATTGGGTCCTAATTTGTGTTTTATGTAATTGTTGATTGATATATGTATTCTGGAGTGTAATTGCTTGATAGGTTTGTTTGGAAATACAATATGTGGGCAATTTTAGAAAATATACTATATGCTCGCAAGGTGTTCGATGAATTGCTCTGTCCATTTTCTGTTTATATGTTGTTAAAAATATTATTGTTAAGGAATTTAGTTAGTTTTTCTGTTTTAGTAGTATTCATATTGTGGAATGGATAATTATGATTGCACTGAATTAGTTGGATGGGTAATTTATGAAAGTATCTAGATGATTTAATTAGTTAATTAAATTTCTAGTTAGTAAATTTAGCTAGTTAGTTAAACTCACTTAGTTAATTTATTTCATATTTTATAATATTTATATAGGTAAATGTAAATTAGTGAAACAAGTTGTAAATATTAACAATGATAAATTAGAAGCCAAATGTAAGTAAATAAATTAATTTGTTGTAAATATATATTATTTATATGTTGTTAAAAATATTATTGTTAAGGATTTTAGTTAGTTTTTCTGTTTTAGTAGTATATCATATTGTGGAATGGATAATTATGATTGCACTGAATTAGTTTATTAAATGTGAAGTTGGATGGGTAATTTATGAAAGTATCTAGGTGGATTTAATTAGTTAATTAAATTTCTAGTTAGTAATTTAGCTAGTTAGTTAAACTCACTTAGTTAATTTATTTTATATTTTATAAAAATTATATTATAGGTAAATGTAAATTAGTGAAACTATTTTATAATAATTATATTATAGGTAAACTCACTTGGTGAATTGACGTATCATTGTACTGTGTTTTCTTCATTTAGATACTACACAAGATTGGCAGTAGTAGTCGCGTTAGCTCTCATCGTCTTCACTCGCCACCCGCTTCCGCTTGATCCTCGTCCTTCCAAATACCGGTTAGTTTTTTTTTTCAACCTAAATCAATTTCAATTTATCATGCATAATTGTTTTTATAATTTGTTGATTCATATATAGTTAGTTGCAGGAATATATGTATATATATAACACGATAGAATACCACAAAATAATGTATATGCCAGCAAGGTGTTCTGTAAATTGTTTGTGTAGTTAGTTTATTTATATTTAGTAGCTAGTTAGTTGAGTAGGTATACATATATAAATATAACAAAATAAAATAACCAACTATATAATAATATTTTTTATTCTATATATTATATATATATTATATATATAATAGATATATAATTATAGATGTTCACATATCCCTTTTCCGAAGATAGGTTAGTTATTGTTATTTTTTATATTTAATATTTTAAATGTTAGTTAAGTTATTATACATTATAACACTTTTTTCTAAATATTTTTTAAATTTTGACTGGTTGTTTGTAGAATGGACCGTGAATGGATGTACGGTCTGCGAGGGAATTATTTTGAATCGAAAGTGGAAAATGAATTTTGCAAAGCTCTCTATCATCAGAAAAGGATGAACGACACTCACATTCCCTGTCCATGTGCACAGTGCGAACTTCGCAACAAATTCCCTAACCTACATGCTATCAGATTTCATCTATCACGACGTGGATTTATGCCAAACTATAAGATATGGTTTTTGCATGGCGAGTCTTTAGAAGGTAGTAGCAGGGTGCATACTTCCACCCAGCAGAACAGTGAAACAAGAAAGGTTACCGATGATACCACATTTCCTAATAATGAGTGTGATCAGAGTGACACTGAAATCAACGATGATAGTGAAAAGATTGAAGAACTGAACTCTATGCTGCAAGATGTTGAGGATAATTTCACAGACAAGCCCGATGAATATCAAAGATTAGTTGACGCATCACGGTCCCCTTTGTTCCCCGGATGCACCAAATTTTCAAAATTGACATCCGTGCTACACTTGTTCAATATGAAAGCAAGATTCGGCTGGAGTGATAAGAGTTTTACGGCAATACTAGAACTATTCCACGACATGCTTCCAGATGATAACAATCTTCCTACATCCACTTATGATGCAAAAAAGTTGATGTGTCCTATGGGTGTGGAGTATGAAAAGATACACGCATGTCCAAACAGTTGTGTATTATACAGAGGAGAGAATAAACATTTGAATCAGTGTCCAAAATGTCATTTGTCACGCTATAAACATAAGGACGGCCAATCATCCAATTCTAAGAAAAAAAGTCCTCCAGCAAAAGTCATTTGGTATTTACCCATAATACCAAGGTTCAAACGTCTGTTTGCAAATGTCAGAGATGCCCAAAATTTAAGATGGCACGCAGAAGGAAGGAAAAATGATGATAAGCTGAGACATCCAGCTGATTCACCACAGTGGAGGACTATCGATAGAAGATTTGAAGATTTTGCCAGTGATAATCGAAATTTGAGACTCGGGCTATGTACAGATGGGATGAATCCCTACGGCACTCTAAGTAGTCAACACAGCACTGGCCTGTTCTATTGTGATTTACAATCTTCCTTCGTGGTTGTGTATGAAGCGAAAATACATTATGTTATCATTGTTGATTTCTGGTCCTAAACAACCCGGACATAATATCGATGTATATCTTGCACCGCTGATTGACGATTTGAAATTGCTATGGAATCAGGGGACAGTGGTTTATGACGGTTACGCCAGACAAAACTTCACACTTCGTGCCATGTTGTTTTGCACAGTGAATGACTTTCCAGCGTACGGGAATTTATCTGGATACACGGTGAAAGGCACATTTGCTTGCCCAATATGTGAGGACGACACTTGTTCTGATCGTCTAAAGTTTTCTGGCAAAAACGTGTACATGTGTCATCGTAGATTGTTGCCAGCAGCACACCCGTACCGTAAAAAAAGGAAGTTATTCAACGGAAAACTGAAACACGTGTTGCTCGTATACCTTTGAGTTCTCAAGAGATCTATGAAAAGGTGAAAGACATTGAGAATGTTTTCGGTGTTCCGTCCAAATCTACCAAAAAAACATCTGGAAAAAATGTTCAATATTTTGGGAACTTCCATATTGGAGACATTTATCTGTTAGGCATTGTCTTGATTTTATGCATATTGTCAAAAATGTTGGTGAGGCTGTTGTTGGGACTTTGCTTAACATACCTGGGAAAACAAAAGACGGAATAAGGTTCGAAGAGACATGGAAGCTATGGGCATACGTGAGGAGTTGCATCCTCAAGAAAGAGGCAAACGAACATATTTACCTCCAGCATGTTACACTTTGTCTAAGAATGAGAAGATCAGCTTCTGCAAATGTCTTCATTCCCTTAAGGTTCCTACGGGTTATTCATCTAACTGGAAAAGTCTTGTGTCAATGAAGGACTTGAAATTGGTCGGGTTGAAATCTCATGATTATCACGTTCTGATGTTGCATCTCCTTCCTGTTGTCATTCGAGGTATATTGCCGAAGGATGTCCGAAATGCAATTACAAGACTATGTTTCTTTTTGAATGCAGTGTGCAATAAAGTCGTGGATGCTGATACACTTGACAGTCTGCAACGTGATGTTGTTGTTACGATCTGTCAACTTGAAATGTATTTTCCACCCTCTTTTTTTGACATCATGGTTCACTTAGTTGTTCACATTGTTAGGGAAATCAAATTATGTGGTCCAATATATTTGAGGTACATGTATCCGTTTGAGAGATACATGGGAATTTTGAAGGGAAGGATGAAGAATAGATATCGACCTGAAGGAAGTATTATAGAAGGGACAATAACCGAAGAAGTGACAGAATTTTGTACTGAATACTTAAAGGGTGCAGTTGCTATTGGAGTACCACAACCTAGACACACGGGAGGGACAGAAGGTCAAGGTGTTACTGGGAAAAAAATTGTGGCAATTGATTCATCCTCAATGGAGTTAGCACATTTGTTCGTTTTACATCACCTTGAGATTATTGAGCCATTTTTTGAGAAACACATGACTACACTAAGAGGTCAATATCCTGGGAGGAATATTGTTTGGCTGACAAAAGAGCAAAACAAGACCTTTTGTTCATGGTTTAGAGACCATGTTATGAAACTTGCATCACTAGCGCCTGATAATGTAGGTGAAGAGCTCCGTTGGTTAGCTTTGGGACCTGGTTCCACTGCTGTATCTTACGAGGGGTATGACATCAATGGGTTCACCTATTGGACAAAACGACAAGATGATAGATGTTTAAACCAGAATAGCGGGGTGAAAGTAGAAGCAGCAACAACTCTGTACACCCGAGCTTCAGCGATTTCAACCTCGAGGTTGTATTATGGATGTATTGAAGATATTTGGGAACTTGATTATCAGTTTCAAAAGTTTGTTATTTTCAAATGCAAGTGGGTGGATTACAGACACGGTTATCGGGTTCAGGATGGGTTTAATTTGGTTGATTTATCAAGTCTTGGTCCTACACACGATCCGTTCATATTTCCCAAGGACTGTGAACAAGTATTTTACATAGAAGATCCCATCGATTCTAGATGGTCAGTAGTTTTACCAGGGAAAAGATTTGTGATCACAAATGTTGATCAAGATGTTGATGACGATGAATTATTATTTGATGAGACACCACCCTTTTCTAACAGTGTTCCTGCCACCAACATTGTCGATATTCCAGACGATAGTGTATACTAGGTCTGATCATGATGAGGGTCTATGGGTCGAAAAACCATAAATGATGTGTTTGTTTGTTAGGTAATTAAATATTAATTTTTTATGATATCTGATTATGTATTTTTTATATTATTTGTTTTGTTGTTATTAATATCATATTGTTTATCTGTGCAGACAGTCAAATGGATGATATGGACGATCCGGTCGGTGAGATTCTGTCTGATGCAGCCCGACCGAGGAAGAGGCAAACACGTGGAGGGAAGGGCCGCACTCAAGGGCCCGGACTGATGAGGGGGGTAGTGGCACCGCCGAGATTATAGTGTCTGATGTGCCAGCTGCAGACACACAAGCTGGACCTTCTGATCGCAGATCCCAGAGAGCAGGACCGTGAAACCTCGAGGTCCTACAAAAGCTCTGAAGTCAAAAAGATTGAGTCGAAGCCGCTGCAGTTTAATGAGTATCTACAACCGACTGGGGAATGGGCTGGAGACTTCACTACTGAGCTGGGCATCATAGTGCGAGAGTATTGTGATATCACTCTCTCCTGGCCTCAGGTTGACGAAGGATTGAAGAAGCAGATGTTTGAGATCGTACAGGTAAATAAACAATAGTTGCAGTATTTATTGATACGATTTACAAGTATGCATAACTAACATCCTTTTCATTTATGATGATATGCAGAAACGATATCGAATACCTGAAGAAACCGAGTACTACACCATGGTAAAATCGATGATGCGCAAAAAATTTTCAGATCATAAGCATGATCTGGTCAAATGGTTCATCACCAAGAAGCTTAAGCGGCCTGACGGCGACACACGCCAGCCTTGGGAGATCTACACAGCAATAACCCAAGAGAAGTGGCAGCAGTTTTATGACAAGAAGATGGAGACGAAGGTACATACTAACTATTAAATAATTAAGTATTGTATATACATACAAATAGGTTTACATATGTATATGTTTTTAATCATCATCGTGTACTTTTGTTTACTTGATAATAGGAGTATCGTGAGGCCCAGTCAGCGAATGCGAAGAAGAATGAATATCGTCACTTGCTGGGTGCTAAAGGGGTTAACAGAAGAGTTCCTGAGTGGGTGGCAGAAGGGGAGTTGCCATCGGATGTGAGCACTCTAGATGAGCACCAGAAACGGGGTACATTTTGGAAGCTTTCACGCACTAAGAAAGACCCAAAAACTGGAGAGCGTCTGTATCCCTTCGAGAAAACGAAGGAAATTGTTGATAAGATGGTAAGTACTTTTGTTTAATCCTTATTATTTTTTCAAATTCAATATTTCAATCCTATAATTTATTATAAATCCTATATGCATTTACTTCTAAAGGCTGAAATGAACGAGCAAGCAACCCAAGGGACTTGGGCTCCTGATCGACATGATGACCAGCTGTCTCGGGCGCTAGGAAAGAAAGATCATCCAGGCCGAGCAGTGGGGTTAGGGGGGGTTAACATAGGGATAAGAAAAGTATTTGGAAACCCCGGGTCGAGGAAAGGAAGTAGTAGTCAGGAGAGGATGATCCCGTATGATGAGCATTTACGTGTCCTCACTAGCTTCAAAGATCAGTTGAGGGATGAGATCCTTGCTGAAGTGCGTCAGGGGACTGGTGCACCCCAGCCATATGCTCCTGCTTCTGATCCTTCTTATGGATATGCTCCTGCTTCTGATCCTGCTTCTGATCCTGCTGGACTGCACACAAGCACAGAGTCTAATGATCCGTATCCTTACGCATCTGTACAGGTAAATTTTTATATCTTTAACTGTTTTATTACTTGTCATATCGTTTATTACTTATTTATCAGTTCAATCATCTACTAATCTGATTAAATTGTAGGATCCAATAAACTGCAACCTCTTGCTCCCGTACAACAATCAAAATATACCAGTTGCAGAAGGAAGAGTGTACACATCACGCTCGAATGACGTGGTCCATGGCATGCCATTACAGCCGTATCACGGGAGAGTGTCTGTGGACGAACCGATATACACGTGTCCTGATTTAGCACTCCCTGTACCTACGGAGGAGTACAGCACGGTTCGGTCCGCAAAGGGTGCATTTCTTCAATGGCCTGTTCGCCTGATTCAGAAGTGTATGAAGGTACGCCCAATACTACCTTTAATATAGTTATTGTAGTAAATTATAAGTGTGTGGATGTTCAGTTCATGATTAGTAATGTATGTCGATTGCAAATAGGCATTAAAGGAGAAATCAAAGTCTCCTGAAAAAAAGAAGTCAAAGATTACATCTTCTGGATACAGAGCATCCACCAATGTCGTTACCAAACAAAACTTGGTGGATGATTCAATATATGCACGCTTGGGGCCAAACATGAAAGTGTTGCATGATGTGATCCGTGACTTCCCAGCTGATAAAGTTTCTATCCTTCTTAGCTTTGAACCTGACATTCTTCACTATGAAGAAGTTTTAGAAGTCGACTTGTGGACAAACGACGTGCAGGACATCCTGAAATCTGACTGGGTGCCTATCACTGTTGTCCATCATTCATTCTGTAAGTATTAGTCTTTTTTGGTAATTAAGTTATAAAGTGATGCCCTGAAACAATGTTAATTACTATATCTTTTAATTATGAATAGGTTTTTTGCATGAGAAAATGCAAACTTTTTCACTTACCAAGTAGGGATTTCTATGTCCTGAGGAGAACGTCATACACTGCTGTGAGTCTGATGTACAGGTAGTAGTAGTCTCTACTTACAGCGTGCGATTGCTAACAACATCAATGCGAGAAAGAAATATCTCCTGCTGCCCTACCATCAAAGGTAATAACTTGTGTTTATCATTTTACTTCCATTAAGCATGATCTACTTGTTGATTTTGACATTATATGACATGTTAGTGTTTTGGTATTACATAGTGGTCAATGGGTCCTACTGGTGTTGTGTTTGGATCGTGCACGTATACTATATCTTGATCCGTCGGCATACAGTGCCGAATAATATCAAGATAAAGCCACACCTTAACACATAAGTACATATAAACCCTTCTTTATGCATTTCAATTCTTTTAATTTAATTTTGTTGTGCATGGATATCCTAATTTTATTAAATACATTTATTGACTTTAATGTGCAGTTATATCAAAGTGTTATGATTTCACATCTTGGTATAAGGATTAAAAGGTGCTGTCCCTGGACTGCAGTGAAGGTACATGCATCACTTGTTTTTCATTGATAGAACAAATGTCTTATGTAATTAATCCTTTTTCTTTTCTCTGTTTAAGTGTCCACGTCAACCCGGGGGTTCGGAGTGTGGGTATTATGTAATGAGATATATGCATGACATAATCACCCTTTTGGTGATATCCAGGATCTCTTAGAAAACGTATGTTGAAGTCATATATATATTTTTTATTTAATGTATTTGTTTAATGATTAACTCTTTTTGTATTGTTTTGTTTTTCAAAAGGTTTTCTCTAATGTTGGCGAATACGAGAGACAAACGATCAACGCTATGTTGGAGGATTGGGCGGAGTTTGTCTATATGAATTTAGTTTGATTTTCACTTTGTTTTTTCGATCGAATTGTTATTTAGAACGTTAATGTTTAGAAATTTATGGCTAGGTAGATTGTGAAAGATGACCGGTTTGAGTACAATGAATATCTTGGTAGTTGTATATCTATATGGTCATTTGTGACCATTTGAAATGGTTTGTACATGGTCATTTGTGACCATTTGAAATGTGTTGTTGGTCATTTGTGACCATTTCATCATTATTTTGATTTTTTGACAATTCTCTTACAAGGAGTGATTGACATCCTACAATTGACGTAGAGAGATGTTTGGATATATCTGGATGTGTATCTGATATTTTACAGGTTTGTTGACATATGTGGGATTGTAAACTAAAACGAAAAAAACAAAAAAAAAATATAGACATTTTCGGCGGTTCCTAGTAAGAACCGCCGAAAATAAGTAAAAAATTGGCAATTTTCGGCGGTTCTTAGCTTAAGAACCGCCGAAAATTGCCAATTTTTACTTATTTTCGGCGGTTCTTACTAGGAACCGCCGAAAATGTCTGTTTTTTTACCTCATTTTGAGCTGGGACAGCCGTTATTTTTGGCGGTTTTGGCATTTGGAACCGCCGAAAAAGGTTGTTATTTTCGGCGGTTATAAAACCGCCGAAACTTTGGAAGGGCTTTTTCGGCGGTGTAAATATTCGGGGTTTAAAACCGCCGAAAAAGGCCCAAAAGAACCGCCGAAAATGACCCTTTTTCTACTAGTGTCTTGTTTAACTTATACTGCTGACCGTAGTACGGAGTCGACTACTTCCCGTGTTCCGGACTCTACTCGTATACATATGTGGGGTACCATACTGATACATTGCTACTAACCCATAAGTAGGTCTGCCAGGCCCACAAGCTCCTATCGGAGTGCGGTCGTCCCACAATTCAGTTGGTACACTCGTAGTGTCCGTCACACGCCTAGGTGAAGTATTCTGTTGTCAACTCCCTTATATTGTCCTATGACAATATTCATTCCATGCTTCCCGAACTTAATCGAGGCAAAGTTTATCCACTGTTGTATCTTTGTCAATTGCCCTTGATTTTACTGGTTTGGTTTAGAAGAAGGTTAGAAAGAAGTGTTGGTTTGAAAGAAAATCTGGTTTTAAAAAAAAGAGTTTGAATAAATCTGGGTTTAAAAGAAAAAAAAATCCTCATGGTTTCACAACATCTTCTTACCTTAACTAAGTCTAGCTTCTTGCTGACTGGTGTACTTCCAATTACAAAGGTCAGACTGTTAAGCCCTTCCATGGTTATAATGATCACACTTAACTTCGTGGTACTTTACTAAGTAATTTGTATTTGTTAACAATTTTCCCGAACAACCCTGTTATAGCATCACTTGCTATGGCAAGTGCGCCATGCTAACTGGCTATCGGTTTAACGCATGCCGGTTGTGGTATTGTTTTTACCCGCACTGTCATCAGTGGCCTTGTTGGCCCTCACTGATCTTACTGTCTTGACAATAAAACCTCTGGGTGACTTCTCACTGTCTTCACATGATAATCATCAACTAGGGTGTTTCTCATTCTGGGAGACCCCCTTTTCTTACTTAGTACTGCATCCTCTTCGTAGTCCGTTCCACGCACTTGTCGTGGTCTCTGAGACTTGTCTCTTGTTGGGCACTACGTTGTAGTTCCCTTTTCGGTTGGTATACTGTTGGTGTATTATTTATCAACTGTGGTCCTGTAGACACTCGTCTCGGGTTTCACTAATCCACTTCTTGCCTGTTGCACGGTCGGTGCGTTGCAAGCTGGTTATTCTCGACTGCTCGGCATGTCGACCCAGGTTGCTGGAAATTCTATTCTCCTTACACTGATTCTTCACTTCTTCGCTATGAAATGCGGTTAACATTGTTTAGACGGGAACCGTCTCCGGAATTCCCAGTTTTCGGGATCTACCGTATGACAGGTCCTCCGTACCTTTAGAGGTGTTTAATAACAGCCAGATCGGGCATTCCCGAGTAAGAGAGGACTTCAATCTCTCTAGCATTCTTTCCCAAGTTATAAAACAGGGATTGTGGAGGGTGGGATGGATATTGTAGGTTTCCAGTACACGCTGGTAACTCCTAACTAGCGTATCTCTCACGCTATCACTCAACCCTTAACCCAAAGTACTAAAATCCTAACTCGGTACTTCCTAAGCTCGGTAATTCAGTCATCAGAGCGATACTTCACTCTGATACCACTTTTTGTAACACCCCATACAACATTAACGCACTTAACAACAAACTGCAGCGGAAAGCAACTTCAACATATTACTTAACTTCTTGGTGTACCACCCACGTGGCTAACAAGGCTAATACGTATACATTGTACCCGTCTGATGGGCTAAATTCCCGAGCAACTACACATTATTATCCCTTCCATTAACAACACAACATACACATACCTTCCTACTGTACCGAGTATTTATAAACTGATGCCGATAACAATTTCGGCCTTACTACGCCTATTGTATATGTACAACTTAAAAGATTACCCATGTACAACGACTACCCCGTCCTACTCTCGAACGGCTTCCAGCTCTTCGTACCTGAAATAAGAAAAGAAGAGAAAGGGTGGCCCCAAGGGGCTCAGCACCTTTGCTGGTATGGTAATCCCACAGCCCCATGCTACCGGGCCACGCACAACTATTTGTCGTCTTAGCATGCGGTTGATTATATTTAAATCATGCATGTAACTATAAACACACAACACATAACATTTCGCCTCAATGGGCTCAACAAACAGATAACATATCCATACTTGATAGGTCACCCATGGTATTCTTTAACCCTAGAGTGTTTCTCCTCTAATGGAGCTACTTCCTCAATAGACGACAACTACCCATTAATCGGGTTATCCTTAAACGCCTCTTATCACAAACTGGGATTCATATCCATGATCCACATACTCCACAATTTACAACGTATAACATACATCACATAACAACACATAACCACACTTTTCACGTTTCAACGTGTACATGATAACATTGCAATAGATATTGCATCATAACAACCATACATAACATAACGGGTACGGTTCCCTTTATGAACCGGCCCAAACATAGAGGGTTCACTTGTAGCCTAGAGAATGTTGCCAGTCTCATGATAAGATCGTTACATAACTCGTTACCGTCTCGTTAAATGAACGGATAACTTAACACAAGGTGTCTCGGATATAGTGATCCAAGCACACCGAACAAACATAACATAGTATGCCCCTGTGGCCCGACGTGAGTCAGTAATAGCCTTGGTTAAGCTAAAGGGAAGGTTGGAAACCAAATTGGAAAACAACCATAACATACGGAGAGGATTGAACCTGATATGACAACGACCCCCATACTCACACGCGTGGCCGGAACAGACCGGACTCCACACTTCCCCCGTTAGCACTTGTCAGAAGTTCGTCATTGAACTTAGTTAAACAATCACAACATTGGGTTAAGTCTTGTTAGACACACACAAGGGAAGGGCGAGTCATACATTCACACACAAACATCACACACAAACATCACATAACTAACTCACGCATAGCCGTGGTTTGAACGTTCCTTAGGTCGGAAACGTTATCACCGGATATCGTTCTCCTATGTTTACCTAATAGTGGTTAACTAGCCCTTCAAGCGCATTCGAGGTTACCGGTATCGGCACGTAAACATACAACAACAATAACGACTGTAAACTCTTTTCATGATTTATCTTGTAACGTGGCAAACACACAGTAAAACACATTGGCATACAAGCCGGTGTAATCCGGTAGGACACAGGTTGCAAGAAAACCATACCTGTCACCGGAGTCCACTTTATCATGTCCACTTATGTTCCTCGAGCAATTCTCGAACAACTGATAACAATACATGTATTTTTATTAACATCGGGGTATCATGAGTGTTTAAAGTCTAATGCTTATAACTTTTCCCCCTTAACTTAGTTACATAACTTCACTTTTTAACTTGTTTTACTTTTACATTTTAATACATCTTTTCCCCCACTAAATTGTCATTATAACCCACCTAACATGTCTTAAACAACCTTATAACATCATTACTAGTCAATCCCCATCATTACATATCATTTTATAACCTTAAACAATGTTTTTGGTCCGACCGACCTTACCGACCGACCTTGCACAAGGTCGGTCCATTCCAGAACACATTACCGTTAAAATTTTCTACTCCGACCGACCTTGTAAGTTCGGTCACATGTTCGGTCCATTCCCGAGAGTTTCTTCCCTTTGAAAATTCAGGCCCGACCGAACTTGCCAAGTCCGGTCCCATGTTCGGTCGATTCCAGAAACTTAATTCGTACACAAAATACAAGCCCGACCGACCTTGCAAGTCCGGTCCCCAAGGTCGGTCCGTTCCAGAAACTAATTCTCGCAGGGTAATCTGGGCTCGACCGACCTTGGCAAGTTCGGTCGCAAGGTCGGTCTGCTCTAGACCCTTATTTTCCATTGCCCATTTAACTCCAAACTTCACCTCATGTATCCTAATATCTCCTAACCTCATTTGGGCACTTCAAACACATCTTTAGCCATGTACTAAACTCCTTAAATCACACACCAAACTATCTTTATCATTCCACAAACTCCTTACAAAATCTCTTAATACTTGTACATTTTTCATTTGGTTTCTAAGTGGTATTTCACCTATAACGACCACTCACCAAGATGTTTTCCTCTACACCTTAACATCATCTCCCAACATCTTTTCTTACTAACTAAATCTCCTTTTTCACATCTACCTAAACCTTAAACAAACTTCTCCTAGACTTTAATACATCCACAAAACACACATTGAATTCTTAGAACTTCCAGGATAATACCTAAATCCTTGTATCACTCTAAATCACCTTATGACTGCTTTCTTCCCTAGTAAATCACTTGTTCACCTTGACACTTCTTAGTTCACCAAAACTTATTTAAACACTTAGAACTTCTTACACATTTTCCAAATTTTGCCATAGTTTCTCTTGATATACTCACATCCAAACACTTAGGTTTTTACCTTAGTTCATTCAAGAACGCCTAAAATCCATCAAGAGTATTCTCACACACATAACTTCACAAATTTACACTACACCACAATATAGGCATAAACTTAATTGCTTGGCACTTAGGCCCTTACATAACATGGCTCTTGGCCCTTAAATAAACATAAACCTTAAACACTGAATTTCCCACATAAAAATGTCTTTACCCTGCATTACATACAACAACATATGCCCTTTATAAACTCCTTGAGAGCATTTCACTAGCTCATTTACCACTGGCTCCTTAGGCATTTTATTAAGCATGTCAAGCTCATTTTCCTAAGGCATTTAAACTACATTGAGATAGTTTGTATACCTCTTTTTCCTCACAAACTTCTTTCTTGTTTCCTTGTAAAACCGGTAGGATGTTTGGTTGTTTGTCAACTTCTAAACAATGTACACATAATAGAATGAGTATTCAAGCATTGTGCTTCATCTCATTGTAAACCCTAGGCACATACATTGTCTTAACACATTAAGGTAATTGTTTTACCTTGGAATTGGAAGAGAGCTTGAATAAGTATCAAGAGAGGACTCCTCCTTGCCCTTGGAAGATTCAAATGAAGCTAAAACAAGCAAGGTAAAAACACCATGGTGAGGTGGATTTTCGGACAACACAAAACATGAAGGAAACATCATTTTTCTTTGAGTTTCCTTACCTTGAAGCAAAGGAGAACAATAATATGTGAAAAGGTGAGCTCAAGCTCCTTCAATGGTGAATCTCCATGGCACCAAAATTGAGTTCTTGAAGATTTGAAAAGATAGAAGTGTAGAGCTTGGTCTAACTAAGACAAATATGGTCTTAGAATTTGATTTGGAGCATGGAGTTGGATTTGGCAAAGAAATGAAGATGGAGAATAGGGGTTGCCATAGCAAATCGTAAATGGAGCTTGGGAGAAGTTGAAGAAACCGTGTGAAATGAAAGGAAAGAAGAGAATGAGGTGAGAGAGAGTTCACTTGTTAAGATATTTATGTATAAAGCAAAATAGTACTTTACTTTATAAGCTTTACTTTCCTTATTTGATTTCTTTTACATGTTGGTGACTCACACCTTGAAAAACCGGCCCCCATATAATTAAGAAGGGTATTTTGGTCTTTGTTGACCAATTAACTTACTTACAATAACATATGTTACAAACTAGCTTATAAAAGTTACTATTCATAAAAACAAGGCACATAGAAGTGAAATTTTTGAATTCCCATTGATATAGACTTCCATATGTGATACTATATAGTACACATGTTAATTAAAGAGTAATGATGGACATCTAGCCATTCAAAACTCATTTACAAGACAATTTTCCAAAAACGTGCTTTAAGACTCCTTAAAGCACTTTTTGTGTTTTAACTTGTTTTCAAGCTTGTTTTTCTTTGGTAATTGATTTAATATGCTCATTAACATATTTATATGGTATAGGTATGACCATTAGGTCTTATACAAATTTATCCCAAGCTTAGAGCACCTTTTTGCCCATATTGACTTTAAGGTATTTATTTGGGTTTTATTTGGTTTAATTGTCTACAAAGGTTTCCTAAGGACTTAATTTGCCTTGTTAAACCATAATTGAATATTATTAAGTCTTGGTAGGCTCTTTGGGTCCTAACCAAGTTCACTCCTAGCTTAGAGCATGTTTTTGCTCAAACTATATCTTAGTGCTTTATTGCGTTTTACTATGGTTTAAATTGTTCACTGGTGTTTCTAAGGCACTTTTTAGCCTTTACATACCATAGTTTAATATTTAAACAATATATCAGGGTTTGGGGTATTTCAGGACCTATAGGGTCGGACATGTGTTGCGTCCGGGCCTGCTTGTCCGGACACAGGTCCGGACGCATGTATTTTTTTCTGCTTTCTTTGCAAACTTCGACAGGCTCTAGATTCTTCGTTTGAGCTCCGATTTGATCCCCGTTTGTTGGGTTGGGAAGCTTGTGAAGTGTACTATGTGATTACAAGGCCTTTTTCTACATTTCATACATAAAATATATCAGTTCATATCAAAACATAAATCCAAGAAAATTCACATAGCAAGTGGGAAACATTGCCTAAAGTGTTGCAAGTTATAAGGTATTTAAGCCCTAAAAGTCTATATGTTTCGCACTTATCAAATTCCCCCATACTTATCTTTTGCTTGTCCTCAAGCAAATCTTTATGACAGAATCTTTAAACAAGTTAAATATAAAATAACCAAACAGGGAGAGCACAGAAAAGATTGCTACAAAACTTCTAGATTAAAGGGTACTAGAAACTTCCTTTTTTTTAGTTTTTGAAAAGAACCTTGAAATCATACAAAAAACTATTAAGAAGGAGAAGTTGAACCATAAGAAACCAGTTTTTAACCCTGAGCCAATCCACTATTTTCTTTCACATTTCCTGAAATGACAAGGGGCATGAAGTAAAATCATATTCCATTATACCATTCAATGCCACATACTCATGATCCATAATAATGAAGTTTTTATCATTTAAGTACATAATGCAAAGATACTTCGATTGAAGTTCAATTTCCTTTCACCTCAGACTTTTCTCTCCACCCTTGTAGCGGTTTTGGGTCAACTATCCCAGATATAAAATACCTTAGGTAGCTAGGTGATAAAGCACCCCAAAGAACTTAATAACTGATTGGACGAGGCCTGCTTAGGTTTATAATATGCCTGTTTGGATCAGAGGAGTACCATGCCTTGTTCTTTTTCCACCTTTTCATTCCAATTCAAATCCAGGCTCAAAGCTAAAAACAGGGCTCAAATGATAATTATTCTTAAATTTTAAGCAATTTCTAATCAGAATAAATTTTAAAATGGTTGAAAATTTTTAGTACCCCATAATGTTTGTAGGTTTGCAATATTTCCTCTATGGCTCCCTTTTTTACTATTTCAAACTTAACAATTTAAACAAATTATCAAAAGAGAAAACTTAAGAACAAGCTACGAGGGTACGAGTACTCCCCCACACTTAAGCTCAAGCAATGCCCCATTGCGTAGAAAGAATTAAATTAACAGGGCAATGCAATCTGTACAAGGAAATTATACGAATAAAAGCAAAAGGGAATATGAAATATCAGAAGAGAAAGAGTGTACTCCCCAGAGTTCGCAGAGTGTGCAGAGCTCCCCCACACTTGAGTGCAGCTGTGAATTACATGAAATGTACCTGTAAAGAATATTCTACACAGCCAGAAGAACTCAAGTAAAACCCGCATTTTATTTTAACATATAAAAGGAAAATATAGTACAAAAGAAAAACAAAATAAAAGGAAAGGCAAAGTATAGATAGTGGGTTGCCTCCCACCAAGCTGCCCGGGTTTAACGTCTCTAGCTAGACGCATGTTCTTCATTATGTATGTGAGGAGTTGTGAGTCGGGTTACCACAACTTGGTATAGTCAAGCTGCGTAGCTGCTTGAGTTTGTATTGAACTCTCCACGGGAGAGATTTCTTCTTAGATAGTGCCGGTTTCGAAACTGGAGTAAAAGTGTCATGCTGTTCCTGGACAAGATAAATTCTAAACAAGTCAGTTGAAATATCAGTAGGACTAGTATACCTCTTAAGACGGGCTCCATTAACTTTGAAAGTTTCGCCCTTTTTGTTTTGTAGTTCAAAGGCACCATATGAGGTCACATTAACAATCCGGAAAGGACCAGCCCAATGAGATTTGAGCTTCCCAGGGAAAAGCTTCAATCTTGAGTTATAGAGGAGAACCAAATCACCAACTTTGAAGTCTCTCTTGAGTATCATCTTGTCATGGAACTTCTTGGTTCGTTCCTTATAAATTTTAGCATTTTGGTAAGCCTGATCTCTCAGCTCTTCTAACTCAGAGAGTTGCAATTTCCTTTTCTCTCCGCAGTAGTCATATCAAAATTTAAGGCCTTGATCGCCCAATAAGCCTTGTGCTCAAGCTCCACAGGGAGATGACATGCCTTCCCATAGACCAATTTAAAAGGTGACATACCGATGGGGGTTTTAAATGCTGTGCGATAGGCCCAAAGAGCATCATCCAGTTTTAGCGCCCAATCTTTTCTGGAGGAGTGCACCGTCTTTTGGAGTATCCATTTTAACTCCCTATTTGACACTTCTGCTTGCCCATTTGTCTGGGGATGATAAGCAAGAGCAACTTTGTGGTGTACCCCATACTTAGTCATCAATGCATCAATGCTTCGATTGCAGAAGTGTGTGCCTCCATCACTTATAATGGCTCTAGGGACTCCAAAGCGGGTAAAGACATGTTTCTTTAAGAATTTTACCACTGTCTTTGAATCAGCATGTAGGCAAGGAATTGCTTCAACCCATTTGGATACGTAGTCTACTGCCACCAGAATATATTGGAATCCTTGCGAAGAGGGGAATGGTCCCATGAAATCTATTCCCCAGCAGTCAAAAAGTTCGACCTCTAAAATGCCTTGCTGAGGCATCTCATGTCGCCTTGAAGCATTTCCCATGCGTTGACAATTATCGCAACTGGCCACAAAGGCTTGGCAATCTTTATGTAGAGTTGGCCAATAAAATCCGGACTCCAAAACTTTGGCTGCCGTCCTATGAGATCCATGATGGCCTCCAGCTTCCTTGGAATGGCAAAACTCTAGAACACTGGATACTTCATCATCTGGGAGACACCTGCGGATTAAACCATCTGCACAAACTCGAAAAAGATAAGGGTCTTCCCAGATATAATGCTTAGCGTCAGATAAAAACTTCTTCTTTTGAGCATAGGGAAAATCACGAGGTACTACCCCAGAAACAAGAAAATTGGCTAGGTCAGCATACCAAGGCTCGTGCACCGTACGTAAAACAAAAACAGTCTCATCGGAAAATATTCATGAATTGGTACACCATCGTCAGGAACTACCAACCGAGACAGATGGTCAGCCACAACATTTAACTTACCACTCTTATCCCTAACTTCAATGTCAAATTCCTGTAACAAGAGAATCCAACGAAGCAAACGTGGTTTGGCCTCTTTCTTAGTAACAAATATTTAAGAGCAGAATGGTCAGTGTGAATAATCACTTTACTTCCCCATAAATATGATCTGAATTTATCTAAGGAGAATACCACTGCTAGGAGCTCTTTCTCGGTGGTTGTGTAATTCCTTTGGGCATTGTCCAGAGTTTTGCTCGCGTAAGCAATAACTCGTAGAATCTTTTCTTTTCTTTGGCACAAGCCGCCCCTACTACAAAATCACTGGCATTACACATAATCTCAAAGGGTAATGACCAGTCAGGTGAAACAACAATGGGAGCAGCTACCAATTTTTGTTTAATTAAGTCAAAAGCAGATACGCAATCATCAGAAATAACAAACGGGGCTTCTTTCAGAAGCAAATTAGTTAATGGTTTTGCAATTTTAGAAAAATCCTGAATAAACCGTCTATAAAATCCTGCATGTCCTAAGAAAGCTCTTACTTCTTTCACACAAGTAGGTTTTGGCAATTTCTCAATTACCTCCACCTTGGCTTGATCTACCTCAATCCCCTTAGCAGATATTATGTGACCGAGCACAATCCCATCCTTGACCATGTAGTGGCACTTCTCCCAGTTGAGAACCAGGTTTGTCTCCTCACATCGGCCAAATTAGATCAAGCTGCGCCAAACAAACATCAAAACTAGATCCATAGACAGAAAAATCATCCATGAATACCTCAATGCTTTGCTCGATGAAGTCTGAAGATGCCTGCATACAACGCTGAAAGGTGGCAGGAGCATTGCACAGTCCAAAGGGCATTCTTCTATACGCAAAGGTACCATAGGGACAAGTGAAAGTTGTCTTGTCTTGGTCCCCTGGTGCAATAGGAATCTGGAAGTACCCCGAAAAACCATCTAAGATGCAATAGTACTCCTATCCTGCCAATCTTTCTAGCATCTGATCGATGAAAGGTAGAGGGAATGATCCTTCCTGGTTGCAGAGTTCAAGCGCCTATAATCTATGCACATGCGCCAACCAGTAATTTTTCTTTGAGGAACCGCCTCTCCTTTGTCATTTATTACAGCTTCAATTCCTCCCTTTTTCGAAACAACTTGAACAGGACTTACCCATGGACTGTCAGAGATAGGATAAATGATGTTCGCATCTAGGAGTTTCAGAACCTCCTTCTTAACTACCTCCTTCAGGTTTGGGTTTAGACGAGCTGGGGTTGCCTGATAGACTGTAGTTGTCCTCCATATAGATGGTGTGTGCAGTAGGAGGGGTCGATTCCTTTATGTCAGCAATAGTCCACCCGATCGCTGTTTTGTGTTGTCTCAATACCTCAAGTAACCTCGTTTCCTCCCCGGCATTCAGAGAAGAGGAAATAATGACAGGCAAAAGGTCATTTTCAGCTAAAAAGGCATACTTGAGTTTAGAAGGTAGCTCCTTAAGCTCGAGCTCTGGTGGCTGTTCTATTGATGGAATTGATTTTTGAGGTTTTCTGTCAAGTCTCTCGATTGGTGGCCGGTAGGCTTGATAACCTGCCCTTCCTTTCTCCACAGACGCCAGCATGGCGTTAACTTCCGGGTCCTCCACTTTTTCTTCTAGAGAAGTAACTAATACTTGCTCTAGTGGTTCAGTTTCAGCTTTCAGGACGGAAGATAGGGAATACATGTCTTCATCGGTAGAAAAATCGCTTTCCTCCTCATCATCATCTGTTAATCCCACTGTCTTAGCGTGAGGAGAAAAGTTAGAGCTTTTCTTCATCATTTTCTGCATATCGAATTTGATCTTTTCATCCTCATATCTCAAAGTGATTTTTCCATCGTGGACATCAATAATGGCTTTGGCAGTACTTAGAAACGGTCGTCCTAAAATCAGGGGAACCTCAACATCGTCATCCATTTCTAAAATGACGAAGTCAGCTAGAAATATAAAGCGAGCCACTTCAACTACCAGATCTTGGACTATTCCCATTGGCTTGATTTCTGATCTGTCAGCTAGTTGTAGTTTGAATGGAACCGGTTGCATCTCCCCTCCTCTACTTTCAAGAATGTGGCGTAGGGCATGATATTTATACTGGCCCCAGGTCGCATAAACCGCATCCACAGTCCACTCCACCTATAAAACACGGGATAACGGGATTTCCCGGATCTATTTGTTTGGGAGGGAGTGCTCGAAGAAGGGCAGCAGAGCATTCCTCCGTGAGGTGAACTGTTTCTTTTCCAGGTTTCTTCTTTTTCTTTGTTAAGAGATCCTTTAGAAACTTGGCGTAGTTGGGCATCTCTTGCAAAGCATCGATTAGAGGTATGTCGAGAGTCAGTTTCTTGAAAATGCTCAAGAATTTGGAAAACTGTTCATCTAGGTGCTTCTTTTTCATCCTGTTGGGAAATGGGAGTTCACTGATTTTAGGAGAGGAAGATGGAATGTCGACAGTTATTTGAGATGGAGATGGAGTAGCAGGAATAGGAACTTGGATTTCTGGGGGGGTGAGGCTGGATTGGTTGTGTCTTCATCATTGATGCTGGCCTCTGCTTGATTTTCTTTTTCTTTTCTGGTAGCAAGTTCTCTTCCACTCCTTAGGGAGATTGCACTCAAGTTTGTTGATTGGAATGTGCCATCTTCTACAAGGATTGAATTTGCTTGCTCTCTTGGATTGGGGTTAGTTTGTGAAGGGAGTTGACCAGAGGTCTTTGTTGAGTGAAGCTGTTTATTGGGACTGCAAGGCTCTTTGGTCTTTGCGAAGGGCTGCGACCTCCTCTTGCGTGTCTCGGGACTTACCCATCATTGCTTTAAACATCTCTTGCATTTGGGACATTTCAGATTCAGGATTCGAAGGAGGTTGAGTCGGTCAACTCGAAGAAGCATCATTGCCATAAGGCTGCTGCTGATACTGCCTTTGGGCTCCTTGAAAATTGGACTGAGGTCTGTAATTTTGAGATGGTTGTAGTGTATGTGGGTTTTGGATATTGTCGGTGTTTGAGTAGCGAAGATTGGGTTGCATGTTACGTTGCCAAGGTTGTCTGTACCCTGAATTGTTGGTGAGATAGTTTGCTTCCTCCGCTGCTTTTAATTCTTGTAGTTGGGGGCATTGTTCAAAATCATGAGGCCCACCACATTGCATACAAGAAATATCAGGAGATGATCGGGAAAGGGGGCATAGCCTGGAGGGGTTGTGAGATCGGGAAGTCATCGATTTGCTTGGTGGGGTAGGAATTCATGGTCATCTGCTCAACACTTTCTGCAGAGTACTTACTTTTGTTGCCTGCTGCGCATTGCTCTCCATTAGTTGTTCATGGCTTTTCATCAGCTGGTCAAATTTATTGTCACTTTCCCCTACTTGGTATAAACCTGGAGTGCCGCCTCTTGATCCGCCCGTGGCCCAGTCTCTGATCTCTCATAGAGAGACTCTATGCTATTCAGAAACCGTTCTCCTGGCTTTTTTAGAATGTCAGCCCCTAAAGAGGATAGTACCATTGTTCTGCACGGACCGATCAAGCCTTTGTAGAACAATTGTGATACTTGTTCTTTCGTCAGACCATGGTGAGGACAAGTAAGTAGTAGTCCTTTGAAACGGTCCCAAGTTTCACAGATGTTTTCCGACCCTGGCTGCTGAAATTATAGATTTCAGCAATCATTTCCAACGTTCGGCTCGGGGGCAGGAATTTGTCGTAGAACTTGGTGGCCATTTCATCCCAAGTACCAATGGTACTTGGTGTCAGGCTGTGATACCATTTGCTCGCATTTCCCGTCAGGCTGTGAGGGAATAATGACAGTCTTGCGTACTGGAGTACTGCGTCGGTCGCAGTTAGACTGTTGGCATGCTGCAAGAACTTGGTAACATGTAACAGAGCTTCGTCAGGACTGGAGCCATCGAACATCCCTAACTCCTTTACGCATCGGATCTGATGATATGGCTTTAGCTTTTGCCACTCATCGTATTCGGATGGGGTAAGGTGGGGAAGGATGATGGCAGGCTGTTGTCCTTGATTAGACGGCCTATTGATGTTTCGAACTATCGCTGGTGAAGATGCCATGTCAGCTTCCGGGTTAGATTCTATCACTGTGGTGACTATGTTTTGTTGAGATCGTTTCTGCCTTAGACTGTGCAGAAAGGTTCTCTCGATCTCTGGGATGTAGCCAACCGTGTGATTATTAATATTTTCCGGGAGGCTGTGCGACCTGGTAAAAGGCATTCACCACTCAAAACAGCAAAAGAAACTTGTGACGTGATAAGATAAATAAAAATGGAAAGAAATAGGGAGGGGAAAATTAAACAGTTAAACAGAAATAATTCAAAATTTTAGAACTACTCTTTTTTTTTTAGAAAAAATTAACCGAAAATAAATAAACAAGAAGAAATTAAAAATAAATGCAGATTAAGTAAATTAGAACAGTATAAATAAAATAAAGAAAAGAACAGAATTAAGTTGCTGGAATTTAAATGACAAGGGAATTTAAATGACAGAAGTTTAAATAACAAGGGAATTAAAATGACAGAAAATTAAAGAACTGGAATTTGAATGACAGAAATTTAAATGTTAGGAATTAGATTACAGAATTTAAATGACGGAAATTTAAATGTTAGTAATTAGTTTACAGAAATTTAAAGGACAATGGAAATTTAAATAACTGGAAATTAAATGACAGAAAATTTAAATGACTGAAAAATAAATAACTGTAAAGAATGCGATATTTAAATTGCTGGAAGAAATTAAATAACATAAATTAATAGAAACGAAATAAACAACAAACTAGAAAGTATAAACAAAATATTAATAGAATTAAGAAAACAGAATATTATAATATAACAGGTGAATTATCCGAGGCTTAGGGACTAGAATAAATCAAGTCCCCGGCAACGGCGCCATTTTGCAAACATGAAAATGAGAGAGGTTGGAACTAGTGTATTTTAAACAATTGAGAAAGAAATTAATAACTCAAATATCCTTCGGGCTGCAAACAAAACCCGATCGCAGTAGTATAGAAGACAGAAGCGGCCGGGGTCAAACCGTGGGACTTATAGCGAAATAATATAGTACCTAAGCTTGTCACAAAAAGGGGGGATAATTGACTTGTTTTTGTAAAGTAAAACGACGGAAAAAATTAACTGAGTGGAAGATAATATATAAACGGGACTCCGGGTTCAGGTTTATATAATCTGGCTAATTATGCTATCTCTACCGGTTAATTATAATAGTTTGGCAAAAATTCCTGTTATTATCTTTAAAGACTAAATCCTAGACTTGAAAGATTCGTTTACCAGAAAATGCTCATTCTAATCTAGATTTGAGCAAAACACATGTAAACAGATTAAGTGCGAGGAATTATATTTTGCATCTGAAATTACTAACTTATTTTGTCAAAATAAGTTTTCCACAGGTTTATCGATTAATTAACCTGTCTATTTATCACTGCTTTGATCAAAATAGACTTTGTAAAGCATTTTAATAAATTCATGAGATTTATTAAAAAGGCGAGAGATAAGCTTTAATCGTAACAAACTGTATTTAATTAAACCGGTAAAAATATAGATTACATAATTATACAAACTATAATTACACCTTCACCCGGAGTAAATCCTCTTAGCCCAACATAATTAAAAAGACAGAATAAGAAGTAAAAGAAATCATTTGGGGAAGATAATTAATTCAGCTCCTTAATAACTGCTAATACTTGGATAGAGGTTGGACAGAACAACGATATGGAAATGGAATGTTTTTATGGGATGAGAAGATGTGAGGATTTAGGTGGACATTATATAGATGAGATGTATGATTTTTGGAGAGAAAATGGTGATTTTATGGAGGAAAAATGGCATTAGTTTGGGGATGGAATGAGATATGGATTAATGGAGGGTTATAGGTTTATTTATAGTGAAAATGGGGTAAAAAGAGAGGGGGTGTCGGTGTGAATTGATAAAATCTATTTTATCAATTCACACTCAGTCGACATGCCCTGTTCGCTGTCCATTTTGACGTGTCCGAACCAGTGTCCGGACCAGGCTGGTTCGGACATGTCGACGCTGTGAGAAAATGCTTCGTCGACATGTGTCCGGATTTGCGTCAGGACCTATAGGGTCGGACATGTGTTGCGTCCGGGCCTGCATGTCCGGACACAGGTCCAGACGCGTGTATTTTTTCTGCTTTCTTTGCAAACTTCGACAGGCTCTAGGTTCTTTGTTTGAGCTCCGATTTGATCCCCGTTTGTTGCGTTGGGAAGCTTGTGAAGTGTACTATGTGATTCCAAGGCCTTTTTCCGCATTTCATACTTAAAATATATCAGTTATCAAAACATAAATCCAAGAAAATTCACATAGCAAGTGGGAAACATTGCCTAAAGTGTTGCAAGTTATAAGGTATTTAAGCCCTAAAAGTCTATATGTTTCACACTTCTCAGTTTTTTGACAAGCCTTTTGAATACCCAAGTTATTTGTGGTGGAAGGTTATGTGTGTAATGGAGAGTAGTAATGGGGTGACCCTGTGGAGTGACTCATTCTTTTTTCTTTGGTGGCAGCAATTTTTTTTATGTGTCTGGTGAAATGGAAAAAATGATGAAATGATGTGATATACGTGGTGGCTGTGATGGGGGTGGTGGATGTATGTATGGGAAGGTGGTTTTGTACAAGAGGATCCGTGAAAGACAAAGGTTTTGCTTTTTGATGCTTACAGACATGCTTCATGAGTGAGAGTTTTCCTTTATCTTTTTTTTTGGGCGCATGAATGAATGTATAAATATTAAAACATGAACAAAAAAGGAATTTTATTGATAACCAAAAGAAACAACAGTGACATTGAGTACCAATTAAATGTAAAAGACAATTGAACTAGCTAAAGAAAAAAAGGTAATTAAAAGAAAAAGAAAAGAGCTACGTAAAACTACTGAATGGAAAAGAAAAAATAACAAAGATTCCTAGTGGTGTTCTGGCATGGGATTCCCGAAGATATTCCCGCACTCCGAGAACTGAAGTCCCTGGTCAATCAGGTCTTGGATGTTATGCTGTAAGGCCTTGCAATGATCGGTGTCATGATCTGGTAACTGATGGTAGTGACAGAACAGATTTGGACTCTTGCCCAAACGGGTGACTCCTGGCCGGGGCGGAAGAGGCTGTAAAATGTTCTGCTCCTGGAGTTTCTTCAGAGCTTGACTTAAAGGCCGGCCGATATCCGTGAATTCCTGCTGATTGAAATCCGGTCTTGAAGGTGGTACCGCCCGATAGCTCCTCCCTTGTTCCCTTGGCTGCTGGACTGCATTCACCTCGTACTGCCCTACGTACCTCTGCGGTGCGCTCTATGCGTAAGCTGCGGTTGGGTAGGAAGCTTTTGTTGGTTCAGATTTTGGGAACTTCGAATTACTTCCAGATCCCCAAGGATATCCGAGCTTTAGGTCTCATTTGTGGATCTTCTCCTCTAACACACCTACCTGGCCTATGAGCATATCAAAGCTTGGAAAGTACATATACTTTAGCTCATCGTTGTACTGTTTCTGCATGTTCTCAATGATCATGCGAATTTGTTCCTGCTCATCCATCCTTGTGGGCATGCCTGCTGCCTTCCTCCTCCACCGCTTTATAAAGTCAGACATGGACTCACTTCCCGTTTGGCGCGTGCTGACGAGGTCAGACCGGGTGATTTCCAAATTTTTAGCATACTCAAAGTGAGTCAGGAAAGCTTCACCTACCTCTTCGTATGTCTTGGTATTCATTCTTTGAGTTAGCTACCATCGTTGAGGAATCTCGTCTAGGTATCGAGCAAAAACCTTAGCCTTTTGCTTATCATTGAGCCTCAGGATGGACATCTCTCGATCAAACATTGCCAAATGGATTTGGGGATCGGTCAAGCCCTTGTAGAGAGCCAAGGTTGGGAGCTTCAGCTTTGCGGGTAGCTCGACGTCCGGATAGGATCCCATGGAGAGATAGTCAAAACCAGTAAGCTTACCGGCCTTTTCCATGTGCTCGATGCGCCTTAGAGCCCTTTGAACTTCAGCGGCTAACTTATTCCTGGGAGCGCCACCTCCGTACCCGACTTTGGTGTCATGTCCCTTCAAGGAGATATTGCCCATGCCATATAAAGGGTTGACAAATCCTTGCAATGGTCTTTCCTGTCTTGCCGCCTCCAAAGATCCAATCTTCTCATGGAGCTCAATTGTTGCTGCCGCATGTCGTGCCTCCAAGGCTTCAATGGCAGCTTGATGTTTCCGTACCAGGCCGGCTATTTGATCTTGCTCCCCTATCGAAATCCCGGTGGTCCCACTCTGAGCTGTCATTTCCAACGCAGCCAGCTTATCCTCCAGCTTAGTGATTGTGTCCACATATTTATTCTCGAGTGCCTGGATTGCCTCCTGGTGTTTCAAATCAAAAAAAATCTTGAGCTCTTCAACAGAAGTGTTCTGGTTCCCCCCCCCCCTGCTCGCTGATCCTCCTAAGGGATATCGTCATGAACCTGAACTAACATGTCGGATGAGCTGGAGTCTACTTCAGGCTGGAATGATAGAAGAGGGGGAGTAGGCAGGCGAGTCAAACACCCAGAACTTCTGTCCCAGCGCCTTTCTGAAATCTTGCCTTCTTTCTGTTTTAGAACATAAGGTACAAACCATTAGGACACAGGCCTTCAATGACATGGAAAGGTTTTCCCCTAGGGTTGTAACACCACATCCAACACTTACGCACTTAATAACAAACTGCAGCGGAAAACAAGCTTCATCACATTACTTAACTCGTTGGTGTTACACGCCGTTAACCACCCACGTGGCTAACAAGGCTATTACATATACAATGTATCGGTCTGATGGACTAGATTCCCGAGCGTCTACACATTGTTATCCCTTTTCCATTAACAACAAAATATACACATACCTTCCAACTGTACCGAGTATTCACAAACTAATGCCGATAACAATTTCGGTCTTACTACACCTACTGTATATACAACTTAAATGATTACCCATGTACAACGACTACCCCGTCCTACTCTCGAACGGCTTCCAGCTCCTTGTACCTGAAATAGGAAAAAGAAGAGAAAGGGTGTGAAATACCCCGAACTTAAACATAGGGATTTAAAATTAATCTAATACGTATTTAAGGGCCTAATGGTACCTAATTAATACTAGTAATGAAAAATAAATCCAAAAGAATAAATAAACTCTTGAAAAGCGGAAAACGCCAAATAAGCGTTAAATAACCATAGGAGGTATGAGACCTCGGTTAGCGTATTATACGGATCCTAAAGGTTTAGTAAGGCCTAAATAATATATGGGAACAACTCCTGAAGAAAACGGATCCAAATAATGTATTAAAACGTAAATAGAGCTTTAACGCACGTTTTTCGAGAAAACCCGAAAACGTGATTTTAAGTGGTCAAACGAACCCGTAAAAATTATAAGTCATTAAATAAATATTATTAAGAATTTATGAAAGCTTAATAACAATTAAAAATAAAGAAACGGGAAAATTCCAGAAAACGGGCCCGGTTAGTGAACAGTACCTAAACCGGGTAAAATAACGAGCGTTTTCGGTAAACGACAAAAAATGCTCCAGCTAATATAACTGTAGGGGGCCGGTTTTTATCAGTCAAATAACTCCCTCACACACACATGTAACTAGCTAACTAATAAGAGAGCCAAAAAGCAAAAAGCAATAAAGTAAAAACTACTTTATTTCCCTTCCCTCTCACCTCACTCTCACATTTTCACTCACCTCTCTCTTTCCTCTTCCCCCTCCATCGTACTCTCCCTCTTCCTCCTCCCTTGGGCTGCGATTTTGGAGCTCCCCCAACAACAACAATGGCAACTCCCACTTCTCTCCCATGCTCTACCTCCATGTGAGCTCCAATCACAAAAATAATTACATATTTGTAATCCCCTCATCATCCTTTACACTTCTCTCTTTTCAAAATCCAAAAATGAGGAAGTTCATCTCCATGGGTTTTCCCCATTAGAAGAGAAAAGCACACCATTATGGAGCTTGGAGTCTCCTCTTTCCAACAAGGTAAAAATCTACATGAAAAACTCATGTTTTCACCATGTCCTTTCATAACCGATTTTACCTCCTTGTAACACTCCATTTTCTCTCTCTTTTGAGCATAATATCAACCTAGCAATGGTGGTGGATTCACCTTCTTGAACCAAGGGCTAAAACCCCTTCTAAAACTCTCCAAAGGTAAACCCAAGAAATTTCATTTCAAACAATTCAATGAATTGGCCTTGATTTAAGGGTTAGTATATTAATTGTAGTGTTTTGTGTTCATTGGGTGATGGGAATGGAGTTTGGCAACTCCATTCCCAATGTGGCCGATTTGGGCAAGGAAGAAAGGAAGAAGAGAATTGAAAAGGGAATGAAGGAAATAAGAGCTTAAGGAAAGAGCTCTTTCTTGAAGGCTAAATTTAATGCGTTAGAGTAATGGGAATGGGTAAACCAATTTAAAGAACCCAAAGAGTGTATTGGTAATGTAATTGTGGAATTTTGGGTATTTGTGAACTAGTATGTGAATTGTAGGCCTTAGAGCCAAGTGCATTGTGTATGTGCATTAGTAATGTGGATTGAGGAGGTAATGATGTATTGGTATTGTAATTAAGGAAGTAATGGTGTACTAAGATTTTGTATGTGTGCTGGTAGAACCCTTGTGGTTTGGCTAGATTAGGAATGAGTTGATGAGGAAATACATATGTGGAGAAGTAAGAAATGTAGAGGAACGATGGGAAAATTTTGGTAGGAATATGTATATGTATGGATGACTTGGTGAATGGGAAAACCAAGGTGTGTATTGGAGTTAGTAGAGATGTTTAATGACTATGGAGTAGTAGTTGTGGTAAGAGAATGAAAGGATATAAAAATCTGTAGCAAGAATTGTTGAATGGCATTGGAGAAACTAGGAGGATTTATGTACTTGACCTTGGGAGTGAGTGTTGGACTTGAAGAGGAGAGGCAATGCATTGTAGGCATTGGAAATGGCATTAGGAGAGGAAATTATGTATGGAGGAGGTGGGAACCAAAATCTGTAGCAAAGAGGTATTAAATTGCATTGTAGAACTAAGAAGAAATAGTTTGCAAGATTTGGTAAGAGGAGAGTTGGAATTGGGTATAGGTAATGTAATGGCTTGGAAATGTATTTGGGATGCTAGTAATGGTATTGGTAGTAGAAGTATTGGATATGAGCATTGAGCTTTAAAATCTGTAGCATAAGTGTAACAAAAACTGTTACAAGTGTTGGAAGAGAAGTGAGGGAAATGTGTATGTTGTTTGATGGATTTAGTAATGGATTTGGTGGATGAATTAAGGTGATTTAGAATGTTTAAATAGTACTAAAACATGTTAGGATGTATGTAGGAAGATTGGGGAAGCAATGGGTGAAATTGGGAAAAGAAAATAAGGGCTGTAGCAAGGTTCTACTACCGTCCGACCCAGAGTCTGGGTCGGACAGTGGGTTGGACGGGGCTTAGGCAACGGCAATAAATCTTTCTGGAGCGGTCCGACCCAGGGCCGTGAGTCGGACGTGGGTCGGACAGGCAAAAAAAATCAAGGACGAAGTTACTGACTTCGTCCGACCCAGAGTCTGGGTCGGACAGTGGGTCGGACGGAGTCTGGACAACAGAACCGAAACTTACTGGAACGGTCCGACCCATAGGTTGGGTCGGACAGTGGGTCGGACGGCCCAAACTTATAAAATAAATAAATAAAAAAATAATAATAATAATAGTAACATAGTAATCATATGTATGTATATATATAGATATGTAGATATATATGGGACTTAGTAATACACCATTAATGTAACACTAATGGTAAAAAAATAAGTATGAAAAAGGGAGACAAGTAAGAGGATTAGTTAAGAAGTGGGAAGTATAAGAACTTTGAGTTAAACCAAAGCAATGGGATAACGGGAGTAGTAGCTATGAATGTATTGTAATGCTTAGAATTGATTGAACCATTTGGCAGGTAGTCATTGGTTCGAGACTAAGACTTGAGGAACAAATAAGGAACTATGGAGCAAGGGAACACCCGATAAAGTAAACCAACGGTGAAAGGTATGATTTCTTCATGACCTGTATCCTAATCTGGTTACCCCAATTTGTGTGCTTATTTGATCACCTAATAAGATAAATGTATGAATCGGATTATATTGCACTTACTTGTGCTTGTTTACATTGTTCTCGATATTTGTCTTGAACAATAGTTTGTATAATTCATGAAATATATGAATGATGATGAATGGTATTCGAATCTTGTATTGTACTTAAGTATTGTATTGTAATTTGTATAAATGAGTATTGAGCATTGTAGTTGTGTATGTGGCTTGTATGAATGACTTCGGCTAATTCCTAACTACCTAACTCCTAACTTAAGTGAGTAAATTTGGAATGAGTAGTAGTCCGATATAGCTTCGGCCACGCATGAGGATGCGGAGTCACAAGAGGTTGGCTGCAATTCCTGACTCTTAAACTGGTCCGCGGCCCAAATCCCTTAAATGGGTAGCATCCCGGATTGGTGAGTCAAGTAAATCCCGGAGGGGGATGGAGTAGTCCCCAGGGCCGGAGGTCCCGACGACTTAACAAGAGTAAGAGTAAGAGTAAGTAAGTATGTATGAGTATGAGTATGAGTATGTATGCGTATGTATGAAGTAACGAGTAAAAGAGTAATCCCCACCCGATTAACCCGGGTGGACCAATGAAGCTAACAAGAACTGTAATTTGTGTATGTAATGAGTATGTGCATTCGGAAGAAGGTAAGTATGTATTGGATGGTTATATTGTATTCCTTGTATGTAATGAAGTGTATGTATGTATGCCTTGCGTAAGTATTATTGTATTGTGTGTAAGAGCATGTAAGCATGTATGTTTGTATGAAAATGAATTGCATGTATTCGACCAAGTGGTCGGCGTACCCTCACTAGTACGCGGGGTATGCGGTTATCATGCGCAGCGAAAGCTGACCCCCTAGGGGAAACGTTTTTAGTGTGCAGGTACCCGAAGCGAATATGGTCAAGGTAAGAGACCGGAGGCACACCCTTGTATTTAGAAGCAAGTAGTTTGGGAGGAACGGGTAGTAAGTAGTCTCTTAGTGAGTACGTATGAACTTGGAAGAGATATTATACTTGTATAAGGATCTTAGTAAACTCGGTATGTGGATTATATTGTATTGTACTTGAAATATTGTATCGAATGGAAGATTGTAGCATTTATTGGTATACGGAGTATGTATGGTAGATATGTAACACTCGGGATTCCATTCCATCAGACCGATGCTGTATGTAGTAGCAGTAGCTTTGTTAGTCACGGGGGTGACTAACGGCGTTGTATCACCCACATTATGTAAGTATGTATCCGCTGCGTGTATCTGATGTGTAAGGAGATTGGACGGTAAGCACTGTATTAATGGTAGGGGTGTTACAAAAAGTGGTATCAGAGCGAAGTGTCACTCAGATGACTGGAAATACCGAGTTTAGGAATACCGAGTTAGGAATTAGAAGCTTAGGGCTAAGGGCTGAGTGTTAGCATTAGAGATATGCTAGTTAGGAACTACCGGTGAGTACCGGATACCTACAATACCAGTCCCGCCCGCCGCAAACCCCACTGTATAACTTGGGAAAGGACGCCAGAGAGAAGAAAAGTCTTCTCATACTCGGGGAAACCCGATCTGGCAGTTGTGAAGCAATCACACAGTAACAGGAACCGACATATGGTAGATTCCGGGAATTGGAAGTCCCGGAGATGGATCCCGGTTGGACAACAATACCCGCACTTAATGGCGGAAGAATAAGAACTCCAACCATAAGGAGACTACAACATGCAACAACATGGGGCGACGTGCTTAGCAGTCGCTAAACTTGGCTAACCAACCAGCAGCAGGAAAAGGGGCACTAAGCGTGCAACGACGCGGAAAAGGGGGAGTATTAACAGAACCCGAGACACAAGTCTGCGGGATAGTAATACTTGAATAATACCACCAACGGTACGCTAGCTGACTAAGGACATAGTCAGAAGCGGTTAACTCCAAACTACAACGCCATTAAGGTTGCAATACCTGGCCAATATAGCTCAGACAACTACGAGAACAAGCATGAGGTATAATCCAATAGGACTACAAGAGTAGTGCCTAAACGAGGTAGGCTCAGTAACCGCCACAAATGTGTGGGAAGGAGTCACAAGGAACAACACTAAACCAAATAGAGCGGGAATCTCCAAGGATTGGAGAAGTACCCAGATCTACGACAGCCATGTCTAGACCACCAAGAAGCTACCTAAGGGATCGAGTATACCAATTATAGATCGATAAGATCGAGGGAAGAGTCCGCAAGACTAACAAATATGAGTGGAAACCATACCGGGATCGGTATAGGTTTACCCAAAAACCACCAGTACCACGCACTTGCCACGGCAAGTGCAGTAAGGACAGAGATACGTAAAGGAGCTCTAACATGCCACAGGTACATAGTAATGTACCGTGACTACGATGAAGCAATTACAGGATCACAAATCCTGACACTGAAAGAATGGAACCTTGGAAAGGCCTAACGGCCCGACCACTGTATTTAGAACATACCGGTCAGCGAGAAGCTCGACTTGGTCAAGACCTCAAACATGGCTATGCCATGAGAGACTTCTTTTACACCGAACCATATTTTAAAACCCAAAAATTTTCTTTCAAAACCATAAACCTTCTTTTAAAACCTTGGATTTTTAAACCAGACCAACAGCATTACGGTGAGTATCAAAGAATGGTACAAGAGGAGTTGACAATAGAATACTTCACCTAGGCGTGTGACGAACACTACGAGTGTACCCGTTACGGGATGTGGGACAACCGCACTCCGAAGGAGCTTGCGGGCCTGACACATAGTTGGGTAAGTGGTAACGTATCAACAAGGTACCCCACATATGTATACATGTAGTGTGACACACGGGAAGTAGTCGACTCCGTTCTACGGACCATGAGTGAGTTCAAACCAGAACGGCTGGCCACCTCAGACGATCAAGTATCAAGGAACTCAGAGAATCCATCTGAAGATGAGGAATAGGAACTAGAAGTGCAAAGAGCACATACTAGTAAGTATAGACATTGGATATGTCTCAAATAATTCAAGCAATCACCTGACAGCTGGAAAGGATACCCAGACTGAACACAGTAAGGCAAAGGCCTAATGTGAACACAAAAATGCTCAACAGACGGGACAGAGTTCCCAAGAGCATCTATGAGATTACCACAAAGCATAATCCATCATTCAAGAGGATATTAAACCTAGCCTAGAACACTAGGAGAAAGTATAAACAGTCTACCCAAGAGCGGGAGACATTATAACCCAAAAGGGGAATACCTCAAATACAATACCACAGGGCGGTATAGTAGGCACAACATATCGTAAACATTAGCCGGAGGTAACGGTACAACTAACAGCACTCAGGAGCAATCCTTGAAGGGTCTCTGAGATAACAGCAGTTGAACAAGCGTCATGATAAGAGCACATGAGCTAGAAGGAACAGTCGGTTAGGACACCGAAGAGATTTCACTTAATAGGAAATACCCTGGATTACCAAAAGGCCCGAATTAACACCAGATTGCCTAAAGGGTCTCCTATGAACGGAAGCGTGATGTCACGACTTACCACAGAGCCTAGTAATACCTCCAACCTATGGCATGGAAACATGTATGAGCAGCTTGCAAAGAGCATAGCTTGCAGCAATATGGCTCTAAAGCCATAAACCTGATGCGTTGTGTAACCTTAAACGGTTGCAAAACCCACACCATTACTAACAAGACTTGCAAGAAATATTGTCTCATACGACAAGAAATCAACAACTGGACCATCAATTCAAACCCAACATCTTGAGTGGCTTGTAGTAATGGCCAACTCAGCGTCACTGTCACTAGAGCACCAGTCTAGTATACAGTTGACAAGCCGTTAATTGCCTTCATGTCTTCTGTAGCAATTGTACACAGAGGCATAAGAATCAGGATAATGCCAACATTGGCCTAGTCCACATTTGGACACTACGAGAAACCCAAGGGAAGGTACCCCTCGTTAACCGAAGACCGCCAATGCGGTGATGATGTGAACCCTTAGAAAGGCTTTCATCTACTATAACAATAAAACCACACAATAGATATTGCCAAGGGGTGATGGAATAAGGAAATGAGATTTCCAAACCATTACGACTTAAAGGAGTAAGCATACTCCATATGCACTTAAACATGTGGTGGACCATTGTGTGAACACCAACATAGCAAACCTTGTCATTAGACCTATGAGGGGAGACAAACCCCTTAACAAGAACTTTCATTTATCAGTGATAGAATACTCTCAATTGGAGAACGAGACCAGAAAACCCTTGAAGTTTCTTGGGATGTCCCGGTGATGTACATACAAAAGTAAAACTACACAGCTTGAGCCTATAACCGATGCTCGGTACTGGGAAGATAATAGTTGTCAAAATCAATCAATGTGTGTGCACATTGCACACCATGAATGACCAACGCTCAAGAGAGCTTGTAACCCGATAAACCACTTCATCCTCGGTCAACCAAGATACTTGGTGAGTTGTATCATAAATGATGATGGAATGTGAGGTAAGCTAACCTACACATGAAACCTAAAATGGAAGAACATCTCCACACTGGGAAGATATTAATATTGTGGTATGCTACGACAACTGTCATACACACGAACATGGGAAACCCCAGGGTATTCATACCATAAGGGGATGGTGCCAATGACAATGGCAATGAGTAAAGAAAACTACCACAGTAATGGAGTCAGTAAAAACAATGTTGTACAATGAGTAAGAATACGGTGCGCAACAAGCGACCGCTATGAGGAAGTAGTTAAGCAATGACACGGAGTATAAGTATGAGATGACACACAGAATTATTCTTTCCTATCACATAAGTGACTTACTGTCAAGCGTTTACACCTCTGCACTCTGTATGACTGAGTGTTTTGGCATTGCACTTCTTGATTAATGATCTATAAGTGAGGATGGTTAGGGATATGGAGAATGAAAACCATACTAAATCTTCCTTCACCACAACATTGGCATAAGCCAGTCAAGCAAGTTAGCAACATACGGTGCGGCCTAAGGCCAAAGAGCACGAAAAGTGTACAACACACTAGTAATCACAAGATGTGAATTCCATCGGAATATAAGGTGAAAGGAGGATACAAGAAAGTCACTGGACCGACGCATAGAAAATGCAAGGTCATACAAGTAAAGAACACTTGTACTGAACCAGGAGAACTGGTATAATTCAGAAGCTATTGACAACAGAGGAAGTACTACAACTAAGTAGTGACTTAACCTCGCCCGACAATAAGTCGGAGGAACTTAATGAATAATCGCGGAAGCATAAATAGCATGTACAGTAGATTACCAGAGAGCTGGTTATAAATCTTAAACTCGTTGAAATCAAACACGGTAAAAGAATACTGCATTTGTTTAGTAAACCTTATTCCCATAATCGACGGAGTAGAAGGTGATGTATAGCACATTAAGGATAACAAGAAGGGTGAATAACCCGAGTTATCAGGGTCGTGCAGTAGAAGCTAGTGGGCCCTAGCTAGGAGATAATATACCTAGTAAGTATAGCAGAATGGATATTAATGCCTTGTAGCCGATTAGGCTAGAACCGAATTAAATATGAGTTAAATAAACTCATATAGGAACTCTTGACGCAAAGACTAAACCATTGGTATGGTTAAGACCTTGTTGACCAGAGCATATTATATAGTATACCGTAGTGAAGCTAAACGCTTTAGTTGCCCAAACTGATTAAACCAATGTTTAATAATAATAACATATGGTAGATTACGTGGGCGTAATCCCTTTTAATGGGGGGTAGAGCGAAAACCTCTTAATGGAAGTTTTGTGAATAAAACACATAAACCATAATGTGCATAACACAAATGAGAACTAAATTGATGATTGATACTATGTTAAATAAACATAAGTACTCATTCATATTGTAATTATGGTAACTAGGCATTAGACATGCAAATACCATAGGAGGAATATACCCATCTTGTAACACCAATGTAAGAGTATTAGTAAAAGAAAAGTAATGAGCAGTGGACGGAGCTCCACAAGTATTGTAGCCTTTAAAGAAGTAGTACGAAATGAACGAGGATAGTAGATGAATGAAGTTTATGAGTAGTGGAATCGTAAGTAAATTAATTGAAGCAATTGAAGTCAACTAAATCTTATAAGTATAGCATTCCTTAGTTAGAATATTGGACGGTAATGGTGAATAATGGATGGAAGTAGTGAAGGTTGATGAAATGAACATTAGGTATTGAACCATGGAGTAAAGCATTCGGGAAGTAGAGTGAGGATGATCGATGGAGTGATTCCATCCTTTGGAGATGTACGAATTCGTATCATGACTAGAAAGAGAAAAAAGATAGAAAATGAAAACAACTAATTAATTGTTTGTTTGAAACTGATGTGGGAAGTCGAACTTGATCCTGATCAGATCAAGGGAAACCAAACACAAATTGGGGTGGAAAGATAGTTCAACACTGGTGCTGATCACATCAGGGTCGAACGATTCTTGAAGCTCCCCTCAAGTGGCCACAAGAATCACCCATAGGATAGAAGTAATGAATGTAACTTGGAAATTGGAGTTGGATGCTTTAGAAAGATTTCTAATTAGCTGTTGGGAAGGATTTCCCTTAGACCGAGAGTAAGGATTTGGCTAGAAGCTTATACCGGAGAAGATAGTAGTGTAGCAGGTTGTATTATTCCAAGGGCAGCGGGACATAGAGGAGTCCTGTGTCTAGATGACCTGAGTGCCTGCGGGATTGTAATGTGTATTGCATTGCTTTGGGAATAGCTTTGCACATGTATGTATAAATTTTGTAATAAGGAACCGGATGGTTGATAGTAATATGGATTGGAGTAATTATGGTGCATTGGTATGAGATGGAAAGGAGAAACCGTGAGTACGGATTTGGGAATTGTGGAAGGAGGAAGAAGGTATGGCTTTGGTATTAGACACGTAAGAATGAGTAAGCATTGTAAACCTATAACCTCGAACAACTTTGAGGACAAAGTTCTTAAGGGGGGTAGATTGAAATACCCCGAACATAAACATAGGGATTTAAAATTAATCTAATACGTATTTAAGGGCCTAATGGTACCTAATTAATACTAGTAAGGAAAAATAAATCCAAAAGAATAAATAAACTCTTGAAAAGCGGAAAACGCCAAATAAGCGTTAAATAACCATAAGAGGTATGAGACCTCGGTTAGCGAATTATATGGATCCTAAAGGTGTAATAAGGCCTAAATAATATATGGGAACAACTCCCGAAGAAAACGGATCCAAATAATGTATTAAAACGCTAATAGAGCTTTAACGCACGTATTTCGAGAAAACCCGAAAACGTGATTTTAAGTGGTCAAATGAACCCGTAAAAATTATAAGTCATTAAATAAATATTATTAAGCATTTATGAAAGCTTTATAACCAATAAAAATAAAGAAACGGGAAAATTCCGGAAAACGGGCCCGGTTAGTGAACAGTACCTAAACCGGGTAAAATAACGAGCGTTTTCTGTAAAAGACGAAAAACGCTCCAGCTAATATAACTGTAGGGGGCCGGTTTTTATCAGTCAAATAACTCCCTCACAAATACATGTAACTAGCTAACTAATAAGAGAGCCAAAAAGCAAAAAGCAATAAAGTAAAAACTACTTTATTTCCCTTCCCTCTCACCTCACTCTCACATTTTCACTCACCTCTCTCTTCCTCTTCCCCTCCATCGTACTCTCCCTCTTCCTCCTCCCTTGGGCTGCGATTTTGGAGCTCCCCCAACAACAACAATGGCAACTCCCACTTCTCTCCCATGCTCTACCTCCATGTGAGCCCAAATCACAAAAATAATTACATATTTGTAATCCCCTCCTCATCCTCTACACTTCTCTCTTTTCAAAATCCAAAAATGAGGAAGTTCATCTCCATGGGTTTTCCCCATTAGAAGAGAAAAGCACACCATTATGGAGCTTGGAGTCTCCTCTTTCCAACAAGGTAAAAATCTACATGAAAAACTCATGTTTTCACCATCTCCTTTCATAACAGATTTTACCTCCTTGTAACACTCCATTTTCTCTCTCTCTTTTGAGCATAATATTAACCTAGCAATGGTGATGGATTCACCTTCTTGAACCACGGGCTAAAACCCCTTCTAAAACTCTCCAAAGGTAAACCCTAGAAATTTCATTTCCAACACTTCAATGAATTGGCCTTGATTTAAGGGTTAGTATATTAATTGTAGTGTTTTGTGTTCATTGGGAGATGGGAATGGAGTTTGGAAACTCCATTCCCAATGTGGCCGATTTGGGCAAGGAAGAAAGGAAGAAGAGAATTGAAAAGGGAATGAAGGAAATAAGAGCTTAAGGTAAGAGCTCTTTCTTGAAGGCTAAATTTAATGCATTAGAGTAATGGGAATGGGTAAACCAATTTAAAGAACCCAAAGAGTGTATTGGTAATTTAGTTGTGGAATTTTGGGTATTTGTGAACTAGTATGTGAATTGTAGGCCTTAGAGCCAAGTGCATTGTGTATGTGCATTAGTAATGTGGATTGAGGAGGTAATGATGTATTGGTATTGTAATTAAGGAAGTAATGGTGTACTAAGATTTTGCATGTGTGCTGGTAGAACCCTTGTGGTTTGGCTAGATTAGGAATGAGTTGATGAGGAAATACATATGTGGAGAAGTAATAAATGTAGAGGAACGATGGCAAAATTTTGGTAGGAATATGTATATGTATGGATGACTTGGTGAATGGGAAAACCAAGGTGTGTATTGGAGTTAGTAGAGATGTTTAATGACTATGGAGTAGTAGTTGTGGTAAGAGAATGAAAGATATAAAAATCTGTAGCAAGAATTGTTGAATGGCATTGGAGAAACTAGGAGGATTTATGTACTTGACCTTGGGAGTGAGTGTCGGACTTGAAGAGGAGAGGCAATGCATTGTAGGCATTGGAAATGGCATTAGGAGAGGAAATTATGTATGGAGGAGGTGGGAACCAAAATCTGTAGCAAAGAGGTATTAAATTGCATTGTAGAACTAAGAAGAAATAGTGTGCAAGATTTGGTAAGAGGAGAGTTGGACTTGGGTATAGGTAATGTAATGGCTTGGAAATGTATTTGGGATGCTAGTAATGGTATTGGTAGTAGAAGTATTGGATATGAGCATTGAGCTTTAAAATCTGTAGCATAAGTGTAACAAAAACTGTTACAAGTGTTGGAAGAGAAGTGAGGGAATTGTGTAAGTTGTTTGATGGATTTAGTAATGGATTTGGTGGATGAATTAAGGTGATTTAGAATGTTTAAATAGTACTAAAACATGTTAGGATGTATGTAGGAAGATTGGGGAAGCAATGGGTGAAATTGGGAAAAGAAAATAAGGGCTATAGCAAGGTTCTGCTACCGTCCGACCCAGAGTCTGGGTCGGACAGTGGGTCGGACGGGGCTTAGGCAACGGCAATAAATCTTTCTGGAACGGTCCGACCCAGGGCCGTGAGTCGGACGTGGGTTGGACAGGCAAAAAAAAATCGAGGACGAAGTTACTGACTTCGTCCGACCCAGAGTCTGGGTCAGATAGTGGGTCGGACGGAGTCTGGACAACAGAACCGAAACTTACTGGAACGGTCCGACCCATAGGTTGGGTCGGACGGTGGGTCGGACGGCCCCAACTTATAAATAAAAAATAATAATAATAATAATAATATAATAATAATAATAATAATAATAATAATAGTAACATAGTAATCATATGAATGTGTATATATAGATATGTACATATATATGGGACTTAGTAATACACCATTAATGTAACACTAATGGTAAAAAAATAAGTATGAAAAAGGGAAAAAGTAAGAGGATTAGTTAAGAAATGGTAAGTATAAGAACGTTGAGTTAAACCAAAGCAATGGGATAACGGGAGTAGTAGCTATGAATGTATTGCAATGCTTAGAATTGATTGAACCATTTGGCATGTAGTCATTGGTTCGAGACTAAGACTCGAGGAACAAATAAGGAACTATGGAGCAAGGGAACACCCGATAAAGTAAACCAACGGTGAAAGGTATGATTTCTTCATGCCCTGTATCATAATCTGGTTACCCCGATTTGTGTGCTTATTTGATCACCTAATAAGATAAATGCATGAATCGGACTATATTGCACTTACTTGTGCTTGTTTACATTGTTCTCGATATTTGTCTTGAAAATAGTTTGTATAATTCATGAAATATATGAATGATGATGAATGGTATTTGAATCTTGTATTGTACTTAATTATTGTATTGTATTTTGTATAAATGAGTATTGAGCATTGTAGTTGTGTATGTGGCTTGTATGAATGACTTCTGCTAATTCCTAACTACCTAACTCCTAACTTAAGTGAGTAAATTTGGAATGAGTAGAAGTCCGATATAGCTTCGGCCACGCATGAGGATGCGGAGTCACAAGAGGTTGGCTGCAATTCCTGACTCTTAAACTGGTCCGCGGCCCAAATCCCTTAAATGGGTAGCATCCCGGATTGGTGAGTCAAGTAAATCCCGGAGGTGGGACAGAGTAGTCCCCAGGGCCGGAGGTCCCGACGACTTAACATGAGTAAGAGTAAGAGTAAGTAAGTATGTATGAGTATGAGTATGAGTATGTATGCGTATGTATGAAGTAACGAGTAAAAGAGTAATGCCCACCCGATTAACCCGGGTGGACCAATGAAGCTAACAAGAACTGTACTTTGTGTATGTAATGAGTATGTGCATTCGGAAGAAGGTAAGTATGTATTGGATGGTTATATTGTATTCCTTGTATGTAATGAAGTGTATGTATGCATGCCATGCGTAAGTATTATTGTATTGTGTGTAAGAGCTTGTAAGCATGTATGTTTGTATGAAAATGAACTGCATGTATTCGACCAAGTGGTCAGCGTACCCTCACTAGTACGCGGGGTATGCGGTTATCATGCGCAGCGAAAGCTGACCCCCTAGGGGGAACGTTTTTAGTGTGCAGGTACCCGAAGTGAATATGGTCAAGGTAAGAGACCGGAGGCTCACCCTTGTATTTAGAAGCAAGTAGTTTGTGAGGAATGGGTAGTAAGTAGTCTCTTAGTGAGTACGTATGAGCTTGGAAGAGATATTATACTTGTATAAGGATCTTAGTAAACTCGGTATGTGGATTATATTGTATTGTACTTGAAGTATTGTATCGAATGGAAGATTGTTGCATTTATTGGTATACGAAGTATGTATGGTAGATATGTAACACTCGGGATTCCGGCCCATCAGACCGATGCTATATGTAGTAGCAGTAGCTTTGTTGGTCACGGGGGTGACTAACGGCATTGTATCACCCACATTATGTAAGTATGTATCCGCTGCGTGTATCTGATGTGTAAGGAGATTGGACGGTAAGCACTGTATTAATGGTAGGGGTGTTACAGGGTGGCCCCCCAGGGGCTCAGCACCTTTGCTGGTATGGTAATCCCGCAGCCCGCATGCTACCGGGCCACGCACAACTAATTGTCGTCTTAGCATGCGGTTGATTATATTTGAATCATGCATGTAAACTATAAACACACAACACATAACATTCCACCTCAATGGGCTCAACAAACATATAACACATCCTTACTTGATAAGTCACTCATTGTGTTCATTAACCCTAGAGTGTTTCTCCTCTAATGGAGCTACTTCCTTAATAGACGACACTTACCCATTAATCGGGTTATCCTTAAACGCCTCTTATCACAAACTAGGATTCATATCCATGATCCACATACTCCACATTTTACAACATATAACATACACCACATAACAACACTTTTCACGTTACAACGTGCACATAACAACATCGCAATGGGAATTGCAGTACAACAACAACACATAACATAACGGAAACGGTTCTCTTAGGAACCGACCCAAACATAGTTAATTCACTGGTGAGCCTAGAGAATGATGTCACCTCATGATAAACTCGTTATACAACACTCATTACCATCCTAATAGTCGGACGAGTAACTTAAGTTAAGATGGTTCGGGTTTAGTGACCCGAACACACCACACAAACACATGTTTCCCCTAAACCGATCATAAGTCAGAATAGTTAAGCTTTGGAGTAAGCTAATGGGAGATCATAACCCGTGAGGGAAACAACCATAACAGAGAGGAGGGTAAGGCTAAAAAGGATACCCACTCCCAAACAACGCGCGACCGGCCTAACCGGATTCCTCACCCCCGTTAGTACATATTTACTTGTAGATAAATAGTTAGAGCCCCACAATGGAACCTATCACATCCTCACACCAAGAAAGTATTTCGACTGGGTTAAACACACGAGGGAGGTCCATACATTCACACACTAACATCACACAATTAACTCACGCATAGCCGTGGTTAGATCGTTCCCATGGTTTAGACGTTAAATCCGGATACCGTTCTCTTATGTGATCCTAGATTTGGTTAGCTAAGGTATAGCACTGTCGAGGTTAAACGGTATCAGAATTGAACACGCCACATAAATGAATTACTATTAACTCATTACATGTTTTATCTTACAATGTGGCAAACATACAGAAAACACATTGGCATACAAGCCGGTGTAATCCGGTAGGACACATGTTGCAAGAAAACTATACCTGTCACCGGAGTCCACTCTATCATGTCCACTTATGTTCCTCGAACAATTCACGAACAACTGGTAACGTTAAAGTTGCTTTCATTAACATTGGGGGTAACATGTTTGCGTAACATTGAACGACCATGGTTAACGCCGTTAACTAGTTAAGTAACTTAACATTTTTAACTTGTTTCAATTCCACATTTTACTACAACTTTTCACCTACTTAATTGTCATTATAACTCACCTAACATGTCCTTAACAACTTTATATCTCCGTCACTTATCAATCCCCATCATTAAACACCATTATTTAACCTTAAACTCAACTTTTAAAGTGGTCCGGGACTTGGTCCCCAACTAAGGTCCCGGACCTTGTCATTGTAAAATTCTCGGGCCGTTTACATGGGGTGGTCCGGGACTTCATACAAGTCCTAGGTCCCGGACCAACCTAGGCAAATTCTCTCGGGGGTAAATCAGGGGGTGGTCCGGGACTTCATACAAAACCTAAGTCCCGGACCAAGGTAATGAAAAAACTCTCGGCCCCTTTTTAATGTATGGTCCGGGACATTAATCCAAACCTAAGTCCCGGACCACTGCTACAGATCTTGCATTTTGACATTTTCTAAGTCTTGTTGAAATGGTTCTCCACATCCATTAAATGCATAAACTTCCCAAATGATCTTACGCATATTCTAATACCAAAATCTCACTTTGATTCACCTAAAAACATTGTCCAACTTGTCACTCATTTTTCTTACAAATCTCTTAACACTTGTAACATTTCTCTTTTGGTTTTCTAAGTGGTATTTCACCTATAATGACCACTATGCCAAGATGTTTCCTCTACACCTTCACATCATCTCCCAAGCATCTTTTCTTACTAACTAAATTTCCTTGTTCACACCTTCTTAAAATTCCTTTCTCAATCCTTACCTAAACATCATTCATTCCTTGTACATCAACATCACCTAAACCTAAAACAAACTTCTCCAAGACTTTATCACATCGCAAAAAACACTCATTGAATTCCTAGAACTTCCAAGACAATACCTAAGTCCTTGTAACACTCTACAACACCTTAATACATGTTTTCTTCCCTAATAAACATTCATCCATTCCTCACATTTCCTAGTTCACCAAAGCTCATTTAAACACTTAAATCTTCTTATACATTACCCAAATTTTGCCATAGGTTCTCCTAGCACATTGACATACCAAAACACATTGTTTTTCACCATTAAACATTCAAGAACACCTAAATCCACCAAGAACTTCTCACACACAAACTTCACCAAATTTACACTACATCACAATATAGTGCATAATCAAATTGCTCGGCACTTAGGCCCTTAAATAACATGGCTCTTAGGCCCTTAAATTGCATAAACCATAAACACTGAATTTCCACATGTATATATTGCCTTTGACCTGCAAATACACCCAACAATACATATGCCCTTAATAAACTCCTTGAGAGCATTTCTCTAGGTCATTCACCATTGGCTCCTTAGGTATTTTATTAAGCAAATCAAGCTCATTTTTCCTAAGGCATTTTAAACCACATTGAGATAGTTTGTTTACCTCTTTTCTTCAAGGTTTTTACTTGAACACTCTTGTTCTTCCTTGTTTGGAAATCAGCAAGAGGACTTGGTTACTTGTCAATGTTCTAATCAATACACAAGTAAAACCAATGAGCATTCAAGCTCCATGTTTAAACTTACTTACAAACCCTAGGTTATATATATACATTGTCTTTGCACATTAGGATAGTTGTTTTACCTTAGAATAAAAAGGAGAACATGAATAAGTAACAAGAGAGGACACCTCCTTGTCCTTTAAAGATTGAAATAGAGCTATGAAAAGCAAAACAAAGCACCCTTGTGAGGTGAAATTTTCGGACATATACAAAACAAGAGGGAATGAAGTTTTTCTTTGATTTTCCTTACCTTGAAGCAAAGGAGAATGACAAGGCATGAAAAGGTGAGCTCAAGCTCCAACAATGGTGAATCTTCATGGCACCGAAATGGAGTTCTTGAAGATTTGAAAAGAGAGAAGTGTAGAGCTTGGCCTAACTAAGACAAATATGGTCTTAGAATTTGATTTGGAGCATGGAGTCATGAGTTACAAGCATTCAAAGATGGAGAATGGCTACTTGCTGTAGCAAAACCGATGGAGAAGGATGGAGGAGGTTGGAGACGGTGGGAACCAAGGAGGAAAGAAGAGAATGAGGTGAGAGAGTATACTTTGAAGATATTATAAGTTGTAAAGTAAATAGTGAATTTACTTGCTTTTTCATTACTTATTAACTAACAAGGTGGTGACTCACCTTGATAAAAACCGGACCCAATCATCTACTTAGGGGTAGTTTGGTCTTTGTTGACCAATTAACTTACTTATATTGGCTTATGTCATAAACTAGCATATTTGGTTACTATTCACAAAACAAGGCACATATTTGTGAAATTTTTGATTTCCCATTGATTTAGACTTTATAATGTGATACTAAGTATTACACATGTTAATTAAAGAGTAATGATGGACATTTAGCCACTCAAAACTCATTTACAAGACAATTTTTCAAAAATGTGCTTTAAGGCTCCTTAAACCAAATTTTGTGTTTTAACTTGTTTTCAAGCTTGGTTTTCTTTAGTAACCAATTTTATATGTTCATTTACATATAATTAAGGTATAGATATGACCTTTAGGTCTTATACCAATTTATCCCAAGCTTAGAGCATATTTTAGCCCATATTGACCTTAAGGTATTTATTTGTGTTTTGTTTGGTTTAATTGTCTACCAAGGTTTCCTAAGGACTTAATTAGCCTTATTAAATCATAATTGAATATCACTAAGTCTTGGTAGGCTCTTTGGGTCCTAACCAAGTTCACTCCAAGCTTAGAGCATGTTTTTGCTCAAACCGTATTCATGGTACTTATTGTTTTCACCATGGCTAAAATTGTACACTGATGTTTCTAAGGCACTTTTTAGCCTTTACATATCATAGTTTAGTACCTAAACAATATATCAAGGTTTGGGGTATTTCAGGACCCTTATGTTCTAATTACGAGGCCCTTTTTTACTGTTCAGATCGAGTGAGCCGGAAATTTTTGGCATGTGGAATGGGCCAACAATGGAAAGCTTCAGGCTTGTCTCGAGGGGATGATTTTGTGGTGGTAAAATTATTTGGGCCATTGAAACCTTTAAGTGTTTCATTTGAACTAGAAAAGGTTGAAGGACTGATACAGATATTGGGCCTGAGGCCCAGAAAAAATATATACACAGAAGTCTTGCATCGGGAGTTAAGGCAAATGTCCTCACAAAATGACTCAGTCCAACGGGTACAGATCGATCCGGAGAGGTGCTTGGGGCGCGGGCCCAGGTCACCACAAAGGAATAGGGCTTACACGCTATTCTCTTTGGGCTTCCCCACTTTTTTCACATCACCTGAAGGTGTGCGTCTATGGTCGGGTCTTTGACTGACCAAACAATGGGCTAGGTAAGGATACTACCAGGAAAATGCTTAGGGCTAAAGCCCAGGTATTAAGGGGGTGTGGTTAGATGACACCCTCCTCTTTTCCCCCACTTATTCACATCACCTAAAAGGTGTGAGCCCCTGACAAGGGACCCTCAAACGGGTCCCGGGGTGAAATCGGTTTATGTGGGCCCTCGCTTTCACATGATGCAAAGGTGCATAAATTTAAATTGCGTACAAAAGTAAACAAACAATGTAATAAAGCCATAAATAAACATTTTTCGAGTTAAGCCCTCTTTCTTAAAATTAAACAAGTTAAAATTAAGAAGTTGTCCCCAACAGAGTCTCTAGTCTGTGAGCCTCGATTTTTAAACCCTATCCTATGTTGATTAGAGTTGATTAGGATCTAGTCGGGTTTCAGGTCCACTTATAACCTAAGATAAATAACTATGTCATATAACGTTAATTATTAAAACCTAAGCTAGCTCACTGGAACCTATTATGAGTCACCACCTAATTTTTACCTATATCAAATTAGGAAAGGAGAGTTCGGGTTCAGGGGCTTGATATTCGACTTAATTAGGGTTCAATTACTTTCATTACCCCTAGAAGTCATTTTTCCTCTACTTAGTTTAATTACGGCTTGTTACGAGTCGTTTTTAACCTAAGTGCGCGCTTCTGATTTTTTTGTATTTTTAACATTTTTTTACAGAAAATTAAAGTGGAAACTGAAAATACCTAAACTAGGGTTTCGGAGGCAGAATTAGGTCAAATTTTGTTTACGTCCGTAGCCACGGACCCCATGTCCGAGACCACGGACCCTAGTTAACCTATTTATACAGAAAAGTCGAATTTAAGAAAAAACGAAATTTTGAAAAGTTCGGGGCCACGGACAAGCTGTCCGTGGGCCAAGACATTATTTAGAAAAACCTAAATTTAGAAATTTTAAAATCCCGCCGCCGTCTGTGGGTGTCCGTGGCCACGGACCACGGACAACCCGTCCGTGGTCACGGACCATAGGTCCTAGGTCACGGACCACCCACAGACAGTGAAATACCCCAAACCTAAGTATGCTAAGTAAACATCAAATTATGATGTAGTAAGGCTAAAATATGCCTTAGAAAGATTGGAAGATAACTTATTCCAAGGAAAACACAGGAAAATACCTTAAGGGCAATTTGGGCAAAAACATGCTCTAAGCTTGGAGTGACATTGATTAGCACCCAAATACCATTACAAGACTTTATTAATGTGCTAATGGACATTTTAAACCGATCACCAAAGAAAACCAAGCTCAAAAACAAGCTTAAACACAAAATGTGCTTTAAGACTCCTTAAAGCACCTTTTTGAGAAATTGTCTTAGAAATGGGTTTTGAGTGGCTAAATGCCTATGATTACATCTTAATCAACATGTGTGCTAATTAGTATCACATTAGGAAGTCTAAATCAATGGGAAACAAAAAATTTCACAAATTTGTGCACTAATTATGAATAGTGCCCAAATAGTAACATTTTAAGTAATAAACTCTCTTGTTTGGTCAATGGTCAAATGACCATCTCTAATTGACTAAGGGTGGCCGATTTTGTAAGGGGGATGAGTCACCACTTAAGTAACTAGCAATTGCTAGGAAAGAAGGGGGGGAAAAGAAGAAGGCACTATTTGCTTTTATAACAAAATATCTCCTTTTAGCTCACATCTCTCCTCTTCTTTCTTCATTTCTTCTTCTTCCACTGATTTCTCTCCTTCTTCCCTGCTCCAAACCGTGAGTGAATGCCTCCATTTATGCTCCATCTTCCTTTGATCACTACTCACTCATTTTAGCTCCAAATCAAAAACTAAACACATATTATTCTTAGTTAGCTCAAGCTCTAGCTTTCTATCTTTTCAAAATTGGGAAAGCTTCATTTTGGAGCCATGGAAAAACTCCATTGATGGAGGAAAATCAAGTTTGAAGAGCCCATGTGGTTCTCCATTCATTCAAGGTAAGAAAAATGTAAGAAAAATCATCTTTCCATCATTTCTCCACATTACCGAAAATTACTACTACTCATGGGGCTTCATTTTTATGCCTTGTTCTAGCTTATTTTCTATTCTCCAAGGGCTAGAGGAGGTCCTTCTTGATTCATATCCAAGCCTATCTTAAGACTCCAAGGTAAAACATTCATTTCAAAACCTTAGAACTCATTTTTAACCAAGGGTTTACTCCTTAAGGTTAGTGTATTGTTTAGCACTCATGAGAGTCAATGTATATTGATTAGAACATTGGCAAGGGAAATTAAAATGGTGGCCAAGATTCATTCAAGAAGAAGGTCTAAGGAGGAAGTTAAGATAATCTTGGGAAAACAAGGTAAAATGCTTACCTAATGGTGGTTTAAGTTTTAAGGGATGGTATTTAGATAAGTACTAATTTAGCTTAAAGCTTACCTTATGTAATGGGTTATATAACCTAGGAAAAAGAATTTAAACAAGCTTATGAACTTGTGATTAAGGAGCCAATGGGAATGAGTTGATAATATAAGTTTAAGATGGATTTTAAGAGCATTATAACTACTATGAGATTGATGGGTGTATTTGCAGGTTGAAAGCTTTTATATGTGGGAAATTCAGTGTTTAAGTTTAAGTCATTTAAGGGCCTAAGAGCCATGTCATTTAAGAGCCTTAGTGCTATGCAATTTAAGATTATTGCATTATATTGAGTTTGTTGTGAATGAGTTGAATTGGGTGAGAAAGTAAGATGAGAAAGAACTTGATGTGTGTAAGATGGTTGAAAGAGGAAAGCAATGCATTTGGGCATGATAATATACTAGAGAAGCTATGGCGAAATATGAATAGAAAAAGAAGTGTTTAAGTGGTGGTTGTGAATTAATATGCCCTAGGGTTTACTAGGGATCATTTAGAGGAATTAGAGTGGAAATGAGTTAACTAAGTAGTTCTTGAGGTTTAGAATGACCTAGAATTTTCTATGAGGAAATTACAGTTTAGATGGGTGTATTGAACACACCAAAGTCATGGTAAGAGGAATGGTGAGACTTGTGCATAAATTTGAAGGAGAAGGTGTATAATGCTTTAAGATGATTTAGGTATGAACTAGGGAATATGACAATGAGAATTTTGGGAAGCTTGTGTAAGTGAAGCGGATGCTAGTGGTGGAACAATAAGGTTTTAGTTAGATGGTAATGAGTGGACTTAGGTGATGGGAGTGAAGATTGAAGGAGAATGTTGTCGATTGTCGAGGAAAATGACTAGGAATGTAAAAGAGTGTGTGATTATGATAATGGTGAGTAAATTGGGTAAAAGAGATGGAAATGTATAAGGAGGGTATAGCTTGGACAAGGTTAATGAAGAACAATGTTAAGGTGCTAAGAAGAGGGGAGGAAATGTATAGGTAAGTTCTTGAGTTTAGCTTGATGAGTAACGAATGGAAAGAGAGGAATTTGTGCATGGATATGCAAGATGACTTGAGGAAGTTTTGGTAGATGAACTGAAGATGGAAAAATGATGCTTATGAAGTGGTCAAACTGTTAAGGAGGGAACACTTTGGATAATTGGAGTTTTAGACAAAGTTTACATGTTGGAAATATAAGGAAATAAGTAACAAGTGTTAGGAATTTCTTGTATGAATTGAGTAAATGTTTGAGAAGGTCTTTGGAAGTTGTTTTAATGAGTTTGGTGGAGGTTATAAGGTGGGTTTAATGTGCCAAGATGGTGTTGGACCTATTAGGACACTTGTGGAAGAGTTTGGAATTGAAAGAACAATTTAAGAGAAAAATCTGTAGTGCACCGACCTAGGGTCCGACCCAGTTTTGGGTCGGTCGGGCCATGTTGAGCCAGCCGGAATGTCTCTGGACTGGACCGACCCAGAGGGTTTTGGGTCGGTCGGGCAAATTTTAACGCAGGAAATGGGTTCTGTAATGAACCGACCCAGAGGGTTTGGGTTGGTCGGCCTAGCTCTGGGTCGGACGGATGGGTTTCAAAAGACGGAAAAATTTCTGAGATGGACCGACCCATAAGGTTGGGTCGGTCGTGGGTCGGTCTGAGGGAATTGTTCGAACCAGAAAAATTACTGGACCGGACCGACCCAGGGGTTGGGTAGGTCGGTGGGTCGGTCGACCCTTAAGACTTAAATAAAAAGAAAGAAACCCTAAGAGAGTTTAGTGGTATTAATGGTACCCCATTAAGAGGGCATTGATGATTAGAGGTATAAAGACCTAAGGGATTAAGCTAAGAATAAACTTAAAAGTTTAAGGTTAAGTTGTAAGAATAAGTTGTAAAACTTAAGAGGTGTTAGGTGGGGAATCATTATGGGTTAAGTAAGTTAATTAAGTGGAATTAAGTTAAGTGATAAACAACCTAAAACTGAATGAATGTTTTAGGGCTTGAGTATTTGGACTCCGGAAGAGAGTAAGCAACCGAACGACCAACGGTGAACGGTACAGTTCTTCTTGTGACCTGCTTGCTAACGAGGTGTCCCTCGGCTTGTGTGCAATTTGTTTTTGTGTGCTCACTAAACAAGATAAAGCATGCAACCGGAACATTATGTTTATTGTATTGTTGTGTGATGTTTGAAAACTAACACAACTTACCGCGAGAACTTACTAACCAACGTTTAGTAAGGAAGTGTGTGAGACTAAGGAACGCTCCCTAATATTAGTTTGTTAATAACCGAAAGAGGTTCAACCAACAAACATTGTCTTGAGACTTCTACTAACTGGAACTTAAGGGGGGAGTGAGGAACCCGGGACTGACTTCGGTCATTCATGCTAAGGAAAAGGGGGTCGATATCTATAGCAGATCCAACTTCTGTTTAAGGACTTGTCTTCGGACTTGTTGCCTAGGGTCGGTTGCCGGCTCAGCTACATTGGACATACAGTCCAAGGTAGGAGGCATTGAGATGGTGCGGTGGGATCACCTAAATCCTAAATTATAAGATAAGTTGTTTATTCAACCAATGGAGTTAATAGCTCGTTGGCTAGGGTTGCTTTTGACCCGACAAAAATAAACATTGAGGTACGGTATAATCATTTATATTTAAAGAGTGGTTTGTATTCTAAGATTAAGATAAGGTTTGAGATAAGTTGCAACCATTCCTATTTAAAGGATGGTTGGTATTATAAGACTGAGATAAGCTACATCCATTCCTTTTTAAAGGATGGTTGTTTTCTAAGACTAAGATTGAGGTAAGATAAGGATGGACTAAGATTAAGAGGAAACGTAATTTAAGGAGTGAAATAATTGACTCACTAATTAAGGGAGCGCATTTAAGTAGTTCATTGTGTTTGAACTTTGATTGTTCATATTTGGTTTGTTGTTTATTGCACTTTCTATTATGTTGTGCATCTAATCAACCTCCATGCTATCGACAATTAGTCGTCGTAGCCACGTTAGCTTGGGGGCCATGAGAGGATCGTACCAGCATTCATGCTGACCCCCTTTGGGGGTTGTTTTTACTACCCAGGTGAACGTCAGGAGGCGGCCGTCACGAGAGTAAGATGGGGTACAAGCGTTACGGGTTAAATGTGGCCTACGAGTTGTGCATGTACACTCGTATGGCAATTTGAGTTAGTAAGTTGTATAGGATGTGAGGGGATTGTAAGAAGGATATGTATTTGGTTAAGATTTGTATGTACTAATGTTCGGTATATTTTGTAGTCAGACCATGGCAAGGTCCTGGAATGTAATTGAATCCGCTGTAGAGTTTGTATATATGGTGATAAGTTTGTGATAACCACGATTGGAACGAGATGGGGTGTTACAAAAAGTGGTATCAGGGCGTAGTTACGCTCTGAAGACAAGAATTACCGAACTTAGGAGAATACTGAGGTTGAGATTGAGTTATGGGTTAAGGGTTGAGAGATAGAGTGAGAGGTGCGTTAGTTAGGACTCCCTGGTGCTTACCGGACATCCATAGTACCTAGACCCGCCCTCCACATCCCTAACCCGGAATATGAGGAACAAATGCCAAAGAGAAGAAAGCCTTCTCTTACTCGGGGAAACCCGATCTGGTAGTTAGTTAACGTTAAGCTATACGAGAAACACATCGTTATGCAATAGTTTACTAAAACTTGGTGCTTTTAATTGGAACGCAACAGTGAAGCAGGCGCTACCGATGGAATTTTACCAATAAAAGGACGGTAATTACCGGCAACATGGGTCAACATGCTACGCAGTCGAAATAACCCGCAATACCGATGATAAGAAAAGCACTACTAGTGCAATGGATAAGAAAAGATAAGAGGTATGAGTACCAGACAGTGGTCCGAAAGGGCATAACAGCGGGATAATACAAAGCATGAGAGTTAAGATTACTGGAAAGTCCAGTTTAGAACGGGAACTCCAAACCCCATACAATGAGGAAGGTTACAAACTTGGCTGAGATATAACAGACGACAATAAAAACTCATACGACTGTATACCAGAATAGGACTACGATGTAGTGCCTAAAGGAGGATCATTACTTAGTAACCACGACAAAATACGTGAAGACGGGAGCGAGGATTAAGACATAAGAAAATAATAAGGGGTTCCCTCAGAAACAGGAACGCCCTGATAAATGACAGTACTGTCGAAATAACCAGGAAACTGCCGGATGGCTAGTTATCCAAAATAAGAGAACATCGAAGGAGTCCCGAGGACTACCAATTACATGGAGATTAGGAGGAAGTACCACTACCAACGTACACGGTACCAGTAGCCATCCTACATGGCGCACTTGCCGTAGCAAGTGCTACCACGATTAAGTTATATGGAAGCCACCATGGCGAGATAGGAGAACGCTATAGTTGTAGCAATACCGGAGTGTGAATCTATAAGAACAGGAGAATGAGACCTTGGAAGGGCCTGACGGCCTGACCATGATGAGATGAGTGGATACACCAGTCAGCAGGGAGCTGAACTTGGACGAAATACTAAACGATATAAATATTAACAACGGTATAACCTACTACAATAAGAACCGACAGTACGGTAAGAACACCAATCCCGAACTCCAAGAGGAAACCTAAGAGATCGCACAGTGATTCGAGCAAGACGATATGTAAGCGATAACGCACAAGGAATGCATTACGGAATACAATAGAGACCGTCGACATAAAAACTTTCAACAAGAATGGGATAAGACTCCCAGATTGATCAATAAGAATACGAGTAATAAGCATTTTTCAATGAAGATGTTGGAAAACCCAGAAAACAAGGATAGAAGAAGTGAACGTAAGCTATAACCAACTAAGGATTAAAGACGTACAACCCTGGAAAAGGAAAGCATAGAGGACTACCCCCACATAGCGGGCATAATCGAGCCGAACGAACTAATGAATGATAGTTAATACTATTTGTCTAACTCATTAACACCCAAGTATGATTGATCATCAACGGGTGGCGTAGTCAACGGAAGTTGAACAAAGCGTTGAGATGGAAGTATAAGATGACAGGATGATATCCAACTTGGACACCATAAGGCAAACGCCTAATACGAACCTAACCTTGATTGCTAAAAGACATGATCTAGTAAAATGACAGTAATTCAAAGACACTAAGTAACCTCAGATCACCTGATCAAAACTTCCATAGCGAGAAGCAGGATGCAGCAACCTACCATGAGACCTGATGCTACATGTAATAATACGTAACTTAACGGTGGATAGTGTTCAAAGAACCATAAATTTATAAGGATAACCTACAGATGAGTAAGAGTACAGGTAATGACTGAGACATTAACCACTAACAGCCTCCTACGAGCCAAGGATGTTCACCACATCAGAGCCCGAGGCGCAGTAAGTTTGTAAGAGAGCTTTAAAGCTATAAATGAACTACAACTTGTATACATAAACGGTTATCAACCTATAACTTAGATTATGGAAAATATTGCCAGGAAAAGGCACCAGTGAGAATAATGAGATAGTACATTGGCAGGAGCGGAGAACGAACCATGCCTTTTAGGGTGGGGATACTCTTCTTGTTGTGAGGCCATGAGTGGGAATAAACCCCTCAAAAGGGCTTTCACTATTAGAGATGCAATACGCTTTTGTTATAAAATGGAAACCGTGAACCTTGAGATTACCTTACAAATACCAGACTTGAGTAATAAGGAAGGCTGCAGAGACAGACCTCATATCCCACACAGGATTCAAGGATCAGTAATCGTCAAGATAAACATGGTGAGTGCACAGAATGGCACGTCAAGTGACCAACGCTCAGGAGAATCTAATATGGTTGGTCTCATGGCATTCTATGCCAAAGTTATAATACATGTATAACCTTACAAACTCCACAAGTCCGTCTCATTTCATACTACACATATCACCATATATCACATCACAGCATGTATAGCAATCAAAAATAATCTTTACTCTCTCCATGGAATCGGTCCGAAGACAAAGGTACTACAGTCCTCGAATCCATATCGAGTAATACACTACTGATCCCGCAGGTACCGGTCACGTTGAACACTTACTCTTTCTGGTTCACGGCCGTTTCATGACAAATGGGCACTTACTCTCTCTGGCCCACGATCCCTTTGGTTCTGATCAAAACATAACACATATACATATCCTCAGGCACTCTGGTTGACTCACTCAACACAGGAACGTCTCAGGGTACTCTCCCCGTCCCGCTGCCTTTGGAAAAATCACACACTGGCACCACCCCAACCGTCACTTAGGACCGCCGCACGTACGGTGCAATGGTTTCAAAACTAATACACGCCCACCGTTCTACCCGGTCATCAGACTTAAGGCCGTAGCCATCGGCGGGTGATAGCGGTTTCAAAACCAGTTTTCATTTCCATCTTTAAACTTGTAGAAAATCCTTTTCCAAAACCTGTTTGAAAACTCTTTTAAAACATCACACAACTCCAAGTCAAATCTATGGTAGCTGTATCTTTCTTAGCGTGATTACTTGTGACCACTTATAGGGAGCTTTAAGGATCATCCAACCCTGATGTGAGAGAAATTAGGCTACTTATGAACCTGAGATTGAAGCAGAACACATTCATATTAAGAGATAACCATTTTACAGCATGGTATGACAACGTCAAACACCGAATTAGAGAACTCCCAGTGTGTTTACACCAAGAAGGGATTGAATATAAGATAAGATGTTAGAGTAAATGAGTAAGTCGTTGTGCCATCAATGGGCAACATGGTAAAGGTCAACTGCCACGGTAGTAGTGGTCGTGAGTACAATATTTATATAAGGGGATTTAGTCATGGTGCGCGGTAAAGCGACCATTATGTTTGAGCCGTCAAATATTGACACTGAGGCAATTAGATTTATGAACTAAGACCGATATCATAAGGGAATAAGATGGAACGAGCTGTGCATTGATGCCAGTAGTCGGTACCCTGGTTAGGTAAGATTTCACAAGAAGCACACTACCCATCCCTTAAGGAACTGGAAGTGCATTCCTAGTAGAGAAAATAGAGAAACAAGATAAGAGGCTCTATGGAGGAGACCTCAGTTTCTAAGAGACCGAATCATTACGGAAAACATAAAGGAGCTGGAGCATACCATACCCAAGAACGCAGTAATGGATTTCCCTTGATTAAATTCAAGAAGAACAATAAGTGTTATTATGGAACGATAAAAGAGGAGATTGACAACAGAATACTTCATAGTTAGCAATAGTTAAACGTGTGACGGACACTACGAGTTACTCAAACGAGACGTGGGACGACTGCACCCCATAGGGGCTTGTAGGCCTGACAGACTCATTACGAGTAGTCGGGTAGTAGTAATGTACCAGCAAGGTACCCCAGGCATGTTGAAATACCCCAAACCTTGGTATGTTGTAAACGTTAAACTATGGTATTTAAAGGCTAAAAAGTGCCTTAGAAACATAATGAACCATTTAAACCATGGTAAAACACAATAAAACACTAAGACACGGTTTTGAGCAAAACATGCTCTAAGCTTGAAGTGAGCTTGGCTAGGACCCAAGAGCCTACCAAGACTTCTATGCTTATTTATGACTTTATAAGGCTAATTAAGTCCTTAGGAAACTTTGGTAGACAATGAAACCAAACAAAACACAAATAAATACCTTAAGGTCAATATGGGCTAAAAGGTGCTCTAAGCTTGGGAAAATGTGTATGAGGCCTAATGGTCATACCTATGCCTTAATTATGTTAATGAACATATTAAATAAATTACCAAGAAAACAAGAAAACAAGCTTGAAACAAGTTAAAACGCAAAATGCTTTAAGGAGTCTTAAAGCACGTTTTTTGAAAAATTGTCTTGTAAATGAGTTTGAATGGCTAAATGTCCATCATTACTCTTTAATTAATATGTGTACTATATAGTATCACATTTGGGTGGCTTATCAATGGGAAATCAAAAATTTCACTTCTATGTGCCTTGTTTTGGTGAATAGTGATTTTTATAACTAGTTTGTAACATATAATGTTATAAGTGATTAAGTTGGTCAACAAAGACCAAAACACCCTTCTAGCTAAATGGTGGCCGGTTTTTATGAAGGTGAGTCACCACCATGTAAAAGCAATTAAGGAAGGAAGGGTAGGAAGGTAAAAAGGAGAAACTTACCTTTTAATACAATATCTTGTTAAGCAAGTTCTATCTTCATTCTCCTTTCCTCCTTCATTTCACACGACCCCAGCCTCCCTTCTTGCTCTCTTTTACGAGCTGATACAGCAACACCAACACCACCATTGTTTCCATCTTTGAATGCTTGTAACTCCTAGCTCCATGGTCCAAATTCAATTCCAAGACCACCATTCTTCTAGTTGGAGCAAGCTCTACACTTCTACCTTTTCAAATCTTCAAGAACTTAAATTCGGTGCCAAGGAGATTCACCATTGATGGAGCTTGAGCTCACCTTTTCACATATTATGTTCTCCTTTGCTTCTAGGTAAGGAATCTCAAAGAAAAATCAGTTTCCTCTCCTTTTAGTACATGGCCGAAAATTAACCTCACCATGGTGTTTTTGCCTTGCTTGTTTTAGCCTCATTTGAATCTTCCAAGGGCTTGGTGGAGTCCTCTCTTGATATATATTCAAGCTCTCTTTCCATTCCAAGGTAAAACAATCATGTTAATACCTTAAGATAATATATGTAACTAGGGTTTACAATGAGATAAAGCTTAAAGCTTATATACTCATTTCAATGTTGGTATATTGTTTAGTTGTTGTTGGCAAGGAAGGAAATGCCTTACCGGTTTACAAGGAAACAAGAAAGAAATTTGTGAGGAAAAGAGGTAAACAAGCTATCTCAATGTGGTTTAATGCCTTAGGAGAAAATAAGCTTATAATGCTTGTTAAAACCACCTAAAGAGCAATGGTAAATGAGCTAGTAAAATGCTCTCAAGGAGTTATTAAAGGAATATGTTTGTTGGGTGTTTTGCAGGTCAAAGGCATTATTATGTGGGAAATTCAGTGTTTAAGGTTTAGCAATTTAAGGGCCTAAGAGCCATGCATTAAGGGCCTAAGTGCCAAGCAATTTAAGTTATGCACTATATTGTGATGTAGTGCTTAATGTGTGAAGTTTGTGTATAAAATTGTTTGATGGATTTTAGGTGTTCTTGGATGAAATAAGGTAGAAACCTAAGCGTTGGATGTGGGTATATACTAGAGAAGCTATGGCCAAATTTGGGAAATGTTAAGAAGTTCTAAGTGTGGTAAGTGAGTTTTGGTGAACTAGGAAGGATTAAAGGTGAATGAATGTGTTTACTTGAGAAGAAAACATGTATTAAGGTGATTTAGAGTGATGTAAGGATTTAGGTGTTGTCTTGGAAGTTCTAGGAATTCAATGGGTGTTTTGTGAATGTATTAAAGTATTGGAGAAGTTGTTTAAGGTTTAGGTAAGGTTGGTGTTCAAGGAATAAGTGATGTTTAGGTATGATGTGGAAAAGGAGATTTAGTTAGTAAGAGAAGATGCTTGGGAGTATGATGTTAAGGTGTAGAGGAAACACCTTGGTATAGTGGTCATTGTTGGTGAATTACCACTTAGAAATCTTAAGGAGAAAACATTGTAAGTGTTAGGAATTTTGTGAAGATATAAGTAAAGGTTTAAGGAATTAGAAAAAAGAGTTTTGTGAGTGTTTAAGGATATCTTAAGATTGTTAAAGTGCCAAATGTTTTAGGAAACATTAAGAGGCCTTAGGAGAAGTTTGGTGAAGAATTGGTAAAGTTTGGGTAAGTTTAGAAGGCGACCGACCCAGGGGTCCGACCCAGTTTTGGGTCGGTCGAGCCTCTGTTAGGTGTTAAGAAAGTGTTCGGTAAAGGTCCGACCCAAAAGGGTGGGTCGGACATGGTCGGTCGGTCAAGTTTCAAAGGAAGAAAAATGTTCGCACATGGTCCGACCCAGTCGAGTGAGTCGGACGTGGGTCGGACGGGCATGTTATAAGGAAGTAAAGGGCTCTGTAATGGACCGACCCAGCTGTGGGTCGGACTGTGGGTCGGTCGGACCAAAAATGTGGTTTAAGGTTATGAAATGATATGAGATGATGGGGATTGATAGGTAATGATGTTATAAGGTTGTTAAGGACAGTTAGGTGAGTTTAGATGGCAATTAAGTGGGTGAAAAGTTGTATCAAAATGTAAAAGTAAAACAAGTTAAAAAGTGAAGTTATGTAACTAAGTTAACGGGGAAAATTATAAGCTTTGGACACTAAATAATCAAGCAAACCCCGATGTTAATAAAACACATGTGATGTTAACAGTTGTTCGAGAATCGCTCGAAGAATATAAGTGGACGTGGTAAAGTGGACTCCGGTGACAGGTATGGTTTTCTTGCAACCTGTGTCCTAACGGATTACACCGGCTTGTATGCCAATATGTTTTCTTGAGTGTTTGCCACCTTGTAAGATTAAAACATGTAATGAGTTTATAGTAATTCATTTATGTGGCGAATTTGGTATCCGATGCCGTTTAACCTCAATATGTGTTAAACCTTAGCTAACTAAAACTAGGAACACATGAGTGATCGTATTCGGAGTTGACGGCCCAAACCTTGGGAACGTGCTAACCCGGCTATGTGTGAGTTAGTTGGATATTGTCGTGGTATGCAAGTGTGTGAACCTCCCTTGTGTGCTTAACTCGGTTATGATACCGTATGGTGTGTGGATGTGGTAGGCTCCATAATGGATCCCTAACTACTTATTATTAAGTGTATGTGTACTAATGGGGGTGAGGAGTCCGGTTGTTCCGGCCACGCGTGTGTGTGACGGGAGTCGATGTCATATCCGGTTCGGCTCTCTTGGTGTATGTATAGGTTGTATTCCAATTTGGTTTCTACCTTCCCTTAGCTTATCCAAAGCTAGTTACTGACTCACGTCGGGCCACAGGGGCATACGAATGTTTTTCGGTGTGCTTGGGATCACTATATCCGACACACCTTGGGTATAAGTTAACCGTTCTATATAACTGGACGATAACGAGGTTGGTAACGAGCTTAACATGGGATTGGCAAAAAAATCCCTAGGCTCACATGGTATACTAACTATGATGGAAGGTTCCTTGTGAGAACCGATTTTATGGTGTTATGTAATGTTATGGTGCTATGCAAATTCCCTCGCTATGCTATGGTATAAATATATATATTGGATGTTTAAATGAATGCGATGTCATTATATGTACGTTGAAACAAGGAAGGTGTGTTATGTTTTATTATGTGAGAAATGAGATATTATGTATGATATGGAATGTGTGGATCATGGAAATGAATCCCAGTTTGCGACAAGAGGCATTTGAGGATAACCCGATTAATGGGTACATGCCGTTCGTTAAGGAAGTAGCTCTATTTTAGAGGAGAGCCACTTTAGGGTTTAAGGAATCATTGGATGGTTGGTTAAGTGTGGATGTGTTGGTTATAGGTTGAGCCCGTTGAGGCAAAATGTTATGTGTTGTATGACTATGGTTGTATGCATGATTTAAATATAATCAACTGCATGCTAAGACGACAATTAGTTGTGCGTGGCCCGGTAGCATGTGGGCTGCGGGATTACCATACCAGCAAAGGTGCTGAGCCCCTTGGGGGCCACCCTTTCTCTCCTTTTGTATTTCAGGTACAAGGAGCTGGAAGCCGTTCGAGAGTAGGACGGGGCAGATGTTTATACATGGGTAGCCATTTAAAATGGCGTGAGTATGTTAGGCGTAGTAAGACCGAAATTGTTATCGGCAGTAGTTTGTAAATACTCGGTACAGTGGGAACGTATGTATATAATAAATGTTGAAATGGAATGAGGAATGTATTGTGTAGTTGCTCGGAATCCAGTCCATCAGACCGATACAAATGTGTATGTATTAGCCTTGTTAGCCACGTGGGTGGTTAACGGCGTGTAACACCATTGGAATAAGTAATGCGATGAGTTAAGTTTCGCTGCAGATGGTTTTTATGTGTTTGTCGTTGGATGGGGTGTTACAAAAAGTGGTATCAGAGCGAAGTATCGCTCTGATGACTGAATTACCGAGCTTAGGAAATACCGAGTTAGGATTTAAGTACTTTGGGTTAAGGGTTGAGTGATAGCGTGAGAGATACGATAGTAAGGAACTACCAGTGAATACTGGAAACCTACTATATCCATCCCACCCTCCGCAAACCCTGTTTTATAACATGGGAAAAACAACGCCAGAGAGATGAAAGTCCTCTCTTACTCGGGAATACCCGATCTGGCTGTTAGTAAGTACCCAAATACGTGGAATGGGCTACAAGAGAATACAATACTAAGAAAAAGGGGTCTCCCAGAATGGGAAACACCCTAGTTAATGATTATTATGTGAATACAGTGAGAAGTACCTAGAGGATTATTTATCAAGGCAGTAAGATCAGCGAGGGCCAACAAGGCACTGATGACAATATGGGTCAAAACAATACCACAATCGGTATGTGTCAAACAGATAGCCAGTTAGCATGGCGCACTTGCCATAGCAAGTGCTACTATAACAGGGTTGTTCGGGAAATTCATAACCACTACAAAATACTTGGAAAAGTACCATGAAGTTAAATTTGATCATCATACAGTGGAAGGGCCTGTTAGCCTGACCTCTGCAATTGGAAACACGCCAGTCAGCAAGAAGCTAGACTTGGCTAAGGTAAGAAGATGTTTGAAACCATGGAAATTTTCTTTCAAACCCAAATTTATTCAAACCCTTTCTTTTCAAAACCAGATTTTCTTCCAAACCAACACTTCTTCCCAACCTTCTTTTAAACCAAACCAGTGAAACCAGGGGCAATTGACAAGGATACAACAGTGGATAACCTTCCCTCGATTAAGTTCGGGAAGCAAGGAATGAATATTGTCACGGGACAATATAAGGGAGTTGACAACAGAATACTTCACCTAGGCGTGTGACGGACACTACAAGTGTACCAACTGTGTTGTGGGACGACCGCACTCCGATAGGAGCATGTGGGCCTGACAGACCTACTTATAGGTTAGTTGGGTAAGTAGTAATTATCAGTATGATACCCCATATATGTATACGAGTAGAGTCCGAAACAGGGAGGGAAGTAGTCGACTCCGTACTGTCAGCAGTATAATCAAACGAAAGTAGAGATTACAAGGACTAGTTGAAGTTAGGAACCCAGTTAAGTTAAAAAGGACTAAAGGAAACTAGTGAGTTTATTTCAAGGAAATGTTTAAGAGTTAGGAAGTGCGAAGTGCACAAACTGTTAAGTAAAGACATAGCATATGTCTTAGGATCCCAGGGATAAACATGATAGCTGAAAGCAGGGCAAGGCAGATGCCTAATGTGGACACATTAATGTGCAATGAACGGGATGAAACTCCCAGAATCAGTACCTACACTGTCTGGAAATGTTGATCTTTACAGAAGAAGAGAATAAACTAATGTACCAAAAAGTGTGTGAAACAATGTAAGGCATAACGTAACAACACCCAGGAGCAATCCTTGAGGGGTGTTCGCATCAACAATTGTTGAACGAAATGCATGACAGAAACACAAGGGTTGAAATAACACCCAGTTTAGACATAAGTGGTCAGGAGACGGACTGACAAACCTAAGGGGCATCCCATGAAAGGAAACGGAAGGCAACGACCTTGTCATGGAGCCCACTACAACCTCTAAACATGAATATGATACGGAGGAGTACATATGTGTGGACAGCCTACAATGAGCCCAGCTCAAGGCAAATAAGGTTATAAGCATAAGCAAGATATGTTATATAAATTTGACTGATTGTAGAAGTTTATGTTGTATAAGTGAATAGAGTGGTAAGCGAACCACTGCATTAAGAGTGGGGATACCTCTCGATATGTGAGACCGCAAGGAGCGGTTAGTTATCTGAATCAAATTCAAGAGATATGTGGAGGATGGACCACATTGTTATTACCCCAGGGTGATATTAAATAAAATAACACGAAAGGAAGTGCTCGTACCAGTTGTGTACACAGGAAGTGTGATAAGTGATGGCAATCACCATAGGTGTGTGAAGCTAAATGTGTAGCGAACAACGCTCAAGGGGAAAAATAGTAGTATATTCAAAAATCAGCCTAATAAGTGGCCAGATAAACCCTGTAGGGTAATGGCGGAAGCTAACATAATAGCGGATGCAATATAAGTTTGATGTCGCATATTAAATAAGGATACGGTGCGCAATAAGTGACTGTTGCCTGAATATTGTTAGATGATAAAATGGGGAGTGAGAGAGATGAGTTAAACTCAGTGGAGGCACAACAGTAAATGATAGCAAACGAACCGAGCAGTAAGCCGGTGACAAGTATCATGTGGTAAGAATTTCAGTAAAACACAGTGTAAATTCCTATCGCAATCGCATGAGAGATTTACTGTCAAGAGTTTACGCCTCTGCACTCTGTATGATGAGTGTTTTGGTATTGCATTGCGCAGTAATGATCGAGTGGGATAGCTAGGATTTGGGAAATGTTAATTGTGGTGGATGTAGAAGAAACCTATGGTACTATAATGATCAATGCATAGGAAATGCAAGGTCATACCAATGAAAGAGTGCGTGTACAAAACCAGATGTGGAGACATGATTAACAGTAATTGACTACGGTAGCACTAACTGCCAAATATCGGTATGGAATATACCCCAAATGTTGTAAATAGCTGAGAGAGCACTACACACTAGGTAGTAGCTCAATCTCAACCGACAGTGAGTCGGTAGAAGCAAGTCAATCATTGTGAATTACATAGTAGTTTACGCTGTAAGCTATTGGAGAAGTGGATGGAAAGTTTTGAAACTCACCAAATTCACTCAGGGTAAGAGATACCATGCGTCGGTTGAGAAACCATCCTTCCCAAGATAAGGGTAATACATTGGAGATGTACAATACAGTAACAGTAACGAATGGGGCAAACTAGCCCTATAATTATCAGAATGGCGCAGCAAAGGCCAGTGAGCCCATGCATCAAATGCCGAATATACATTGTGAATATGAATGGATGGCTAGTTATCAATGCCTAAAAGCCTCACAGGCCAGGACCGAAACCGGTTATGAGTTACAACTCCAATGCGAATTCTTGGTTTAGGGACTAAACCGCCATTATGGCTAAGATCCTCTAATCAGAATCCATTGTGTAATAGACCGCGTGGAAGTTAAAATACTTCACGACGGCAGAACATATTAAGCTAATGCTCAGTGATTGATTACGTGGGCGTAATCCCTTTTAAGGGGGGTAGAGCGCAAAACCACTTAGTGTGTTTACCGTACAAGTGTACGCGAATGGGGTTGTGCATAGCACAAAATGATTGTTATGATGGTTGGCGCGTGTGTTATATAAACATACGCATTTATTTGTGGGTAAATTGTGGTAATTGCGCACAGAGGATGCGAATACCATTGTGGGAAGTGTGTTTATTTTGTTAACAGTGGTGTGTGAGAGTACAAGTGGAAGGGAGTAAAGAAACTCCCGGGGATCTAAAACCCCGATGGTGCATAAATGTAAGCCATGTATTGTATTTTGATAAAAAAATATATGTATATATATATACAATGTGGTGATTTATGAAGGGTTATAAGACCGACATAGAACCTAGTGAGAATTAAATTTCCTAGGTAACTTGAATTAAGTTGGATTTGGGTGATGATTGATAGACGGAGTTCTATCCCTTGGAGATGTTATGATTATGACTAGAAGGATTCAAAGATAGAAAATGGGATATGCTTGAATTAATTGTTGGTTGAAAAGAAGTGGGAGGTGAAACTTGATTATCATGAGATCAAGGGAAGCCGAACACAAATTGGGGTGGAAAGATAGTCAACACTGATGCTGATCACATCAGGGTTGGGTGACTCTTGAAGCTCCCTGTAAGTGGTCACAAACAACCATGTTAAGAAAAATACAAGGAGCATAAATTGGACTTGGAGTTGTATGGTGTTTTCAAAGAATTTTCAATTGGTGTTTTCAAACAATCGATTAATATTTTGAATAAAAGATCTTCCTATACTTAACCTAGTAAAGAATATTTTTGTAGTACTTGCTCACGAGCTGAGGACGTATGAGCCTTTGTCTTCGGACCGGTGACATGAGAAGTACATATGTTGAAAGTTGAGTGAATGTTTTGACCTCCCAAAGGAACGGGGACCAGAAGGTGTCCATCGCGACCGGGTTCTGCGGGATCACAATGTATATGTACTCAACGTGGGATTCGAACCCATGGAGAGATGGAAAAAGGTATTTCTGTTTGATATACATGCTATGACATGTTGTTTGGTATGGGTGATAAGGGTTATTTGACTTTGATCTCCTAAAGTGTGTGCTATCAAGACCTATGAGTCTAAATGTTTGTGTTACATAGACCTATGAGTCTAAATGTGGTTATGTCACCCAGACCTAAGAGTCTGAGGGATATTGTATGGGTGCAAGTGTGGTGAAGGTACCCGGACCATTGAGTCCGAGGTTACCATGTGAATATGATATTTTATGTATAAGGTGGATATGTTGCCCGGACCATTAAGTCCGAGGTTGGATGTGAAAGATGGTTGGTAATGGAAGTTTTGTGGCTATAAGTAATTCCCGTATTCTAGTCCAATGATGCAAGGAAATGTGAACTTCGAGGACGAAGTTCTTTTAAGGGGGGTAGATTGAAATACCCCAAACCTTGGTATGTTGTGTAAACGTTAAACAATGGTATTTAAAGGCTAAAAAGTGCCTTAGAAACATAAATGAATCATTTAAACCATGGTAAAACACAATAAAACACTAAGACACGGTTTGAGCAAAAACATGCTCTAAGCTTGAAGTGAGCTTGGCTAGGACCCAAAGAGCCTACCAAGACTTGCTATGCTTATTTATGACTTTATAAGGCTAATTAAGTCCTTAGGAAACTTTTAGACAATGAAACCAAACAAAACACAAATAAATACCTTAAGGTCAATATGGGCTAAAAGGTGCTCTAAGCTTGGGATAAATGTGTATGAGGCCTAATGGTCATACCTATGCCTTAATTATATGTTAATGAACATATTAAATCAATTACCAAAGAAACCAAGCTTGAAAACAAGTTAAACGCAAAATGTGCTTTAAGGAGTCTTAAAGCACGTTTTGAAAAATTGTCTTGTAAATGAGTTTTGAATGGCTAAATGTCCATCATTACTCTTTAATTAATATGTACTATATAGTATCACATTTGGGTGGCTATATCAATGGGAAATCAAAAATTTCACTTCTATGTGCCTTGTTTTTGGTGAATAGTGATTTTTATAACTAGTTTGTAACATATAATGTTTAAGTGATTAAGTGGTCAACAAAGACCAAAACACCCTTCTAGCTAATGGTGGCCGGTTTTTATGAAGGTGAGTCACCACCATGTAAAAAGCAATTAAGGAAAGGAAGGGTAGGAAGGTAAAAGGAGAAACTTACTTTTAATACAAATATCTTGTTAAAGCAAGTTCTATCTTCATTCTCCTTTCCTCCTTCATTTCACACGACCCAGCCTCCCTTCTTGCTCTCTTTTACGAGCTGATACAGCAACACCAACACCCCATTGTTTCCATCTTTGAATGCTTGTAACTCCTAGCTCCATGGTCCAAATTCAATTCCAAGACCACCATTCTTCTAGTTGGAGCAAGCTCTACACTTCTACCTTTTCAAATCTTCAAGAACTTAAATTCGGTGCCAAGGAGATTCACCATGATGATGGAGCTTGAGCTCACCTTTTCACATATATTGTTCTCCTTTGCTTCTAGGTAAGGAATCTCAAAAAAAATCAAGTTTCCTCTCCTTTTAGTACATGGCCGAAAACCTCACCATGGTGTTTTGCCTTGCTTGTTTTTAGCCTCATTTGAATCTTCCAAGGGCTTGGTGGAGTCCTCTCTTGATATATATTCAAGCTCTTTCCATTCCAAGGTAAAACAATCATGTTAATACCTTAAGATAATATATGTAACTAGGGTTTACAATGAGATAAAGCTTAAAGCTTATATACTCATTTCAATGTTGGTATATTGTTTAGTTGTTGGCAAGGAAGGAAATGCCTTACCGGTTTACAAGGAAACAAGAAAGAAATTTGTGAGGAAAAGAGGTAAACAAGCTATCTCAATGTGGTTTAATGCCTTAGGAGAAATAAGCTTATAATGCTTGTTAAAACCACCTAAAGAGCAAATGGTAAATGAGCTAGTAAATGCTCTCAAGGAGTTTATTAAAGGAATATGTATTGTTGGGTGTATTTGCAGGTCAAAGGCATTATTATGTGGGAAATTCAGTGTTTAAGGTTTATGCAATTTAAGGGCCTAAGAGCCATGCATTTAAGGGCCTAAGTGCCAAGCAATTTAAGTTATGCACTATATTGTGATGTAGTGCTTAATGTGTGAAGTTTGTGTATAAAATGTGTTTGATGGATTTTAGGTGTTTGGATGAAATAAGGTAGAAACCTAAGCGTTTGGTTGGATGTGGGTATATAGAGAAGCTATGGCCAAATTTAGGAAATGTGTAAGAAGTTCTAAGTGTGGTAAGTGAGTTTTGGTGAACTAGGAAGGATTAAAGGTGAATGAATGTTTACTTGAGAAGAAAACATGTATTAAGGTGATTTAGAGTGATGCAAGGATTTAGGTGTTGTCTTGGAAGTTCTAGGAATTCAAGGGTGTTTTGTGAATGTATAAAGTCTTGGAGAAGTTGTTTAAGGTTTAGGTAAGGTTGGTGTTCAAGGAATAAGTGATGTTTAGGTATGATGTGGAAAAGGAGATTTAGTTAGTAAGAGAAGATGCTTGGGAGATGATGTTAAGGTGTAGAGGAAACACCGTGGTATAGTGGTCATTGTTGGTGAATTACCACTTAGAAATCTTAAGGAGAAAACATTGTAAGTGTTAGGAATTTTGTGAAGATATAAGTAAAGGTTTAAGGAATTAGAAAAAAGAGTTTGTGAGTGTTTAAGGATATCTTAAGGTTGTTAAAGTGCCAAATGTTGTTAGGAAACATTAAGAGGCCTTAGGAGAAGTTTGGTGAAGAATTGGTAAAGTTTGGGTAAGTTTAGAAGGCGACCGACCCAGGGGTCCGACCCAGTTTTGGGTCGGTCGAGCCTCTGTTAGATGTTAAGAAAGTGTTCGGTAAAGGTCCGACCCAAAAGGGTGGGTCGGACATGGGTCGGTCGGTCAAGTTTCAAAGGAAGAAAAATGTTCGCACGTGGTCCGACCCAGTCGAGTGAGTCGGACGTGGGTCGGACGGGCATTTATAAGAAGTAAGTAAAGGGCTCTGTAATGGACCGACCCAGCTGTGGGTCGGATGGGGTCGGTCGGACCAAAAATGTGGTTTAAGGTTATGAAATGATATGAGATGATGGGGATTGATAGGTAATGATGTTATAAGGTTGTTAAGGACATGTTAGGTGAGTTTAGATGGCAATTAAGTGGGTGAAAAGTTGTATCAAAATGTAAAAGTAAACAAGTTAAAAAGTGAAGTTATGTAACTAAGTTAACGGGGAAAAATTATAAGCTTTGGACACTAAATAATCAAGCAAACCCCGATGTTAATAAAAACACATGTGATGTTAACAGTTGTTCGAGAATCGCTCGAAGAATATAAGTGGACGTGGGTAAAGTGGACTCCGGTGACAGGTATGGTTTTCTTGCAACCTGTGTCCTAACGGATTACACCGGCTTGTATGCCAATATGTTTCTTGAGTGTTTGCCACCTTGTAAGATTAAAACATGTAATGAGTTTATAGTAATTCATTTATGTGGCGAATTTGGTATCCGATGCCGTTTAACCTCAAATATGTGTTAAACCTTAGCTAACTAAAACTAGGAACACATGAGTGATCGGTATTCGGAGTTGACGGCCCAAACCTTGGGAACGTGCTAACCACGGCTATGTGTGAGTTAGTTGGATATTGTCGTGGTATGCAAGTGTGTGAACCTCCCTTGTGTGCTTAACTCGGTTATGATACCGTATGGTGTGTGGATGTGGTAGGCTCCATAATGGATCCCTAACTACTATTATTAAGTATTAAGTGTATGTGTACTAATGGGGGGTGAGGAGTCCGGTTGTTCCGGCCACGCTGTGATGGACGGGAGTCGATGTCATATCCGGTTCGGCTCTCTTGGTGTATGTATAGGTTGTATTCCAATTTGGTTTCTACCTTCCCTTAGCTTATCCAAAGCTAGTTACTGACTCACGTCGGGCCACAGGGGCATACGAATGTTATTTCGGTGTGCTTGGGATCACTATATCCGACACCCTTGGGTATAAGTTAACCGTTCTATATAATGGACGGTAACGAGGTTGGTAACGAGCTTAACATGGGATTGGCAAAAAAATCCCTAGGCTCACATGGTATACTAAACTATGATGGAAGGTTCCTTGTGAGAACCGATTTTATGGTGTTATGTAATGTTATGGTGCTATGCAAATTCCCTCGCTATGCTATGGTATAAATATATATATTGGATGTTTTAAATGAATGCGATGTCATTATGTACGTTGAAACAAGGAAGGTGTTGTTATGTTTTATTATGTGAGAAATGAGATATTATGTATGATATGGAATGTGTGGATCATGGAAATGAATCCCAGTTTGCGACAAGAGGCATTTGAGGATAACCCGATTAATGGGTACATGCCGTTCGTTAAGGAAGTAGCTCCATTTTAGAAGAGAGCCACTTTAGGGTTTAAGGAATCATTGGATGGTTGGTTAAGTGTGGATGTGTTGGTTATAGGTTGAGCCCGTTGAGGCAAAATGTTATGTGTTGTATGACTATGGTTGTATGCATGATTTAAATATAATCAACTGCATGCTAAGACGACAATTAGTTGTGCGTGGCCCGGTAGCAGTGGGCTGCGGGATTACCATACCAGCAAAGGTGCTGAGCCCTTGGGGGCCACCCTTTCTCTCCTTTTCTATTTCAGGTACAAGGAGCTGGAAGCCGTTCGAGAGTAGGACGGGGCAGATGTTTATACATGGGTAGCCATTTAAAATGGCGTGAGTATGTTAGGCGTAGTAAGACCGAAATTGTTATCGGCAGAGTAGTTTGTAAATACTCGGTACAGTGGGAACGTATGTATAATAATAAATGTTGAAATGGAATGAGGAATGGTATTGTGTAGTTGCTCTGGGAATCCAGTCCATCAGACCGATACAAATGTGTATGTTTAGCCTTGTTAGCCACTGGGTGGTTAACGGCGTTTAACACACATTGGAATAAGTATGCGATGAGTTAAGTTTCCGCTGCAGATGGTTTTTATGTGTTTGTCGTTGGATGGGGTGTTACACTGTAACGAGTGGTGTAAGGAACACGAAAGTAGTTTACTCCGTACCGCGGACAACGACGCAAGATCAGACAAGAGCAGCTACTACCACACAAATTCGAAGAGAAGAATTCAGTTGAACCAACGACATAAATGAATCAGAGAACAAATAATTAAGGACTATGAAGTGCGAAGAGCACGGATTGTTAAGTACAAACATTGGATATGTCTTAAGATGTAAGAGATTAAATTGTAAAGCACAATAAGCACTAAACAGTAGTTTCAGATTAAGAATCATCCTCAGACCAAGAGTCAGATGGAAAGAACGATTTAGACACTTGAGAAAACACTAAGAATACAAACATTAGATCTCCAGGGAGACTAGATAAACGAGCTACAACTCATTAAGGCCGTCTATATATAAAGATAACACGTGTCCATTGAAAGACCTTTAGTGCTAAACCATAAGCACACAGGAGGAAGATATACAATACTATGAAGGATAAGAAAGGCAGTTAAGCGTAAGACTATCAGAGTTGTGCAGCAGAAGCTAGCAGATCAGCACCTTTGATGTTAGACCAAATTAAGTTAAGAATATGGTATAAGTACCATTATGAATCCTCAATGCAGAGACTAAGTCATTAGCATAGTTATGACCCTCTGATCGAATTATAAGTGAGATAAATGACATGGAAGCTAGAATGCTTGGTGAGAATTAGACATCTTGAACCTATGTTCAAGGACGATATAATGTTGATTACGTGGGCATAATCCAATTTAAGGGGGGTAGAGCGAAAACCGCTTAGCGTATGTTTGTGTACTGAGTACATAAACTACGGTGTGCATAGCACAAAAGAATTTGAGAATATGTTTTACATAAACATTTTGAGATAAATCATGGTTATTGCACACAGAAGATGTGAATACCATACATATTAAGTACCTACCTTGTTAACTCCGGTGTGAGTACAAGTTAAGAGAACTGGTGAAGTGGATTAAGGAGACTTAAGGAATATGGAATATATGAGTTATGGGTCGGTATGAAACTACATGTGAGGTAAGAATAAGATAACACTATAATATTATTATTGATATGAGTATGAGGAAGAAGATGGTAATGCTATGAGATATAAGATGGTGAGAATTGATATGAGACTGTGATAGAACTTAGTAGGAATTTAAGTCCTGAGGCAAGTATTAAGAGATGAATTGGGAATGCTTGATGGATTGAGTCCCCACCTTGGAGATGTATTGATTACGATTAGAAAGATTAAAAAGATAGAAAATTGGACATGAGTGAATTATTCGATGTTTGAAAATGACGTGGGAGGTGGAACTTGATTTTCTAGGGATCAAGGGAAACCGAACACAAATTGGGGTGGAAGGATAGTTCTACACTGATGCTGATCACATCAGGGTTGGATGATTCCTGAAACTCCCTACCAGTGGTCACAATTAAATCACGTTAGGATAGAGGCGTTAGTATAAAACGAAATTGAAGTTGGTTGTATTTTTAATTAGAGGAATTATTCCTCACATGACCCCGTAAAAAGGATTACCTTTTTACTGAGTCACGCCCATGAAGTCGAGGACGCACGAGCCTTTGTCTTCGGACCGGTGACATGGGGAGAGCAGAGTTGTTTTGTATTCTGGACTATGGTGACGAGGACGAATGAGCCATTGTCTACGGACCGGTGACATGGGAGAATACGTTGGAAATTATGTGAATATTTTAATCATCAAAAGGAACAAAGAGAATTTTGAGTGCTATACATGCTTAAGCATGTTGTGTGATATTTAAGTATAAGCATATGGCGGATATAATGATTTAATGAGTTTAAGTATACATAAATATGATATATGATCTATGGAATGAGGTAAGACATGTAAGATGCATGGGAACTTTGGGGACAAAGTTCTTTTAAGGGGGGTAGATTGAAATACCCCAAACGTAAGTATGCTAAGTAAACATCAAATTATGATGTAGTAAGGCTAAAATATGCCTTAGAAAGATTGGTAGACAATTTAAACCTAGGAAAACACAAGAAAATGCCTTAAGGGTAATTTGGGCAAAAACGTGCTCTAAGCTTGGAGTGACTTTGATTAGCACCCAAATACCATTATAAGACTTTATTAATGTGCTAATTGACATTTTAAACCAATCACCAAAGAAAACCAAGCTCAAAAACAAGCTTAAACACAAAATGTGCTTTAAGATTCCTTAAAGCACCTTTTTGAGAAATTGTCTTAGAAATGGGTTTTGAGTGGCTAAATGCCTATGATTACATCTTAATCAACATGTGTGCTAATTAGTATCACATTAGTAAGTCTAAATCAATGGGAAACCAAAAATTTCACAATTTGTGCACTAATTATGAATAGTGCCCAAATAGTAACATTTTAAGTAATAAACTCTCTTCTTTGGTCAATGGTCAAATGACCATCTCTAATTGACTAAGGGTGGCCGGTTTTGTAAGGGGGATGAGTCACCACTTAAGTAACTGCAATTGCTAGGAAAGAAGGGGGGAAAAAGAAGGCACTATTAGCTTTTATAACAAAATATCTCCTTTTAGCTCACCTCTCTCCTCTTCTTTCTTCATTCTTCTTCTTCTTCCACCGATTTCTCTTCTTCTTCCCTGCTCCAAACCGTGAGTGAATGCCTCCATTTATGCTCCATCTTCCTTTGATCACAACTCACTCATTTTAGCTCTAAATCAAAAACTAAACACATATTATTCTTAGTTTGCTCAAGCTCTAGCTTTCTATCTTTTCAAAATTGGGAAAGCTTCATTTTGGAGCCATGGAAAAACTCTATTGATGGAGGAAAATCAAGTTTGAAGAGCCCATGTGGTTCTCCATTCATTCAAGATAAGAAAAATGTAAGAAAAATCATCTTTCCATCATTTCTCCACATTACCAAAAATTACTACTCATGGGGCTTCATTTTTATGCCTTGTTCTAGCTTATTTTCTATTCTCCAAGGACTAGAGGAGGTCCTTCTTGATTCATATCCAAGCCTATCTTAAGACTCCAAGGTAAAACTGTAACACCCCTCTCCATAATCACGATATAATCCCTCACGTAGCAATAAATAAAACGTCTCGCTGCGGAAAAATAAATAACAATTACAAAACTCACACGGGTGTCACCGGCCATTACTCGCCCATGCGAGCAACGTAGCCATACCACATCCAACTTCCAAAATAAACAAACTGCTAACCGCAGTGATAACGAGAAACTCCTATACATCAAACTAAGTCCATAACCATAAACATTGACAAGTGAGCGTCTACCCAATCCTGAAAAATACATAACCTTACCATAAGACCATACACCATCTTCATTACCATACAACATCTCCAACTACCCTGTTCCTGCTCTTCAGCTCCGACAATGATCAACAACCTGAAATGGTGTAGTATCAGCGATAGACGCTGAGTATGCCGGGCCTGGACCCTAATGGTCACTTGTCATTTTAACAATCTTATTATTAGATTGGTTTCATGCTTTTCCTTTTTACAGTTATAATCAAAACTGAAGCATAAATGTATAACATAATCAACCATCCAAATTTTCATAAACATTAATCATCCATCCAAACCAAACATTCATAGAATATTTCAAACAACATTTGTATATCGAACGTATCGAGCAATAACAACAATATTTTGTACAATGTACAATCGCCGTAGTGTTCACCATCCACTGTCAATTTATTTTAGTTTGGCTTTCAAGCCCCGTCCATATGTACAATGTACATTCGCCGTAGCGTACAGTTCCCATAGTTAATTTACCTTAGCCTTGTAGGCTCCATCCAACCATGTTTAATTAATGTCAGTAGGGCGTCATGTTAGGACAACCCGATAACCTCACCATGGACAGTAGTCCCCCGTACACACAAAGGTGCTCATTTCGCCAGAGGTCCGGAGGCCCCTGACTCACTTATGTCTCGTAAGACGTCCATAAAAAGGCCGTAGCCACCTGATCCACGAACCTATTTGGGCTCGTTGGATATAACCTGGAGCGGAATCCAAATAGGAAACCCCTCAGTGATCACAAATGCGCAACCAAGTAGTTCGTGAACTACCGGGATTCCTCACCTCAATCTCATACCATCACTCTCTCATAATGTTTAAGATCTGCTCTTAGTCTTATGGAGAATATTTATTAACCAGCGGCCCAATGGGTCACGCGTACCTAGAAGTCATCTAGGTGATATTTATGTTAGAGATCCATGCTCTAGAGACCGACAATGTCGTGACTCGTTCCTAAGTGTTTTACTTAGGTTACCATATCCTTAATATTAATATCATGGTATTATATCAAGTAACCGTCATGTCATCACAACGCATATGTATGTTTATATAAGTCGATCTATAGTCGACGTAGTGTTAGTCCCGTAGGACGCCCGTGCATAAATAATTAATGCATCAACACTTAAACACATACATGTAACCACACACATATAACACACAGTTATATCAACCAAATCCGAGCCCAAGGAGCAACCTTAGGTCAACTCGGCAAACCCCTTTACATACCGTTCACCCTGATTGTATTACGGTGGAGTATGAATCTTCAAGATCCTATGCTCCGTGTAGTCCGCTAGCTTGTCAAGCGTCCTTGTCAGAAGTATAATCTAAACGGTATTAAAACTATACGTCAGTCTCCATGACTAACTACATCCGGTATATCCGAATAATAAGTAACCCCGACAGTTCACCTCCGTTTTCTACAGTTGTTGTTACGGGTTTCTCTAAAACAGTCGGTTTTGTTACTTAAAACGCGTACGTCAAAACTATCCCAACTGTTAAGTTTAATTCACTATTTCCTTTTTAATCTTATCCACCCTCCAGTTTAGGTGCGTAACCCATAGTTGCATGTATGCATGCATGATTATATTATTTATATTCTTTTTCTTATTGTATCATTTATTTTATTGTATTCTCTTTCATATTGTTTTATTTTCCCACCATCCTTCATAATTCGACATGTTGTATAATCCCTTTATCTTTAGCAAATAATATTTGCTTCCAAAACTCATGACTTATAGTTCGTAACTATATTTCTTTTTTAATAACCACCACCATTAACTCATAAGGTGTTCAACCAAAATATATTTATCCACCTTATATACATTATTCTTGTGTATGTATATATTTTTACCACGTAGGTAATTCTCATGAGTTTCATAAACTCTTATATTTTGTGTTACATTTCATCATCTTTTATTAGATGATTATTCCCATTAGTTGCATCATATTATACAACTTATATTAAGATTGTTTCCTAATATTATGTAACATTTTATGTTGTACATTTACAACTCCTAAGGTTTATTCCATAAATACCTTAGTTTATAAATCCCATTCACTTATAGTTTGTCACACCATTTAATGTGAATACCTTATTTGTATTAATTTCATTAAACCACCTTAATACCAAATAATTGTTATAACATTTATAACATTATAGACCTTAGTCTAAAATTCATTTTCCAACCTTTATATTTTCGGTATAGCCCTTGAATTTATTTAAATTCCCTTTTTGACCACATAACATTATGTAATGTTATACCAAAATACTAATATCATTTGCTATGATATTTTTATTTCCTTTAACTTATAATCTATAGTTTTTATACAAAACTATTGTGTATTGCCTCATAGGCACATATTAAACCTTATACTTTTCCTTAAACCATAATTTCCTTTATTTACAAAATCACCCCTTTCTTTTACCATGTTATATATCCCATTTAATATAACATTTCTAACTTATAAAAGCATAACCTATGGTTATTTTTTGTAAATTCCGAACAGACCTCAATATACATTTTATATTGTCATTAGGCCCAATTTATAACATATAGTTTGATAATATCATTAAAACTATATATTATACATATATCTCAACAAATACTCTTATATAATTCTAAAAATCACCAAATTCCACCAAAGGGTTATAAATATCCTTATTAACCCATATACTTTTGATATTTACCATTCCACCATCTATTTTTCTCCAAGGTGTCATAATGACATATTATCTATATATTATTCATATATAGTTTATTTTAATTCCAAAATCCACCAAATAAATTCCTAAAAATTCCTAATAGCCCATGGGTGTTTAGAATACCATTGTACACCCTTTATTTTTGGTAATAACATATTTACCACATATGTTATAAAAATATTACCATTAAATACATAACTTATTATAAAACCTTAAATAAGTTATCTAACTTATTTATTTTGGTCAAAGCCTAGCATATGGTCAAGGTTGACCTCCTTAATATTTCCTTGACCACCAATTCCTTATAATTACGGTTTAGTACCCAAACTTTCTAAAGTTCACCATTTAACCCCAAAACTTTATAAAATCTTATAAACTTTATTTTAACTCCATTTTACCTCTCATTTTCGGCCTTATTATTCTAAAGCCCCCAAATTTAATTTAATTACACCTAATACCCCATTTTATTTTCGGTAATGCATTTATACTACTTAAACTTAATTAAAAGCTTGTAAATGCATAAATAAAATGGCCTAAAATACATGGCCTTATTACAAACATTGGCTTGCAAAATAAATTACACATAAATGTCCCAAAATACATATAAATTCTCGGCCTCACCATAGAATTTTCATTTAATTACCAAACTTCCACATAATGTCTTAAATTTGACAATTATGCTTGTTTAATTAGTTATAAAATTTATTAAACCATTCCTTAAACATTTTAAGGTCAAACAAGACCTTATTTTGATCATTCACTCACGGCAATTGATATACACACACTTAAACTTGTGTTAATGTATCAAGTTAAGGTTTTAAGTGATTTATACCTTGATTTAGCTTAGGTAAAGCCTTGTTTGAATTCGGCCAGCCTTAGATAAAATTTCCAAAGCTTCTCTTGCATGTTTCAAACAGAAAACAAGGCCTAGTTAGTCTCCAAGAAAGATCTAACCATAAGAAGTAATTTAATGTAAGATTTAAGGCAAAAATCACCTTAAAAATGCAAGGAGAGTTCAAGATGGTTTCGACCTGAATCAAGCACACCACAAGGTGTTAGATCTACCATATTGACATAGGAAATAGCTAGATCTCAACAAGCTACCTTGTTATTAGGTTTTACCTTGAAAAAATGCCTTAAAAGAGGGTATTTCCTTTGGATCTCGGCCACCCTTGCTCCAAATGGCTAACCAACTGATTCCACATGAAAAGGAGAAGAAATAAGGCTATGACCAAAGTTTCACAGCCGAACTTGAAGGGAATCAAAAGTTATGAGCTTAAAGCACATTTTTACCTTAAAATGTAGATTTGAACAACCTTGGTCCCTCTACTGGTCTCAACCGAGTTTAGCTCTTGTTCTAACCCTTAGAACACTGAGTAAGCCATAGGAACAGATGGGCCACGAAATTTAGGTGTTGGTAGTGAAGAGATGAAGAAAAAGAGCTAAAAATGACATTAAAACACTTACATTAAGAGCTTAGGAGCTAGGCTTGCCTTCCATGCTCAAGAACAGACCTTGAGAGCTTCAAAGGAAGGGAGGAGCTCGGCTGGGCAGGAGGAAATCGGACAAGGAAGGAAGGAAAGAGTGGAAAGATTTGAAATAATGGAAAAAGTAAAGGTTACTATTGCAAATTGAAGTTAGGTATCAATTTGTCCAACAATTATTGCAAGCTGCCTCCTCTCTTATTGCCAGCCGGTTTCCTTGGTCCAAATGGGTCAATTAATTGACCATTGACCATGCTTGGTCAATATTGACTCATGCGGGCCCCACTTTAGGGTTTTATTAATATTTTAATATTAAATTTGTAAAAATCTGTAAATTTCTGGAATTAAATTCCTAATATCATATAATATGGTATTTTATTATATTTAAAGGTATTTATAACCTTTTAGCCCATTTAAAACCAATTTAGAAGGCGATTACACAAAAACGTGCTTTAAGGAGTTTTAGTGCACATTTTGTGTCGCAAGGTGTTTCTGGGCTTGGTTTTCTTTGACAACGGTTTTGTTGTGTTCCTTACATGATATTTGATCATGTAATTCAATTTTATATCATTTAGAGGTCCTTTGATTTTTAAGGTTTTCCTAGAGCACCTTTTTGCCCTTTTTGACCTTGAAGCATGTAAATGCTTTTTCTTTGTGTTGGAGTGTTGTCCAACGGTTATAATATGTTTAGTAGTATGTTAATATGCTTAGGACAAATTTTTAGGTCCTAAGAAGTTTATTTGGGTATTTATTTACCCTTAACAGTCAAAGGGTGCAACATCTTGTTTTATGTTGACCACTGTTGTTCTCAGTTGACTTTTAAGGCATGTTTAGGCCTTAATTAATATGATTAAATATTTAATCCATGCTTTAATAATTTGGGGTATTTCAAAAACATTCATTTCAATACATTAGAACACATTTTTAACCTAGGGTTTACTCCTTAAGGTTAGTGTATTGTTTAGCACTCATGAGAGTCAATGTATATTGATTAGAACATTATCAAGGGAAATTAAAATGGTGGCCGAGATTCATTCAAGAAGAAGGTCTAAGGAGGAAGTTAAGATAAGCTTGGGAAAACAAGGTAAAATGCTTACCTAATGGTGGTTTAAGTTTTAAGGGATGGTATTTAGATAAGTACTAATGTAGCTTAAAGCTTACATTATGTAATGGGTTATATAACCTAGGAAAAAGAATTTAAACAAGCTTATGAACTTGTGATTAAGGAGCCAATGGGAATGAGTTGATAATATAAGTTTAAGATGGATTTTAAGAGCATTATAACTACTATGAGATCGATGGGTGTATTTGCAGGTTGAAAGCTTTTATATGTGGGAAATTCAGTGTTTAAGTTTAAGTCATTTAAGGGCCTAAGAGCCATGTCATTTAAGAGCCTTAGTGCTATGCAATTTAGGATTATTGCATTATATTGAGTTTGTTGTGAATGAGTTGAATTGGGTGAGAAAGTAAGATGAGAAAGAACTTGATGTGTGTGAGATGGTTGAAAGAGGAAAGCAATGCATTTGGGCATGATAATATACTAGAGAAGCTATGGCGAAATTTGAGTAGAAAAAGAAGTGTTTAAGTGGTGGTTGTGAATTAATATGCCCTAGGGTTTACTAGGGATCATTATGAGGAATTTGAGTGGAAATGAGTTAACTAAGTAGTTCTTGAGGTTTAGAATGACCTAGAATTGTCTATGAGGAAATTAGAGTTTAGATGGGTGTATTGAACACACCAAAGTCATGGTAAGAGGAATGGTGAGACTTGTGCATAAATTTGAAGGAGAAGGTGTATAATGCTTTAAGATGATTTAGGTATGAACAAGGGAGTATGACAATGAGAATTTTGGGAAGCTTGTGTAAGTGAAGCGGATGCTAGTGGTGGAACAATAAGGTTTTAGTTAGATGGTAATGACTAGACTTAGGTGATGGGAGTGAATATTGAAGGAAATGTTGTCGATTATCGAGGAAAATGACTAGGAATGTAAAAGAGTGTGTGATTATGATAATGGTGAGTAAATTGGGTAAAAGAGATGGAAATGTCTAAGGAGGGTATATCATGGACAAGGTTAATGAAGAACAATATTAAGGTGCTAAGAAGAGGGGAGGAAATGTATAGGTAAGCTCATGAGTTTAGCATGATGAGTAACAAATGGAAAGAGAGGAATTTGTGCATGGATATGCATGATGACTTGAGGAAGTTTTGGTAGATGAACTGAAGATGGAAAAAATGATGCTTATGAAGTGGTCAAACTGTTAAGGAGGGAACACTTTAGATAGTTGGAGTTTTAGACAAAATTTACATGTTGGAAATATAAGGAAATAAGTAACAAGTGTTAGAAATTTCTTGTAAGAATTGAGTAAATGTTTGAGAAGGTCTTTGGAAGTTGTTTTAATGAGTTTGGTGGAGATTATAAGGTGGGTTTAATGTTCCAAGATGGTGTTGGACCTATTAGGACACTTGTGGAAGAGTTTGGAATTGAAAGAACAATTTAAGAGAAAAATCTGTAGTGGACCGACCCAGGGTCCGTCCCAGTTTTGGGTCGGTCGGGCCATGTTGAGCCAGCCGGAATGTCTCTGTACTAGACCGACCCAGAGGGTTTTGGGTCGGTCGGCTTAGCTTTGGGTCGGTCGGGCAAATTTAACGCAGGAAATGGGTTCTGTAATGGACCGACCCAGAGGGTTTGGGTCGGTCGGTCTAGCTCTGGGTCGGACGGATGGGTTTCAAAAGACGGAAAAATTTATGAGATGGTCCGACCCATAAGGTTGGGTGGGTCGTGGGTAGGTCTGAGGGAATTGTTCGAACCAGAAAAATTACTGGAATGGACCGACCCAGGGGTTGGGTCGGTCGGTGGGTCGGTCGACCCTTAAGACAAAAAAAACCCTAAGAGAGTTTAGTGGTATTAATGGTACCCCATTAAGAGGGCATTGATGATTAGAGGTATAAAGACCTAAGGGATTAAGCTAAGAATAAACTTACAAGTTTAAGGTTAAGTTGTAAGAATAAGTTGTAAAACTTATGAGGTGTTAGGTGGGGAATCATTATAGGTTAAGTAAGTTAATTAAGTGGAATTAAGTTAAGTGATTAACAACCTAAAACTGAATGAATGTTTTAGGGCTTGAGTATTTGGACTCCGGAAGAGAGTAAGCAACCGAATGACCAACGGTGAACGGTACAGTTCTTCTTGTGACCTGCTTGCTAACGAGGTGTCCCTCGGCTTGTGTGCTATTTGTATTTGTGTGCTCATTAAACAAGATAAAGCATGCAACCGGAACATTATGTTTATTGTATTGTTGTGTGATGTTTGAAAACTAACACAACTTACCGTGAGAACTTACTAACCAACGTTTAAGTAAGGAATTATGTGAGACTAAGGAACGCTCCCTAATATTAGTTTTAATAACCGAAAGAGGTTCAACCAACAATTGTCTTGAGACTTCTATTAACTGGAACTTAAGGGGGGAGTGAGGAACCCGGGACTGACTCCGGTCATGCATGCTAAGGAAAAGGGGGTCGGTATCTATAGCAGATCCGACTTTCGCTTAAGGACTTGTCTTCGGACTTGTTGCCTAGGGTCAGTTGCCGGCTCAGCTACATTGGACATACAGTCCAAGGTAGGAGCATTAAGATGGTGCGGTGGGATCACCTAAATCCTAAATTATAAGATAAGTTGTTTATTCAACCAATGGAGTTAATAGCTCATTGGCTAGGGTAGCTTTTGACCCGACAAAAATAAACATTAAGGTAAGGTACAATCATTTCTATTTAAAGAGTGGTTTGTATTCTAAGATTAAGATAAGGTTTGAGATAAGTTGCAACCATTCCTATTTAAAGGATGGTTGGTATTATAAGACTGAGATAAGCTACATCCATTCCTTTTTAAAGGATGGTTGTTTTCTAAGACTAAGATTGAAGTAAGATAAGGATGGACTAAGATTAAGAGGAAATGTAATTTAAGGAGTGAAATAATTGACTCACTAATTAAGGGAACGCATTTAAGTCGTTCATTGTGTTGAACTTTGATTGTTCATATTTGGTTTGTTGTTTATTGCACTTTCTATTATGTTGTGCATCTAATCAACCTCCATGCTATCGACAATTAGTCGTCGTAGCCACTTTAGCTTGGGGGCCATGAGAGGATCATACCAGCATCCGTGCTGACCCCCTTTGGGGGCTGTTTTTACTACACAGGTGAACGTCAGGAGGCGGCCGTCACGAGAGTAAGATGGGGTACAAGCGTTACGGGTTAAGTGTGGCCTACGAGTTGTGCATGTACACTCGTATGGCAATTTGAGATAGTAAGTTGTATAGGATGTGAGGGGATTGTAAGAAGGATATGTATTTGGTTAAGATTAATATGTACTAATGTTCGGTATATTCTGTAGTCAGACCGTGGCAAGGTCCTTGAATGTAATTGAATCCGCTGCAGAGTTTGTATATATGGTGATAAGTTTGTGATAACCACGATTGGATCGAGATGGGGTGTTACAGACAGGGGTTTTCTGGTGGTTCTCGACGGTGTTTTCGACTCAAATTTTATGGGTATGTAGCCTGAAAGATTATAAGCACGTTAGTAATTGAAAGAACTCTATTTGAAATCAAAATTAATACGAAACTTAGCAAACAAGTAACAAGGCTGTAGCTAAATCAATTAGTGATACAGAAGCCAAAAAGAGTTGGTTTGAACCCAAATATTGAGGCAAGACTGATAAGGTCGTAGGGAGTTAGGAAAGTGGAATTTCTACCTATTTTACCTTCGGGTTTACAATGATTCTTCACACCGGGATTCTTCGAGTGCTCCATTAATGGCGGACGCGAAAGGTTTTCGAACCAAGCTTCTTGTTGTTGGTTGTTCTTGCTATTCTTCATGTTTTGGTGGTGTTTATGTGGGGTTTTGATGATTGTTGATGTTCTGGGAATTGGAAAATGAACTTAGATGGTGATTTCGGGTGGATTTCGGTATGATTCGGGTGGCCGAAATATGAGACTCTGATTTTATCAAAAGATATATCCCTTTTTATAGACTTTCTTAAAGATAAAGAAAATCTAGTAAAAGTAAGATTTTATTGCATTTTAATTAAGTGACTTCCCAAAGGAATTTTGTTGTGAAATTTTAGCCACGTGTCAAGGATGGCAATTATGATTTTTCTGAAGTGGAGCCGAATTTTTTAAATGTTGAAATATTTTTAAATTCAATTTCTCGTCAGATTCAATCGAAAATTGCTAGAAAATTATTGGAAATTCAAAAAATCAAAATTCTAGCGCCATTATGCTTAAAATGTCATCCTCTATCATGGGTAAAAATTTCAAACATTTCAAGCTGATTTGAGCATCTTTTGGAGGAGAGAGAAAGCCTATAGGAGGTCTTGGGAGCCTTAAAAATTATGAAAAACGCCCCTGACGATGACGAAACCGCTCCCCATGTCCCAGAATGGGCCGATCGAGCCTGGATCTCTTATTACTTGATTGAAGTGCCTCTCACAACACCAAAGCCTTACAGACCCTAACCAGGGGGGTCAAAATTTTGGGTATAACACCTTCACATAATACACCACATATATGCCTTGATCATCACTCAGAAGATCTCCACATCAAACACCACACCCCATTGGTAGCATGTTCATCTCCTAGGAGATAAATTACAAGTCTGAAATCTTTAGTCAGGAAATGGTAATTTCACTTTCCTTTTCAGTAGATAGAATTTTCTTCAAACACTGCCACGTTTGGCACCTTCGTCAGCAATTTCTTGTCTTGAACAATTTTTCTTCAAACAATACCACGTTTTGCACACATTATAGCAATGCCTTGCTTTGGACAATTTTTAATCCTCATTATTGCCATGTTTGGCACATTTTTAACAGTTCCTTGTTTTGGACAAGCTTCCAACAAACACTTTACAACTTCTGCATAACACCTCAACATTGCCACGTTTGGCACCTTTTCCAACAGTTTCCTGTTTTGAACAAGTATCTTTCATACGTTTTTACTGCATACACCTTATCATCATCGCCATGTTTGGCACTCCAGTAATCAGTATTCTTCATTTGCATAAGACCATCACCTCCACAGTCTTGCACCTTCCAGCACCAAAGTAGAAGAACTCACCAGAGTAGAAGAACTCACAAGAGTAGAAGAACTCACTAGAGTAGAAGAACTCACCAGAGGAGAAGAACTCACCAGAGTAGAAGAACACACCAGAGTAAGAAGTCACCTAAGTAGAAGAACTCGCCAGAGTAGAAGAACTCACTAGAGTAGAAGAACTCAGCAGAGTAGAAGAACACACTAGAGTAGAAGAACTCACCCGAGTAGTAGAACTCACCGGAGTAGAAGAACTCACCAAAGTAGAAGAACACACCAGAGTAGAAGAACTCACCCAAGTAGAAGAAATCACCCGAGTAGAAGAACTCACCAAAGTAGAAGAACTCACCATAGTAGAAGAACTCACCAGAGCAGAAGAACTCGTCCGAGTAGAAGAACTCACCATAGTAGAAGAACTCACCCAAGTAGAAGAACTCACCAGAGTAGAAGAACTCACCAGAGTAGAAGAACTCACCCGAGTAGACAAACTCACCAGAGTAGAAGAACTTGCCCGACTAGACGAACTCACCTAAGGGAAGAACTCGACCCCACACCGATTTTCATTTCACTTTAGTTAGTCAACACCTTAGAATAGATTGACATCATTTTCATCTCTTCAGGTAGTCAACGCCTTAGAATAGCTTCACGTTATCATCATTTCAGGTAGTTGGCGCCATCGAATGGTTCAACAAAATCTTCTTCTCCTTTAGGTAGTCAGCGCCTTCGAATAGCTCGACACAACCCACTGGATTTCAAACGGCATACGAGGTCTTTTAGGATCCAAAATTTTGGGGTATCACTCAAGCATCAACTAGCCTTTTCATTTCCATTACAAAGCCTAGTTGACGGGGGGCAATCTGTTATACCCAAAATTTAACACCCTCGGAATAGTCTCTAAGGCATACATGTTACAAAGGGCAAAATGGTCAAAATGCACCAATGTGGGATTTTCCAAGGACATTCTCAGAATTTTCTATTTTTCACATGACTTGTTCACTATCTCCAAACACTTCCAAAATCATAGTCATTATGAAAAGTACTTCATGATTTTCTGATAATATTTATTCTTGAAATTTAGCTTTTAATTCATATTATAAGCAAATTTCTTTAAAAATTAACACACAAAATAGCCTCAAAATAGAAATAAAACGGTTTCCAAAATTAAAATTGTCACATAGTTAGCATGACAACATACAATCATAAACCTGAAATTATTTTATTTGGAACCTTAGCCCAAAATTTAAAAGAGAAATTCAATCATTTTTGCAATTTTCTCTCTCCTCTGGAAAATACCTAAATCAAATCAAAATGTCATCAAATTTTAATACAACATATAGGATGATTTTCAAAGACTAATTCCATTGGAATTTCGCTATTTCGACTTTCCAATAATAAGTTATAAATTATGGGAGATTCCAGATTGTGAGATTTTTATCTAATCGGGTATTTATCAAAATAATCCGATTCTAACTCTAAAAATTCCTAAAAATCATTCTGTACCTTCCGTAAAATGTTCATAATTTTTCTCAGCCTGCAGCATATTCTAAAAAATTGGATTCCCTTAGAGCACAAAATCAATCTTTTTGATAAAGATCTTGTTCTATCAATTTGACCATGTTATTTCTATAAAATGACCTTCCAAAAACAAACTAGGGAAGAGGAGAACATTCCTAAAGTCAGAAGAGGCAGCCTTCAACCTTCTTCCCACGTTTTTGCACTCCCAAGTCTCAAATCCATACCGAAATCATCCCGAAATCACCAAAAACACATTCTCTTTTCTCCCATTGAGCTTCCTAGCACCAAAACACCAAAAATACAAAACCAAACTGTGGTAAACAACATAAGGAAGAAGGAGTTAGAAGTTCGAGTCAAAGTCGAACTGGATTGGTCATCAACGAAGCTCTCGAAGATTCTTGACGTGAAGGAACAATCAAATCCCGAAGTCAAAACAGGTTAGAATTCGAATTTTTTAACTCCCCTATTCTCAATACACTTCTGGTTGAAATTCCAAATCGAATTGACTTTTCTTTGCTTCTGAATTAAGGTTTACTTATGTTTCTATCCACTAACTTGTTCAATAAGTTTCTTCTTTAATTCGTAGTCAAATTGAAAACTTTTGATTACTAACGTGTTTAGAATCTTTTAGGCTACAAACCCATAAATTTTAAGCCAAAATCCCACCGGGAACCACCCAAACGCCGCCATCCGAGGGCGGTCCGCACCCACGGACGCTATGTCCAGGGTCCCGGACGCCCTGTCCGTAAGCCCGGACGCCCCCTGACGGTGGCGGGACAATTTTATTTTTAAAATCTAGGGTTTTTCAACTTATTTACGGGCCCATGGACGCCTTGCCCGTGGCCCGGGACTTTTCAAAATCGCGTTTTCTGTTTAGTTCGACTTTTATCTTTACTTAGATTAACTAGGGTCCGTGGGTTCGGACATTAGGTCTACGGCCACGGACGGAATCAAAAAATTCGACCTAATTCTGCCTTTGAAACCCTAGTTTAGGTAATTTCAATTTCAGTTTAAGTTTCTATCAAAAATGTTAAAAATAAAAAAAATCAAAAGTTTTTGCACTTAGGTTAAAACGACTCGTAATAAGCCGTAAATAAACTAAGTAGAGGAAAAATGACTTCGAGGGGTAATGAAATTATTTTGACCCTAATTAAGTCGAATATCAATCCCCCGAACCCGAACTCTACCTTTCCTAATTTACCCTAGGTTAAAATTAGGTGGTGACTCATAATAGGTTCTAGTGAGCTAACTTAGGTTTTAATAATTATGGTTATATGAGTTAGTTATTAAACTTAGGTTATAAGTGGCCCTAAAACCCGAGATCCTAATCAACTCAAATCAACATAGGATAGGGTTCAAAAATCGAGGCTCACAATTGCACTCCATAGGAGCTTGCGGGCCTGACATACTCATTTATAATTTAGTCGGGTAAGTAGTAATGTATCAGTAAGGTACCCTATATATGTAACGAGTAGTGTGAGGAACACGAGAAGTAGTCGACTTCGTACCATGGTCAGTGATGCAAGTTCAGACCAGAGCAGCTAATTACCTCGAACAGTTAAAGAGAAAGAACTCAGTTAAACCAATGACACTAAAGGAATCAAAGAACTCATTCCATGATGAAATGATTAACAGTTATGAAGTGTGAGGAGCACTATTTATTAAGTATAGACATCTGATATGTCTCAATATTTGAGAGGAAACTGTAAAGAGCAATAATCACTAAACAATAGCTTCAGATTAAGTATCATCCTCTCACCAAAAGTCAGTTGGAAAAGAACAATTTGGACACTTGAGAGAACACTTAGAGCATGAACATTAGATCTCCGGAGAGACTGAATAGACAAACTACAACTCATTAAGGCCGTGTATAATTAAAGATAACACGCGTCCATTGAGAGACTTTTATTCCTAAATTATAAGGATGCAAAGTGCTGTACAATACATTGAAAGGATAAAAAACGGGCAAACTAAGCCCTAAGGTTATTAGAGTCGCGCAGTAGAAGCTAGTAGACCGGTACCTTAAAGGTTTGATATACCTAATCAACGAGAAAGGAACGATGTATCTCATATCTTCTAGTTGAATAGATACATGGCTCGTCCGCCAAATGTTTTAGAGCCTGAAAGGCTAAACCCGAACCCAGTTGTGAGAGATATAAATACCAAAGAATCCTTGATACGGAGACTAAGCCATTAATATGATAAAGACCCTCTGATCAGATAATAATGTGAGATAGACTACACATTAGCCATAATGCTTTATGAGACCTAAACATCTTGAACCTATGTTCAAGGATGATATAATGTTGATTACGTGGGCGTAATCCATTTTAAGGGGGGTAAAGCAAAAAACTGCTTAGCGTATGTTTATGTACCGAGTACATAAACTACAGTGTTCCTATCACAAAAGAATTTGTTTTTAGCGTATGTTTATGTACCGAGTACATAAACTACAGTGTTCCTATCACAAAAGAATTTGTTTTACAGTAACATATGTATACAGTGTTAGATTAATTATGGTTATTACGTACATAAGACACAAATACCATACGTATTACATACCTACCTTGTTAACTCCAGTGTGTGAGTACAAGTGAAAAGCAGTGGAGAGACTTCAGGGGAACTAGAATCCCTACGGTATATACTTATATGACACCGAATATGGTAATATTATGAGATATGAATCGGTATGAAACCGATGTAGAACCTAGTAGGAATTAAATTCCCTAGGTAATTGCTGTGAGGTGAACTGAGAATGTTTGATGAACTGAGTCCACATTTTGGAGATGTATTGATTATGACTAGAATCATTAAATGATAGAAAATTGGAAATGAGTGAATTACTTGATGTTTGAAATTGACGTGGGAGGTGAAACTTGATTCCCGGGGATCAAGGGAAACCAAACACAAATTAGGGTGGAAGGATAGTTCAACACTGATGCTGAACACATGAAATATCCCTAAGATTTATTAAACAAATAAAGATTAAATAATTAATTAAGCAAAACTAATTAATTAAGGTTAAGAATGCTATTGAGATGAATTATTCAATTCATACACTTAAGAATTTATTTTATAAATAAACATAAGATTTAAATAGGTTAATAAACCTCACGTAAAATATCGAGATAAAAGAATATAATTAAAGACAAAATTAAATAATTAAATAAATGTACAATACTCCTAATTAGGTGACTAATGAGTACTCACCGATAAATTTAATTGAAGGAGAATTACTAAATATGGGGTTGTATAACTTAAAAGTACGTTACATGAAATAATGAATTAACAAGCGTTACTAATGAGGAAATTAAATAATAAGAGTTGTACAGTTTTAATACATAATGAGTCATAAAACAATGTTATATAACATTTTGACATTTAATAACGAGCCGACCATTTACCAAGCTGACTAGCGGTTTTGAAACTAACAAATAAGTCAATTGAACATGAATTCCCTCTTTTTGGACTATTGGACTGCTTTCGAAATAATAAAACAAAAAAATAGGGAGTGGGCCGACCAGCCCAAAAAGGAGCCAACCGGCCCTTTCTTTTCTCGGTCAACCCACGGTAATTTGTAAACCCTAACATATCTTTTCCAACCTAATTCTTTTATCTTCTATTATCTTCTTATGCTTTTCTAGAAAACGGTCGTCGCCCCTCATTCCCTTCGTTTGTAAGTTTTGTTCTCCTTCCACAGTAAGCTTTTTCCTCATCTATTCTTGTAAGTTTCTAAAGAGAAGTCTTCTTATAATTCCTCATCTGGTGCAAGCCAAAACGGGCACCCTCTCCTTCTTCCTTCTACCTGCGCCACTCGCTCCATTCTTTGTTAGAATACACTCACCTCTTCTCTGTTTAGTCAAAACGACAGTCTTGTTGTCGTTTTACTAACTTTTCTTCCCGTTAGTTTTCTAGGAAGTCTCGTACTCCTTGTTAAGTAGAATAGTTAGGGTTTTTAGCTCGGTAGACGATTTATCATTTTCTTCCTGTAACATTTTGAGCTTTATGCTCTCTGTTCTCTTGTAAGCCTTCCACTTCGATTTGGTTAATAGAAGAAGAAGCCTTCCACGTTGATTTTCTTTATGGTATCAGAGCAATCGATCGAGGGATCTTGCTGCTGTTTTCTGGAAAAATCTTCTTCTTCGATTCTTTGATTTCTACCGCAATCCACGTTTTTTGTTTCCGACATCAAGTTCCTCTTTGACGTCGGTGTTTCTGGAATGTTTGTCTTCTTCGTCTCACAACCCACGTTCCTTGATTCCGGCTTCAAGTTTTTTCTCGACGTCCGTGTTTCTGAAATGTTTTTCGTCTTCGACTATTGACTTCTTCCACACCCATATTTCTTGTTTTTGTCATTAAGTTCTCCTTCGGCATCGGTGGGGCGTCCTCCATTCTCCTCATCTTCGGTAAAAATCTTTTTCCATTACGATGAGCGGCGAAAACCAGAACGAGACACCAGAAAAGAAAGATGGGGACGAGAAAGCGGAGGCAGAAAATGATGCGGGCGACAGCGGAGGGATTAAGATTGGAGATGCGCGCTCTATCTTGCAAGCTCCGAACAGCCTGGTGTTTCTCTCGCTGCCAAATACGACGGTGGACCGGGATTTCCACGGTGGAAGCATCAGGTACAGATTGCCCTCGCCTCAAAGAACAAATTAGGGTTTGTTTTAGGAACCCTAAAGAAACCCACAAATTTAGAACAATGGGCAGAAGCGTGGTGCAGGTGTGATAATATGATTCGGGCCTGGTTACTGATGAGTCTTGAAAAAAGGGTGGCTGATTCGGTTCTTTTCCGTGGGTCAGCGGCAAAGATTTGGGAAGATCTGTGCAAGCGATATGGTCAGGTCGATGCTACTCGCATGTATGAGCTAGAAGGAAGATTGGCAGAAATCACTCAGGGGAGCGACTCAGTTGGAGAATATTTCACCAATCTTCGAACAATATGGGATGAGATCGATGCGACGACATCATTAACCCAGTTTGAATGCTCCACAGAACAAGGCCTCAAGATTATCGACGCATAGAGAACTGATTAAGTTTCTGATGGGCTTGAACGAGAGATTTGTAGCCGCAAGGGAGAATATCCTGATGATCACCCCCTTACCTTCAATAGAGCAGGCCTTCTCAATCCTCATACATCAAGAGAGACTGAAAGGATTAACTAAGACTACAATATTGAGGAGAGACTCATCCGCTTTCTCTGTCACCAAGGGAGAAAACCTTATGACGTGGTCAAGGAGGAAAACCCAAGGAGAAATAATCTGCAATGCAGCCACTGTCACAAAACTGGGCTGGGCACCAGAGGAACGATGTTTCCAGAAACATGGGTACCCTCCAAACTGGCGCATGGGAAAGGACAAGAAGCCTCAAGCCAATGGTGCTGCTGATCTGAAGAATGAAGGAGAGAAGGATCCATTCAATTGAGCTCTCACCACCGATCAAATAAATGGCCTTTTGAACTATATCAGCAAATCAAAGGTGGTGAGCAAGAACCGACAACCATCAGAGACAAATGTGGGTTCGTAGGTACATCCCTCTACCAACCCTTTGATAATTTTAATAACAGCATGCATAGGATATTTAATCTTTCTAATAATCTGGCTTCTAATGAAATAGAGTGGATTATTGACAGTGGGGCTTCAGACCACATGTGTGGAAATCTTGCCTTATTTAATAATGTTTCTTTTCTTGATGTGCCACACACTGTTGGGATGCCTGATGGGCACCCACAGTCTGTTAATTTGATTGGGAATGTCGTGATTAACAGTTTGATGAATTTGCAAGATGTGCTTTATGTGCCGAGTTTTAAGTTTGGCTTGATTTCTGTTAGCCAATTGACTAGCCAAATGAAATTTAACTTAAGCTTCAACTCAACCTGTTGTGTTTACCAGGCTTATAATCACAGTCGAGATTTGAAGATTGGGCATGTGCATAGGGGTCTATATGTACTTGACAAGTATTTTGATAAGAAGGAAAGGACAGTTTCTAATGCAATAGTTGATGATTCTGTTTCAGAGAAAGGTTGTTTCCTGCATGATGTAAATGAATCTGTAATAGAGAGAGAAGCATTGAATAAAGATTTGTCTGTTAGAAATGTTCTTCATATGAATGATATTCTAAGTATTTCTGTGCCTATGAATGTGGTTTCTGAAACAATTGACAATAGAACTGTGTCTGTGAATGTGCTTTCTGATTCTGGGCTTGTTCCTGCTGAAACAATAGACAAAACTCACACTATGAATTCTTTCCTTCAATGCAAGGATGGAAAAATTACTTTTGGCACGGGGGATGTTGTCAATAGAGATAAAATTGCTGCTAATGCTAACCACATTCCTTCTGAATTATGGCACACTAGACTTGGCCATCTATCAAATGAAAGAATTTTGAAATTAGGATTCTTGAAGAAGAATAGCAAACAGAAACCCATAATCTGTGAACCCTGCAATAGAGCCAAGAGTCACAGACTTGCTTTTCCCTCTAGCTCCATAAAAACCCAAAGTATATTTGAACTAATACATATTGACCTGTGGGGTCCCTACAGCATAAACACTCATGATGGTTTCTCTTATTTCCTCACTATTGTAGATGATAAAAGTAGGGCCACATGGACACAATTAATTAGCTCAAAATCAGATAGCTTTGGATTGATAATAGGTTTTATTGATATGGTTGAGAGGCAGTAATAAGAAGGTGAAATGTGTTAGGAGTGACAATGCTCATGAACTTGGAACCTCTAGAGCTGGGGTAGAATACTTTAGACTGAAAGGGATCAAACATCAAACATCCTGTCCATACACACCCCAGCAGAATGGGGTTGCTGAGAGAAAGCATAGACACATCCTAGAAACTGCCCGTGCCCTCATGTTCCATTCTCATCTGCCAAGAAAATTCTGGGGGAAAGTATTCTTACTGCCACATTCCTAATAAACAGAATGCCTCTTTCTAGTATCAATTTTCAGACACCATATGAAATAATTCATGGAGAAAAACCAGACTATACAATATTGAGGAATTTTGGGTGTTTATGTTTTGCTCACATAAACAGAGAACAGCATGATAAATTTATGTCAAAATCAGTGAAGTGTGTATTACTTGGGTATGGGCAGAACAAAAAGGGATATAAACTTTATGACCTAGACAACAACAAGGTTATTTATAATAGAGATGTGATTTTCTATGAGAATACCTATCCCTTTTGTGAAAAACTTGAGTCTGTTATCTCTACTGATAGCAAGGAAGACCCTTTTGATAATAATGAATATACAATACATGATGACACTGACATGGATGAGATAAGTTTAAGACAGCAGGGACATCATAAGGTAAGGAGCATAGAAACCAGTCAGCCTAGGACTGTTACATCATTAGAGGAAGAAGAAACAAGAACAAATTCTGCAGAGCCAGAAGTGGTGGATGCAGAAACCCAGACTGGTGGTCAAGATGGGGAACAACTCAGGAGATCAATGAGAAACAGACAGCCTCCCAGCTATCTGCAAGACTATGAAGTTGGATCATCATTTATAAAAACAGATAAGTCAATTTTTAAATCCCTGCCTGATTGTTTTTCTGAAATTCTAGGTGAAAGAATCTTATCAGCTGCTGTGTATAATGATTCCCTTGGTGTTAATGATTCTACAGTTACTTCTGATTTTTCTGATTATGATAGTATCATTAGAGCAGATAAATTGCTGCAAACAGTAGGATTCATTCTAGATGAGAAGAATAGTTTTAACTGTTTCTATTCAAACCTTGACAAACATGTTGAACCTAGTTGCTATGAAGAAGCAGTTAGGGATGGTAAATGGCAAAGGGCCATGAGAGAAGAGTTTGTAGCCTTGGAGAAAAATCAGACATGGGATCTAGTTAGTCCACCCAAAGGGGTGAGACCAGTAAAATGTAAATGGGTTTACAAAGTAAAGTACAAGGCTGATGGGACTGTTGAGAGATTCAATGCTAGACTAGTTGCTAAGGGATACACACAAAGGTGGGGTATAGACTACCTAGAGACTTTTTCTCCTGTTGTCAGATTCACTACCATTAAGGCCTTAATTATAATTGCCACAAAGAGAGGATGGACAATAAACCAATTGGATATTAACAATGCCTTTCTCCATGGGGATCTTGAGGAAGATGTTTATATGGAAATTCCGCAAGGTCATAGTGAGAAGGGATCTGGAAAACTGTGTAAACTGAGGAAATTATTGTATGGTTTGAAGCAAGCTTCAAGGCAGTGGAACTATAAACTTAATGAATTCTTACAATCCTTTGGTTTCAAGCAATCTCTCAATGATTATTCATTATTTGTTAGAGTCAAAGCTAATAAGTCTTGTTTTCTGGCTGTTTACGTGGATGATATTGTCATTACTGGAGATGATTGTGAATTTATTACAGCAATTAAGGATAGTCTGGATAAAAGTTTTAAAATTAAGGACCTGGGCTGTTTAAACTTCTTCTTGGGTATGCAATTCTTGCATACCACAGATGGAGTAATCCTGCTGCAAAAGAAATATTGTGAGAATCTCCTTAATGAGTTTGACACAGGAGGAACAAGGATATCGGTCAGCCCCTTAGACACCAGTCTCAAGCTTAGAAAGGAAAGTGGAAAGCTTCTGAAAAATCCTTCTGAATACAGAAGATTAGTAGGAAAAATAGGATATATGTCCCACAGTAGGCCAGATTTATGTTTTGCTATACAATTTCTTAGCCAGTTTTTGAGTTCTCCTACTGATGAACATTACAAGGCAGCTTTGCACACACTTAATTATATTCGTGGCACTCTAAACTATGGACTGTTGTTTAATGTTAAAGATGATTTCAGATTGATTGCTTACTGTGACTCTGACTGGGCAGGTTGTCCCAACACTAGAAGATCCATCAGTGGCTATTTTGTGCAGTTGAGAGGCAGTCCTCTATCCTGGAAGTCAAAGAAATAGACCACTGTGGCGCTGTCATCTGCAGAGGTGGAGTATCGTGCCATGAGGAGTGTGACTGCTGAGTTAAGCTGGATAACCAGGCTTCTGTATGAATTGGGTGTGAAGGACATTCTTCCAGTTCCAGTCAGATCAGATTCCCAATCTGTCATTTACATCGCAAGGAATCCAGTCTTGCATGAGAGGACCAAACACATCGAGTTGGATGTGCATTTTGTTAGGCAAAAGCTACAAGAGGGACTGATTGTTGTTGAGTTTGTGGGTTCCAAAGAACAAGTGGCTGATGTCTTGACAAAACCTTTGGCAAGAAGGGCTTATCCAGTTCAGGTTAAGAAGATGGGGCTGAAGCTAGATGAAGTTTAATCCTGTGTTCTGTTCTTTAATGTCAAATCTGAGTGTATTACCCCTCTCAGATTTGAGGGGGGCTGTTAGAATACACTCACCTCTTCTCTGTTTAGTCAAAACGACAGTCTTGTTGTCGTTTTACTTACTTTTCTTCCCGTTAGTTTTCTAGGAAGTCTCGGACTCCTTGTTAAGTAGAATAGTTAGGGTTTGTAGCTCGGTAGTCGATTTATCATTTTCGACCTGTAACATTTTGAGCTTTATGCTCTCTGTTCTCTTGTAAGCCTTCCACTTCGATTTGGTTAATAGAAGAAGAAGCCTTCCACGTTGATTTTCTTTATTCTTCTCTGATTTCAAGCTCGAAAACAAGGTAAAAGCAGCTCACAATTCTGGCTTCTTTTTCTCAAATAAAAATCTGCTCTTACTTCCCTCTCTCTCATTCCGATATAACTGAAAACCATGGACAAACAGCCCCAGATCGGGTCGAGGGTAGAACCGAAACATATCGCCTGGAGGATTTCCCTTTTGGGAGTGCCAAAAGAAAGGTAACATCGACCTCCCTTTCTTCATTCTTCATCTCATTTGATCCAGTACTTGTTGAACCAGGAAATAACCCTGAAATTTTCCTCCTCTGTATTTTTCGGTAGTTTCACCGGTGAGTGAAGCAACCACCACTCTGACGCCATGGAAGCTCGGATCCAGGAAGGATCCGGTTTCCCTCTATATAAAACTCTGTAATTTGTTGTTAATCTGGTATATTATCTAGATCTTGATGGTATTTTAGGATTTCAAAATTTTGTAAACTATAATCAGTAGATTCGTGCGAAATCGTGAACTATAAACTAGGTGAACCTGTGAAATTTCTTTGTATCTGGACATTCAATGTTGGGATGGAGTTGCTGGAAATTCGAACATGTTTGAATGGTTTATGTATGTGCGAATCGAAAACCCTAAATCTGAATTAAGGTTTTGTCAATATCTACCTAATTTTTATAATCTAAAATGCTAATATTGGAGTTGATTGATGCTTAAGGGTCTCGGTTGAAATTAGGGTTACTAATTTCCTAAATTAGGGTTCCTGATTTAATTTGTGGTAAAACTGGGATTAGAGTACGATAGGGATTAGTGTCTCAAGTGTAACACCCCAACCGCTAATCCTTCCATTATCCTCTAATCATTCCCATACTTACCTTACTCGCAGCGGAATACTTACTTACTCCCGGGGGGTGATACAACGCCGTTAACCATCCAAGGTTAACAAGGCTACTACTACTTACCGTATCGGTCTGACGATTAGAATAAACCAAATACATTACTTACTTTACAATACCAAATACTTACTTACAGTTCGATTACCGAGTATCCAAGTTATACGAATTACATACCAAGACTACTTCCCAAAAATGAAGAGTTTATACATCCTCTCCTTACTATCCAATTATGAATTCATTATCCAAAAAGGTGTACCACATGGTACACCGGCTACTCAAAAGGCCTTAGCCGTGTACAACTCGGTACACCATCCCAATCCTACTAACTACCAAAAAGAATTACATCCAGTCCTTACTCTACCTTCATGCCTCGCGGGTACCTGTGGAGTAAAAACATTCCCCCTAGGGGGTCAGCTTACGCTGCATATGATAACCGCATACCCCGCGTGCTAGCGAGGGTACGCCAACTAATTGGTCGTGTACATGCGGTTCGTTTAATTCATACATACATACATGCTTTATACGATACAATTCAATACATTCCATACACAAGGCATACATACATACAATACATGCAAGGAAGGCAATTCAGGTCAACCATTCATACTTACCCATACTCACCGCATGACGGAGTTACAATTCTCCAATACATACAAAGGTCTTGTTAGCCTCATTACATACCCGGGGGTAATCGGGTGTTCAATACTCTTTTACTCCGGGTCGATGACTTACAGTAGTCAAGACCAATACACATACAATACTTACTTCTTACATACTTTACTTCTAGTTAAGTCGGTATGACCTCCGGGCAGGGATTACTACATCCCACCACCGGGCTTTAGGGTGGCCCACTAATCCAGGATGCTACCCATTCAAGGGAATTGGTCCATGGAAAAGATTATAGCCAGGATTCGGATCCAACCTCTTGTGTTTCCTTATCCTCACGCGTGGCCGAAACTATATCGGACTTCTACTCATTCCATTTTACTCATTACTCAAGTCATGAGTTAGAATGTTAGGAATTAGTAGAAGTCATTACTACTTTTCCATACTTCAATACAATACAAATACTCGTCATAACACATACACATCATTTACATTCATTCATTTCATGAATTATACAAACTAATTGTTCAAGAAGATACAACAAGAACAAAATAGTTCAAACACAGTTAAGTGCAATATAAGTCCGATTCGTGCATTTATCTTGTTGGTGATCACATAAGCACACAAATTGGGGTAATCAAGTTAGGATACAGGGCATGAAGAAATCATACCGTTCACCGTCGTATTCGTACTACCGGTTCCTTTGGAGCTCAACTATTTGATTCCTATACATACATGAAGTTGCATGATCAATGATCCAACTTACTCTCCCATTAATACTCCTAATGTATACTTACTACTCCTTTACATTCATACTTGGTTATAGAACCATTCTTTTCCTTACTACATCTTAAACTTGCTTCCTTACTCATTTACTTACTTTCTCACCATTAATGGTGTATTACTACATACATATGCATATATGTGTAGAGGCATATATATATACATGATTACTATAATCATATAATAAAACATTTTTTTTTTGACTCGACCGAACTTGCAAGTCCGGTCGCAAGTTCGGTCCAAGTCAGTAGGCTACATCGTGTGAAAATTCCAGGGCCGACCGACCTTGCAAGTCCGGTCCCAAGGTCGGTCCATTCCAGTAAGTTTCCTTCGTGAGAATTTTAGCCCGACAGACCTTACAAGTCCGGTCGCAAGGTCGGTCCATTCCAGTAGCTTGCATTACGGGAATTTTTCTGGCCGACCGAACTTGCAAGTCTGGTCGCAAGTTCGGTCCATTCCAGAAGGTTTCTGACGGGAGAAATTTCTGGTCCGACCGAACTTGCAAGTCCGGTCGCAAGGTCGGTCGATTCCAGAAGGTTTCCCGTCTTTGTAAATCTGGGCTCGACCGAACTTGCAAGTCCGGTCGCAAGTCCGGTCCGGCCCAGTACTTCAGTTTTAAAATCTGGTTTTGGGTGTTTTCTTTACCCATTGCTTCCCCAATCTTTACCAATACTTCCCCACATGACTTAGCACTAATTAAACCCTCTAAATCACCTTGGTTCATCCACCAAACTCACTACTCAATCCTTGCATTCACTTACACATTTTTCCTCACCTCTCCACAACACTTATGCTAGTTGTATTTCACTAATGCTACAGATTTTGCTCTTTCCCCAAATGCTACAGATTTTCAACCTAACCTTTATCCTTCATTACTCTCTTAACTAATGCTACTCTTAGCATCTTAAATACATTACTCACATCCTAGTTCCATTCCCTTAACACACTCCTTTCCAAATCTGTTTCAAACTACAAAGCCACTCATTTTAAACTCTCCAAAATCTGTTCCAAATGTACCTAAGTCCTCAAATTCCTAGATAGAATTTGACATAGTCTCCCTATTTTAGCTCACATATTCATATTCTCACAACCTGTTTATACAACACATTTCAACACTACTACAACAACATAAATTCCTGCACACATACACATACCCCATGGTTTTTCCCAAGCTTTTAAACATCTTTTAAAAACTTCAAAACTGCTACATTCTCTTGTCCAATACACTACTACATTACCACTACTCATTACTCAAATACATTACTCATTTTACTACTCAAAAACTGCTATATTACACAATACAAAACTAGTTCAAGGCAAAGGTAATTACCTTGTCTTACTAGTTTTTCCTTTCTTTCTTGCCTTCTCCTTCCTTCTTTCCTTCTTCTTTGTTCTTCCTCACACGATACACAATGCTACAACCACCATACCAATACAAACTAACCATTTAGCATTCATTTTTACTCTAACCCTAGAATCTAAATGTTTTAGGGTTTGGGAAAGAGTATTACCTTCCAATGGATGGATGAAGTTCTTGACTAGCAAGAGGACAATATTCCTAGCCCAAGAAGGAGCCAAAATCGGCTGAAGCAACAAGGAACCAAGAGTTCTAAAACTAAAAATTCTTATAATGCAAACAAGGCTAGAAATGATGGATTTTCGAACTTCTTTTTACCTCAAAGTAACAAGGAGGTGAAGGTGCTTCTAATGGTGGACTTGAATCTTCAAATGGAGAATACCCACCGAAATGAAAGTGGTTGTTTTCAATTTTTGGAAGGATGAAAATGTTCTCCTTTGCAAGAGGATTCCAATGGTATAATTTTTGTTGAGTTTGGAGAAGATTTGAGTGTTCAAAGAGAGGAGAGAAGGTGAGAGCTGTAGGGGGGCTCACAAAATCGCCATTGACATCGCAGGGAAGAAGAGAATAGAGAAAGAGAGGGAGGGGGAACCGTGAGAGGATGAGGGGAAAGTGAGGAGAGAGAGTCCCTTTCTTTTCTTTTTGGTTTTTACTTATTTTGTTTGTCTTCTAGCACATAAGAAAGAATTAAAGAGGGTGAGGGAGAGAGCTGGCCGCCCCTACACACACACTCTCATTTTTCTTTTTATTTGTAAAGTGGACACACTAAGTTTGTTTATTTGCGTTCTCACCCCACAACTTCCCGGTTGTTACAGTTCTTACTAACCGGTACCCGTTTTCTGGAATTTTCTCGTTTAATTAATTTTATTGGTTCTTAAGCTTCACTAATATTTATTAATGATTATTTAGTTGACCAAAACTGTTACGAGTCTATTTGACCCGCTTAAAGTCGCGTTTTCCCGGTTTCCTCGAAAAACGCGCTTTAAGGTTCGTTTATGGTTTTAACCCATTTTAAAGGTCCGTTTTCTTCGGGATTTGTTCCCTCATATTTATTTAAGTGTAATTAAGCTTTTAATAATATAATTATCCTAATTAATCACTTTTTAATTACGGGGTATTTCAATCTACCCCCCTTAAGAAACTTTGCCCTCAAAGTTGCTCAAGGTTACGGTTTACCATTTCTACTCACTTGGCAAGCCAATTGCCACAATACATTCTACTACCACCTTACAAGGTGTTCACAATTCTTACACTACCAGCATACCCAATTCAGATACCATACATCATACTCAGTTCAATTGCCATACACAATACTCAATCCATACACAATACTCCATTCAATTCGTACATTCCACAATACATTCACAATACACTTCATAATGTCATTCGTGTCATATACTGTACAACACAAGTGCATTACCCCTTACACATACACCATACTCATTGTACTACATACTGAATGCCACTAGCACTACTTGTGCCAATAAAATACAATTAGCACTACATGTGCCAACCAACATACAATTACAATACATACATACTATGCAATGCTAACCCGAAGCAATGCAAAAGCAAAAGGCTCTACCCCCCTTAAAAGGGGTACACCCCGTACCCTCCGTACTATACGGATACTCGACATCTCGTCTACAAATAGATTCGGGTACTTTGCCTTCATGGCGTCCTCTAATTCCCAAGTCGCTTCCTCGACATCGTGGTTAGACCACAAGACCTTCACCATTCGTACAGATTTATGGCGAGTGTCTCTTGTCTTTGTATCAAGGATTCGCAATGGAGTCTCGACATATCTCATCGTCGGCTCTAGGGATAAGTGTTCGGGTTCTAATACATGAGAGGGATTGGCTATGTATTTCTTGAGTTGTGATACATGAAAGACATCATGAACACGTCCCAATTCTTCAGGCAATGCTAGCCTATAAGCTACGGCTCCAATCCTCTCGGTAATGGTATACAGGCCTACAAATTTTGGGCTCAGCTTGCCCTTCTGGCCAAATCGAAAGACACCCTTCATAGGTGAGACACGCAAGAACACTTGGTCGCCCACGGCGAACTCAAGGTCGCGTCATCGCACATCCGCATAGGATTTCTGTCTATCTTGGGCTGCCTTCATATTTGCTCGGATTTGCTGAACTTCAGCTTGTACTTGTTCTAAATACTCCGGTCCTATAATGACCGCTTCGCTTGGCTCATCCCAACACAACGGGGTACGGCAAGGTCTACCATACAAAGCTTGGAACGGCGACATCTTAATCGAAGCATGATAGCTGTTGTTATACGAAAACTCGATAAGATGAAGCTTCTCAATCCAGCTCCCCTGAAAGTCTAAGGCACATGCCCTAAGCATTTCCTCTAGTGTCTGGATGGTCCTTTCTGTCTGACCGTCGGTCTGTGGGTGGAAGGCGGTGCTAAGCTTCAACTCAGTACCAAGCGCTTCCCGTGTTGCTCTCCAGTATCTCAAAAGAAATCTGGTGTCGCGGTCGGATACAATAGTTTTTGGGACTCCGTGGTGTCAGATGATCTCCTTGTCGAATAGCTCCGCGAGCTTCGCCACCTTCCAGGTGTCCTTCATCGGTATGAATCGGGCAACCTTGGTGAGACGATCAACTACTACCCAGATCATGTTGAGTCCTCCCCTAGCAGGTGGGAGTCCAACAACAAAATCCATAGAGATATCGTGGAATTTCCACTCCGGAATGGGCATGGATTGCACCATTCCCCCCAGTCTTTGGTGCTCAAACTTCACTTTCTGGCAAGTGAGACACCTTAGAAAATACTCAGTCACGTCGGATTTCATCCCTGACCACTAGAAGTATCTCTTCATGTCTTTGTACATTTTAGAGGCTCCCGGATGGACATACAATGTCGAACAATGTGACTCTCGCAGAATGCGATCCCTTAGCTCAGCATTGCTTCGGGGGACGCATAATCTGCCATTCAGTCGGATCAGACCATCTTCATGCAATTTGAAGTCGTACTTTCGGTTCTCGAAGGTACCATCTGTGATTTTCTGTCTGGTCTCTGTGAAGTAAGGGTCGTTCAACTGAGCGTCTCGCACCCCGTCAACCAAGTTAGAAGAAGCGAGTAGCGAATGGAGCGAGTGTGCTCGACGACTCAGGGTGTCGGCTACAACGTTTGCCTTCCCTTCTTTATACTGGAGGTTGATGTCGTAATCTGAGAGGAACTCCATCCACCTCCTCTGTCTTAGATTCAGTTCTTTCTGGATAAATACATACTACAAACTTTTGTGGTCGGAGTAGATGGTGATGCTTACCCCATAGAGATAGTGTCGCCATATCTTCAAGGCGAAGACAATGGCTCCTAACTCTAGATCGTGTGTCGGGTAATTCTCCTCATACTTTTTCAGCTGGCGGGAGGCGTATGCTACTACCTTGCCATGCTGCATGAGTATGCATCCCATGCCCTAACCCGATGCATCACAATACACCTCAAATCCCTCTGTGCCCTCTGGAAGTGTGAGAATTGGCGCTGAGGTCAATGAGTCTTTTAGTCTCTGGAAGGATACCTCGCACTCGCTTGTCCATACAAACGGTACATCTTTCTTCATCAATGACGTCATGGGCTTAGCGACTTTTGAGTATCCTTTACAATCTCCGGTAATAACCCTAAACCCAGAAAGCTCCGGATGTCGGTAACAGTCTTAGGTCTAGGCCATGATCGCACTGCTTCGATTTTGGATGGATCTACTGAAATGCCTGCGCTCGAGATGACATGACCGAGGAATGATACCTGATCTAGCCAAAACTCGCATTTGGAGAACTTCACATACAGCTGGTTCTCGCGCAGTATCTCAAGTACTCTTCTCAAGTAGTTTTCATGCTCTTCTGCTGACTTCGAATACACAAGGATGTCGTCAATGAATACTACTACTGAAGTGTCCAGCTGATCACTGAATAACCGATTAATTAGGTCCATGAATTTGGCTGGTACGTTAGACAGACCGAATGGCATCACCGTGAATTCGTAGTGGCCATATCTTGTTCGAAATGCTGTTTTCTCAATGTCTTGCTCTTTGATAGCAATTTGGTGATATCCGGATCGGAGATCAATCTTAGAAAAGACCGAAGCTCCCTTCAACTGATCGAACAGGTCGTCGATGCGTGGCAATGGATATTTGTTCTTTACTGTGACCGCATTCAATTCGCGGTAGTCGATGCAGAGGCGGAGACTACCGTCCTTCTTCTTCACGAAGAGGACCGGTGCTCCCCAGGGTGATACGCTCGGGCGTATAAACCCTTTGTCGAGTAGATCACGTAGCTGCTCTTTCAGCTCTGTCAATTCTGCTGGTGCCATACAGTATGGTGCCCTAGCAATGGGACCAGTTCCATGTACAAGGTCAATTTCGAACTCTACCGCTCTCTATGGTGGCATACCAGGTAGCTCCTTCGGGAATACATTAGGGAATTCTGAGACTACTGCTACATCATCACTGAATTCTGGATCCCTCTCCAGATCTTGCACATGGCATAAATACACTTCATGTCCTTTTCTGAGCTCCCGGTACATTGCCATAGCGGAGATGACTGTAGTTGAAGGCTCTCTCGGTCTCTGGTGGTATGATACAGGGACCCCAGATGAACTCTTGAGCAGCAAGCGATGCTCGGCGCATAGGATTCTCCCCTTGTGCCGCTCCAACCAGTTCATTCCAATTATTAAGTCGAATCCCAATCCGTTGAATTCGATGAAGGAGATGGGAAACGCTTCACCTTTGATCTGAATGGTGGCGGTGTGGTAATACTTAGTACACTTTACCCGCTCCTTCGACGGGAGAGTAACCAAGAAATTTGGTAGCTCATCTGCGTCTAGCCCCAACCTTGTAGCGAATGATGGCGATACAAAGGTGTGAAAGGCGCCGGAATCGAATAGTACTGAGGCTTCGATGCCGTTTACTGGGAATGTTCCCGTTAGAATGGTGCCGCTTCGGCCGGCTTGTTCTTTGGTGAGGATGCTCAGGTTACCTTCGGTACCGAGTCCACAACCTATTGATTCATGAGATTATAAGTAAAGATGGGGGAACGCAAGTGGAATTTAATAACCAACACTGCTTTTATTGAGTAACCAACCATCATACATGCTGTGTCTCTAATACATGTTACTACTGGATTACATGCTACTACAAGATTAATACTTTCTAAAGGTAAGGTTCAGGCGTCCTGGTTTCATGTGTGTGGCATTGATTACTGCCGGTGGTGCCGTATTCAGCTTGATCTTCTGGATCCCGTGATACAACAACCTTGATTTTCCACCCATGATTAGGACATCTCCTGATCTCAATACCAATTTCTCTGCGAGGTCCACACGCTTCTGCTCGCTATACAAAAATACGGCGTCATCACCAATGGACCAAGACACTACGGGCACTCCTAGTTCAAGAGATTCCGTTGTCTCGTCCTTGTCTTGGTGTAAGCCAAGTCGTCCTTCTTTCTCATAGAAGTTGATGATACAGAGGTCTGCTTTAAGTGCAGGGATTGGTTCATCTTCACATTGTTGTGCGATCTCTACAGCTTGTGTGACAAGCGTTTGGAATTCCGAGGGTATTGATGGAGGTGTGGCTCCGTCTCTTGTTTGCGTTGTTTGGTATGTCTTGGTATAAGGGTTCCAATCCTTTCCCAAGCACATCATCTTCATCTTCATTGTAGCTCCACCGGGGAATTCGGGTGTATAAAATCCTCCTGGACCCATTCCTAACTCGTTGCATCGTCGGATGATTGAAACTTGTGCTTCGGGTGTCAGGTATCCTTTTAATAATATCATACCTGGGTGGATGACCTGACACTGGTTGTTGTCGAAGTGGTGAGTGGCGATATCGGTCTCTTCATGAGGTGAGTTTGAAGGTATTGGGTAACAGATAAGGAATTTCTCTAAGGTGGTAAATTATATCTAGTGTGAGTTCTAGGCTTACTAATTCATTTCATGCTCGATACGTATTCCCATGTTACTTACTCATACTCATTTTCATACTTCAAGTACTTACGCATTCATGCTTCCATTCATACAATTACTTTGATACCTAGACATGATCTTCAAGGATTAAAGGTTACGGTAGTTACCTGGGCCGGACTTAGTCCCGATCCCGTCACAGTCAATGATGTGTAAGGCCGGCTACCTCTGTTGTGCGCCCTTCTGCGGACCCCGGGATCCCTGTCCCTGTGAGGTGTGCTGGGCATGAGCATCGCCAGATGCAACCTCCTTGCCTTCACGCTGCTTGTAGCCCTGGTAGTTGCCCTTGGGCTTGGAGTTCTCTGGGCATGCATTAGCACGGTGCCCCGGATTCTGGCAAGTGTAGCAGCGGATCTCCCTTCCTTGGAAATCTGTGCCGGGATGATCCTTATTGCAGTTTCGGCATATGTAGCTGCGGCCATCAGATTGGTTCTTGCCTTGGCCGAATCCAGAACCTATAGCTTCCAAGTTAGCAAGGTTCGGTATACTTACAATACTCTATATACATACGTGTTCACAAGTGTTCTAATTCGGTTTCGGGTTCTTACCCTTGTAGGGCTGAGACCTCAGTGGCTTCGCTGCCACTGGTGCGGTGCAGGCAATCTGTAGCGGTTCAGCTGCCTTGCCCTTCTCAGTATGGGCTCCGCCGTCTCCTGAAGTGTTCTTGTGGTGGGAATGCTTCCCCTTCTTCTTCTTCCAAGGTCTGGCTTGGTTTTGGTCGTCGGAGGTGTTACCCTTGCCGCTCACCTTGCGCTTCAGCGCTTGCTCCTCATCTCTCAGCTGGCAGGTGATCTCAACTAGAGATGCAGCGTGGTAACACTCCTGAATTACTTAGGCGTTAGGTTACACTTACATACAGGAATACTAATTCACATTACTCATGGCCCTTAAGGGTTCAACGATGTTTACCTGAAGGGAGGTAAACCTTGTGAAGCCCATGCCATACCGGAGTCGATGGATCAATCCGCCGTAGAAGCATTCGACCAAGACTTGGCCGGTATACCCAAGGTCGGGTAGAAGTCTGAGAAGAGAGGTGAAGGTGCGGTAATATTCGTCAACTGTCATCTTCTCGGTCATTTTCAGTGCATCGAGCTCGAGCCTTTTCTTGGTCTTGACATGCTCGGGGTAATACTTAGATCGGAGGAGAGAGGTGAATGCTTCCCATCCGAATGCAGGGTCGGCTACGTGCTCGGCCTTAATGGGCTTCCACCAGTCCATAGTCGCGTCTTTGAGGTAGTACGCAGCTATCCTCACTCGAACTCCAGCGGGAGTCTCAAGTGTCTCGAAGGTCGTCTCCATCTCGGAGAGGTAAGCCTCGAGCTTGGCGGGGTCGCTCTCGCCTCTAAAGGATGAAGGTCGAAGGTCGGCGACTGCCTTTACCCAATTGGTCTCATGGGGATGAGGCGGGTCGGGCTGCTGCTGTTGTTAGTGCTGTTGTTGAGTTTGTTGTGTTTGTTGTACAGCAGTGATTACTTGTGGTAGCATCTGTGCTACCGTGGCGGCGACGATCTCAGCTATCGTCTGCGTGCCCGGTCCTTCGTTGCCCCCTCCTCTAGGACGACCTGGACCTCATCCTGACATCTGAACAAGTGTAGATTACATTAGATGTCGTCATACTATGACCTCATGGTCTTGATTCAAACAATGGTATCGTCCTTGCAGACGTTAAGGGTATCCGTTGTTAACAACGGTGGTTCCTAGTTAGGTTTCTAAGTATCCGTCTTAGGACGGTTGAAATCCTAACTCGGTAATCACTACACTTAGGATTCTAATCATCAGAGCGAGACTTTGCTCTGATACCACTTTTTGTAACACCCCAACCGCTAATCCTTCCATTATCCTCTAATCATTCCCATACTTACCTTACTCGCAGCGGAATACTTACTTACTCCCGGCGGGTGATACAACGCCGTTAACCATCCAAGGTTAACAAGGCTACTACTACTTACCGTATCGGTCTGACGATTAGAATAAACCAAATACATATTACTTACTTTACAATACCAAATACTTACTTACAGTTCGATTACCGAGTATCCAAGTTATACGAATTACATACCAAGACTACTTCTCAAAAATGAAGAGTTTATACATCCTCTCCTTACTATCCAATTATGAATTCATTATCCAAAAAGGTGTACCACATGGTACATCGGCTACTCAAAAGGCCTTAGCCGTGTACAACTCGGTACACCATCCCAATCCTACTAACTACCAAAATGAATTACATCCGGTCCTTACTCTACCTTCATGCCTCGCGGGTACCTGTGGAGTAAAAACATTCCCCCTAGGGGGTCAGCTTACGCTGCATATGATAACCGCATACCCCACGTGCTAGCGAGGGTACGCCAACTAATTGGTCGAGTACATGCGGTTCGTTTCATTGATACATACATACATGCTTTATACGATACAATTCAATACATTCCATACACAAGGCATACATACATACAATACATGCAAGGAAGACAATTCAGGTCAACCATTCATACTTACCCATACTCACCGCATGACGGAGTTACAATTCTCCAATACATACAAAGGTCTTGTTAGCCTCATTACACACCCGGGTTAATCGGGTGTTCAATACTCTTTTACTCCGGGTCGATGACTTACAGTAGTCAAGACCAATACACATATAATACTTACTTCTTACATACTTTACTTCTAGTTAAGTCGGTATGACCTCCGGGCAGGGATTACTACATCCCACCACCGGGCTTTAGGGTGGCCCACTAATCCAGGATGCTACCCATTCAAGGGAATTGGTCCATGGAAAAGATTATAGCCAGGATTCGGATCCAACCACTTGTGTTTCCTTATCCTCACGCGTGGCCGAAACTATATCGGACTTCTACTCATTCCATTTAACTCATTACTCAAGTCAGGAGTTTGAATGTTAGGAATTAGTAGAAGTCATTACTACTTTTCCATACTTCAATACAATACACAAATACTCGTCATATACACATACACATCATTTACATTCATTCATTCATTTCATGAATTAATAAACTAATTGTTCAAGAAGATACAACAAGAACAAAATAGTTCAAACACAGTTAAGTGCAATATAAGTCCGATTCGTGCATTATCTTGTTGATCACATAAGCACACAAATCGGGGTAACCAAGTTAGGATACAGGGCATGAAGAAATCATACCGTTAACCGTCGTATTCGTACTACCGGTTCCTTTGGAGCTCAACTATTTGATTCCTATACATACATGAAGTTGCATGATCAATGATCCAACTTACTCTCCCATTAATACTCCTAATGTATACTTACTACTCCTTTACATTCATACTTGGTTATAAAACCATTCTTTTCCTTACTACATCTTAAACTTGCTTCCTTACTCATTTACTTACTTTCTTACCATTACTACTTCATTAATGGTGTATTACTACATACATATGCATATATGTGTAGAGGCATATATATATATATATATATATATATATATATATATATATATACATGATTACTATAATCATATAATAAAACTTTTTTTTTGTTTGACTCGACCGAACTTGCAAGTCTGGTCGCAAGTTCGGTCCAAGTCAGTAGGCTACATCGTGTGAAAATTCCAGGGCCGACCGACCTTGCAAGTCCGGTCCCAAGGTCGGTCCATTCCAGTAAGTTTCCTTCGTGAGAATTTTAGCCCGACCGACCTTGCAAGTCCGGTCGCAAGGTCGGTCCATTCCAGTAGCTTGCATTACGGGAATTTTTCTAGCCGACCGAACTTGCAAGTCCGGTCGCAAGTTCGGTCCATTCCAGAAGGTTTCTGACGGGAGAAATTTCTGGTCCGACCGAACTTGCAAGTCCGGTCGCAAGGTCGGTCGATTCCAGATGGTTTCCCGTCTTTGTAAATCTGGGCTCGACCGAACTTGCAAGTCCGGTCGCAAGTCCGGTCCGGCCCAGTACTTCAGTTTTAAAATCTGTTTTTGGGTGTTTTCTTTACCCATTGCTTCCCCAATCTTTACCAATACTTCCCCACATGACTTAGAACTAATTAAACCCTCTAAATCACCTTGGTTTATCCACCAAACTCACTACTCAATCCTTGCATTCACTTACACATTTTTCCTCACCTCTCCACAACACTTATGCTAGTTGTATTTCACTAATGCTACAGATTTTGCTCTTTCCCTAAATGCTACAGATTTTCAACCTAACCTTTATCCATTATTACTCTCTTAACTAATGCTACTCTTAGCATCTTAAGTACATTACTCACATCCTAGTTCCATTCCCTTAACACACTCCTTTTCAAATCTGTTTCAAACTACAAAGCCACTCATTTTGAACTCTCCAAAATATGTTCCAAATGTACCTAAGTCCTCAAATTCCTAGATAGAATTTGACATAGTCTCCCCTATATTATTAACATTCTCCACACATTATTTTAGCTCACATATTCATATTCTCACAACCTGTTTATACAACACATTTCAACACTACTACAACAACATAAATTCCTGCACACATACACATACTACCATGGTTTTTCCCAAGCTTTTAAACATCTTTTAAAAACTTCAAAACTGCTACATTCTCTTCTCCAATACACTACTACATTACCACTACTCATTACTCAAATACATTACTCATTTTACTACTCAAAAACTGCTATATTACACAATACAAAACTAGTTCAAGGCAAAGGTAATTACCTTGTCTTACTAGTTTTTCCTTTCTTTCTTGTCCTCTCCTTCCTTCTTTCCTTCTTCTTTGTTCTTCCTCACACGATACACAATGCTACAACCACCATACCAATACACACTAACCATTTAGCATTCATTTTTACTCTAACCTTAGAATCTAAATGTTTTAGGGTTTGGGAAAGAGTATTACCTTCCAATGGATGGATGAAGTTCTTGACTAGCAAGAGAACAATATTCCTAGCCCAAGAAGGAGCCAAAATCGGCTGAAGCAACAAGGAACCAAGAGTTCAAAAACTGAAATTTCTTATAATACAACAAGGCTAGAAATGATGGATTTTCGAACTTCTTTTTACCTCAAAGTAACAAGGAGGTGAAGGTGCTTCTAATGGTGGACTTGAATCTTCAAATGGAGAATACCCACCAAAATAAAAGTGGTTGTTTTCGATTTTTGGAAGGATGAAAATGTTCTCCTTTGCAAGAGGATTCCAATGGTATAATTTTTGTTGAGTTTGGAGAAGATTTGAGTGTTCAAAGAGAGGAGAGAAGGTGAGAGCTGTAGGGGGGCTCACAAAATCGCCATTGACATCACAGGGAAGAAGAGAATAGAGAAAGAGAGGGAGGGGGAACTGTGAGAGGATGAGGGGAAAGTGAGGAGAGAGAGTCCCTTTCTTTTCTTTTTGCTTTTTACTTATTTTGTTTGTCTTCTAGCACATAAGAAAGAATTAAAGAGGGTGAGGGAGAGAGCTGGCCGCCCCCTACACACACACAAACTCTCATTTTTATTTTATTTGTAAAGTGGACACACTAAGTTTGTTTATTTGCGTTCTCACCCCACAACATACCGGTTGTTACAGTTCTTACTAACCGGTACCCGTTTTCCGGAATTTTCTCGTTTAATTAATTTTTATTGGTTCTAAAGCTTCACTAATATTTATTAATGATTATTTAGTTGACCAAAACTGTTACGAGCCTATTTGACCCGCTTAAAGTCGCGTTTTCCCGGTTTCCTCGAAAAACGCGCTTTAAGGTTCGTTTATGATTTTAACCCATTTTAAAGGTCCGTTTTCTTCGGGATTTGTTCCCTCATATTTATTTAAGTGTAATTAAGCTTTTAATAATATAATTAGCCTAATTAATCACTGTTTTTAATTACGGGGTATTTTATCAAGTTTGGGAATTAGGGTTCAATTGACAAATTAGGGTTTTTTTAGGCTTCAATTGATTTGGGAAGAATTTAAAAAAATTAGGGTGTTGGAATCAGGGTCTAATTAAGTTGGGGCCGATAATGTGAGTAAGTTAAAATGAGGCAAGAATGTGAAATATAAAAAGATTGGGTCTCAAGTGTAATTGTGAAAAGTCTGGGGTGAAACTATAGATACGAAAAAGATCAAGGAAGAAATATATTTTATGGAAAGTTTAGGACCCAAATAATGATTATGAAAAGTTAGGTGTGAATTAGTAAGTTCCAGAAATCTTAAGGGTAGTTTAGTAATTTTTGAAAAATGCAAGGGTCAGTATGTAAATAATAAAAAAACTAAAAATTAAAAAATTAGAGCTCACATCATGATCAGGATTTTAAAAGGTCAACATAAGTCAAAATTAAATTAGATATAGTCAAAGTTAGACTATGTGTAAATGAGTCAAAGTTGGTCAATACTTAAATTTGGGCTGAAGTTGAGTTGGGCTTTAAATAACCCACAAGATTTTTTTTTAAAAAAATGAATATGGTTTCTTGGCAGTTGATCAAACTTAGTATGGCTTTGGAACTTAATTAAATAAATTGGGTTTGATACTGGGTCCGAATTCGTTAACTTAGCAGATAAGTAATTAGGCTGGATAAATCCGCCAATCAAAAATGGTACTTGGGCTAGAAAATTAAGTTAAATCGAACTGGGCTCTAGAAATATGATCAAACAAAAATTGGGTTGGAAGGGTCACCAACTGATATAAGGTTTGCAAAGGGTTAGCTTAACTCTTAGATCGAGCTTTAGTTGGAAAAGAAAATTTAGTAGTCCAAATGGACTTGGGTTGGATACTTATCAGAAACTTGTTGGGCCTTAGGGTTTAGAAAGAAAAATGAAGTTGGCTTAATACAGTTAACAATCCAAATCTGTAAAATTAAATTAAATTAAGGAATTTAGTGTTAAAATAATTCTAACTTAATTAGAATTTTGTAGCAGGCTTAAGCCCAAGTTAAGGAGTGGATAAGTTAGAGTAAATTAGGGTCAATTCCAAATAAACAATATGGAAATAATAAAGATTAGCAAAACTAAACAGGCAAACTAGGACTAAAATGTAAGACAACTTAACTTAGTTAAATTGGGCTATAAGCTAAGCTGAGACTCAACTCCAAACTCGGTCAAATAAGATAAATGGGCCTTAGATCAAAAGTAATCTAGACCGAAGGTAATAAAATCTGTAGAAAAATAAACATGAGGAAACTAACGCGGGTGTAGTAAGCAATAATAATTAAGGAATACATATTTTAATGGAACATAATGAGTTAGAGAAAATAAAAGGTGTTGCTAAATTCAATCAATATTCGAATTAGAGAATAAACTCGAAGTACGAGTGAGTGTCATGGGATGTTTTTTTTAAACGCCTAAACTTCAATATGGTTCTTGAATAGAGTAAGATAAAGAAAGCTAGTAATTGGTGTAGGACTATTCTGTTCAAATAAATTGGACTTTTAGTTGGGTCAAAAATAAATACGTTTCAAGTTAAACAAAATGTAATAAAGAGGGCCTGTGCCCAGTTAAATCAATTGCATACGAATTAAGTTATAAAGTATAGTTAAGATTCAAATAATCATAAAGGGGTCTAGGTGATGATAATTACCAATCCTTTACCACTAGTTTGATGTAAAGGCAAGTAAAAAAGGTTAAGATACTTTAAGTGGGAAGATTACAAGGAATAATGATCATGAAGATGAGGAATTAACAAATGGGTTCTCCCTCATACTCTAGGATTCAGGAAATGGGACGCTCATGACAAGATGTGGATGATGGTATACTTATGGTTAGCATATTATCAAGCTGCATGTTCCAGGTATGTTGTTGTGTGATCCGAATGGCCCGAAGGTTACCTTGGATCCGGATAACTATGTGCTGTGTGACAAGAAGATATGAGTGTTTAAATACTTCTGTGCAATATTGTGTTGCTTACATATAGCATATTGATTGGTGATGGTAACTCTAATTACTTTACCTTATGATATGATATCACTACGACATCCTAATGATTAATCGAATGAGAATGGGTTGTTTGCCAATTGAGTACTCTAATCTGTAAATGGGATAAAGATACATGTAGTATCAAGATATATACATTAAGACAATGTGTTACCACTGAGTAACTTGGAAAGAAACGTAACATGGTGTTACAATATCATGAGATGGAAAGTTTGGTTACGATGTTTATGGTATACTTTCCTAAGAATGACCTTTAGGAAGAGATTAGAAAGACCTTGATAAGGCACTAACACTATGATTTATATGATGTGTTTTGTACGTATGACTACCCTAACCAGTACTTGGATAAGGGGTAGAATGGGGGTTATGAGAGTAGCTTAGGTACAAGAATACCTACGGGGTTCTTGGTCGCGTGTTATGGTGCACCGAGTGGATGACGACAAACTGGTCCACTCAAACATTGGCATTGGTATAATGAGCGGATGACGACTAACTGGTCCGCTCAGATGTTGGTATGATGGTATGAATCAATGAGGCTGATGTGTCGTTGATATGATAAGGGTCACTGCCCAGGTTGACCCACCTTCTATTAGGGTACCTGTCACTTCCTAACATGTGACACATGTGAAATTATGTGAGGACACATGCGATGGAAAATTGGAGGATCTCTAACTAAAGCTAACAATCGCCAGAAGGCACTGAAACGACTGACTTGTTTTGATCTTTAAGTGTGAAACTTGGTCATGGTGACTGATATGTTTATGTTATGCCTGGTTTGACTTGCTTTGAACTTTATGTTTGAAACCTGAATATGATGAATGTGTTGCTTATATTATGCCTTGTTATATGATATGTTTCTTGCTATGTTTAATTTGTATGTTAAGCATGTTATATATTTATAACATTTGCATGAAATGAACCTGCATGCTCACTTGGCAAATACCTGGGTTAATTCTGAGGGTTCTTGAAGATTGCATGATGACATACTCAGTAGCTAGGCTGACCCCTCCAGCAATGTTTTTTTCAGGTGTGTAGATTGGAAATTCGAAGACGAAGAGCGGGCTGGGGTAGACTGTTGTTTGGGATTACTGATAAAACTTGGGCTAAGCCCTGGGTTGTAGTGTTGCTCACACTATAGTTGAAATTTGAATTAGGCTGTTACATGGTAAGCTATCTCTGCTATCACAACGTTGTTTGGTCAGTTTTGGTTTGGGTTTTTGGAGGCCTGCCATGTGCGTTAGGCACGTGACGGCGGTAGCATCTTCATTGGTTAAGCATTTGAATATTAGACTTCCGCTGTATTTATCGAATATATGTATATATTATGTGTGTAAGTGTTAATCGGGTTTATGGAAAAGGGATGTTACAACACATCAGGGTCGGATGATTCCTGATACTCCCTACAGTGGTCATAATTAATCACGTTAAGAATAAATGCAGTAGCATAAAGTGGAATTGGAGTTGATTGTATTTTTAAACAAAGGAATTTTCCTTACTGGACCTTGTAAAAAGGATTTCCTTTTTACTGAGTCTCGCCCATGAAGTTGAGGACGTATGTTCCTTTGTCTTTGGACCGCTGACATGGGGAGAACATAGTGGTTTTGTATTTCTCGCTCATGAAGTCGAGGACGAATGTGCCTTAGTCTTCGGACCGGTCACATGGGGAGAATACGACAAAAGTATGTGATTGTTTAGATCTTCCAAAGGAATGAGGACCAGAGAGCGTAAGTGTCCAATAGTCAGTACCTGCGGATGATATCTTGCATTACTCACACATGAAGCCGAGGACCTGTGAGCCTTCATCTTCTTACTGGTGACATGGGGAGGATGCAACAAAGGGAATTTTGAGTGCCACACATGCAAAGACATGTTGTGTGATATGTATAGTGTACATATATGACAGACCATATGAGTCTGAAGGTTTATATGTACGAATATAACCAATGGTATTAAGCTATTTGTGTATTCTAATGATAAGATGCATAGGAACTTTGGGGACAAAGTTCTTTTAGGGGGGGTAGATTGAAAAACCCCAAACCATAGAAAAGATGCCTAAGAAACATTGGTAGGCAAGATAAACCATAGAAAACAGGAATACATCATAAAGGCAATTTATGCAAATACTTGCTCTAGACCTTGTGTAACGGTTGTTAGGACCCAAAGGGAATTCCTAGACCTTAATAACATGCTAAATAACATTTTAAAACAATTACCAAAGAAAACCAAGCTCAAAAACAAGTTAAAACATAAATTGTGCTTTAAGACTCCATAAAGCACATTTTTGAATAATTGTCTTTGAAATGAGTTTGAGTGGCTAATTGACCAAGTATACACCTTAATAAACATTTCTACTACTTAGTATCACATTAGGAAGCCTAAATCAAGCAGATTACAAAAATTTCACAAATTTGTGCACTAATTATGAATAGCACCCAAATAGTAACAATTTAAGTCATAAGACTTCTCTAATTGGTCAATGGTCAAACCACTCCCTAAATATCAAACGGGCACGGTTTTATATGGTGAGTCATCACCCTTAGCTGCCAGCCTTAGTATAAAAGAAGAAGGAAAGGAAGAAAACAATATTTACTTTTTATAACAAATATCTTATCTACTTTAATTCCTCCTCTCTCCTCTCCTCTCATTCCTTCATTCTTCCCCAAATGATTTTGTTCATTCTCTCTGCTCCGAAACCGTAGAAGCTCAAGCTCCATGGTTTCTCCACCTTGCTTTGCTTGCCAAATCCATTACAAAGCTCCAAATCCAAAATAAATCACATATTATTGCTAGTTAGGTCAAGACGTTTCAAGTGATCTTTTCAAATCATCCAAAACTGAAGTTTTACTCCATTGAAGGAGCTCCAATTGAAAAGGAAAATTCATATTCTAGAGCTAGACAACACTCTCTTTGGTTCAAGGTAAGAAGAGCTTTCAAAATAATATTTTCTTCCATTTTCATACATGGCCGAATTGGCTTCATAAGATGGGTCATATCATTCCTTGTATTAGCCTTAATTCATCCTATAAGAGCTTAATGGAAGCCATGCTTTGATTCTTTACCAAACTCCATTCCAAGATTCCTAAGGTAATCATCCAATTTAGTGCATTAAGCACTCTCTTAATACTTATGAGTTGTTTTAATGAGTCTAAGGGTTTTACTTAGTACTCATTGTCTTAATTTGAACCTTGGTTAGAAGTATGGCAAGTATTCAAACTTCCTTGGCCGAATTCAATCAAGAGAATAAAGACAAGAAGAGAGAAAAAAGGGCTTGAAATCTTAAGGTAAATGACTTACCTTAATGTAGTTTAATGCCTTAAGGGATTGTGTCTATATTGATACAAATTGTAGCCTAGATCTTACATTATAAACATGGGTTATATTTACCTAGGAAAGAATATGAACAAGCTTATGAACTTGTGACTAAGGAGCTAATGACTTATGAGATAGGAAAACAATCATAAGACGAATTATAAGGGCTTTTATGTATTGCCATGGGATTATTGTGTTAATGCAGGTTGATAGCTCTAAATGATGGAAATTCAGTGTATAATTTATGTCATTTAAGGGCCTAAGAGCCATGTCATTTAAGAGCCTTAGTGTTATGCAATTTAAGATTAATGCATTGTAATTTGAATTGATGTAATTTGAGTGTAATTGGTGTATTGAGAACATCCACTGAGAATTGGATTAGATTGAGTTGATTAGAAAAGAAAAGCTACGCATTTGGGCATGACAATGTAGTAGACAGGCTATGGCGAAATTTGGGTAGAAACCAAGTATTTTAAGTATGTTTATGAGTTACTATGACCTAGGATTTACTAGGAGCCATTAAAGGAAACTTGAGTGGAAATGAGTTGACAAAGATATTCTTATGAGTTAGAATGACCTAGGGTTGATTAGGAGGATTTGGAGATTCAATGGGTGAATTAAACACACCAAAATCATGGTATGTGGAGTGTAGGAAGTTGTGTAGAAATTTGTAGGAGAATGTTATAAATTGTCAAGGGAATGACTAAGAATGTATAAGAGTGTATTACCATGAGAATGGTGAGTAAATTGAGTAAAGGATATGAAAGTGTCTAAGGAAGATTTAGCATGGTCAAGATGAATGAGAAAAAGATGTAAGGTATTAAGAGTATGACTAGAGATGCATGTGTATGTGCAAGCTTGGGAATCATGAGTTGGAAATATAAAGGAAAGGAAATTGTGTGAGGAGATGCAATAAGGCTAAGTTTAGTATAACTAGGTTGGTAAACAATGAGATATGGAGTTAGGATTGAAGAAATGAGGTTAGCACACTCTAGGAAGAGTTGTGGAGAGAATTGGTAAGAAGTATCACTTGAGATGAGGTTAAGAAATGAGTTACAAGGGAATAATGCAAAAATGTTTGAGGTTGTAAGTGTAAACACATTTTAATATTTGGGTAAAGGTGTAACACCCCTATTAAGCAAATATGCAGCGGAAAACCTCACCAGTTACAATTAATAAATTACAAAAGCTACTGTCTGAACCTCAAGAAAACTTAACTTAAACATAACAATAATAAAATTAACTCTCCACAAAACCTAATCCCATCCCAAACACTCATTCTCTTCGTGGCCACCTGTATATCAACTCGTACCTGCAAGATGAAACCAAGCAGCCCACCCCGTGAGGGGTGAGTCAGTTCCCTGGAATGGAACTGGTACGATCCTCCAAAACAAACTTAATAATAAAACTCTTTAATAAACAACAACTTGAATTCAACCACTTAAAACCACGCAGAGGAACAAAGCACTTAAAAATCACCAAGTCAAGATAACAAGTTGCGAAAGAGACAAATAACAGAAAGTTAAAGTTAGTCAATCAGAAGAACTCACACCATAAGTTAGTGAACATCCATTACTTGTTTAGATTCAGTTCCAGTTAGGAGTAGGAAGACCCAAGTAGTTACAAGGACTAGGAATGAAGGAAGAGATCCAAGAACCCATAACTCAAGAGTGGAATAAAACCCATTGGGAGAGATGACCCCCACCCCAGTTTGTCACAAGGACGAGGTAAACAGACCTCCGCTTTCAGTTGTCCATATGGACGAGGTATAGCAGACCTCCGCTGCCACCGACCCGTTCTTAGTCATCGGTGAAAAGTTGTGTGCACCACTTAATAAAGATTCCATACTCAGCCCAATTAACATTTCCCATATTCCCTTAGATTATTAACACACAAGGGCAATACCAAAACACTCAGTCCTACAGAGTGCAAAGGCGTAAACCCTCAACATTAATATCCAATAGAAAGAATCCATTCCAATAAGGCTGATCGAACTCGACTCATGGATGAAACAATACCCATAGTCCAAAGGAAGAATTACCAACACCAGATTTTCCTATATTCCCAGTTACCCCCCCTAGATCATTAACTGCACAGAGCAATACCAAAATACTCAGTTCTACAGGGCAGAAGCGTAAACCCTGGGCAGTTAATATCTAGTGAAACAACTAGATAGGAGGAACCATAACCAAGGAATTTCACATTCAAGGCTCAGTTAGTCACACAAGCTCAGTTAGTCACCCAAACAGATTCCTTTTGAAATTCATTCAGGTCAATTATCGTTTTCCAAAACGTCTCCTTAAGTCTGTTAGCAACAGTATTTGAGTACGAAAATCGTACCTGGTATGTGAAGAACTAACTACTAATGAGGATCCCCCAATAATAACCTATATTAAGTGTTCCAAGTGTTGATTAGTTAAGGGATTTATAAGCTAACATCTTCTATTCTTACCGATTTATAGTTCCAGGTTTACCATTATTCCCTCACAAGGTTTGGGCTAGATTTTGTTATTTAAATCTTTTTGTTAGGCCCATTTTGTTTAAACTGGAACGATTTAGGATTTAACCCTAAGAGTGGCCCAAACTCACTTTGAATTGTTTATGTGGGCTTTTTGGAGTTCATAGACTTGGGCTCAGTAGATAGCCCAAGACCGTGTTCGTTTACGTTGTGTAATTAAACCCTTAAGTTATCGTTGTCTATTTTATTACACACCGGTTAAAATCCTAAAGTTTAATATATACTCTTCTTATTATATCTCCCACAAGGAATGTTATTTCCTTCATCTATTTTAATGTATTATATATAAATATATATATCTTTATGTTTAAATTTATCCAGAACATTTTTAAGAAATTTTATTGTATTTAATTATATGTAATAACTTTTAGACATATCCACAACCGATATATGGTTTATAAAATAAAGTATTTTCCCTTATTTATTTAATATATAATGCATGTACATGTATTAGAATTTATTTAAGTCATCCTTTAGTAGCTTATTGTATTTAAATTATCTCTATTAACTTCAACATTTACCTGCATTCCCAGTATGTTTTATAAAGTATTTCTTTTGTTCCATTTTAGAACATTAGCTTCTATAGTATTTAGTTAATATAAGTGTTGATTTATTTAACTCCTTGTTTTAACCTAAGTTACTATTTATTCCTTTTTATATATGTGTATGTATTTATCTATAATTTTTCCTTAGTTTGAATTAAGAATGTTAACTTCCATATTATATAAGCAAAAAATATAGATTAGTTTAGTTCCTTGATTTAACATAGTTTCTATTTTATTCTCTCATATAAGTATATATATGTAAACAATTTTTACTTCACTTAAAAGTCAATACCCAAAATTTATAACATACTGTTACTAGATGTTAATTTAGTCTTCTCATATTTTGCCAACCTAAAAAGTTTATAATAAACTATACTTTATTTCGGTTACATTAAAACCCTTATATTATAAGATAAATTATGAAAAACCTTATAAATACAATTTTTAAACCTATTTCCTCATGTCTAAAATTCCCCAAATTAAATATATAGTAACTATAACATTTTAGACATATTATGAAATTTTTATTTCATGAAAATATCTTTTTAAATTATCCAAATAATTCCATAATACTCATAACTTGCAAAAATCATAACTTACGTTTAAAAACTCAAAACCGATATTAATATACATCATAATAAACTACATTTTATAAGGAATCTATGGTTAAAATTTCAAGTCAAAATACATTAGGGAAGGTCATTAATTAAAATCGACAAGTTAGGGTTTAATTCTGGAATTATTACAAAACTTAAACATTTAAAAACTTCTGCGTTTTAATCTCGGCCGTCCGTTTCTCTTAACTCCGATCGGACGGCCACTGAAACTCGAGTTCATCAGCGAACTCAGCCAGCAACCTGAGTACTAAATCGGTGATTTCTCTCAACTCACATAACCGATTTTGATGATTTTTGTCTCATTGTATTCAAAATTCCAAGACGCTTCTAATGGTACCAATTATGCGAGCTATGATGCAGTATAACGTAAATATGATTATGGGTATCGAAGTTAGGGTTTATGTGAGTTCCGATTCATTTTTCGACAAATTCTCGTAATCCAATGCATAATAAGCGAAATTGAAAGCTGGGTTAGGTCGGTAATGCAAAATCGAGTGACAACATCGGAGGAATTGAACGGAGACTTACTAGAGAAGCACCGGTGACGGAAATCGTAATCGGTTTTCTGGAAAAAGTTCCAACTTTGAGCTGTTCGAGTAGCTAACTTTGTGGATCTATAAAATAAGTTCTAGATCGAATTAGACTACGTGTGTGGGCTTAATCGAAAGAGGAATTATAGATCTACAAATTGATAGTAAGAACTTAATCTAACTTGCAATATACAGAAAGAAATCCAACCCGAAAGTTACGAGTTTATACCTGCGGTTTCTGTATGATTTTATGTGCGTGACAAGGCAGAAACTTTAGACGCCTCGTTCTTGCACACAGTTGGGATTTAGTGAAATAACCCGAACTTAAATATAGCGATTAAAATTATCCTAATAGGTATTTAAGGGCCTAATGGTGCCTAAGTAATATTGGTAAGGAAAAATAAATCCAAAAGAAATAAAGAAACACTTAAAAAGCAAAAAACACTAAATAAGCGTTATAGGAGGTATGAGACCCCGATTAGCGTATTATAGGGATTCTAAAGGCTTAATAAGGCCTAAATATTATATGGGAACAATTCCCGAAGAAAACGGATCCAAATAATGCACTAAAACACTAATCGAGTTTTAGCGCACGTTTTTCGAGAAAACCTAAAAACGTGACTTTAATTGGTCAAACGAACCCATAAAAATTATAAATAATTAAATAACAATAATTAAGCATTAACGGAAGCTTAATAAAAAATAAAATTAAAGAAACGAGAAAATTCCGGAAAACGGGCCTAGTTAGTGAATAGTACCTAAACCGGGTAAATAAACGAGCGTTTTCTATAAAAGACGAAAGACGCTCCAACTGGTATTAATGTGAGGGCCGGTTTTTAAGAGTTAAATAAGCTCTCACACACACACTCACACAAACTAGCTAATTAAATGAAAAGCCAAAAAGTAAAAAGGGGGAAAAAAGTAAAAACGAACTCTCACACTCTCTCACCTCTACTCCCCCTCACTCCTTCACGTACTGCACTCCCTCTTTCTTCTCTGATTTCTCTTCTTCCTTCTTGCGACAGCCATGGCGATTTTACAACCCTCACACAGCCCTCCTCTTCTCTCCTCTTGTTGAAGGCTCAATTCTTCTCCAAATGCAACAAAAATTACACCATTGAATTCCCCTTGCAAAGGAGATCATCTTCCTCCATTCAAAAATTGAAAAACACCCATTTTAACCTCCATGGGTATTCTCCATATGAAGGTTTGAGACCACCATTGGAAGCTCCTCCTTCTTCTTGATGTTTGAGGTAAAAATAATCTTGAAAACTCATCTCTTTCTAGCCCTTGTTGGCAAAACAAAAATTCATGTTGAACCCTTGTCTTGTTCCTTGTATTCCAGCCTATTTTGGCTTCTCTCATGGGCTAGGAATCTCACTCTCTTGCTAACCAAGGACCTCACTCATTGGTTGGAAGGTAATGCTCTTTCTAAACCCTAAACACATCTAAATTCTAGGGTTAGTTAAGAATGAGTGCTAAGTTAGAATTTTTTTGTATTGGTATGGGCTGTAGCATTGGAGTGTGAACTCCATTTGAAATCGAGAACAAGAAGGAAAGGAAGGAAAAGAAAGAAGAAAGGAAGAGAAGGGAAGGAAAGAAAGAGGAGCTAAATTCACAAGGTAAATGTCTTACCTTGAGCTAGATTTGTATGGTGTAGTGTAACAGTTTTGAGTATTGGAAATGAGTGGTGTATATGGGAATGAGTAATAAGTGTGTTGTAGTATGATGAGGAAAGGTAATGTAACAGTTTTGAAGGTTTTAAATGATGTTTGAAAGCTTGGGAAAACTTTGGGTAATGGATATGTATGTGCAGGGAATTATTGTGTAGTAGTGAAATTGGAATGTGAGTATGAATGGGCATTTGTGAGCTGATATGTATGTGGGCTATGTTAAAAATATAGGGGAACCTCTACCCAAATTTGTATGGAAATAGAAGGACTTAGTTGTGTAAGAGGAGGAAACTACCAAGGTAATAACTAGGTGTATTTGGAGAACTTAAGGTGAGTGGTTTAACACCTTGAAACAGATTTGGAGAAGAGCTAGGTAATGGGATGGAACTAGGATAGAGGTAATGCATTGAGGATGCTAGGAGTAGCATTAGTAGAGGGAGTATTGAATGGTAAGGGTTAAAGGAAAAATCTGTAGCATTTGTGGAAGAAGAAAACTGTAACAGGGGAGAAAATTTGACAGCGAATCGTGTTTGTAACAGATTTGTATAGAGATGGATTAGGTTAGTTTTGATTGCCTAATTAGGGTCAAAACACCCTAGATTATATGTAGGAATATTGGGGAAGAGATTGGTAGAAATTTGGAGTTGAAATAAGTTCAAAAACAAACATATTTTCAATTTTGTAGCTGGTCCGGGTTTGTAAACCAGTACACAAACCCGGACCAGTAAAAAAACTCGACAGATTTCATTTCAGAAGGAGTGGTCCGGGTTTGTAAACCTGGACCTAAACCCGGACCACCCCATTTTTACACCCGAGAGGTATTCAGACCATGTGGTCCGGGTTTGTAAAAAAGTACACAAACCCGGACAACACATAAAACTTACCCGAGAGATTCTACAAAGTGTTGGTCCGGGTTTGTAAACCCGGACAGCAACCCGGACCACACTAAAACCTTCACAGAATGTGTTTTAAAGCTAATCTAAGGTAGGGTAATGATGGGTAATGTTGGTATAAGCTAATTAAGACCTAAATAATGATGTTTAAAGGTCATTAAGGCCATAAACAAGCTAATTAGAGAATAATTTTAAGTAAGTAACATGAGGAAATGTATTTAAGTAACAATGAGTTAGTAAGTATAAACTGGGAAACAGTAGGGAAAGTAATGAGTAAGGTTGATTATAGATAATTAACCAACCAACTCTATGTATATGCTAGGATTCGAATAGTGGAACACCGAAGAGGTGTCGGTGAGTCCAAATCAACGATGCTAGGTATGATTTCTTCATGCTCTGTATCCCCGATTTGTGTGCTTATTTGATCACCTAAATAAGATAAATGCATGAATCGGACTATATTGCACTTACTTGTGCTTGAACACTAGTTTGTACAATTCATGAAATATATGAATAAAGATGAACTGTATTTGTACCTTGTAGTGTACTTGTGTATTGTATTGTATCGTGTATGTATGTGTACGGGAGTATTGAATTATTGTGTGGCTTGGATGTGAATGACTTCTATTAATTCCTAACTACCTAACTCCTAACGTAAGTATTGAGTAAATTGGTATGAGTAGAAGTCCGATATAGTTTCAGCCACGCGTGAGGATGAGGAGACACAAGAGGTTGGATCCGATTCCTAGTTCTTAAGCTGGTCCACGGCCCAAACCCCTTAAATGGGTAGTGTAATACCCCAACCCGAAATCCAATAAACTGAACGGCGATCACTCCCAAATAAAATACAATTGCAGTGGAAATAAATACAACAACCGGGCGGTATTACAATGTCGTTGGCCACCCTTGTGACCAACAAGGCTAAGTCCAAATACAATCCTCAAATGTCACGGTCTGGAATACAGATACAACCCGAGATACTAGGAATCAAACTCAAAGTAAAATACTGAAATAAAATAATTAACTAAGAGTAGACTCCCAAAGCTTGGTCTACCCCACCTACACTCAGTGTGGTGATCTTCTTAAACTTCAGGTACCTGAAAAATGGGGGTGCCCCCAAAGGGGCTCAGCAAACAATGCTGGTATGGAAAACGTGCAGCCCATCGTCTACCGGGCCACACCAACTACTTTGTCTAACACATGCAGTTCATTTTTACAAAGCTGTAAACAAGCATAATCTGATGATAACAAGTATCCAAACAAGGACAATAATGTCACATAGAACAAGACACAGAAGGTCAAGTTAGCTGAACTGAAATGTCTGATAGCTGTCGGGTCCACACAGTGGGACTGACAGATGTATAAAAGCATATCAATATAGTGGAGGTATAGTGACCTCGTTATAGAGAAAGGTTGGGTATAAAAACCCCAGGAGATAATGTAGTTAAACCCTGAACTGAGAGGCGTGGGAAAATGTATCCCACTAGAGGAAAGAAGTCTTCCTCAAACTGAACTGATGGGCATTTGAATCCCGGAAGGAATAGAGTCTTCCTCCCAACTGAAAGTTCCGTCACGACGTAGTAGGAGACGACCTGAGACAGGTACAACTCCTGTAGCATGCATGGCCAGATCCAACTGGGCTCCTCGTTCTCGAAGTATAGAATTGTTAAGTGTCATATAAAGACATTAAACAAGAACACAATGTGTATTGTCAATTATCACGTTTAGGATAATGACGTTGTTATAAAGTGAAGTTAGTGAGAGACTCGAGTACAAGTCCTCGGTATACTGAAGCGCAGGTATTTAATCCACTGGTATAGTAGTGTTTGTATGCGTGGGACATACACGTTGTAGTCAGCAACATTCACGCACATAAAATAATACAACAGCGCACAAGAGTAAACAACATTTTACATTAATTATCTTGGTCGTTATTTCAAACAACAGATAGCACACAAGCCGGTGTAATCCGGTAGAAAACAGGTTGCAAGAATCCCATACCGTTCACCGTAGACTGTACTTGTTTAAATTCCCGGTCAACGTCTGGTCAAACAAAGTCCTAGAATAGGATTAACTGAGAGGGTTAATTTATGTTACCCTTATATAATAATTCTATTGGATCTTTCAACAAATCTCGCATTTGTTATTTCATGTGAGGTTTATTTCTTTCAATTACCTCATGATTTAATGTATAACTTATTTGTTATTCCTTTTCGATTTACTTATAAATCCTTTAATGCACATATATGTATTCATATATTCATGTACTATATTTGTTGTTTATTTTAATTGTCTAAGTGACATCACAAATTATAATTTTCTTAACTAAATTTAAATGTCTTACAATGACATGATATTCTTATAATCTCATTATTCTCCTTTTTGTCATGATTAATATTTATTGTTTTCCTTTAACTTCCTTATAACTATATAATAGCCATAGTTCTAATTCCATAATTCCTTTAATTAGAATTCTTTCTTCTAATTCCTCCAAATATCCATGTAGGACCTATATTTATTTAAATCTAAATTATTACCCTTATATTTCGGTTATTTGTAAATCAACCATATTAATTCATAAACTTTACCTTTAAATTCTAATCTCATTATATTATAGAGTTTTAACTTCTTATTTAGCTAAATTACATAGTCACACTAATATTTAGTATATAGCTTTTAAATATTATAACTTCCAAAAATAACAACTTAGCCCCTTAAATTCTCGGCAATAATAATTCATTTCCTATAATTACCATTTAACCACAAAACTTTATAAACTTTGCTTAATACCTTATAAACTATAGTTTTAATTTTAATTCTCCATAAAAGCCGAATTTATATATAAATTCTTAAATTACCAAACTAACCCCAAAGTAATTCAGCTTTGTCATTTATTCTTCCTTAATTACACTTTCATCCCAAAACTTTATAATAGTTTCTTAATAACTTATAAACTAAAGTCTAAATATTTAATTCCTCAAAATTTCGAAAGTGACCCTAATAAATCTTTTAATTATGAATTCGCCCACTAATAAATTCTAACTTTCATAACAACTTTTATAAATTACATAATAGCCCAAAACTTTATAAAAGTTATTTTAAAGCTTGTTTAAATTATCTAAAATTCTCAAACTTAATTCCTAACCTTATATTATATCATAATTACACCAAATACCCCTTTAGCTCTCGGTTTTCACAATAAGTGCACCAAACTTTGTAAAAATTACATTTAAGCCACATAACTTATTTAATTAGTCATTTAAGCTTTAATAAAATATTTTTAACTCACCAAACTTTATGATATAAGTTTATATACCTAAGTAGGTCATTAATACCTATTTAACACTTAGGTAATTCGGCCATATTTATTTAGTGACCATATAGTATATAAAAGTGGATTTATATGTCATAATAAATGTACATAAATTCATATGAGTCATATAACTCATGTAAAAATTATTGTAATGTCTTATATTGATTCTTAGCTTAAAATAAAGCATTTTTGCCCTAGACTTTTCGGCCTTAATTAATTTGTAACATAAACAAATCCTATGACACAAAAATGTGTCTTAAGGTAAATATTTTCTATATATGTTATAGATTATATTTTTGGCATATAAAACCATATAGTTTCGGTATTATTTAGCCTAGGAGATGTACATAATTTTTGTACAATTTTTAGAAGCTTAACAAAGCTTATAACATAAAGATTTACTTAGTAAACTTACTTCTTAACAAAGGTGGTTAAGTGCTTGAACTTCTTCTTGAATCTCCAAGCTTTCTCCTAGGTAAACTTGATGCTCCTCTTCGGTTTTATGCAAGGGTGGAGGTGTTTAGGAGTTAGATCTTCAACAAAGATCTTAAGTAGATTTGTAAGTAGTTTTACAATACTTTACCTTAGACCTTTTTCTCTTATAATTTTGGCTCACCAAAGGTATATGAAGAGCATGTTTTCCTTCATCAAAATGAAGAAGAAAAGAGACTTAGAAGAGGTAGAACTTGGTTACACACAAAATGTGTTTTAAGGATTTTCAAGCTTTAAAACCTACCTTAAGATAACCTTGAGATGCTCCTTGGTTTAATGTTGGTTTGGACAATCTCCTTGGAGAACTAAGTGAAGCCGAACACACCTTGTTATGCTAGGAAGAGTTTTGCTTCAAGACTTGCCAAGAAATGCTAGGAAATTACCTTAAAGATGAAGATAGAAGTTAAAACTCCATTAATGGACTTAAGAGCTTCAAAGGAAGAAGATGAAGCTAGAAGAGAGAGGAGAGAGCTTACCTAAACCGTGGATGAAGAGGGCAAGGAAGAAAGTGAAACTTAGCTCACGTAAATGGTAAGGAATTGCACTTTGGAATTGATTTTTGTTTTGTCAATTTTTAATGTCAAATGACTATACTTTTTCTTAGTTTATTTCATGGTTTATTGGCTCAATAAATGACCTCTTTTCCAGCTTGAAAACCGGCCATGAGGAGTGTGACAAGGCAAGAGCATGTGGAAGAAATAATGTGAACTAGAAGACAAGGAAATTTAGGTAAGGTATCTTCTTTTGATTTTTCTAAGTTTGTGTTGTCTTCTTCCTCATGTAGAGTCACGAATTTAGGGACTGAATGGAGCTCAAAAACCGGCCAAGAAGAGCCAAGGAAGTAGCTTGGAAGGTCACTTAGTTTTTAAGAAAGCAAAAGAAAGAATCTAGATCTACTTTTTGCTTTTAAGCATTTTGTTTTCTTCCTAACTCACATGGTCTTGCTCCATGACTGAATTTCGACAGCTATCAGGCCAAATGAGGCCTACATACTTTGGCATTAAATAATATAACACATGGGATGATGAGTCATCATGTTTTAAGCCTTTTTTAAATTTTTTAAAGCAAATTTTCTACTAGTTTTTGCCTTAAAATCGGCCCCTATAGAGCACCTTGTGACTAGTCACACCAACTGATTTAGAAGGTCATTTTAACCCTTTTTATTACCAATTCGTGGCATGTCAAAAACTACAAGGCAATGCGTAAAACGCATTTCGTGACACCCGAATGTGTTTTTTGGCTCTAAGGAACTTTGTGGAAACCAATTGTTTTTATAGTTCCAAGTGTTTGTAAACACTTATTATGTAAATAAACATATACTAAGATGTTACATTGAGTTATGGGGTTATATCAACCCGTTCATAATTTACGGGCCATCGGACACTCCCGGGCCAAAAAAGGAGCGCTAAGAAAATACTCTCCGAGGATTTTGTTGCATTTGAGAAACCACTTCGGGGTTCTCTTTAAATGATAAATAATGTGTTAGGAACTCTAGGAATTAATTTTATAGGAGTTCGTGCCCCATCGGCACTCCTCCGGACTTTTCGTGCTTAAGGAGCGGGTGTTGAGCACTCACTCGAGCATTTTGCGTATTTGACTGAATATAGCTTAGGGAATATATTTATATATTCATATAATGAGTGTATGACCATTTGGTTTTGAGTTTTAGAAGGTCATAACAAGGTCATGCTTTGATCACATGTTTCTAAGGCGTTTTTAGCGTTTTGGAGAAACGCTATTTTTACGTAACGTTTTCATGCATGGGTTGCATGCGTACGTGAAATGATTTATATTTGGATTATATTCCAATAAATAGTGATCTAATAATATTATTTAGATTTGGGGTATTTCAATCTACCCCCCTTAAAAAAGGACTTCGCCCCGAAGTCTCATATCTAAATTATAAGGTTGTGGGGAATCAAGTTCCACTAAGTATCCACAACTCAATCTAGTAGGATCAAGTCCCAAGTCTCTATATTCCTAAGTTTCACAGTGTACATCAAACACAACAGGAACACTTTGGAACAATATAGTGTAATGTAATAAACAGTCACTTTTCATATTTAATAGTGCAGAGTATGCACATAAACTTTTCATTGTAGTGTAACAAAGTACACACAAACAAGTAGAAGTACAAGGTACATTCAAATACAGTGTACACAAAAGAAAATACAAACAATGTCACAATATGTTCACTGAATATACTGAACAGTGTTACACAAGAACACTCACTGAAATGCACAGGTGCACAAAACTGAATGTTACACAAGAACACTCACTGAAATGCAACAATGCAACAAATGACTGAACTCACAACGAAAAAGGCTCTACCCCCCAAAAAAAGAGGGGTACGCCCCCGTACCCTAGACTAAAGCGTCTAGTCGGTAAATAATGAGGGAAATTTCGCTCGCATATCTGCTTCTAATTCCCATGTGGCCTCCTCCACATCGTGGTTTGACCAAAGAACCTTTACGAGGCTCACAGATTTTTCGAGTCTCTCGTGTCTTTCTGTCTAAGATTCGTTGCGGTGTTTCCACATACCGCATTGTTGGTTCTAAAGAGTGTCTCTGGTTGTAGAACATGAGAAGGATGAGGCATGTATTTCTTAAGCTGAGACACGTGAAAAACATTGTGTACTTTGCCTAATTCGGCTGGCAAATCAAGTCGATATGCCACAAGACCCACCCGCTCTATGATAGCGTAGGGTCCTACAAATTTCGGGCTTAGCTTGCCCTTCTGCCAAATCTGAATACACCCTTCATGGGTGATACTCGTAGAAATACCTGGTCGCCAACTGCGAACTCAAGGTCTCGTCGCCTCTCATCAGCATATGATTTCTGTCTGTGTCTTGTGCTGCTTTCATGTTACTTCTGATTTGTTGTACTTCTGCCTGGACTTGCTCTAAGTACTCAGGCCCAATGATGACGGTCTCACTAGACTCGTCCCAGCACAATGGTGTGCGACATGGTCTGCCATATAAGGCTTGAAAGGTGACATCTGTATAGAGGCGTGATAGCTGTTATTATAAGCAAACTCGATGAGATGTAATCTATCTATCCAGCTGCCCTGGAAATCCAAGGCACATGCTCGTAGCATGTCCTCTAAGGTCTGAATAGTCCTCTCTGACTGACCATCTGTCTGAGGATGAAATGCTGTGCTAAGCTTCAATCAGTGCCAAGTGCTTCGCGAGTAGCTCGCCAGTATCGTGAGAGAAATCTAGTGTCTCGATCTGAAACAATAGTCTTAGGTACTCCATGATGTCTGATAATCTCCTGCTCAAATAGTTCTGCTAACTTTGGCACTTTCCAAGTGTCTTTCATCGGAATAAACCTAGCAACCTTAGTCAGTCGATCAACAACAACCCAAATCATATTAAGGCCTCCTCTCGTAGGTGGTAGTCCCACCACGAAGTCCATGGAGATATCATAAAACTTCCACTCTGGAACTGGCATAGACTGTACCATACCTCCTGGTCGTCTATGTTCGAATTTCACTTTCTGACAAGTGAGACATCGAATCACATATCTGTCACGTCGCCCTTCATACCACTCCACCAGAAATACCTCTTCAGATCTTTGTACATCTTAGAAGCTCCTGGATGGACAGATGTGGAAGAAGTGTGGGACTCTCGAAGAATATGCTCCTTTATATCTGTGCTGTCTCTGGGAATACACAATCTTCCCTTCAATCTGATTAGTCCATCATCATGTAACTGAAACTCATATTTTCCACCCTCAAATGTACCGTCAGACAACTTCTGACTGATCTCCATCATTCGCTGATCACTCTGCTGTGCTCTACGTATGTCGTCCATAAGACTCGAGCTAGCCACAATGGCATTTAGGAATGTGCTCGTCGACTCAGTGCGTCTGCTACAACATTAGCTTTCCCTTCTTTGTACTGCAAATCAATGTCATAGTCCTTAAGAATTCAACAACCCATCTTCTTTGTCTCATGTTTAACTCCTTCTGGGTGAATACATACTTCAAACTCTTGTGATCCGAATATACGGTCATCTGGACACCATACAGGTAGTGGCGCCAGATCTTCAGTGCAAAAACAATAGCTCCAAGCTCCAAGTCATGTGTGGGATAGTTTTCCTCATGTTTCTTCAACTGTCGGGAAGCGTAGGCGACTACCTTCCCATTCTGCATGAGTACACACCCTAATCCCTGCCTGATGCATCACAGTAAACTTCATAACCCTCTGTGCCTTCAGGTATAGTCAAAACTGGTGCTGATGTCAAAGCATTCTTCAAAAGCTCAAATGAGGTCTCACATTCAGTAGTCCATGTGAAAGGTGCGTCCTTCTTCATTAAGCTGGTCATAGGTTTGGCTATTTTGGAGAAGTCTCTGACAAACCTTCTGTAGTATCCTGCTAAACCAAGGAAACTCCTGATGTCCGTAACTGTCTTTGGCCTAGGCCAAGTGCGAACTGCTTCTATCTTTGCTGGATCCACTGCGATCCCAGCATCAGAGATAACATGTCCTAAAAAGGAAACTCTGTCTAACCAAAACTCACATTTGGAGAACTTAGCATAAAGCTGGTTCTCCCTTAGGATCTCAAGTACATGTCGGAGGTGACTCTCATGCTCTTCTCTAGACTTTGAGTAAATTAGGATGTCATCGATGAAAAAAACCACGGTCTTATCCAACTGCTCTCTGAATAATCTGTTCATCAAATCCATGAAGACTGCAGGTGCATTTGACAAGCCAAAAGGCATAACTGTAAACTCATAGTGGCCATACCGTGTTCTGAATGCTGTCTTTTCTATGTCTTGCTCCCTGATGGGTATCTGATGGTAGCCTGATCTCAAATCGATCTTTGAAAACACTTTTGCTCCTCTTAGCTGATCAAACAAATTGTCAATCCGTGGTAGTGGATATTTGTTCTTCACCGATACTGCATTAAGCTCTCTGTAATCAATACATAAACGAAGGCTTCCATCCTTCTTCTTCACAAATAGGACTGGTGCTCCCCAAGGAGATACGCTAGGTCGTATGTATCCCTTGTCCAATAAATCTTTCAGCTGCTCTTTCAACTCAGCCATCTCTGCTGGTGCCATACGGTACGGTGCCTTAGCTATGGGACCGGTACCTGGTAGTAATTCATGGAGAACTCTACCTCTCTGGATGGCGGTAAGCCTGGAAGTTCCTTTGGAAAAATATCTGGAAATTCCGACACCACTGGCATAGCTGGATCAAAGTCAGGGTCGTGCTCTACATCCTGAACATAGCATAAGTATACTTCTTCTGCTTCCTGACGTGCTTGTACATGGACATAGCAGATATAACTTTTATAGACGGTGCTTAGGGCTCTGACGGTAAGATACTGTCACTCCTGATGGGCTCTTAAGTAACAGTCTGCGCTCTGCACAAAGAATGCGGCCTCTGTGCCGCCCCAGCCAGTCCATCCCGGCTATAACATCGAATCCTAGACCTCTGAACTCAATAAGGTCAATAGGAAACTCCTCCTCCTTAATGCTGATAGTGGCTCCTCTATAAAGACGAGTGCAACTGATCTTCTCCTTAGACGGGAGTGCCACCTTAAAATCAGGTAACTCTACAGCGTCTAGCCCCAACTTCCCCGCAAGCGAAGGCGAAACGAAAGTATGTGAGGCTCCGGAGTCAAACAGTACTAGTGCATCCACTCCATTAACAGGAAAGGTACCAGTGAGGATCGCGCCACCCTTGCTGGCCTCCTCCTCAGTAAGAATACTTAAGGCACCTTCCGTCTTCTTAGTACAACCTAATAACAGAATCTGGGTAAGTACTTTGATATATGATGGGGTCTAAAGACATTCACTTTCATAACAATAATGCTTCATTGATGAGATGATCTCCTTTCAGATGTCCAAACAATTACAATACTAGTACTTTCTAAAAGTCAAACTTAATCTTCCTCATTTCATGTGAGTGGTGTTTATCACTGTCGAAGGTGCTGTGTTTAATTTAATCCTTTTAATTCCATGGTATAGCAACCTTGACTTTCCACCCATTACTAAAACATCTCTTGAACTCAATATGATTTTCTTTGCAAGGTCCACACGCTTCTGCTCGCCATAAAGGAACTCTGCGTCATCTCCAATTGACAAAGACAAACTGGTATCCCCTGTTCAAGGGACCTTTTGTTTCATTTCAGTCCTGGTGTAGTCCTAAGCGGCCTCCTTCTTCATAGAAGTTGATGATACATAGATCAGCCCTTAAGTTGGGAACTGGATCTTCTTCTAGTTGTTGAGCTGTATTAACTGCTTGTTCCACAATTTGTAAAAATTCTTCTGGGATTTTTGGCACTTGTGCTCCATCTCCATTTCTTGTATCCTGGTAGGTCTTGAGTAAGGATTCCAATCCTTTCCTAAGCACATCATTTTCAGCTTCATTTTTGATCCTCCTGGAAATTCTGGAGTGTAGAACCCCCTGGTCCAGCTCCCAATTCTTGGCATTTTCTGATGATTGCAATTTGTGTCTCCGGTGTTAGGTATCCTTTGAGTAATATTAAACCTGGTTGGATAACCTTACATTGTTCGTTCCCTGGTTCTTGTACTTTGATAATGTTTTCCTCCAGGGAGGGCGGTGAGGGGATAGGAAAGCATATCTTATAGCTTCCTACGTGGTTTAAATTTTACTAGTGAGTCTTACTATCTTTCCTACTCAATTAGGCAATCAAGGCATGCAAGCACTCATTCACATCATTCGTTGCTTAAAACAGGTTCACATGGTTTAGAAATACCTGGGTTGGTAGAAGGACCAGCTTCATCCGAGCGGTCCATGACATGTAGGGCGGGTCCGATGCTGGGCCTTTGCCCTTGTACCCTGAGTTTGGTTTGTTGGTGGAGGGCGAGTATCGCTAGCTCCATTCTTTGGCCTGTGTTTGTCTTTGCTCCCGGGCGGTAGTTCCTGCTCTCCGGGTTTCGGATACACTCGAAGGCACGATGCCCGAGTATGACAGTAGCGGCACATGACTTTCTCCCTTGGCAGTCCACGCCGGGGTGATCCTTCCACACTGTTTACAGTTGAAACGGCGGACATACTTCTGGCCGTGTTTGAACCAGATCCAGAACCTAATACAATCAAGGTCAATTATACACTCCAACGGTACTGAAGTAATCACAAAAGTTCCAAATTTAACTATTCGATTAGAGTGCCTACCCTTAGGTGGGTAGGTTTTCTGTGGGGTTGCCGCCCCGTAAGATCCTGACTGGGGGTTCCCAGTAGTTTGGTTCCCCTTCCCTGATAGGACCCCAGGCCTGTCTGATAGGGTTTGTTCCTTCTGTTGGAATTCCCCTGCTTGGCATCATCGCCGCCAGGTCCATTTTTCTCTTTGGGAGCTCAAGCATCCCTTCTCTTGCATGTAATCTCCAAACGGAGGCAGCATGGTAACACTCCTGAAAACTCAAGGTATCAATTTCCAATTCTCCCATGATGGGGTATAGTATGTAATGAAATTTTCGACTGGTTTATGTCTCCTGTTTACCTGCAAGCTGGTAGGGATGATTGGTCCCATCCCAAACTGAAGTCGAGGGCTCAGTCCCCCGTAGAACGGTCGACCAACACCTGGTCCGAGTATCCTATACCGGGTAAGTAGTCGGGTAGTAGCGAGGTGAACTTCGCATAGTATTCATCCACTGACATCTTCCCATCTGCTCCAGGGCGTCAAACTCCCTAGTCTTCACCATCCTGGTGTGGGCCGGGTAGTATTTGCCCCTAAGTAGTGCAGTGTAATGTCCCCAAGTAAAAGCTGGGTCATCCAGGTGGTCGGTTTTCACCATGTTCCACCAATCTCTAGCTGCATCCTTCAGATAAAAGGCAGCAAGTCTTACTTTTCCCTAGCTGGGATGCAAGCGTCTCGAACGCTGTCTCCATCTCATGATGTAGGTCTCTAAGTGAGCAGGATCAGTCTGCCCCTTGAATGCAGTCGGCCTTAGATCAGCCAAACTCTTCACCCAGTCTCTCTCCCTGGGTGGTGGTGGTGGAGGTATGCTGCTGCTGTGCAACCCCCGCCTGTGCAAATGCCTGAGCGATTAAGGTGGCAATGTCTGCCAGCCTGATGTTTGGCTCCTCATCAGCCTGTCCACGTCGTCCTCCTCTTCCCGACATCTGCAGGATGTTGAGGTATATTAGGCACTATGGTCAAAATCTTGGTCTTGGATAGTAGTCTAAGTAAAACTAACTTAAACTCCTTTCAATACAATCTCTCAACCCTTAACCTAAGTCTTAGATATCCTAATCTCGGTGTATCCTTGTATCCAGCGCGTAACTACGCTCTGATACCACTTTTTGTAATACCCCAACCCGAAATCAAATAAACTGAACGGCGATCACTCCCAAATAAAATACAACTGCAGTGGAAATAAATACAACAACCGGGCGGTATTACAATGCCGTTGGCCACCCTTGTGACCAACAAGGCTAAGTCCAAATACAACCCTCATCCTCACAATCTCATGGCACGGAATACAGATACAACCCGAGATACTAGGAATCAAACTCAAAGTAAAATACTGAAATAAAATAATTAACTAATAGTAGACTCCCAAAGCTTGGTCTACCCCACCTACACTCAGTGTGGTGATCTTCTTAAACTTCAGGTACCTGAAAAATGGGGGTGCCCCCAAAGGGGCTCAGCAAACAATGCTGGTATGGAAAACGTGCAGCCCATCGTCTACCGGGCCACACCAACTACTTTGTCGAACACATGCAGTTCATTTTTATAAAGCTGTAAACAAGCATAATCTGATGATAACAAGTATCCAAACAAGGACAATAATGTCACATAGAACAAGACACAGAAGGTCAAGTTAGCTGAACTGAAATGTCTGATAGTTGTCGGGTCCACACAGTGGGACTGACAGATGTATAAAAGCATATCAATATAGTGGAGGTATAGTGACCTCGTTATAGAGGAAGGTTGGGTATAAAAACCCCAGGAGATAACGTAGTTAAACCCTGAACTGAGAGGCGTGGGAAAATGAATCCCACTAGAGGAAAGAAGTCTTCCTCAAACTGAACTGATGGGCATTTGAATCCCGGAAGGAATAGAGTCTTCCTCCCAACTGAAAGTTCCGTCGCGACGTAGTAGGAGACGACCTGAGACAGGTACAACTCCTGTAGCATGCATGGCCAGATCCAACTGGGCTCCTCGTTCTCGAAGTATAGAATTGTTAAGTGTCATATAAAGACGTTAAACAAGAACACAATGTGTATTGTCAATTATCACGTTTAGGATAATGACGTTGTTATAAAGTGAAGTTAGTGAGAGACTCGAGTACAAGTCCTCGGTATACTGAAGCGCAGGTATTTAATCCACTGGTATAGTAGTGTTTGTATGCGTGGGACATACACGTTGTAGTCAGCAACATTCACGCACATAAAATAATACAACAACGCACAAGAGTAAACAACATTTTACATTAATTATCTTGATCGTTATTTCAAACAACAGATAGCACACAAGCCGGTGTAATCCGGTAGAAAACAGGTTGCAAGAATCCCATACCGTTCACCGTAGACTGTACTTGTTTAAATTCCCGGTCAACGTCTGGTCAAACAAAGTCCTAGAATAGGATTAACTGAGATTAATTTATGTTACCCTTATATAATAATTCTATTGGATCTTTCAACAAATCTCGCATTTGTTATTTCATGTGAGGTTTATTTCTTTCAATTACCTCATGATTTAATGTATAACTTATTTGTTATTCCTTTTCGATTTACTTATAAATCCTTTAATGCACATATATGTATTCATATATTCATGTACTATATTTGTTGTTTATTTTAATTGTCTAAGTGACATCACAACTTATAATTTTCTTAACTAAATTTAAATGTCTTACAATGACATGATATTCTTATAATCTCATTATTCTCCTTTTTGTCATGATTAATATTTATTGTTTTCCTTTAACTTCCTTATAACTATATAATAGCCATAGTTCTAATTCCATAATTCCTTTAATTAGAATTCTTTCTTCTAATTCCTCCAAATATCCATGTAGGACCTATATTTATTTAAATCTAAATTATTACCCTTATATTTCGGTTATTTGTAAATCAACCATATTAATTCATAAACTTTACCTTTAAATTCTAATCTCATTATATTATAGAGTTTTAACTTCTTATTTAGCTAAATTACATAGTCACACTAATATTTTAGTATATAGCTTTTAAATATTATAACTTCCAAAAATAACAACTTAGCCCCTTAAATTCTCGGCAATAATAATTCATTTCCTATAATTACCATTTAACCACAAAACTTTATAAACTTTGCTTAATACCTTATAAACTATAGGTTTAATTTTAATTCTCCATAAAAGCCGAATTTATATATATAAATTCTTAAATTACCAAACTAACCCCAAAGTAATTCGGCTTTGTCATTTATTCTTCCTTAATTACACTTTCATCCCAAAACTTTATAATAGTTTCTTAATAACTTATAAACTAAAGTCTAAATATTTAATTCCTCAAAATTTCGAAAGTGAGCCTAATAAATCTTTTAATTATGAATTCGCCCACTAATAAATTCTAACTTTCATAACAACTTTTATAAATTACATAATAGCCCAAAACTTTATAAAAGTTATTTTAAAGCTTGTTTAAATTATCTAAAATTCTCAAACTTAATTCCTAACCTTATATTATATCATAATTACACCAAATACCCCTTTAGCTCTCGGTTTTCACAAAGTGCACCAAACTTTGTAAAAATTACATTTAAGCCACATAACTTATTTAATTAGTCATTTAAGCTTTAATAAAATATTTTTAACTCACCAAACTTTATGATATAAGTTTATATACGTAAGTAGGTCATTAATACCTATTTAACACTTAGGTAATTCGGCCATATTTTTTTAGTGACCATATAGTATATAAAAGTGGATTTATATGTCATAATAAATGTACATAAATTCATATGAGTCATATAACTCATGTAAAAATTATTGTAATGTCTTATATTGATTCTTAGCTTAAAATAAAGCATTTTTGCCCAAGACTTTTCGGCCTTAATTAATTTGTAACATAAACAAATCCTATGACACAAAAATGTGTCTTAAGGTAAATATTTTCTATATATGTTATAGAGTATATTTTTGGCATATAAAACCATATAGTTTCGGTATTATTTAGCCTAGGAGATGTACATAATTTTTGTACAATTTTAGAAGCTTAACAAAGCTTATAACATAAAGATTTACTTAGTAAACTTACTTCTTAACAAAGGTGGTTAAGTGCTTGAACTTCTTCTTGAATCTCCAAGCTTTCTCCTAGGTAAACTTGATGCTCCTCTTCGGTTTTATGCAAGGGTGGAGGTGTTTAGGAGTTAGATCTTCAACAAAGATCTTAAGTAGATTTGTAAGTAGTTTTACAATACTTTACCTTAGACCTTTTTCTCTTATAATTTCGGCTCACCAAAGGTAGATGAAGAGCATGTTTTCCTTCATCAAAATGAAGAAGAAAAGAAACTTAGAAGAGGTAGAACTTGGTTACACACAAAAATGTGTTTTAAGGATTTTCAAGCTTTAAAACCTACCTTAAGATAACCTTGAGATGCTCCTTGGTTTAATGTTGGTTTGGACAATCTCCTTGGAGAACTAAGTGAAGCCGAACACACCTTGTTATGCTAGGAAGAGTTTTGCTTCAAGACTTGCCAAGAAATGCTAGGAAATTACCTTAAAGATGAAGATAGAAGTTAAAACTCCATTAATGGACTTAAGAGCTTCAAAGGAAGAAGATGAAGCTAGAAGAGAGAGGAGAGAGCTTACCTAAACCGTGGATGAAGAGGGCAAGGAAGAAAGTGAAACTTAGCTCACGTAAATGGTAAGGAATTGCACTTTGGAATTGATTTTTGTTTTGTCAATTTTTAATGTCAAATGACTATACTTTTTCTTAGTTTATTTCATGGTTGATTGGCTCAATAAATGACCTCTTTTCCAGCTTGAAAACCGGCCATGAGGAGTGTGACAAGGCAAGAGCATGTGGAAGAAATAATGTGAACTAGAAGACAAGGAAATTTAGGTAAGGTATCTTCTTTTGATTTTTCTAAGTTTGTGTTGTCTTCTTCCTCATGTAGAGTCACGAATTTAGGGACTGAATGGAGCTCAAAAACCGGCCAAGAAGAGCCAAGGAAGTAGCTTGGAAGGTCACTTAGTTTTTAAGAAAGCAAAAGAAAGAATCTAGATCTACTTTTTGCTTTTAAGCATTTTGTTTTCTTCCTAGCTCACATGGTCTTGCTCCATGACTGAATTTCGACAGCTATCAGGCCAAATGAGACCTACATACTTTGGCATTAAATAATAAACACATGGGATGATGAGTCATCATGTTTTAAGCCTTTTATAAATTTTTAAAGCAAATTTTATACTAGTTTTTGCCCTTAAAATCGGCCCCTATAGAGCACCTTGTTGACTAGTCACACCAACTGATTTAGAAGGTCATTTTAACCCTTTTTAAGATTACCAATTCGTGGCATGTCAAAAACTACAAGGCAATTGCGTAAAACGCATTTTCGTGACACCCGAAGGTGTGTTTTTGTGCTCTAAGGAACTTTTTGGAAACCAATTGTTTTTATGAGTTCCAAGTGTTTGTAAACACTTATTATGGTAAATAAACATATACTAAGATGTTACATTGAGTTATATGGGGTTATATCAACCCGTGACATAATTTACGGCCATCGGGACACTCCCGGGCCAAAAAGGAGTGCTAAGAAATACTCCCAAGGATTTTGTTGCATTTTGAGAAACCACTTCGTGGGTTCTCTTTAGAATGATAAATAATGATGTTAGGAACTCTAGGAATTAATTTTATAGGAGTTCGTGCCACCTCGGCACTCCTCCGGACTTTTCGTGCTTTAAGGAGCGGGTGTGAGCACTCCCGAGCATTTTGCGTATTTGACTGAATATAGCTTAGGGAATATATTTATATATTCATATAATGAGTGTTGACCATTTGGTTTGAGTTTTAGAAGGTCATACAAGGTCATGCTTGATCACATGTTTCTAAGGCGTTTTAGCGTTTATGGAGAAACGACTATTTTTACGTAACGTTTTCATGCATGGGTTTGCATGCGTACGTGAAATGATTTATATTTGGATTATATTCCAATAAATAGTGATCTAATAATATTATTTAGATTTGGGGTATTTCAGGTAGCATCCTGGATTAGTGAACCAAGTAAATCCCGGTGGTGGGACAGAGTAGCCCCCGGGCCGGAGGTCCCGACGACTTGACTTGAGTAAGGAGTAAGTAAAGTATTGTATGAGTAATGGTCTTAGCTGGTGTAAGTCATTGACCCCGAGTAAAAGAGTAATCTCCACCCGATTAACCCGGGTGGGCAAATGGAGCTAACAAGTATTGTGTATTGAGTATGTATTGTGTATGTATTGTGGATTTGTGTTTCGGGAAAAGGTAAGTAAGTATTGGTTGACCGGTATTGTCTTCCTGTATGTATTGAACTGTGTATATGTATCCTTGTGTGGTAATGTAGTATCTTGAGTAAAAGCATGTATGTACGTATGTACTTGTAAAATGAATTGCATGTATTCGACCAAGTGGTCAGCGTACCCTCGCTAGTACGTGGGGTATGCGGAAGTCATATGCATCGAAAGCTGAGCCCCTAGGGGCAACGTTTTTAGTGTGCAGGTATCCGAAGCGGACATGAACACAGTTAGAGACCGACAGCTAAGCTTGGATAGCTAAGAGTGAAATGTAGATAGTAGTGAATTGTAAGAGGCTTGTAGCCTTGTTGTAGAAGTGTACCAAGGGGTATACCTTGTACTTAAAAAGTAAGTAGCTGGTGAGGAATGGGTAGATGTAGACTCTTAATGAGTATGAATGAAATGGAATGAGGTATTGTATTTGCATGAGGATCTTAGTAAACTCGGTGTATTATATTGTATTGAACTTATGGAGTATTGTATCGAATGGGAATTGAAGTACTTGATTGGTAAATGTAGTAAGGGTTGTATTTGTGTAGCACTCGGATATTCCGGTCCATCAGACCGATGATGTATGTAGTAGTAGTAGCCTTGTTGGTCACGTGGGTGGTTAACGGTATTGTATCACCCACCGTTGAGTATGTAAGTATCCGCTGCGAAGGTATGTAAGTACTTTGTGATCGGATGGTAATGACGGTATTAGCGGTAGGGGTGTTACAAAAAGTGGTATCAGAGTGAAGTATCGCTCTGATGACTGGAAATACCGAGTTTAGGAAATACCAAGTTAGGAATTAGAAGCTTAGGGCTAAGGGCTGAGAGTTAGCATTAGAGATATGCTAGTTAGGAACCACCGGTGAGTACCGGATACCTACAATACCAGACCCGCCCTCCGCAAACCCATTGTATAACTTGGGAAAGAACGCTAGAGAGAAGGAAAGTCCTCTCATACTCGGGAAAACCCGATCTGGCAGTTGTGAAACCACCACACGGTAAACAAGAAACCGACACATAGTAGATTCCAAGAACTGGAAGTCCCGGAGATGGATCCTGGTTGGACAACAATACCCGCACTCAATAGCGGTTGAATGAGCACTCCAACCACAAGGAGGCTACAACTTACAACAGCATGGGGCGACATGCTTAGCAGTCACGAACCTGGCTAGTCAACCAGCAGCAGGAAAAGGAGCACTAAGCGTGCAACGCAGCAGAAAAAGGAATCCGAGACACAAGTCTACGGGACAGTAATAGCTAAGTAATACCACCAACGGTATGCTAGCTGACTAAGGACATAGTCAGGAGTGGTTAACTCCAAAACTACAGCGCCAAAAAGGTTACAATACCTGGCCGACATAGCTTACACAGCTACAAGGATATCCACGGGATATGAATCGATAGGACTACAAGAGTAGTGCCTAAACAAGCTAAGGCTCAATAACCACGGTGAACGTGTGGGAATGAGCAACAAGGAAGAACACAACCAAATCAAAAAGGGAATCTCCAAGGATTGGAGAAGTACCCAGATCTACGACAGCCATGTCCAGATCACTGAGAAGCTACCTAAAGGATCGAGTATTCTAAAACACAAATCAACACTTCAAAGGAAGAGTCGACAAGACTACCAAATACGAAGAGAAACCATACCGTGACCGGTATAGGTTTACCCAAAAACCACCAGTACCACGCACTTGCCACGGCAAGTGCAGTAAGAACAGGAGCATGTAAAGGAACTTTAACACACCATAAGTACTTAGTAATGTACCTGACTACAATGAGCGGCTACAGGGTTACACATCCTAAAAACTGGAAGAATGAAAACTTGGAAAGGCCTCACGGCCCGACCATTGCACTAAGAAACATGCCAGTCAGCGGGAAGCTAGACTTGGTCAGAAAAAACCTGCATGGAGATGCCATGAAGATTTCTGTGTTCTATTAAACCCAATTTTTCTTTAAAAAAAAGAAAAAAAACCACAACCTTCTTTTAAAACCTTGGATTTTAAAACCAAACCAATAGAATTACGGTGAGTATCATAGAATGATACAAGAGGAGTTGACAATAGAATACTTCACCTAGGCGTGTGACGAGCACTACGAGTGTACCCAATTATGGGATGTGGGACGACCGCACTCTGAAGGAGCCTGCGGGCCTGACAGATAGTTGGGTAAATGGTAACGTATCAACAAGGTACCCCACGTATGTATACATGTAGTGTGTGAAACACGGGAAGTAGCCAACTCTATTATACGGACCATCAGTAAGTTCAATCCAGAATAGCTGAACACCTCAGACGATCAAGTATGAGGGACTCAGAGAATCCATCTGAAGATAAGGAATGGAACTAGAAAGTGCAAAGAGCATAGACTAGTAAGTGTAGTAGACATTGGATATGTCTCAAGGATTTCAAACAAATACATGGCAGCTGGAAGGTATACCCAGCCTGAACACAGTAAGATAAATGCCTAATGCGAACACAATGATGTTCAACAGACGGGACGGAATTCCCAGGAACAATTACAAACTACCAAGGAGCATGATCCATCATTGGAGAGAATATTAAACCTAGTCTAAACACTAGCAGAAAGTATAAACAGTCTACCCAAGGACGGGAGACGTTATAACCCAAAAGGGGATAACTCAAATGCAATACCACAAAGCGGTATAGTGGACACAACATGTCATAAACATTAGCCGGATGTAACGGCATAACCAACAACACCCAAGAGCAATCCTTGAAGGGTGTCTAAGTTAACAACAATCAAACAAAGCGCCATAATAAGAGCACAGACACTGAAATGAACACTCGGTTACGACACCGAAGGGATTTCACTTAGCAGAAAATACCCTCAACTGCGAGAATGCACTGATTAACACCAGATTGCCTGCAGGGCCTCCTATGAACAAAAGCATGAAGCCACGACTTGCCATAGAGCCAGTAATACCTCCAACCTATGGGGTATACAAGGAGTGGAAACACGTATGGGCAGCTTGTAAAGAGCACAACTTGCAGCAATAAGGCTCAAAAGCCATGAAGCAAATACGTTGTGTAAACTTAAACGGTTGCAGAACCACATTAAACAATAAGAAGAACTGCCGATGAGCAGGATGACGATCGAATCGCCCAATTTGAACTTAATATGATAAGTGGCTTGGAGTAAAGGCTACCTCAATGTCACTGTCACTAGAGCATCAGCTTAGTATACAGTTGACGAAGCTTTTAATTACCCTCATGCCTTCTGTAGAAAATGGTAACACAGAGGCATAGGAATCGTAATAATGCCAACAATGGTCTAGTCCACACTTGGACACTACGAGAAACCCAAGGGAAGATACTCCTCGTTAACCAAAGACTACCAATACGGTGATGATGTGAACCCTTAGAAAAGGCTTCTATCTACCATAACAACAAAGCGTGTGCATGTAAATATTGCCAAGAGACAATCGAACAAGAAAATGGGATTTCCAAACCACTACGCCTACAAGAGGCTATGGACTGTAGAAGCACATCGCTTAAGAGCATCGAGGCTCGAAAGAGTAAGTATACTCCATATGCACCCAAGCAAATGGTGAGCCATTGTATAAATACTAACATAGTAAACCTTGTCATGAGACCTATGAGTGGAGACAAACCCCTCAACAAGAACTTTCATGTAACAGTGATAGAATACTCTCCAATTGGAGAACGGAACCAGAAAACCCTTGAAGTAAAACCCCACAGCCAGAGCCTATAACCAATACTCAGCTCTGGGAAGACAGTAATTGTCAAAAACAATCACTGTGAATGCACATTGTGCATCATGAACGACCGACGCTCAAGAGAGCTTGTAACCCGACAAACTACTTCATCCAGTGGCAACCAAGATACTTGGTAAATTGTATCATGAATGAGATAATGTGAGGTAAGCTAACCTACACATGAAACCTATATTGCAATAAAACACCTCCACATTGGGAAGATAGTAATATTGCGGTATGCTACGACAACCGTCATACACACGAACATTGGAAACCCACAGTGTATTCACACCATAAAGAAATGGTGCCAACGACAATGGCAATGAGTAAAGATAAGCTACTACAGTAACGGAGACCGTAAGGACGATGTTGTACAACAAGTAAGAATATGGTGCACAACAAGCGACCACCATGAGGAAGTAGTTAGACAATGATACGGAGTAGTAAGATGACAGGCAGAATATTCATTCCTATCACATAAGTGAGTTACTGCCAAGCGTTTACGCCTCTGCACTCTATATGACTGGTGTTTTGGTATTGCACTTGTGCAGCTAAGGATCTAATGGGATAGCGAGGAACATGGAAAATTTAAACCGTAGCAAACCCTTCTTTTCACCAACAAATATGGCATAAGCCATTTAAGCAAGTTTAGCGACAAACCGTGCGGCCTAAGGCCAAAGAAGCATGAAGAGTGTAAATTCCATTGGAATAAAAAGGTGAAAGAAGACTTAAGAAAGTCACTAAGACCGGCGCATAGAAAATGCAAGGTCATACAAGCAAAGGACACTTATACTGAACCAGGATAATTGGTATAATTCAGAAGTTATTGATAACAGAGGAAGCACTACAGTTAAGTGGTGACTTAACCTCGCCCGACAATAAGTCGGAGGAATTCAGTGAAAAATCGTGAAATCAAGAATAGTATGCACAATAGATTACCAGAGAGCTAGTTACAATCTAAAACTCATCAAGTTCAAGCACGGTAAAAGAATACCACACTTGTTTTATAAACCTTATTCCCACAATAGGGGGATAAAAAGGTGATGTATAGCACATTAAGGATAACAAGAAGGGTGAATAACCCAAGTTATCAGGGTCATGCAGCAGAAGCTTGTGGGCCCTAGCTAGAAGATTAATGTACCTAGTAAGTATAATAGAATGGCTATTAATGCCTTGAAGCCTGATAGGCTAGAACCGAATTAATTATGAGTTAAATAAACTCATATAGGAATTCTTGGTGCAAAGACTAAACCATTGGTATGGTTAAGACCCTTTGACCAGAGTACGATATGTAATAAACCGTAGGGAAGCTAAAACGCTTCAGATTGCCCAAATTGAGTAAACCAATGTTCAATAATAATAACATATGGTAGATTATGTGGGCGTAATCCCTTTTAAGGGGGGTAGAGCGAAAACCGCTAAATGTGAATTTCATGGTTAAAACTCATAAACTACAATGTGCATAGCACAAATGAGAAGTGATTTGATGATCGGTACTTATGTTAAATAAACATATGTATTCATTCATATTGTAATTATGGTAATTAGGCGCGAGAGATGCAAATACCATAGGATGAATATACCCATCTTGTAACCCCAGTGTAAGAGTATTGGTAATGAAAAGTAATGAGTAGTGGACGGAGTTCCACAAGTATTGTATCCCTTAAAGAAAGAGTACGAAACGATTGAGAGTGGTTGATGAATAAAGTCCATGAGTAGTGTATTCTTAGGTAAATTATTGGAAGCAAAATAAGGACGGTTGAATTTTATAGGTATTGTATTCCTTAGCTAGAATATTTGAGATGATGGAGAGTAATGGAGGAAAGTAGCGAAGGTTGATAAAATGAGCACTTAGGCATTGAATCTTGAAGTAAAGTATTTGGGAAGTAGATTGAGAATGATTGATGGACTGAATTCCATCCTTTGGAGATGTATGAATTTGTAATCATGACTAGGAAGAGTAAAAAGATAGAAAATTGAAATAACCGAATTATTTGATTGTTTGAAACTGATGTGGGAAGTCAAACTTGATCCTGATCAGATCAAGGGAAACCGAACACAAATTGGGGTGGAAAGATAGTTCAACACTGATGCTGATCACATCAGGGTCGAATGATTCTCGAAGCTCCCCTCAAGTGGTCACAAGAATCACGCATAGGATAGATGTAATAAATATAAATTGGAATTGGAGTTGTATGCTTTGGGAAGATTTCTATTTAGTTGTTGGGAAGGGTTTTCCTTAGACTGAGAATAAAGATGTGGTTAGAAGCTTATACCGGAGAAGATAGTAGTGTAGCATGTTGTATTATTCCAAGGGCAGCGGGAAAAAGAGGAGTCCTATGTCGAGATGACCTGAGTGCCTGTAGGATTGTAATGTGTATTGCATTACTTTGCATTGTATGTATGTGAAAACCTTGTAATGTGGAACCAGATGGTTGGTAGTGATGCGGATCGGAATGATTGTAGTATACTTGTATGGTACAGTATGTAGAAACCTTGAGTAATGGATTTGGGAATTGTAAGGAGGAGGAATGTACGACTTTGCAAAATTGTATGAATAAATGCAGTAATCATCCTAGCACTTTGAGGACAAAGTTCTTAAGGGGGGTAGATTGAAATACCCCGAACTTAAATATAGCGATTAAAATTATCCTAATAGGTATTTAAGGGCCTAATGGTGCCTAAGCAATATTGGTAAGGAAAAATAAATCCAAATGAAATAAAGAAACGCTTAAAAAGCGAAAAACACTAAATAAGCATTAAATAACCATAGGAGGTATGAGACCTCGGTTAGCGTATTATAGGGATTCTAAAGGCTTAATAAGGCCTAAATAATATATGGGAACAAATCCCGAAGAAAACGGATCCAAATAATGCACTAAAACACTAATAGAGTTTTTGCGCACGTTTTTTTAGAAATCCCAAAAACGTGACTTTAAGTGGTCAAACGAACCCGTAAAAATTATAAATCATTAAATAACAATAATTAAGCATTAACGGAAGCTTAATAACCAATAAAATTAAAGAAACAAGAAAATTCCAGAAAACGGGCCCGGTTAGTGAATAGTACCTAAACCGAGTAAATAAACGAGCGTTTTCTGTAAAAGACGAAAAACACTCCAACAGGTATTAATGTGTGGGCCGGTTTTTAAGAGCTAAATAAGCTCTCACATACACACACTCACACAAACTAGCTAATTAAATGAAAAGCCAAAAAGTAAAAAGGGGGAAAAAAGTAAAAAGGAACTCTCACACTCTCTCACCTCTACTTCCCCTCAGTCCCTCACGTACTGCACTCCCTCCTTCTTCTCTGATTTCTCTTCTTCCTTCTTGCGACAGCCATGGCGATTTTACAACCCTCACACAACCCTCCTCTTCTCTCCTCTTGTTGCAGGCTCAATCCTTCTCCAAATGCAACAAAAATTACACCATTGAATTCCCCTTGCAAAGGAGATCATCTTCCTCCTTTCAAAAATTGAAAACACCCATTTTCACCTCCATGGGTATTCTCCATTTGAAGTTTTGAGACCACCATTGGAAGCTCCTCCTTCTTCTTGATGTTTAAGGTAAAAATAATCTTGAAAACTCATCTCTTTCTAGCCCTTGTTGGCAAAACGAAAATTCATGTTGAACCCTTGTCTTGTTCCTTGTATTCCAGCCGATTTTGGTTTCTCCCATGAGCTAGGAATCTCACTCTCTTGCTAACCAAGGACCTCACTCATTGGTTGGAAGGTAATGCTCTTTCTACACCCTAAACACATCTAAATTCTAGGGTTAGTTAAGAATGAGTGCTAAGTTAGAACTTTTATGTATTGGTATGGGCTGTAGTATTGGAGTGTGGACTCCATTTGAAACCGAGAACAAGAAGGAAAGGAAGGAAAGAAAGAGAAAGGAAGCGAAGGAAGGAAAGAAAGAGGAACTAAAAATCACATGGTAATGCCTTGCCTTGAGCTGATTTGTATGGTAGTGTAAGTTTGAGTATTGGAAATGAGTGGTGTATATGGAATGAGTAATAGTGTGTTGTAGTATGATGAGAAAGGAAATGTAACAGTTTTGAAGGTTTTAAATGATGTTTGAAAGCTTGGGAAAACTTTGGGTAATGGATATGTATGTGCAGCGAATTTTTGTGTAGTAGTGAAGTTGGAATGTGAGTACTATTATCTTGAATAAACAGGTTGAATGAATGGGCATTTGTTAGCTGATATGTATGTGGGCTATGTTAAAAATATAGGGGAACCTCTGCCCACATTTGTATGGAAATAGAAGGACTTAGTTGTGTAAGAGGAGGAAACTACCTAGGTAATAACTAGGTGTATTTGGAGAACTTAAGGTGAGTGGTTTAACACCTTGAAACAGATTTGGAGAAGAGCTAGGTAATGGGATGGAACTAGGATAGAGGTAATGCATTGAGGATGCTAGGAGTAGCATTAGTAGAGGGAGTATTGAATGGTAAAGGTTAAAGGAAAAATCTGTAGCATTTGTGGAAAAAGAAAACTGTAACAGGGGAGAAAATTTGATAGTGAATGGTGTTTGTAACAGATTTGTATAGAGATGGATTAGGTTAGTTTTGATTGCCTAATTAGGGTCAGACACCCTAGATTATATGTAGGAATATTGGCGAAGAGATTGGCAGAAGTTTGGAGTTGAAACAAGTTCAAAAACAAACATATTTTTCTATTCTGTAGCTGGTCCGGGTTTGTAAACCAGTACACAAACCCGGACCAGTCAAAAAACTCGGCAGATTTCATTTCAGAAGGAGTGGTCCGGGTTTGTAAACCAGGACCTAAACCCGGACCACCCCATTTTTACACCCGAGAGGTATTCAGACCATGTGGTCCGGGTTTGTAAACAAGTACATAAACCCAGACCACACATAAAACTTACCTGAGAGATTCTACAAAGTGTTGGTCCGGGTTTGTAAACCCGGACAGCAACCCGGACCACACTAAAACCTTCACAGATGTGTTTTAAAGCTAATCTAAGGTAGGGTAATGATGGGTAATGATGGTATAAGGTAATTAAGACCTAATAAATGATGTTTAAAGGTCATTAAGGCCATAAACAAGCTTAGAGAATAACTTTAAGTAAGTAACATGAGTAAATGTATTTAAGTAACAATGACTTAGTAAGTATAAACTGGGAAACAGTAGGGAAAGTAATGAGTAAGGTTGATTATGGATAATTAACCACCCAACTCTATGTATATGCTTGGATTCGAATAGTGGAACATCGAAGGGGAGTCGGTGAGTCCAAATCAACGGTGCAAGGTATGATTTCTTCATGCTCTGTATCCTAACCTGGTTACCCCAATTTGTGTGCTTATTTGATCACCTAAATAAGATAAATGCATGAATCGGACTACATTGCACTTACTTATGCTTGTTTTAAGTTGTTCTTGATATATATTGTCTTGAACACTAGTTTGTATAATTCATGAAATATATGAATAAAGATGAAGTGTATTTGTACCTTGTAGTGTACTTGTGTATTGTATTGTATCGTGTATGTATGTGTACGGGAGTATTGAATTATTGTGTGGCTTTGATGTGAATGACTTTTACTAATTCCTAACTACCTAACTCCTAACGTAAGTATTGAGTAAATTGAAATGAGTAGAAGTCTGATATAGTTTAGGCCACGCGTGAGGATGAGGAGACACAAGAGGTTGGATCTGATTCCTGGTTCTTAAGCTGGTCCACGGCCCAAACCCCTTAAATGGGTAGCATCCTGGATTAGTGAACTAAGTAAATCCCGGTGGTGGGACAGAGTAGTCCCCAGGCTGGAGGTCCCGACAACTTGACTTGAGTAAGTAGTAAGTAAAGTAAGTATTGTATGAGTAATGGTCTTGGCTGGTGTAAGTCCTTGACCCCGAGTAAAAGAGTAATCTCCACCCGATTAACCCGGGTGGACAAATGAAGCTAACAAGTATTATGTATTGAGTATGTAATGAGTATGTATTGTGTATGTATTGTGATGTGTATTTCGGGAAAAGGTAAGTAAGTATTGGTTGACCGGTATTGTCTTCCTGTATGTATTGAACTGTGTGTATGTATCCTTGTGTGGTAATGTAGTATCTTGAGTAAAAGCATGTATCTACGTATGTACTTGTAAGATGAATTGCATGTATTCGACCAAGTGGTCAGCGTACCCTCGCTAGTACGCGGGGTATGCGGAAGTCATATACAGCGAAAGCTGAGCCCCTAGGGGCAACGGTTTTAGTGTGCAGGTATCCGAAGCGGACATGAACACAGTAAGAGACCGACAGCTAAGCTTGGATAGCTAAGAGTGAAATGTAGATAGTAGTGAATTGTAAGAGGCTTGTAGCCTTGTTGTAGAAGTGTACCAAGGGGTATACCTTGTACGTAGAAAGTAAGTAGCTCGTGAGGAATGGGTCGATGTAGACTCTTAATGAGTATGGATGAAATGGAATGAGGTATTTTATTTGCATGAGGATCTTAGTAAACTCGGTGTATTATATTGTATTGAACTTATGGAGTATTGTATCGAATGGGAATTGTAGTACTTGATTGGTAAATGTAGTAAGGGTTGTATTTGTGTAACACTCGGATATTCCGGTCCATCAGGCCGATGCTGTATGTAGTAGTAGTAGTAGTAGCCTTGTTGGTCACGTGGGTGGCTAACGGCATTGTATCACCCACCGTTGAGTATGTAAGTATCTGTTGCGAAGGTATGTAAGTATGTTGTGATCGGATGGTAATGACGGTATTAGCGGTAGGGGTGTTACATTTAGCCTTAGTTGTAAACATAAAGTTGTAGACGGGTTAGAGATCTACACAACAAGCTAAAGAACTTGGATTTTGAATGAGAGACGAAGAAGTTATGATCAAACGAAAGTACCTTACCGATCACGTTTTCTGGGAATCTGGGTTATGGCTTTGTAGGGAGGCGACTTTGGATCGATTTTCCGGTGGATGTAGGAAGAGTTAGGTTATGTCTGAGCTATGGTTGTAAAGAGGAGATTAAGTCGGAGATATTGAAGTCGCAAGTTAGGGCAATGATCTGGTGAGAATGAAAATACTTAGCCGATTTTGCTGGGAATTCCGGCGAGGCTGACGTGGAGGACACGTGTCTGAGTCAGGAGAACCCTAGCCACGTCAGCAATCTATAAATTTTTGACCCTAAACTTCATTCTATCATAACTTTGGCTAGGATGATCCGTTTTTGACGTTCTTATTATCAATCTTCTTGGTTTTCCATAACCTTTTTATTGGTATAGGTTTCATGGGCTGGTTTGACCATTCTCAAAAATTCAACCCTACCAAGGCTTAATAAGCTTTAGGGTTTCCATGATTTTATATTGACTCTTATGATTCAATTTAATGTTCCAACTCTTTCTAAAATCTTAATAATATACTTGGAGTGTTTAGAAATTTTTCCAAGATTTATTGACTTATAGATCTTATTATTAAATTCATAATACTATATAATAATATATAGTAATCCAATATTTAATAGTATTCTTTAGGGTTAAATAGTAGAAATCCCCTAATTTAATTTCCATAAATCCATATAGTAATATAATAATTTATTATTCATAATTCCATACAATAATTTAATAATTAATAGTATTATTTATGGTTTAATAAAAGAAATCCCCTAAATTAATTTAAATTAATTTAGGGGTATTTCAAAAGGTGTAATGGAGTTGTAACCTTGAGATGAGAAGGTTTAAGGGGTTAAAATGGTGTTATAACATGTTGGGATACATGTGAAGAGATTAGAAGAAGATTGGGCAAAAGAAGAAGTGGAGAATGAAGTTCAAAACTATAAAATTTAACAGTTTAATGTATGGTCTAGGACTTGGTCCTTGGATAATGTCCCGGACCAGCACTAAAAACCTGCCGAAATTTCACTTCAGTGGTGGTCCGGGACCTAGGATAGGTACCAAGACCCGGACCACCCCATTTTTCTTACCGAGAGTGCACCAGACAGCTTGGTCCAGGACTACAGGTCTGGACCAAGACCCGGACAAAACAAAAAACTGCACCGTGAGTGTGTAAATGAATTAGAAAGAGGGGGATTGAATGGTATGGGTATTTGGTGATTGTTAGGATTTGTTTGGTGACATTTAATGGTCATTAGGGGTGTGAACAAGATTGAGAAATAATGAGAAGTAAACAACTTATGTGATTAAGCTTGAACTACGATGAACTAGTAGTTATTAGTCGGGAATCATTAGTGATGATATGAGTTATGTTATTTAAAAGAAATAAACCACCCAATTCGTGAATGTTATAGGGTTTGAGTAAGTGGACTCTGGTGGTGAGTAGAAAACCGACAACAACGGTGAACGGTATGGTTTTCTTGTAGCTTGCTTGCTTACGAGGTGTCCCTTGGCTTGTGTGTTGTTTGTTTATGTGTTTTGACTAAACAAGATAAAGCATGCAATAGGTTTATTGTATTGTTGTGTGTTCATATTAAACTAACACAACTTACCTTTGAGAACTTACTAACTATGTTTAGTAAAGAATTGTATGAGAACACTGAACACTCACTAATATTAGTTTTTAATAACCGAAAGATGTTTAACTTACAAACAATGTCTTCGAGACTTCTACTAACTGGAACTTGGGAGAGTGAGGAAATCCAGAACGGTCCGGTCATGCATGTTTGTAGGGGAGGTCGGTTACCTTTTATTAGAGCCGACCTCCATTAGGACTCATCTATGACTTGTTCTCCTAGGGTCGACAAATAGACCCGACCACCTTGAATTATAGTTTGAGGTGGGAGGCCAGATTAAGATGGTGTGGTGGGATCTACCTAAATCCCAACTAATTTGAGAATTATTGTTTATTCAACTAGCGCAGTTCTCGGCCGCTGGCTATGGTCACTTTTGACCCGACAAAAATACACAATTGACTAAGTATGACCGAATCTATTTAAAGAACGGTTGTCATATTTGAGATAAGAGGAAATACGAGAATTAAATGTTTCTCAAACTTAAGGAGCTAAAAAGATGACTCACTTACTTAAGGAACGCTTATTAAGCCGTTCAATGTGTTTGAGCTGTGATTGTTCACATGATTGCATTGTGCTTTATTATACTTCTTATTATTGTTGTATGAATAATCAATCGCATGTATACGACAAAATAGTCGTGCGCAGCCCCGTTTGCTTGGGAGCTACACGTTAACAGTACCAGCAAAGGTGCTGAGCCCCTCGGGGCATCCATATTATTTTTCAAGTAAGAGGCAGAAGACGATCCAGCTTGACAGTAGGAAAGGGTAGAAGTATTACGGGTTTATAGTTAACATACGAGTTGTGCATGTACACTCATATGGTAGACTATTGTAGTAAGTTATATTAGGATGAGAGACACTTGTACTTGTTGTATGCATTTTGGTTAAGATTTGTAAGTACTTATGTTCGGTATATTCGGATCCATCAGACCGTAGCTAGATCTTGGAGAATTTAGTATGTCTAGTTAGTCACGTGGGTGACTAACAGCGTTAACACCAACTTTGTAGAAATTTCCGCTGTAATGTTAATATAAGTACTTGGAGGTTATGCGATGATTTTGGTTTTATGAGTTGGGTGTTACAATTCTGTTTATCACAAATCTCACTCAAAACGGAATTCGTAATGCAATCAACAAATTAGCTACTTTTATTGAAAGCGCATAGATAACTTAACCTGCAATAATCGACAGAAAATCTCAAACCGACTAGTACTAGGAATTACAAAATCATTTTAGTCAGATAACCATCCCTGGAGTCTAACCTTCCTAGCCAAGCATAATTAAAGAAAAAAATACAAGAAGAGAGAGTAGAAATCATCTTGACATTAGTTCTAAAATTTGCCAGATGTAAGGTTGAGCAGACGAGCGAATCTGGAGCAGAAATCTTCTACTCCGGAGTTGAAGTGGTTGTGGCAGGGCTTGAAGAATGAGAGAGGTGCGGCGTTGAGTCATGGCGTGAATTGTGTCTGAATCTAAATGTCCTTTTTTCATGTATCGCATCGCTTAAATATACTGGACAACAATACACGTGTCCGGCTGGGGCGTCCGAGTGAGCTCAGCCGGACAAGAGATAGCGCGTCAGGCGAGTTTTCTGCCGTTTATGAGACGCCCGGCTCTACGTCCGGGTCAGTTAGCCGGACAGCCTGGCTGGATGAAAATATAATAGAAATCCCGCTGCGCTGCACTCGTCGTCGTAAATATTTCTGTCCTTCTGAGCACGTCCGGGTCACAGGGTCGGGCACATCATCCAGACACGTAATAGATTTAAAAAACAACATTTTGGGTGTGTCTGGGTCTCCGTCCAGGTCAGTTAGTCGGACACGTTACAACGCGTCCAGGTCACTTAGCCGGACATATATCCGGACGTGTGTAAAAAAATTCAATTTTGAGGTGTCTGGACCACTTAGCCGGACGTAGATCTGGACATGTGTATATTTGTGTTCCTTTTCTCCGTAAACTTCGACAGGGTCCAGATTCTTCGTTTGAGCTCCGATTTGCTCCCCGTTTGCGGCGTTGGAAAACTCTTGAGGAGAAATATGCATGTTCACCATCATTTCATGCTTTAAATATATAAATTTACATCAGATTTTGCCCAAATTAAGAGTCATGAAAAGCATACAATAAGTGTGAGAAAGCGTAAAAAGGTTGCATAAATTAAGAATTTCGCACCTATAAAACCATATCGATTCACACTTATCAGATGTGTTCAACCGATACCCGCCTTGGCTCTGGGGCTTGATCTAGTGGTTGACCTTCCATCTCTCCCTATTGATAAGGACCTTAAAGATTATTTAGACAAGCCTGACGCCTTCGGTATTCCTCCTGCTGCGGCCCTGACGACCATCGCCAGCCCAGGCGCCTTCTCGCCTCTCCCGAGGTCCTCGGCCTCTGCTGCTCCCCGTTCAGCCGTTGCGGTCGCCAAAAGAACCCCTCGACCAACCGCTCCTGGTAAGTCCTCTAATCTCCCAGGACTGAAATCTAATCAGTCATTTCTTGATATGCTATTAGTGAAACAAAAAGCCAGTTCAGGTATGTCTCTTAGAAGTGATCAATCCGATACCCCAGAATCAATTACTCCTTATGTCTCTACTGATGAGAGCGACATAACGCCTAAGATTGATTATTGGAAGAACTCCTTAGTGGGTCATATCTGGGGGAAAAAATTTGGATTCAACATTGTCAAAGTATTTGTGAAAAGGGCCTGGACCTTTGCAGCCCCGCCCTAAATCCTCCTGCATGAGGAATGTTGGTTCCTATTTCGCTTTGACAAAGAGGAAGACCTCTAGTTGGTCCTCGACAAGGGTCCCTGGCTCCTTAACTCCTCTCGTCCTGAAAAAACGGTCCTCGGACTTCTCCTTTAATCCTAAAGATCTAAACCGTATCCAGGTGTGGATCCAACTCCCTAAACTACCCATTAGCCTCTGGTCCCAATCCATCCTGAGGAAAATCTGCTCCAAGGTAAGAACCCCCCTCTATGCGGATCACTCTACCGCTGTCAAATCTAGGATATCCTATGCTAGGGCCCTTGTTGAAGTGGACTTCAATGTTGAGCTTTCCAGAGAAATTGAGATCCGCACCCCTGGCGACACCATCTTCCAGGATGTGGTCCATGAATGGGACCCTATTACTTGCTCCTCTTGCAACCTCCTTGGACACCCTTCCTCGCACTGCCCAAAATCTGTCCCCAGTTCCACCCACCCCCTAATTCCAAATCTACCCTCGCCCCTTCAGCGGCTCCCCCAATCCTTCCCACTCCGGCTCCCACCCCACCTAACTCCTCAAAGCCATAGCCCCATTGCCCTACCCCTCATTCCCCCCCCCCCCGCCCCAATCAAGGCTGCCCCACTTGCTGGGCCCCATTGCCCCACCCCATGAGCCCCATCGCCCCACCCCCGCATCCCCCCAGCCCGCTTTGGACAGTTCCCCCCTCTAGACTCGCCCTCCCTCTAGCTAGTGCTAGTCCCCTCCCTCCCTGACCCTTAGGTTGAGGCACACCCAAAAGGAAAACCCCTAAAGAGAAAGACCTCAACCTTTAGGGGGAGGACCTCTCCCTTAAATTGATAAATTCCTTCTCTGTTTTTTACTAGGGCTCCACTTCCTCTGCCCCTTCACCTTCTCTACCCCCCCCCCCCCTTATGAATTTTTCCATCTGGAATGTTAGGGGATGTAATGACCATCCCAAGCTCCGTGAAATCCAAAAATTTGCTCAGAGCAACAACCTCTGCGCCCTCGGGCTTTTGGAGACCCACGTCTCCATTAATAACCACCAAACTGTTCTGTCCCACTTCTTCCCTTCTTGGAGCTTCATCCACAATTACTCGGTACATCCCAATGGTCGCATCTGGATCCTTTTCAACCCCTCTCTCATCTTCATCTCCTCTCTTCATGTTTCCGCGCAACTGCTCTCCTGTAAAGCCACCCTCTTGGGTAACCTCCACTTCACCCTCTCTTTTGTTTACGGCAGCAACAACCCGGTGCTTAGATCTCATCTCTAGGAGGACATCACTAATTTTAGCCGGAATACCATAGGTCCCTGGTTGGTCACAGGAGACTTCAATAACATTCTATTCGCAGAAGACAGACTCAGCTCCCGCACTCCTTCCCCTAGGGATTACCGTGAATTTGCTGACTGTGTGTCTAAAACCAAACTCAATGACCTTCGTTACTATGGTCTATTTTATACTTGGTGGAACAACCAGTACGACCATAATCGCATCATGGGGAAAATTGACAAAGTCCTGGTCAATGAGGAGTGGATCTTGGCCTTCTCGATTAGCTTTGCTTCCTTTCTCCCCCCCATCTCAGACCATAACCCTATGATCATTACTCTTCCATCTACTACCCCTCGAAGAAGATGCTTCAAATTCTTGAACTTCTGGACTAACGACCCCTCCTTCAATCCCCTTGTGTGTGAGGCCTGGAACATCCCTCCTTCTAGGAGTCGTCTCTTTACCATAGTCAAGAGACTTCGCCACTTAAAGACCACCCTTTCTGCTCTTCTGAAATACCTCGGAATTACAAATAGTGTTTAATTTGGTTAACAAGTATTTTAGAGGCTTAATTACATCTAAATAAACGTGAGGGAACATATCCCAAAGAAAACGGATCCTTAAAATGGGTTAAAAGCATAAACGAACCTTAATGCGCGTTTTTCGAGGAAACCGGGAAAACACAACTTTAAGCGGGTCAAATAAACTCGTAATAATTTTGGTCAACCAAATAGTCATTAATAAATATTAATTAAGGTTTAGAACCAATAAAATTAATTAAACGAGAAAATTCCAGAAAACGGCTTCCGGTTAGTAAAAACTGTAAAAACTGGGAAGTTGTGGGATGAGAGTGTAAATAAGCTAAACGAATGTGTCCCTCTTTGCAAATTCAAAACTGAAATCTATAGAGTGTGGGTATGGTGGCCGGCTTGGACCTTCCCCCCCCCCCCCTCTTATATTTCCCTGCTAACTCACAAGGGACAAACATAATTAAGTAAAAAGCAAACAAAACTCTCTCTCCTCCATTCTCCCTCACTCTCACCGTACTGCACTCCCTCCTTCCCTCTGATTTTCTTCCTTCTCCAACTGGTAATGGAGGCTTGAAGAACACTCACGCAACTCCCTCCTTCTGTCCTCGTGTTCAAAGCTTAAACATTGTCCAAATTCTACAAAAATTACACCATTGTATTCCTCCCCTCTAGAGCTTCATTTTCCATCTTTCAAAAGTTGAAAAGCTCACACTTCTCCACCATGGTTGTAGCTCATTTTGGAGTTTGAAGACCACTATTTGAAGCCCCTTCATTCCCTTGTCATTCTAAGGTAAAAAGAAGTTTAAAAATCTATCATTTCTAGCCTCTTTTAGATATCAAGAGTTCCAGATTTTTATGCTCCTCTTTCCTCCATTCCAGCCGGTTTTGGTCTGTATTTGGAGCTGGAGTATTGCTTCTTTTCTGTCCAAAAGTCCCACTAAAAGGCCTAAGGTAAATATCCCCTTATGAACCCTTATTGTGTGTTTAAATTCTAGGCTAGTAAAGATTAGTTTCTAAGTGGTATGGGGTATGTATGGCTGTAGCATTATTGAATTGGGGAACCAAGAACAAGGAAGAATAAGGAGAGAACAATAAAGAAAGCATGAAAGAAAGAAAAACTAGCAAGACAAGGTAAATGCTCTTACCTTGAGCTAGTTTGTATGTGGTATTGTAACAGATTTTGTGTATTAAGAATGAGTAATGTATATGGCTTTGAGTAGTAGTAGTGTTATAGTATAATGAGGAAGAGAATTAAACTGTTTTGAAGCTTTTGAATGATGAATAAAAACTTGGGAGATGTTATACCCAAAATTTCAACCCCCCGGAAGAGAGTCTCTACTAATAGGCTAGTAGCGAGGGTTCCCAGTTCGATTGGCACATTCCAGAGTACTAGGGACAGCTTAGTCTTCTCCAGGGGCATTTTTGTAATTTTTTAAGGCTCCTAAGCCCCCTATAGGCTTTCTCTCTCCTCCAAAGAAGGGACAAATCAATTCAAAATGATTTGAAATTTTAACCCATGATAGAGGATGACATTTTAAGCATAATGGCGTTGGAATTTTGATTTTTCGAATTTCCAATAATTTGCTAGCAATTTCTGATTGAATCTGACGAGAAATTGAATTTAAAAATATTCCAATATCCAAAAAATTCGATTCCACTTTAGAAAAATCTGAAATATCATCCTTTACCCATGTGTAAAATTTCATAATCAAATTCTTTTTGGAAGCCCTTTAGCTAAAACGTCGGTAAATCTCGGTTTTTACCAGATTTTTTCTATCTTTAAGAAAGCCTATATAAGGAACCTTATCCCATGATCAAATGAGAACCTCAAGAACTCTAACACCTCAAGAAACTCAGCCGTCACAACCTCTCCACGTTTTTACACATCCAAGCCCCAAAATTTCATCGAAATCTCACAAAATCAACACTAAAACACCTTTTTCAACTCCCACAACATCATCCATCATCAAACCTTCACCAAAACAGCACCAATACGTGAAGAACAGCAAGAAAAACCAACAAACAGAAGCTCGGTTCAAAAACCTTTCGGGTCTGCCATCAACGGAGCACTCGACAAACCCCGAAGTGAAGGATCATTGTAAATCCGAAGGTAAAACGGGTAGGAATCTCACTTTCCTAACTCCCTACGACTTTATCAGTATTATGTCGAAATTTGGGTTCAAACTAACCTTTCGTAGCTTCTGAGTTGCTGTTTGTTTAAGCTTCTGCCCAATTACTTGTTTGTTAAGTTTCGCATTAAATTCAATTTCAAATTAAAAAATTTTTAGCACTAACGTATTGTAAATCTTTCAGGCTACACACCCATAAAATTTGAGCTCAAAACACCGTCGGGAACCTCCCAAACGCCACTGTCCGAGGGCGGTCCGCACCCACGGACGCTATGTCCGGGGTCCCGGACGCCTTGTCCGTAAGCCTGGACGCCCCCGGACGGTGGCGGTATTTCAAAATTTTCATAATTTAGGTTTTCTAAAATAATGTCCGGGCCCACGGACATCCTGTCCGTGGCCCCGGACCTTTCAAAATTGTGTTTTCTGTTTAATTCGACTTTTCTGTTCACATAGGTTAACTAGGGTCCGTGGGTTCGGACATTAGGTCCGTAGCCACGGACGGAAACAAAATTTGACCTAATGCTGCCACCGAAACCCTAGTTTAGGTATTTTCAGTTCCCAGTTTTATTTTCAGTCAAAAAATGTAAAAAATACAAAAAAATCAGAAGCACGCACCTAGGTTAAAAACAACTTTGTAGAAAGCCTTAAATAAACCTAGTAGAGGAAAAACGACCTAGGAAGGGTAATGAAAGTAATTGAACCCTAATTAAGTCAAAAATCAAGCCCCCGAACCCGAACTCTCCTTTCCTAATTTGATCTAGGTAAAAATTAGGTGGCGACTCATAATAGGTTCCAGTGAGCTAGCTTAGGTATTAATAATTAATGTTATATGACATAGTGATTAATCTTAGGTTATAAGTGGACCTAAAACCTGACTAGATCCCAATCAATCTAATCAACATAGGATAGGGTTTAAAATCGAGGCTCACAGACTGGCGACTCTGCTGGGGACAACTTCTTTTTTTTAACTTGTTTAATTTTAAGAAAGAGGGCTCAACTTGAAAAATGTTTATTTATGGCTTTATTACTTTGTTTGTTTACTTTTGTGCGCACTTTAATTTTCTTCACCCTTGCATCATTTGAGAGCGAGGGTCCACGCAAACCAATTTCACCCTGGGACCCATTTGAGGGTCCCCTGTCAGGGACTCACACCTTTTAGGTGATGTGAATAAGCGAGGGAAAAGAGGAGGGTGTCATCTAACCACATCCCCTTAATACCTGGGCTTTAGCCCCAAGCGTTTTCCTGGTAGTGTCCTTACCTAGCCCATTGTTTGGTCAGTCAAAGACCCGACCGTAGACGCACACCTTCAGGTGATGTGAAAAAAGTGGGGAAGCCCAAAGAGAATAGCGTGCAAGCCCTATTCCTTTGAGGTGACCTGGGCCCATGCCCCAAGCACCTCTCCGGATCGATCCATACCCGGTTTGATTTAAACGTCTAGTAAGGACATGTTGAATTTGTGTGGGCCTTGTTTGCTTGTATGATCGGCCCATTACCCAGCCTAGAGATTGATAGGAACTTCTCCTATGTTAACCTAGCCCAACCCGAATGGGCGGCTCTATTTGTTTTTGGCCTAGAGGTCCTGTTTGGTTTAATATGTTAGTCATTCGGGCTTCGGCCCAAAAGCTTAGACTTAGGTGATTTCTCTTCTGGCCCAATTTGAATTATCCAATTAGTTCTAGGCCCATAAAAAAGAAATCCACCTGAGCTTGAAATAACCCACAAGTCCTAAAAATAAAATCTTTTTCGGCTTTGCAACCATCTTCTGTGGCCCAAAGAAAGTTAGTTCCATTTGTGATTTAGGGACCATTCCAGCCCATGTGCTTTACTCCAGGCCCAAACACATTCCGACCCAAGGGCTCATTCTAGTCCAGGTAGACTTCTTATTCGGGCCCTAGCCCAAAACCCTAGATCTAGGTGTCACCTCTCAGGCCCAATCAAAGCCATTTGTTTAGATTTCAGTCCAAATTCCAGTTCATAGTCTGAAAGATACTCCAGCCCAAACATCTCATTCTTTGGGTATCCTGGCCCACTTGCTTTCAGCCTAAGTCTGTTTCGATCTATCTAGTGAAGCGTCATTCTCACCTCAGTATCTTTCAGCCCACTTCCTTTTGTTAGCTAATAATGGACACCTTGGAAACAGGTAGACCCAAGTCCTAAGTGCGATCCAATCAACATGGAAGCCCAGCTCACAATTTTGGAACAAAAGCACCTGGCCACCATTGATGCCATGGAGCAGAGGCATAGTGCTGCCATGGACGCCGTGGAATCTAACTACGTTGCTGTTATCGAAGAGTTGAAAGCAAAGGCTCTTTCCCTCGAGTCTGAACGTCAAGCTCGGGATGAGTTAGTGGACAGGCTTCTCAACACCCTTTATGACTACGTTGAAGTTGGCTCCATTAGGGTCCAAGGATTAGAGGGGAATGTCAAAGAAATTGCTACGGAACTCAGGAAGGTGATAAGACAACCGGGAACAGCAGCTTGCATCCAAAGCTGCACCCGTAAGAGAACCAGGCAACATGAGGAAGACAGCGATCGACAGTCAGGAGGACCTGGTTGGAGCGTTGGCAGAGTAAAACCATCCCGACGGGGTTCTCGACACAGAGAGTTTACAAACATCGGCCGAACACCAAGACAAGCACTTGAAGAGCTTCGAGGAAGATATCCTATGCAACCGCTTGCCCTGAGGCCAGGAACTACTCATTTGAGGAAGGATCTTAATCAATTTTTCACTTCCATCAGCTGCCGGTCATGACACTGACCACTGCAGGGCCCTGCAACACAGAATCCAGGATCTGATTGACCAAGGGCTCCAAATCTAAGAACGTGGCGGAGAGCGCAGAGCACGCGTGCCCAAGCATCATCAAAAATGTTGTTTTTATTTAGTGTTTTTCTCATTAAATGCATTTCTTTTCTTGATTAGTCGCCTTTCAACTTTTGTAGTAGTTAGTTTCCTTGATCATTTTCGGTAGTTTTCTTGAGTTTGTAATTTCCAACATTATGTTTTTTTGGGGAATAAAACATAGTTCCGTTTTTGTACAAAGCATTATTCATTAATTCGAAAAACTTAAAAAAAAGAGCACTCACGTCTTTCAAGGATCACGAAGTAATCATTTTCTGACTATACAATGGAACGACTTGTCTCTTGTTTCTAAAAATTTGAACATGCCTAGCCAAACACCACAACTTACCCCATAATATCTAAACAACCCACAAAAAGGTTCAAGGTCCACATATATCGAATTGTTGTCACAAACCCAAAATCAATACTGGGGGCAATCTAAGTTTAAGTTCGTCATCTTTTATCTTTTGTTTAGATGTGTGAACGAGTTTCCGAGTGAAAATCTCGTGAGAGTGTCTTGCGTGGAAAAACCATGAGCGAACGAGCGTGTCATTTTTACACGACTCCGGTGAGTCCACATCCAAAGGTAAGGTAAACGGCATAACTCCGACCGAAGGAGATAATTTGTAAATTTACTCTTAGACCTATGAAAAGTAACAAAGAACGGATACACAACTATCAGGAATGACGAAGCACCTTGGTACAGCACCACATAGCCAAAAGCTTGTAAACACTATCATTAAACCCTAGGCACCCCCGCTGAGCCTTTCATATATCCCTTTTCGATATTATGAACTCCACAAAATAACCCAGCCAATGATGAATGTCCGACCCGGTGACCAAAGGAAGCGAGGAGCCAGACTCTCAGATAACAATCTAATCAGGCCAAAGAAGCGATGCCGCTATCAGCATGACGAAGCGATCCGCAAATGGTCACAGAGTGACACAGGATCCAAAGAGCTCACGTCAAAACAGCTCTCGAAGCCCAAAACTGGGAAACACAAGAACCCCGAAGGTAAAGTCAAAAAAGGATAAAATAAAGAGGCAAACCCGAAATGCCTCGAGGAAATCCGAATGACAAAAAGAGAAATGGTGTAAAGGACAACTTCAAAAGTCCAAGTCCAGAAGCTCAAAAACCACGTCAACACGAAGCAGCTAGACGACTTCAAGACAAGGAAGATGATTCCGAGAGAAGACGCAAGGTGCAGCTTTGGTCACCCCTTTGGCTCCACATACCTAAAATATCCCTCCATGGTCCCATTGTCTTTCATCACACCCCATGGCCACGTTATAAGCTTTAAAGACTTCCGACTTGATAGTTGTGTGTCCAATCACATGAAAGTAACAGATCAAATGCGTAAATCCATCAAATGTCGAATTCAACGGTCTAAAAGTTGTGACCATGAGCGAGAAATGAGTGCAAACGCCAAACACGTCGTGTCTAGGTTAGGAAGCACCATAACAAGCCTTAACACTGTGAGGACGAGACTTGTTCGCACGTTTAATCAAAGAAAATACTGGGGGCAATCGATCGGAATGATCGATTGCCATGAACTCTAGCTCAGATTGTCCTAAGGAAAAATACTGGGGGCATTTGTTGGTTGCAACAATTGCCATGACAACACCAATTGAGGCCCAAAGCTTGAGCACCACCATCCCACCACAGGCACACATAAGCCCTTACCTCGACATCAAACACCACAGGCACACATAAGCCCTTACCTCCACATCAACCACCACAGGCACACATAAGCCCTTACCTCCACATCAACCACCACAGGCACACATAAGCCCTTACCTCCACGTCAAACACCTCAGGCCCACATAAGCCTTCACCTCCACATAAATTCCATGGCCCGTCATAAGCCCTACCACCACTGAAAAGTCCCGCAAACAAAAAACATATACTCCCACCAGCGGCAAGTTCATCTTCTAAGAAACAAAATGCAAGTCTGAAATCTTTAGTTAGGAAACGATAATTTCACTTTCCTTTTGGTAGACAGAATTTCCTTTAAACATTGCCATGTTTGGCACCTTTTTTAGCAATTTCTTGTCCTGCACAATTTTCCTTCACACACTTCAGTTTCATAAATCTGCATCATCGCCATGTTTGGCATATTCCAAGCAATCTCTTACTTTGGACAAACCTATTTCATAGCCATGTGTGGCATATTCCTAGCAATTTCTTGCTTCAATCAAATCTACATCATCGCCATGTTTGGCTTATTCCTAGCAATTTCTTGCTTTGAACAAATCTGCGTCATCGCCATGTCTGACATATTCCTAGCAATTTCTTGCTTTGGACAAATCTTTTTCATCGCCATGTTTGGCTTATTCCTAGAAATTTCTTGCTTTGGACAAGTCTTTTTCATAGCCATGTTTGGTATATTTTCCAGCCATTTCTTGCTTTAGATAATTTTCACACCTCACAATTTCCACGTTTGGCACTTTCATAATTACCTCTTATCATTGGATCATCTCACATGTGAGAATCCAATTCAATTTCAGGTTCCCGACACCTTATAATGCATGGCGTAATCCATTCAACTTCTGGTTCCCGACACCTTATAATGCTCGGCGTAATCCATTCAAACTTCAGGTTCCCGACACCTTATAATGCTCGGCGTAATCCATTCAAACATCAGGTTCCTGACACCTTATAATGCTCGGCGTAATCCATTCAAACTACAGGTTCCCGACACCTTATAATGCTCGGCGTAATCCATTCAAACTGCAGGTTCCTGACACCTTATAATGCTCGGTGTAATCCATTCAAACTTCAGGTTCCTAACAACTTACAATGCTTGGCGTAATCCATTCAACATTAGGTTCCCGACACCTTATAATGCATGGCGTATTCCATTTAACTTCAGGTTCCCGACACCTTATAATGCTCGGTGTATTCCATTTAACTTTAGGTTCCCGACACCTTATAATGCTCGGTGTATTTCATTTAACTTTAGGTTCCCGACACCTTATAATGCTCAACGTATTCCATTTAACTTTAGGTTCTCGACACCTTATAATGCTCGGCGTATTCCATTTCACTTCAGGTTCCCGGCACCTTATAATGCTCGTCGTATCCCATTCAAACTTCAGGTTCCCGACACCTTATAATGCTCGGTGTATTCCATTTAATTTTAGGTTCCCGACACCTTAGATGCTCGGTCTAGATTATTCACTGTTAGTTCGGTCCACTTTTTCACATTTTTTGTAGTTGGCGCCTCTTAATAGCCCAGCACATTTAGCTTTTTCTTTTAGGTGGTTGGCACCTCATAATAGCACAATAATCTCAGGCTTCTCTTCTAGGTAGCTAGCGCCTCATAATAGCTCAGCACAATCAACAGACTCGGCAGAAATCTAAGACAAGGAGTTTATTCGGTATCGGACAAAATTTTGGGGTATCACTCAAGCATCAACTAGCCTTCTCATTTCCATTACGAAGTCTAGTTGACGGAGGGCAATCTGTTATACCCAAAATTTCAACCCCCCCGGAAGAGAGTCTCTACTAATAGGCTAGTAGCGAGGGTTCCCGGTTCGATCGGCACATTCCAGAGTACTAGGGACAGCTTAGTCATCTCCAGGGGCATTTTCGTAATTTTTCAAGGCTCCTAAGCCCCATATAGGCTTTCTTTCTCCTCCAAAGAAGGGACAAATCAATTCAAAATGCTTTGAAATTTTAACCCATGATAGAGGATGACATTTTAAGCATAATGGCGTTGGAATTTTGATTTTTCGAATTTCCAATAATTTTCTAGCAATTTATGATTGAATCTGACGAGAAATTGAATTTAAAATATTCCAATATCCAAAAAATTCAATTCCACTTTAGAAAAATCAGAAATATCATCCTTTACCCATGTGTAAAATTTCATAATCAAATTCCTTTTGGTAAGCCCTTGAGCTAAAACGTCGGTAAATCTCGGTTTTTACCAGATTTTTTCTATCTTTAAGAAAGCCTATATAAGGAACCTTATCCCATGATCAAATGAGAACCTCAAGAACCCTAACACCTCAAGAAACTCAGCCGTCACAACCTCTCCACGTTTTTACACATCCAAGCCCCGAAATTTCATCGAAATCTCACAAAATCAACACTAAAACACCTTTGTCAACTCCCACAACATCATCCATCATCTAACCTTCACCAAAACAGCACCAATACGTGAAGAACAGCAAGAACAACCAACAACCAGAAGCTCGGTTCGAAAACCTTTCGGGTCTGCCATCAACGGAGCACTCGACGAACCCCGAAGTGAAGAATCATTGTAAATCCGAAGGTAAAACGGGTAGGAATCTCACTTTCCTAACTCCCTACGACTTTATCAGTCTTATGTCGAAATTTGGGTTCAAACTAACCTTTCGTGGCTTCTGAGTTGCTGTTTGTTTAAGCTTCTGCCCAATTACTTGTTTTTTAAGTTTCGCATTAAATTCGATTTCAAATTGAAAAATTTTAAGCATTAACGTATTGTAAATCTTTCAGGCTACAAACCCATAAAATTTGAGCTCAAAACACCGTCGGGAACCTCCCAAACGCCGCCGTCCGAGGGCGGTCCGCACCCACGGACGCTGTGTCCGGGGTCCCAGACGCCTTGTCCGTAAGCCCGGACGCCCCCGGACGGTGGCGGTATTTAAAAATTTTCAAAATTTAGGTTTTCTAAAATAATGTCCGGGCCCACGGACATCCTGTCCGTGGCCCCGGACCTTTCAAAATTGTGTTTTCTGTTTAATTCGGCTTTTCTGTTCACATAGGTTAACTAGGGTCCGTGGGTTCGTACATTAGGTCCGTAGCCACGGATGGAAACAAAATTTGACCTAATGCTGCCTCCAAAACCCTAGTGTAGGTATTTTCAGTTCCCACTTTTATTTTCAGTCAAAAAATGTAAAAAATACAAAAAAATCAGAAGCACACACGCACCTAGGCTAAAAATAACTTTGTAGAAAGCCGTAAATAAACCAAGTAGAGAAAAAACGACCTAGGAAGGGTAATGAAAGTAATTGAACCCTAATTAAGTCGAAAATCAAGCCCCCGAACCCGAACTCTCCTTTCCTAATTTGATCTAGGTAAAAATTAGGTGGCGACTCATAATAGGTTCCAGTGAGCTAGCTTAGGTATTAATAATTAATGTTATATGACATAGTGATTAATCTTAGGTTATAAGTGGACCTAAAACCCGACTAGATCCCAATCAATCTAATCAACATAGGATAGGGTTTAAAATCGAGGCTCACAGACCTTGGGAAATGAATGTACATGTGCAGGAAAATTTAAGTGTTGAAAGTGCTTGGATTGATATGGAAATTAGGAATGAATTGGGAGCTGAGAATCTTATGTGGGCAAAGTGAAAATTATAGGGGAAACTCTGTCAAAATTGCTCTAGAAATTAGAAGACTTAGATGTGTAGGAAGAGGGGATAACCTAGGTAGTAACTAGACGTATTTTGGTGTTTGTTGTGGGTAGTTTAGCATTTTGAAAACAGATTTGAAAATGAGCTAGATAATGGGAAGAACTAGAGTGGAAAATAATGCATCTAGAATGTTATTAATGGCATTGGTTGAGGGAGTATTGAATGGTAAAAGTAAGAATGAAAATCTGTAGCATTAAAGAAGGAAATTAGTATAAGTGCTGAAAAGAAAAATGGGAAAGATTGCGTAAGTTAGCTTAGAAATCAGTAATCAATTTAGTAGATGGTTTAGAGAAGTTTAGAGTATTGAAAAGAGTGTTAAACATGTTGGGAATGCTTGCGGAAAGATTAGGAAAGTAATGGGTGAAGAATGAAGCAGGAAAACAAAGTAAAATGCAAGTACTGGGCTGGACCGACCTTGGGACCGAACTTAGCAAGGTCGGTCAAGCCTAAATCTGTAAAGACGGGAGTCTACTAACTTCGACCGACCCTGGGGCCAAACTTAGCAAGGTCGTTCGAGTCGTAAATTGTGAAGCCAGAAGTCTACTGACTTCGACCGACCTTGAAACCGAACTTGGCAAGGTTGGTCGAGTCATAAATTTCGAACCCAACAACATACTGACTTGGACCGACCTTGGGATCGAACTTGGCAAGGTCAGTTGGGTTTGAATTTTTTAGTAACGTAACACACTAACTTCGACTGACCTTGGGGCCGACCCTGGGTAAGGTCGGTCGAGTCACAAAAAAATGTAATCATAGTAATCATATGTATATATATATATGTGTATATATATAGTAGTACACCGTTAATGGAGCAATAATGGTAACGAAGTAAGTACATGAGTAAGAAAACAAGTATAAGGAATGATAAAAAGGAATGATTTCCATAATCAAGTATGAACTGTAGGAACTAGTAAGTGTACATTGGAAGTATCAATGAAGAAATGAGTTAGGTCAATAATAGATTATTGACCATACAACTCCCTCTATGTTATATGAGCCGAATAGTTGAAAACCGAAGGAAAGTCGGAGTTCGAGTACGACGGTGAATGGTATGATTTTCTCATGCCCTGTATGCTACCTTGGCTACTCTGATTTGTATGCTTATGTGATCATCTAATCAAGATAAATCCACGAATCGGGTTTTTAATGCACTTACTTGTGCTTGCATTATATTGTTCATGTTGTAACACCTTGAACTCTTAGTTTGTATAATTCATGAAATGAATGAATGGGAATGAAATGTATGTGTAGCTTGTTGTGTAGTGTATCAACCTATGGTATGGAAGGAATGACTTCTACTAATTCCTAACTACCTAACCTTCTAACTTGAGTAATTGGTAAATTGGAATGAGTAAAAGTCCGATATAGTTTCGGCCACGCGTGAGGATAAGGAGACATAAGAGGTTGGATCCGAATCCTGGCCTTAATCTTTTCCATGGACCAAACCCCTTAAATGGGTAGTATCCTGGATTAGTGAGCCACCCTAAAGCCCGGTGGTGGGATATAGTAGTCCCTGCCCAGAGGTCATACCGACTTGACTTGAGTAAGTAAATAAGTAAAGTATTTGTATGAGTAATGGTCTTGGCTAGTGTTAGTCATTGACCACGAGTAAAAGAGTAAAGTACACCCGATTAACCTGGGTGAGCAAAGAAGCTAACAAGTATTGTGTATGTATTGGAGAAGTGTATCTCCATGTTATGGTAAGTATGAATGGTTGACTTGTATTGTCTTCCTTGTATGCGTTGAATGGATTGTGTGTATGTTTTATGATGTGTATGTATTGTATCGTATAACAGCATGTATGTATGTATGAATGAAATGAACCGCTTGCACTTGACCAAGTAGTTGGCGTACCCCCGTTAGCACGCGGGGTATGCGAATTTCATATGCAGCCACGATGTCGAGGAAGCGACTTAGGAATTAGAAGACACCATGAAGGCGAAGTACCCAAATTTATTTGTAGACTAGAGTATCTAGTATCCATAGAGTATAGAGGGTACGGGGCGTACCCCTTTTAAGGGGGGTAGAGCCATTTTGCTTTTGCATTGCTTCGGGATAGCATTGCATAGTATGTATGTATTGTAGTACATTTTGTTGGCACTTGTAGTTCTAATTGTATTTTGTTGGCACAGTGTAATGCTAGTAGCATTCAGTATGTTTGTACAATGAGTAATGCATTTGTGTTGTACGGTATATGACACGAATGGTAATGTGGAATGTATTGTGAAATGGTATTGTGGAATGTGTGAATTGTATTGTGTATTGTATTTGGATTGTGTATGCTTGCAGTTTAAAATTGTGAACACCTTGTAAAGTGGTAGTAATGTGCATTGTGGCAATTGGTTTGCCAAATGAGTGGAAATAGTAAACCGTAAACCTTGAGCAACTTTGAGGGCAAAGTTCCTTAAGGGGGTAGATTGAAATACCCCGGAATTAAAAATAGTGATTAATTAGGCTAATAAGTATTTTATAGGCTTAATTACATCTAAATAAACATGAGGGAATAAATCCCGAAGAAAACCTATCCTTAAAATGGGTTAAAAGCATAAACGAACCTTAAAGCGCGTTTTTAGAGGAAACCGGGAAAACGCGACTTTAAGCGGGTCAAATAGACTCGTAATAATTTTGGTCAACTAAATAGTCATTAATAAACATTAATGAAGGTTTAGAACCAATAAAATTAATTAAACGAGAAAATTCTGGAAAACAGGTTCCGATTAGTAAAAACTGTAAAAATCGGGAAGTTATGGGGTGAGATTGTAAATAAGCTAAACTAATGTTTCCCCCTTTGCAAATTAAAAATTGAAATCTGTAGAGTGTGGGTGTGGTGGCCGGCTTGGTCCTCCCCCCCCCCCCCCTTATAATTTCCCTCCAAACTCACTAGGGACAAACATAATAAAGTAAAAAGTAAACAAAACTCTCTCTCCTCCATTCTCCCTCACTCTCACCGTATTGCACTCCCTCCTTCCCTATGATTTTCTTCCTTCTCCAACCGGTAATGGAGGCTTGAAGAACACTCACCCAACTCCCTCATTCTCTCCTCTTGTTCAAAGCTTAAACCTTGTCCAAATTCTACAAAAATTACACCATTGTATTCCTCCCATCTCGAGCTTCATTTTCCGTCTTTCAAAAGTTGAAAAGCTCACACTTCTTCACCATGGTAGTAGCTCATTTTGGAGTTTGAAGACCACCATTTGAAGCCCCTTTCATTCCCTTGTCATTCTAAGGCAAACAGAAGTTTAAAAATCTATCATTTCTAGCCTCTTTTGGATATCAAGAGTTCCAGATTTTTGTGCTCCTCTTTCCTCCATTCCAGCCGGTTTTAGTGTGTATTTGGAGCTGGAGTCTTGCTTCTTTTCTGTCCAAAAGTCCCACTAAGAGGCCTAAGGTAAATATCCCCTTATGAACCCTTATTGTGTGTTTAAATTCTAGGCTAGTAAAGATTAGTTTCTAAGTGGTATGGGGTATGTATGGTTGTAGCATTATTGAATTGGGGAACCAAGAAGAAGGAAGAAGAAGGAAAGAACAATAAAGAAAGCAAGAAAGAAAGAAAAACTAGCAAGACAAGGTAAATGCTCTTACCTTGAGCTAGTATGTATGTGGTATTGTAACAGATTTTGTGTATTAAGAATGAGTAATGTATATGGCTTTGAGTATTAGTTGTGTTATAGTATAATAAGGAAGAGAATTAAACTGTTTTGAAGCTTTTGAATGAAGAATAAAAACTTGGGAGAACCTTGGGAAATAAATGTACATGTGTAGGAAAATTTAAGTGTTGTTAGTGCTTGGATTGATATGGAAATTGGGAATGAGTTGGGAGCTGAGAATCTTATGTGGGCAAAGTGAAAATTATAGGGGAAACTCTGTCAAAATTGGTCTAGAAATTAGAAGACTTAGATGTGTAGGAAGAGGGGACAAACTAGGTAGTAACTAGATACATTTTGGTGTTTGTTGTGGGTAGTTTAGCATTTTGAAAACAAATTTAAAAAGGAGCTAGATAACGGGAAGAACTAGAGTGGAAAATAACGCATCTAGAATGTTAGTAATGACATTGGTTGAGGGAGTATTGAATGGTAAAAGTTAGAACGAAAATCTACAGCATTGAAGAAGGAAATTAGCATAAGTGTTGAAATTAAAATGGGAAAGATTGTGTAAGTTAGCTTAGAAATGAGTAATGAGTTTAGTAGATGGTTTAGAGAAGCTTAGACTATCGAGAAGAGTGTAAAACATGTTGGGAATGCTTGGGGAAAGATTAGGAAAGTAATGGGTGAAGAATGAAGCAGGAAAACAAAGTAAAATGGAAGTACTAGGCTGGACCGACCTTGGGACCGCACTTAGCAAGGTCGGTCGAGTCATAAATTATGAATCCAGATGTCTACTGACTTCGACCGACCTTGGGACCGAACTTGGCAAGGTCGGTCGAGTCATAAATTTTTAACCCAGCAACATACTGACTTGGACCGACCTTGGGACCGAACTTGGCAAGGTCGGTCGGTCTGAATTTTTCAGTAACATAACACACTGACTTCGACCGACCTTGGGGCCAACCATGGGTAAGGTCGGTTGAGTCACAAAAAAATGTAATCATAGTAATCTTATGTATATATATGTATATATATATTAGTGCACTGTTAATGGAGCAATAATGGTAAGGAAGTAAGTACATGAGTAAGAAAACAAGTATAAGGAATGATAAAAAGGAATGATTTCCATAATCAAGTATGAACTGTAGGAACTAGTAAGTGTACATTGGAAGTATCAATGAAGAAATGAGTTAGGTCAATAATAGATAATTGACCATACAACTCCCTGTATGTTATAGGAGCCGAATAGTTGAACACTGAAGGAAAGTCGGAGTTCGAGTATGACGGTGAACGGTATGATTTTCTCATGCCCCATATGCTACCTTGGATACTCTAATTTGTGTGCTTATGTGATCATCTAAACAAGAAAAATGCACGAATCAGGTTGTTAATGCACTTATTTGTGCTTGCATTATATTGTTCATGTTGTAACACCTTGAACTCTTAGTTTGTATAATTCATGAAATGAATGAATGAGAATGAAATGTATATGTAACTTGTTGTGTAGTGTATCAACCTATGGCATGGAAGGAATGACTTCTACTAATTCCTAACTACCTCACCTTCTAACTTAAGTAATTGGTAAATTGGAATGAGTAGAAGTCTGATATAGTTTCGGCCACACGTGAGGATAAGGAAACACAAGAGGTTGGATCCGAATCCTGGCCTTAATCTTTTCCATGGACCAAACCCCTTAAATGGGTAGCATCCTGGATTAGTGAGCCACCCTAAAGCCCGGTGGTGGGATATAGTAGTCCCTGCCCGGAGGTCATACCGACTTGACTTGAGTAAGAAAGTAAGTAAAGTATTTGTATGAGTAATGGTGTTGACTAGTGTAAGTCATTGACCACGAGTAAAAGAGTACCCGATTAACGTGGGTGAGTAAAGAAGCTAAAAAGTATTGCGTATGTATTGGAGAAGTGTATCTCCGGGTTATGGTAAGTATGAATGGTTGACTTGAATTGTCTTCCTTGTATGCGTTGAATGGATTGTGTGTATGTTTTATGATGTGAATGTATTGTATTGTATAACAGCATATATGTATGTATGAATGAAATGAACCGCATGTATTTGACCATGTAGTCGGCGTACCCCCGTTAGCTCGCGGGGTATTCGAATTTCATATGCAGCGTTTTGCTGAGCCCTTTGGGGCACTGTTTTTACTTTCCAGGTACCCGAAGCTGATTTGGTTGAAGTTGAGACCGGCTTGCTAGGCATAGTTAGCTAGGGTTAATTTGTGATAGTAATGAATTGTATAAGGCTCGTAGCCCTTTTTGAATTGTCGGTGTACCAAGCGGTACACCCTTATGTATTTGGGGAAGTGTGTAGACTTGTGAGGTATGGGTAAGAGGTTAGACCTTTGGTAAGAATGTATAGACTTGTGAGGAATGTTGTATTTTGGATTTGAACCTTAGTAAACTCGGTGTATCTTAAGGTAAGTATTGAGCAGTGTATTGAATGGAAATTGTATTGTACTCTATTGTAATTGAAGTGTGGATTGTATTTTTTTAAGTACTCGAATATTCTGGTCCATCAGACTGATTGTAACACCCCAGCCGCTAATCCTTCCATTAACCTCTAATCATCCTCGTAATTACTTTACTAGCAGCGGAATATTTACTTACTTACTTACTCCCGGCGGGTGATACAACGCCGTTAGTCATCCAAGACTAACAAGGCTACTACTACTTACAGTAACGGTCTGACGATTAGAATAACCAAATACATACTACCTACTTACAATACCGAATACTTACTTACAATTGATTACCGAGTATCCAAATATACGAATTACATTCCGATATTTCTTCTCCAAAAATTAGGAGTTTATACAACTACTCCATGCTATCCAATCAATTCATTATCAAAAAAGGTGTACCACATGGTACACCGGTTACACAAAAAGGCCTTAGCCGTGTACAACTCGGTACACCATCCAACCTACTAACTATACCAAAAAGAATTACATCCCGTCGTTACTCTACCATCACGCCTCCCGGGTACCTGTGGAGTAAAAACATTCCCCCTAGGGTGTCAGCTTACGCTGCATATGATAACCGCATACCCCGCGTGCTAGCGAGGGTACGCCAACTAATTGGTCAAGTACATGCGGTTCGTTTCATTCATACATACATACATGTTTTATACAATACAATTCAATACATTCATTTCACAAGGCATACATACGTACAATACATGCAAGGAAGACAATCCAGGTCAACCATTCATACTTACCCATACTCACCGCATTACGGAGATACAATTCTCCATTTTATATAGAAGTCAAGTTAGCTTCATTACACACCAGGTTTAATCGGGTGTTCCATACTCTTTTACTCCCGGTCAATGACTTACAATAGCCAAGACCAATACACATACAATACTTACATCTTACATACTTTACTCTAGTTAAGTCGGTATGACCTCCAGGCAGGGATTACTACATCCCACCACCGAGCTTTAGGGTGGCCCACTAATCCAGGATGCTACCCATTCAAGGGATTTGGTCCATGGAAAAGATTACAGCCAGGATTCGGATCCAACCTCTTGTGTTTCCTTATCCTCACGCGCGGCCGAAACTATATCGGACTTCTACTCATTCCTTTTTACTCATTACTCAAGTTAGGAGTTAGATTGTTAGGAATTAGCAGAAGTCAGTACTTCATTTCCATACGTACATACAATACACGAGTACACATTACTTACACATACTCCTCATTTCCATTCATTCATTTCATGAGTTATACAAACTACTTGTTCAAGAAGATACAACAAGAACAAAATAGTTCAAACATAGTTATGTGCAATATAAGTCCGATTCATGCATTTATCTTATTGGTGATCACATAAGCACACAAATCGGGGTAACCAAGTTAGGATACAGGGCATGAAGAAATCATACCGTACACCGTCGTTTTCGTACTACCGGGTCCTTTGACAATCAACTATTTGATTCCTATACATACATGAAGTAGTATGATCAATGGTCTTTTATTGATCTATCTTACTCCTTCATTGATACTTTCAGTGTATACTTACTACTTCATTACTTTCTCACTTGATTATAAAACCATTATTTTCTTTACTACTTCTGGAATTTGTTGCCTTACTCATTTACTTACTTTCTTACCATTACTACTTCGTTCATGGTGTGCTACTACATATATATGCTTATATGTATATAGGCATATATATATATATACATATGATTACTATCATCATATAATAAAATTTTTTTTTTGACTCGACCGGACTTGCAAGGTCGGTCGCAAGTCCGGTCCATTCCAGTAGCTATCATTACGGGGAATTTTCTGGCTCGACCGAACTTGCAAGTCCGGTCGCAAGTTCGGTCCATTCCAGAAGGTTTCAGACGAAAATTTTCTGGTCCGACCAAACTTGCATGTCCGGTCTATTCCAGAAGCTTTCATTGCGGAATTTTTCTGGCCGACCGAACTTGCAAGTCCGGTCGCAAGTTCGGTCCATTCCAGAAGGTTTCAGACGGGAGAATTTTCTGGTCCGACCGAACTTGCATGTCCGGTCGCAAGTTCGGTCCATTCCAGAAGGTTTCCCGTCTTTGTAATTCTGGGCTCGACCGGACTTGCAAGTCCGGTCGCAAGTCCGGTCCGGCCCAGTACTTCAGTTTTAAAAATCTGTTTCTTAGTGTTTTACTTCCCCATTGCTTCCCTAATCTTTACCAATACTTCCCTACATGTTTACCACTCATTTAGATGCTCTAAATCACCTTAGTTCATCTTCCAAACCTACTACTCAATTTCTACTCAACTTACACAATCTTTCTCCACTTCTTCCCAACACTTGCATCAGTTTTCACTCTCCCTTTGCTACAGATTTTGTTTACTCTTCTATGCTACAGATTTTTCACTCAACTTCTAACCTCCATTACTTCCCCAACTAATGCTACCCTTAGCATCCTAAATACACTAGTTCACATCCTAACTCCATCCCTCTTACAAACTCATTTCCAAATCCGTTTCGAACTTCAAAACACTCCCATTACACTCCTCAAATACACCTAGTTATCACCTAGGTTACTCCCTTTTCTTTAACAACTTAAGCCCTCTCATTCCTAAGTAAAATTGGACATAGTCTCCCCTATATTTTTAACATTCTCCACACATTATTTCAGCTCACATATTCTCATTCCCACCACCTGTTTATACGCACATTATACTCACACTTCAACACTACTACAACAACAATAAAATTCCTGCACATACACATTCAATACCCCATGTTTTCCCAAGTTTCTAAACATCATTTAAAAACTTCAAAAAGTGTTTGATTCTCTTCTCAATTACACTACTACATTACCACTACCCATTACTCGAATACACTACTCATTTTACTACTCAAAAACTGTTACATTACTCAATACCAAACTAGTTCAAGGTAAGCACAACTACCTTATCTTGCTAGTTTTCCTTCCTTTTCTTTCCTTCTCTTCTTTTCCTCTTCCTTTCTCCTTGTTCTCGGTTTTTGCTCAAGGAATGGGCAATGGTACAACACCCCATACCAATAAACACAACTACTTAGTATTCATTTTATACTAACCCTAGAATTTAAGTTTTAGGGTTTAGAAAGGAGTGTTACCTTCCAATGGATGAATGAAGTTCTTGACTAGCAAGAGAACAAGATTCCTAGCCCACAAGAGAAGCCAAAATCGGCTGGAGCAACAAGGAACAAGATATTCAAATCTGAAAATTCTTACAATGCAAACAAGGGCTAGAAACGATGGATTTTCGAACTTCTTTTTACCTCAAGATGACAAGGAGGTGAAGGTGCTTCTAATGATGGTCTCGAGTCTTCAAATGGAGGATACCCATAAAAACGAAAATGGAGCTTTTGGAATTTTGAAAGGAGGAAAGTGTTCTCCTTTGCAAGGGGATTCCAATGGTATGGTTTTTATAATTTTTGGACAAAGGATGAAGGCACAACAATGGAGAGAAGTTATGGGTTGTGTGAGTTTTCTTCAAAACTCCATGGGAGCTCGGTGAAGGAGGGAAGGAATTCAGAGAGGAAGGAGAAAACGTGAGGGAGAGGGTGAGTTGTGAGGAGAGAGAGTTTCTATCTTTACTTTTGTACTTGTTTTCTTTTCCCCTTTTTTATTGTTTTGTCTTTATATGCATAAGAGAGGAATTAAGGGAGTGAGAGAGGGAGAGGCTGCCGATCCCACTCACACACACACCCAGATTTTTACATTTTTTTTGTAAAGTGGACACACTAAGTTTGTTTATTTGCATTCTCACCCCACAACTTCCCGGTTGTTACAGTTCTTACTAACCGGTACCCGTTTTCCGGAATTTTCTCGTTTAATTAATTTTATTGGTTCTAAAGCTTCACTAATATTTATTAATGATTATTTAGTTGACCAAAATTGTTACGAGTCTAATTGACCTGCTTAAAGTCGCATTTTCCCGGTTTCCTCGAAAAACGCGCTTTAAGGTTCGTTTATGCTTTTAACCCATTTTAAAGGTCTGTTTTCTTCGGGATTTGTTCCCTCATGTTTATTTAAGTGTAATTAAGCCTTAAAATTATAGTTAGCCTAATTAATCACTGTTTTTAATTACGGGGTATTTCAATCTACCCCCCCTAAGAAACTTTGCCCTCAAAGTTGCTCAAGGTTACGGTTTACCATTTCTACTCATTTGGCAAGCCAATTGCCACAATACCTTCTACTACCACCTTACAAGGTGTTCACAATTCTTACACTACCAGCATACACAATTTAGATACCATGCACCATACTCAGCTCAATTACTATACACAATACACAATTCAATTCACACATTCCACGATACATTCACAATACACTTCACATTGTCATTCGTGTCATATACCGTGCAACACAAATGCATTACTCATTACACACATACCATACACATACCATACACATACCATACTCATTGTACTGCATACTAAATACTACTAGCACTACTTGTGCCAATAAAATACAATTAGCAATACAATTAGCAATACATACGTACTACGCAATGCTAACCCGAAGCAATGCAAAAGCAAAAAGGCTCTACCCCCCTTAAAAAGGGGTACGCCCCGTACCCTCCGTGCTATACGGATACTAGACATCTAGTCTACAAATAAGTTCGGGTACTTCGCCTTCATGGCGTCCTCTAATTCCCAAGTCGCTTCCTCGACGTCGTGGTTAGACCACAAGACCTTCACCATTCGTACTGATTTATGGCGAGTGTCTCTTGTCTTTGTATCAAGGATTCGCAATGGAGTCTCGACGTATCTCATCGTCGGCTCTAGGGATAGATGTTCGGGTTCTAATACATGAGAGGGATCGGCTATGTATTTCTTGAGTTGTGATACATGAAAGACATCATGAACACGCCCCAATTCTTCAGGCAATGCTAGCCTATAAGCAACGGCTCCAATCCTCTCGGTAATTGTATACGGGCCTACAAATTTCGGGCTCAGCTTGCCCTTTTGGCCAAATCGAAAGACACCCTTCATAGGTGAGACACGCAAGAACACTTGGTCGCCCACGGCGAACTCAAGGTCGCGTCATCGCACATCCGCATAGGATTTCTGTCTATCTTGGGCTGCTTTCATATTTGCTCGGATTTGTTGTACTTCAGCTTGTACTTGTTCTAGATACTCCGGTCCTATGATGACCGCTTCACTTGACTCATCCCAACACAACGGGGTACGGCAAGGTCTACCATACAAAGCTTGGAATGGCGACATCTTAATCGAAGCATGATAGCTATTGTTATACGAAAACTCGATAAGATGAAGCTTGTCAATCCAGCTCCCCTGGAAGTCTAAGGCACATGCCCTAAGCATATCCTCTAGTGTTTGGATGGTCCTTTCTGTCTGACCGTCGGTCTGTGGATGGAAGGCGGTGCTAAGCTTCAACTCAGTACCAAGCGCTTCCCGTGTTGCTCTCCAGTATCTCGAAAGAAATCTGATGTCGCGGTCAGATACAATGGTTTTCGGGACTCCGTGGTGTCGGATGATCTCCTTGTCGAATAGCTCCGTGAGCTTCGCCACCTTCCAGGTGTCCTTCATCGGTATGAATCGGGCAACCTTGGTGAGACGATCGACTACTACCCAGATCATGTTGAGTCCTCCCCTAGCAGGTGGGAGTCTAACAACAAAATCCATAGAGATATCATGGAATTTCCACTCCGGAATGGGCATGGATTGCACCATTCCTCCCGGTCCTCGGTGCTCGAACTTCACCTTCTGGCATGTGAGACACCTCAGAACGTACTCAGTCACGTCTGATTTCATTCCTGACCACCAGAAATACCTCTTCATGTCTTTGTACATTTTAGAGGCTCCCGGATGGACGTGCAACGTCGAATAATGTGACTCTCGCAGAATGTGATCCCTTAGCTCAGCATTGCTTCGGGGGATGCATAATCTGCCATTCAATCGGATCAGACCATCTTCATGCAGCTTGAAGTTGTACTTTCGGTTCTTGAAGGTACCCTCTGTGATTTTCTATCTGATCTCTGTGAAGTAAGGGTCGCTCAACTGAGCGTCTCGCACCTCGTCAACCAAGCTAGAAGAAGCGAGTAGCGAATGGAGCGAGTGTGCTCGAGGACTCAGGGCGTCGGCTACAACGTTTGCCTTCCCTTCTTTATACTGGAGGTTGATGTCGTAATCCGAGAGGAACTCCATCCACCTCCTCTGTCATAGGTTCAATTCCTTCTGTGTGAATACATACTGTAAACTTTTGTGGTCGGAGTAGATGGTGATGCTTACCCCATAGAGATAGTGTCGCCATATCTTCAAGGCGAAGACAATAGCTCCTAACTCTAGATCGTGTGTCGGGTAATTCTCCTCATGCTTTTTCAGCTGGCGGGAGGCATAGGCTACTACCTTGCCATGCTGCATGAGTACGCATCCCATTCCCTTGCCCGATGCATCACAATACACCTCAAATCCCTCTGTGCCCTCTAGAAGTGTGAGAATTGGCGCCGAGGTCAATGAGTCTGTTAGTCTCTAGAACGATACCTCGCACTCGCTTGTCCATACAAACGGTGCATCTTTCTTCATCAATGATGTCACGGGCTTAGCGACTTTTGAGAAGTCCTTTACAAACCTCCGGTAATAACCGGCTAAACCAAGAAAGCTCCGGATGTCGGTAACAGTCTTAGGTCTAGGCCATGATCGCACTGCTTCGATTTTGGATGGATCTACTGAAATGCCCGCGCTCGAGATGACATGACTGAGGAATGATACCTGATCTAGCCAAAACTCGCATTTGGAGAACTTCGCATACAGCTGGTTCTCGTGCAGTGTCTCAAGTACTCTTCTCAAGTGGTTTTCATGTTCTTCTGGTGACTTCGAGTACACAAGGATGTCGTCGATAAATACTACTACTGAAGTGTCCAGCTGATCACTGAATAACCGATTCATTAGGTCCATGAATTTGGCTGGTGCGTTAGACAACCCGAATGGCATCACCGTGAATTCATAGTGGCCATATCTTGTTCGAAATGCTGTTTTCTCAATGTCTTGCTCCTTGATAGCAATTTGGTGATATCCGGATCGGAGATCAATCTTAGAAAAGTCCGAGGCTCCTTTTAGTTGATCGAACAGGTCGTCGATACGTGGCAATGGATATTTGTTCTTTACTGTGACCGCATTCAATTCGCGGTAGTCGATGTAGAGGCGGAGACTACCGTCCTTCTTCTTCACGAAGAGGACCGGTGCTCCCCAGGGTGATACGCTCGGGCGTATAAACCCTTTGTCGAGTAGATCACGTAGTTGCTCTTTGAGCTCTGCCATTTCTGCTGGTGCCATGCGGTATGGTGCCCTAGAAATGGGACCAGTACCAGGTACAAGGTCAATTTCAAACTCTACTGCTCTCGGTGGTGGCATACCAGGTAGCTCTTTCGGGAATACATCAGGGAATTCTGAGACTACGGTCACATCATCACTGAATTCAGGATCTCTCTCCAGATCTTGCACATGGCATAAATACACTTCATGTCCTTTTCTGAGCTCCCAGTACATTGCCATAGCGGAGATGACTGTAGTTGAAGGCTCTCTCGGTCTCTGGCGGTATGAAATAGTGACCCCAGATGGACTCTTGAGCAGCAATCGGTGCTCGGCGCATAGGATTCTCCCCTTGTGCCGCTCCAACGAGTTCATTCCAATTATTAAGTCGAATCCCAATCCGTTGAATTCGATGAAGGAAATGGGAAACGCTTCACCTTTGATCTGAATTGTGGCGGTGTGGTAATACTTAGTGCATTTTACTCGCTCCTTCGACAGGAGAGTAACTAAGAAATTTGGTAGCTCATCTGCGTCTAGCCCCAACCTTGTAGCGAATGATGGCGATACAAAGGTGTGAGAGGCGCCGGGGTCAAATAATATTGAGGCTTTGATGCCGTTCACTGGGAATGTTCCCGTTAGAATGGTGCCGCTTTTGCCGGCTTGCTCTTCGGTGAGGATACTTAGGTTACCTTCGGTACTGAGTCCACAACCTATTGATTCATAAGATGATAAGTAACGATGGTGGAATGCAAGTGGAATTTAATAACCAACACTTCTTTTATTGAATAACCAACCATCATACATACTGTGTCTCTAATACACGTTACTACTGGATTACATGCTACTACAAGATTAATACTTTCTAAAGGTAAGGTTCAGGCGTCCTGGTTTCATGTGTGTGGCATTGATTATTGCCGGTGGTGCCGTGTTCAACTTGATCTTCTGGATCCCGTGATACAGCAACCTTGACTTTCCACCCATGATTAGGACATCTCCTGATCTCAATACCAATTTCTCTGCGAGGTCCACACGCTTCTGCTCGCTATACAAAAATACGACGTCATCACCAATGGACCAAGACACTACGGGCACTCCCAATTCAAGAGATTCCGCTGTCTCGTCCTTATCTTGGTGTAAGCCAAGTCGTCCTTCTTTCTCATAAAAGTTGATGATACATAGATCTGCTTCAAGTGCAGGGGTTGGTTCGTCTTCGTACTGTTGTGCAATTTCTACAGCTTGTGTGACAAGCATTTGGAATTCAGGGGGTATTACTGGAGGTGTGGCTTCGTCTCCTGCTCGCGTCGTTTGGTATGCCTTGGTATTAGGATTCCAATCCTTTCCCAAGCACATCATTTTCAGCTTCATTGTAGCTCCACCGGGGAATTCGGGAGTATAAAATCCTCCTGGACCCATTCCTAACTCGTTGTATCGTCGGATGATTGAGACTTGTGCTTCGTGTGTCAGGTATCCTTTTAATAAGATCATACCTGGGCAGATGACCTGACACTGTTCGTTGTTGAAGTGGTGATTGGCGATGTCGGTCTCTTCATGAGGTGAGTTTGAAGGTATTGGGTAACAGATAAGGAATTTCCCTAAGGTGGTAAGTTTCATCTAGAGTGAGTTCTAGGCTTACTAATTCATTTCATGCTCAATACGTATTTCCATGTTACTTACTCATACTCATTTTCATGCTTCAAGTACTTATGCATTCATGCTTACATTCATACAATTACTTTGATACATAGACATGCTCTTCAAGGATTAAAGGTTACGGTAGTTACCTGGGCCGGTCTTAGTCCCGGTCCCATCACGGTCAATGATGTGTAAGGCCGGCTGCCTCTGCGGTGCGCCCTTCTGCGGACCTCGGGACCCCTGTCCCTGCGAGGTGTGCTGGGCATGAGCATCGCCAGATGCAACCTCCTTGCCCTCACGCTGCTTGTAGCCCTGGTAGTTGCCCTTGGGCTTAGAGTTCTCTGGGCATACATTAGCACGGTGGCCCGGTTTCTGGCAAGTGAAGCAGCGGATCTCCCTTCCTTGGCAGTCTGTGCCGGGATGATCCTTGTTGCAGTTTCGGCATATGTAGTTATGGCCATCAGATTGGTTCTTGCCCTGGCCAAAACCGGAACCTATAGCTTCCAAGTTAGCAAGGTTCGGTATACTTACAATACTCCACATACATACTAATTCACAAATGTATTAATTCGGTTTCGGGTTCTTACCCTTCTAGGGCTGAGACCTTAGTGGCTTCGTTGCCACTGGTGCGGTGTAGGCAATCTGCAATGGCTCAGCTGCCTTGCCCTTCTTAGTATGGGCTCCGCCGTCTCCTGAGGTGTTCTTATGGTGGGAATGCTTCCCCTTCTTCTTCTTCCAAGGTCTGGCTTGGTTTTGGTCGTCGGAGGTGTTACCCTTGCCGCTCACCTTGCGCTTCAGCGCTTGCTCATCATCTCTCAGCTGGCAGGTGATCTCAACTCGAGATGCAGCGTGGTAACACTCCTGAATTACTTAGGCATTAGGTTACACTTACATACGGGAATACTAATTCACATTACTCATGGCTTTTAAGGGTTCAATGATGTTTACCTGAAGGGAGGTAAACCGTGTGAAGCCCATGCCATACCGGAGTCGATGGCTCAATCCGCCGTAGAAGCGGTCAACCAGGACTTGGCCGGTATACCCAAGGTCGGGTAGAAGTCTAAGAAGAGAGGTAAAGGTGCGGTAATATTCATCAACCGTCATCTTCTCGGTCATTTTCAGGGCAACGAGCTCAAGCCTTTTCTTGGTCTTGACATGTTCGGGATAGTACTTAGATCGGAGGAGAGAGGTGAATGCTTCCCAACCGAATGCGGGATCAGCTACGTGCTCGGCCTTAACGAGCTTCCACCAGTCCATAGCCGCGTCTTTGAGGTAATACGCAGCTATCCTCACTCAAACTCCAGCGGGAGTCTCAAGTGTCTTGAATGCCGTCTCCATCTCGAAGAGGTAGGCTTCGAGCTTGGCGGGGTCGCTCTCGCCTCTAAAGCATGGAGGTCGAAGGTCGGCGATGGCCTTTACCCAATTCGTTTCTCGGGGTTGAGGCGGGTCGGGCTGTTGCTGCTGCTGCTGCTGTTGGTTTTGTTGGGTTGCTTGTACTGCGGTGATTACATCCGGTAGCATCTGTGCTACCGTGGCGGCGACGATTTCATTTATCGTCTGCGCGCTTGGTCCGTCATTAGTCCCTCCTCTGGGACGACCTGGACCTCGTCCTGACATCTAAACAAGTGTGGATTACATTAGATACGGTGAAACGATGACCTCATGGTCTTGATTCAACAATGGTATCGTCTTTGCAGACGTTAAGGGTATCCGTTGTTAGCAACGGTAGTTCCTAGTTAGGTTTCTAAGTATCCATTTTAAAACAGTTGAAATCCTCACTCGGTAATCACTACACTCGGTATTCTAATCATCAGAGCGAGACTTCACTCTGATACCACTTTTTGTAACACACCAGCCGCTAATTCTTCCATTAACCTTTAATCATCCTCGTAATTACTTTACTCGCAGCGGAATATTTACTTACTTACTTACTCCCGACGGGTGATACAACGCCATTAGTCATCCAAGACTAACAAGGCTACTACTACTTACAGTAACGGTCAGACGATTAGAATAACCAAATACATACTACCTACTTACAATACCTGTAACACCCCCGAATAACAATCAATAATTAAACGAAGAGCCTAACGGTAATACGAGATGTCTACGCAGCGGTTGCCAACTTCATCCGGGTGTCACAGATGCCAACCACCCATGTGGTTGGCAGACCACAATACCAACTCCAAGTTACGGTATGTATGACTGGAAGTCCAACCTTAACGAAGTCCAAATACAACATAAAGTACAACCCAAGTACCGAGCGTCTACAGTAGAGTTAACAACTTAAACAACACAACCCGAAACTTACAACAAGGGTCTAGTGACACATAGTCACCACCCATACATAAGAAAACACACTACTTAACAGTCTTGCCCAAATGGACTACCCCCATGGTAGTCATACCACCTTCGCTCCGTCACGTTCCAGAGGATCACCTGTAAAAATAAAGGACTCAGCAAAACTATGCCGAGTATGAACGTGTGAAGCCCGCATGTTACCGGGCCACACGACTACTTGGTCGAATATTATTAGGTCAATTTACATGCTATACAAAGTAGTAGAGCACACATCAGCACATCATGATACCATACACACTCATCGGTAGCATAGCAATATCAAAAGCAACCAAGCATAACTTGCAAGTAGCATAGCAATATCAAAAGCAACCCAGCACAACTTGCAAGTAGCATAGCAATGTCAACACGCAACCCCGCACAATAAGCTGCTAGTGTAGCAACAACAATCAAGTAATTTATAGGATGTGTGCGGAGGTATATTATACCGTCGATCCTCACTATGGGATCATTCAAAAGATTATGTATTGTTTTCTTGTTCTCATTACACATGTTTTCCTTCCTTCTCTTGCACCGAGTCAGGGGATATAGGTTAGATCCCAAGACTTTGTTATGTAGGTGCTATTCATTCCTTGTTTCTTAAAGGATCACATTTGTGAATTTTCTTATTTTCTTGGTCTCATTACACATGTTTTCCTCCTTGTTTCTTCAAGGGTTATTTGTGAATTCTTTTATCACCGCACGTTGGAGGACGTCTCCTCCATAGCTAGTCCCCCATTCCCGACACCCAGGGTCGAGAAAGCGAAGTCACCTCTAGACTCCAGGATAAGCTCCACCAATTTGTCACTCCCTCATTCCCAACACCCAGGGTCGAGAAAGCAGAGTCAACTCTAGACTCCAGGATGTGCTGAGAAAGTGGGGTCACCCAGGGACACCCAAAATATATTCCACCATAGAGGGTCGAAGGATCTGATGCAGATACCAACTCCCGATCATCCATACCGCGCGGCCCGAGATGTTGTCTTCCCGGGTTGTTCTCATGTTTCACAGTTGGTACTTTTTGTTTCATTATCATTATAATATCTACACCATAGTGGGTGTCATTAGCGGTCCTCTAAAGTTAGAGAGGATTTGTCCCTTTGTATAGTTCTTTTGTTTTGTCTACGTGGTTCGTCATGTCTCACCAAAGGAGACTTGCTCTTTGTTATCATTAATGAATAGACACTATATTGGGTGTCATGGTAGTCCTCGATGGTTTAGAGAGGAGTTCCCCTTATAGAGTTTTCTTAGTCTTCATAATTTGTAGTAGTTCGTCTCAAGTTCCATAAACGAGAAAGGGACTAAACTACTGTTTGCGCACAAGTAATATGCCACAAGGATATATATAACAAACATATAAGCAAGCCACAAGAAGCAATCCAATTTTCATGCTTTAGTCTTATAGTCATTGTCAAACAAAGCACACAGCACACAAGCCGTGTAACACGGCAACATACGAACCACACATGTCCATACCTGATTTAGAAGCAAAAGTTGTCTCACACACACATGGAGTCCCGGCTGGCGTTCATTACGGCCCTAGCGTTAATTACAAACAAGGTGTCAGTTTATGATTTCATGTGACAACCTTTGTGACACTTCCCGAACTTATTAAACTATTATCGGGTGTTATTTCCTAGATGAATCTTTGTTGAATGTTCAACCTTTACTAGTACTTAGGACTTCCCATGTATTAAACTTTATCTTACTCCTAGGGCATTCACACCCTTGTTTTACCCGTTAACTAAGTCCTTTTTCCTAGCTGATGCTTGAGAGCATTTTTAAGCGTTAATTATGTAACAAGTTTATATAAAATAACTTGTCCAAGGCGTACCCCTTCCTTAGCTAGGTTGGTTAGAGATGTTTTAACTTTATTAACCTAATACTATAATCCTTAAAATACCCATAAAGCTTGCTTACACAGAACCCAAAGGTTTCCAAATCTGAAACACCATCCACTTGCACCACCTTATCTAACTTCGTTTCTAATGTAGCAAAGTGATGTTTAACCTTCCCAGCACGCTTGCTCATCTAGTTATATTTATTGGCTATCATTTGGGCTCTTTATAAAACTAGAATCACACTTAGTACGCCCTTGTACCCCAGTTATACAGAGGTTATAACATCAATGAAACTGAAACACAAGCCACACATCCCCCTTTGGTTATTGTTGCTAGTTAGTTCAGTTTATGTTGGTTTCTTTCCTGCAGTGTTTACCTAACTTGCAATGGGTGGTAACCTTGGTGTAAACTCAAGACTATGCTCATAAAACACCCACATATCATCTGTAATTAATTACACGGAAACAGATACGAAAAGACAATCAAGAACGAAACCAGACTGATGCGTCGTCTTTCCCTCTATTTTCCTTTATGCTCTTTAATCTGGTTACTCACTTACCCTATGCGTTCATAGCTTACTAGGGTATATTAGAAGTGTTTAGTTTCATTAGTAACTAACATAACCCCCCCCCCCCCCTTCAAACTATTTTGTATAGAGTTATACAGAAACAGATTTTTTTTAGAAAGCTTATAACCGAAACATTCACATCTTAATATCCTTGCTTTTATTTCCTACTGTTAGTTCACCCACTGTCCCTCAACTATCCCAATTTACTGGCTCTGTTAATTTAGGTCTTGGTCAATATTCTAAACCCCAAAGCAAACCCACGACACCTGGGTTTATGTCACTGATTGTAACACCCCATCCAAAGCCTATTGTGGTTATCGCAATTTTAACACTTAATCGAATACGTCGCAGCGGAAATAAACAACACCTGGACCTTGCCACGGTCAGATCGTTAGAATATACCGGATCAACATTTACAATACTTAACCAAAATACTTATCCAACTCAAAACATCAACATCCACAATCCCACAACCGACCGAGTACTAGTATCTCAACGTAATCTTAAACTTACAACAGATTAATATAAACAGTCGGGTGCACAGGCGCAACCCGAATCCAAAATAAATGTCCCCACCTAAGTCTAACCGCTCCTACTCTCGTAGTGCGTCCTCATGGGCCTCTTACCTGTAAGTGTAAAAATAGCCCCCGAGGGGGTCAGCACGAATGCTGGTACACCCTCTCATGGCCCCCAAGCTAACGGGGCTACGACGACTAATTGTCGATAGCATGGAAATTGATTACGTACACAAACATATATGAAGGGCTAAACAATATACCACAGAGAACATATAGATCACAAGCAATGAACGACTCAAGCGTTCCCTTAACAAGTGGGTTAGTAACCCCCTCCTTAGTTCTCATTTCCTTAATCTCAGTTCCTTACCTTACCTTAATCTTAATCTCAATCTTAATCTTAATCTCAGTATACAAACCTTTCCTGGAAGGGATTGGTTGCTTAATTCGAACCTGGGATTTAGGTGATCCCACGCACCATCTTAATGCCACCTACCCTTGGACGGAGCCCAGCGTAGCTGAGCCGGAACCGGCCCTAGGCTACAATCCGAAGACAGTCCTTAAGCGGAGGGCAGATCTGATTCAGTTACCGTCCCCCTTTCACTTAGCATGCATGACCGGAGATCGGTCCCGGGTTTCCTCACTCAAGTTCCAGTTAGTAGACATCTTAAACACCATGTGCTAGCTAAGCCTTATCGGGCATTAACCAACAACCATCAACTTAACTCTTATTCTTAACTCAGTAAGTACTAAACTTGGTTAGTAACAATCTCAAGCCTCGCGGGTTAGTGTAAATATAACACAATCACAACGAGAACAATATAACCGGTTGCATGCTTTATCTTGTTTTAGTCATAGCAAATAAACAGATAGCACACAAGCCGAGGGACACCTCGTTAGCAAGCAGGTCACGAAAAGGATTGTACCGTTCACCGTCGATCGTTGTTTGTTTAACCTTCTTCGGGGTCCCAATTCACAAACCTAAAACATTCATTCATTTTTAGGTTATTAGTTATTTGCACCTTACTCAACTCACTTAGTCCCTAAGGACTTCCATTCAATAACCTCTCAAGTCTTTATCACTTAATCTTACAAACTTAACTTTAAACATTAAAACTTATACTTAATCTTAACTTAATTCCTCAAGTTCTTAGGGTCCCAATCATTACTACCCTACCAAGGGCATACCTCATTACCCATTACCATTTTTAGAAATTGAAATTTTTTTTTTTTTTTTTTTAGGCTCGACCGGACTTACCGACCGGACTTGCCAAGTCCGGTCCATTCCAGTACCTTTTACCGTTGGAAAATTCACTCCGACCGGACTTACATGTCCGGTCCTATGTCCGGTCGATTCCAGAGACTTATAATCCGTACTAAATTCATGCCGACCGGACTTGACAAGTCCGGTCCCATGTCCGGTCCATTCCAGAAACATTTTCCCTCTCACAAAACAAGCCCGACCGGACTTGTAAGTCCGGTCCCCAAGTCCGGTCGATTCCAGAAACATTTCCGGTAGTGTAACAGAGCCCGACCGACCTTGCAAGTCCGGTCCTAAGGCCGGTCGGCTCCAAAAACTTGTTTCTAAATTCTTTTTCAACTCCAAACTTCTCCTCATATATCCTCATATGTTATAACCTCATTTGGGCACCTCAAATACACCTTAAGCCCTCCTTAAAATACCTTAAATCATCCACCAAAACCCATCTTAGTCATTATGCATTTTCCTTGTAATAATGCTAACACTTGTAATGTTTTCCTCTAGGTTTCTAGGTGGTGGTTCATACCTAGTGTAACCACTATGCCAAATGTTTCTTCACCACTAAACATCATCTCCCAAGCATCTCTCACTATCTAAAACTCTTTTAAGCATTTCTTAAAGTTCCTTAACAATTAAACTTCCATCATCATCACATTATTTCCTTCCTAGTTGTGCATCAACATTTGCCTAAGTCCTAAACACTCAAATACATTCTCTTGATTCCTAAATCTTCCATGGTGATACCTAAGTCATATAAGTCATTAAAACACCTTAACTTCACCCTTTTTCATCAAACAACCCATAGAACACTCCTAGTACTTTCTTAGTCATTAAATTCCCTTAGGATATCTTAAACACTTAAACTCTCCTTTAAATTTTGCCATGGGTTCTCTAGTATATAGTACTTCCTAACAATGGTTTTTCTCCATCAAACAACCAATACCACACAAATTCTCATCACAACACCTTAACACCCAATTTACACTAAAACTTCACCAATCATCATATAATGCTTAAACTTAAAATGCTTGGCACTTAGGCCCTTAAATGACAATAATCTTAACCACTGAATTTCCACATATATATGCCTTCAACCTGCGAATACACTCAACAAGGCTCCCATTGAAATAAAATGCTTCTTGTACTTCACCTTTATATTCTTAAACTATCTCTTTTCTCATTTGCTCCTTAGTCACAAGTTCACAAGAATAGTCATTGTTTCTCCTAGGTTTTATAGCACCTTCCCAATATAAACTCTACACTAAACTCATCATATACCCACATCTCATTCCCTTAAACAACAAAACACCTTAAGGTAAGTAATTTACCTTGTTTTCTCACAAGCTTAAAAGCTTTTCTCCTTAGGTTTTCTTTGTTCAATCTCGGTCACCAATGTGATTCTCCTTGCCAATGTTCTAACCAATATCCAATGACTCCAATGAGTACTAGATAACACATTAACCCTAAGGAACAAACCCTAGGTTTAAAAATATGTTTTAAGGTATTAATGTGATTGTTTTACCTTGGTTTCTCAAGACAACTTGGATGTGAAGCAAGAAGGACCTCCTCTCTCCTTTGAAGAGTAGAAACAAGCTAGAACAAGGCATAAACATGGAGTCCCATGAGTATATATTTTCGGTCAAGTGAAGAAAATGGTGGAAACCTAGATTTTCTTACACTTTCTTTACCTTAAGAGAATGGAGATGCCAATGGAGTCTCCAAACTTGAATTTCCTCCTCTAATGGTGGTTTGACTTGGCACCAAAATGAAGCTCTTGAAGTTTTGAAAAGATAGAAAGGAGGAGCTTGAGCTAACTAAGAAGAATATGTATTTTGTTTTGGATTTGGAGTTAAAATGAGCAAGATGTGTGCAAGAGAAGGTGGAGCTAGCATGGAGAGGAGCTTCACGTTAATGGAGAAGAGAAAGAGAGCAAAAACCGTGGGAACAAGAAGAATGAAGAAGTGAGGAGAGAGAACTAAAAGTGATATTTATAAAAGGTGAATAGTGTTTTACTTTATAACTCTATTTGCTCTCTTATTTGCTTAATGATCATGTGTGGTGAGACTCACCTCCTAAGAAACCGGCCCCCTTTAGTAATGAGGGTATTAGTCTTTGTTGACCAAATGTCTCACTTATATAGACTTATGTTATAAACTAGCTTAATAAATTCACTATTCATCAAAAACAAGGCACATTGTTGTGAAATTTTTGATTTCCCATTGATATAGACCTCCAAATGTGATACTATATAGTACACATATTAATTAAAGAGTAATGATGGACATTTAGCCATTCAAAACTCATTTACAAGACAATTTTTCAAAAACGTGCTTTAAGACTCCTTAAAGCACATTTTGTGTTTTAACTTGTTTTCAAGCTTGGTTTTCTTTGGTAATTGACTTAAAATGACCATTAGGATATTACTAAGGTCTTAGAACAATATTTGGGTACTCTCCCATGTCTCTCCAAGCTTAGAGCACGTTTTTGCTTAAACTGCTCTTTTGGTGTTTCCTTAATTTTCTTTGATTAGAAATGTTTCTTAATGTTTCTAAGGCATTATTTAGCCTTCTTATATCTTGGTTTATCATTTAAACACCATATCTAAGTTTGGGGTATTTCAATCTACCCCCCTTAAAAGAACTTTGTCCTCAAAGTTCACACATGTGTTTAACCATTCACGGTACACATCTCTTAATCTTAATACCACATCTTATATTCACATTCATACATCTAAGACTCAAAGGTCAATCTCAAATACAATATAAGTATCATACATAACTCAAACTTACACCGAAGTGTAGCAACTTACACAAATCCACATCTTAAACAACCAAACAAACGACAAACATGATCGTTTCCTAACTCAAAAGCGAGGAAGCTCTACCCCCCTTAAAAGGGGTACGCCCCGTACCCTATACAGACGATCTAGTCAGTAAATAAAGAAGGGTACTTCGCCCTCATCTTATCCTCTAATTCCCACGTGGCCTCTTCGACATCCTGGTTAGACCAGAGAACCTTCACCAGTCGCACTGACTTGTGGCGAGTGTCCCTAGTCTTACTGTCCAAGATTCTCTGAGGAGTCTCCACGGATCTCATATTTGGTTCTAAAGTCAACCTCTCAGGTTCTAACACATGGGAGGGGTGGTGCATGTATTTCTTCAGCTGTGAAACATGAAAAACATCATGCACTTTACCCAGCTCAGCAGGTAAATTCAACCTGTAAGCAACCGGGCCCACCCGCTCCGTAATCTCATAAGGACCAACAAATTTCGGGCTTAGTTTGCCCTTCTGCCCAAACCTGAATACACCCTTCATCGGTGATACTCGCAGAAATACCTGGTCGCCCACTGCGAACTCCAGGTCCCGTCGTCGAACATCAGCATACGACTTCTGCCTATCTTGAGCAGCTTTCATGTTCTCCCTGATTTGCTGAACTTCAGCCTTAACTTGTTCAAGTACTCTGGTCCTATAATGACCGTCTCACTCGACTCATCCCAGCAGAGCGGTGTACGACATGGTCTACCGTACAACGCTTGAAAAGGTGCCATCTTGATCGAAGCGTGATAGCTGTTGTTGTATGAAAACTCGATCAGATGCAATCTGTCAATCCAACTGCCCTGGAAGTCTAAGGCACATGCTCTCAGCATGTCCTCGAGTGTCTGAATAGTACGCTCAGTCTGACCATCTGTCTGAGGATGGAACGCGGTACTCAGTTTGAGTTCTGTACCAACGCTTCTCTGGTAGCTCTCCAGTACCTCGAAAGGAATCTGGTATCTCTATCTGACACTATGGTCTTTGGTATGCCGTGATGTCTCATGATTTCTTCTCAAATAACTCAGCTAATTTGGTCACCTTCCAAGTATCCTTCATCGGTATGAATCGGGCTACTTTGGTAAGGCGATCCACCACCACCCATATCATGTTGAGACCTCCCCTAGCAGGTGGAAGTCCAACTACGAAGTCCATGGAGATATCATGGAACTTCCACTCCGGAACTGGCATCGACTGTACCATTCCGCCCGGTCGTCTGTGCTCGAATTTCACCTTCTGGCATGTGAGACACCTCAAGACGAACTCGGTAACATCTGTCTTCATCCCCGACCACCAGAAGTATCTCTTCATGTCTTTATACATTTTAGAGGCTCCCGGATGGATGGAAACTGAAGAACAGTGTGATTCTCTAAGTATACGGTCTTTCAGATCCGTGTTACCTCGTGGTATGCATAATCGGCCCTTAAGTCTGATCAGATCATCATCATGAAGTCTGAAGTCGTATTTCTGACTCTCAAAGGTACCATCTGTCAGCTTCTGTTGACCTCTCTCATATACTCATCAGTCCTCTGAGCCTCTCGCACCTCATCAACCAAGCTGGAGAAAGAAACTAGCGAATGGAGTGAGTGTGCTCGACGGCTCAGGGCATCTGCTACAACATTGGCCTTCCCTTCTTTGTATTGGAGGTCAATGTCATAGTCTTTCAGAAATTCTAACCATCTCCTCTGTCGAAGATTTAACTCCTTCTGAGTGAATATGTATTTCAAACTTTGTGATCGGTGTAGATCGTGACACTAACCCCATATAAGTAGTGGCGCCATATCTTCAAAGCGAAGACTACAGCTCCCAGCTCTAAATCATGTGTGGGGTAGTTCTCCTCATGTTTCTTCAACTGGCGTGAGGCATATGCCACCACCTTGCCATGTTGCATGAGCACGCAACCCAGCCCTCTGCCGGATGCATCACAATAAACCTCAAAGCCCTCTGTACCGTCTGGAATGGTCAGTACCGGTGCAGTGGTCAGTGAGTCCTTCAAGCGCTGAAATGATCTCTCACAGTCAACTGTCCATAGAAATGGTGCATCTTTCTTCATCAGACTGGTCATCGGCTTCGCGACCTTGCTGAAATCTCTAACAAATCTCCTGTAGTAACCTGCCAGACCGAGAAAGCTCCGGATGTCGGTAACAGTCTTCGGCCTTGGCCAGGTACGTACGGCATCAATCTTTGCTGGATCCACTGCGATCCCAGCATCTGAGATGACATGACCTAGGAAAGAGACCTGGTCAAGCCAAAACTCACACTTGGAGAACTTAGCATATAGCTGGTTCTCCCTTAATACTTCCAACACCCTCCTCAAATGCTCCTCATGCTCAACCTTAGACTTTGAATATATCAGAATGTCATCAATAAAAACCACCACCGACTTGTCCAGCTGCTCCCGGAACAAGCGGTTCATCAGATCCATAAACTTCGCTGGCGCGTTCGACAAACCGAACGGCATCACTGTAAACTCATAGTGGCCGTATCGTGTCCGGAATGCCGTCTTCTCAATGTCTCCCTCCTTAATGGCTATCTGATGATACCCCGATCTGAGATCAATCTTGGAAAACACAGATGCTCCCTTCAACTGATCGAACAGATCGTCAATGCGGGGTAGTGGGTACTTATTCTTCACTGTACTGCATTCAGCTCTCTGTAGTCGATGCAGAGGCGGAGACTACCATCCTTCTTCTTCACGAAGAGGACTGGCGCTCCCCATGGTGACACACTTGGTCTAATGAATCCTTTATCCAACAAATCTTTCAGTTGTTCTTTTAACTCAGTCATTTCTGCCGGAGCCATACGGTATGGTGCTTTGGCTATCGGTCCGGTACCAGGTAGCAGCTCAATGGTGAACTCTACCTCCCGAGTGGGTGGCATGCCGGGCAGTTCCCGTGGAAATAAGTCGGGGAACTCCGACACTACCGGTAAGTCGGGGTCGAACTCAGGGTCTCTCTCTATGTCCTGTACATAGCAGAGGTATACTTCTTCCTTTCTCCTTAATTCTCTATACATTGCCATGGCGGTGATGATCTTAGTCGAAGGCTCTGGGCCTCTGGCGGTATGATATTTACCCCAGACGGACTCCTGAGCAGCAATCTATGCTCGGCGCAGAGGATACGTCCCTTGTGCCGCTCCAACCAGTTCATCCCGAAGATAACATCAAATCCTAGCTTACTGAACTCAATGAAACTGACTGGGAAGTCTTCCCCCTTAATTCTGATGGTGGCTCCTCGGTAGTAACGAGTGCAACGAACCTTCTCCTTAGACGGGAGCGTAACCGTGAAGTCGGGTAGCTCCTCAGCGTCTAGCCCCAACCTGCTCGCAAATGATGCAGAGACAAAGGTATGCGAGGCCCCTGAGTCGAAGAGAACTGATGCCTCAATCCCATTGATCGGAAAGGTGCCGGTGAGGATAGTACCGCTAGCGTCGGCCTGTGCCTCTGTGAGTATGCTTAGTGCACCTTCCGTACCGAGTCCATAACCTAATTGTGTTCACAAGCTCCATGAGTATTGATGGTATAACAAGAGTCGTAACAATTTATATGAACAACACTGTTATTTTATTTATGACCATCCTGTTTACAACATGTGCTTCAATCTTACATCTCATTTCTCATCTCATTCTAACATTACATGGCTAATATTGTCTAAAGGTTAGGTTTAATCTCCCTGGTCTCATATGCGTCGCATTGATTACTGCTGACGGTGCTGTATTCAGCTTGATTCTCTTAATCCCATGGTACAACATCCTTGATTCTCCTCCCAAAATTAATACATCACCTGACTTAAGTACTATCTTATCCGCACGGTCCGCACGCTTCTGCTCGCCGTATAAAAATTCCGCATCATCTCCAATGGACCAAGACACTACGGGTATCCCTCTCTCGAGAGACTCCGTTGTCTCGTCCTTATCCTGGTGTAGTCCCAGTTTCCCATCCTTTTCGTAGAAGTTTACAATGCAAATGTCTGGCTGGATGTCTGGAATCGGTTCAGCTTCCAACTGCTGAGCGATTTCCATGACTTGTGTAATAACTGGATGGAACTCTTCGGGTATTCCCGGTGGTGAGACTCCATCTTGCTCCCTTGTGGTTTGGTAATTCTTGGCATACGGATTCCAATCCTTGCCCAAGCTCATCATCTTTAATTTCATCCTTGCTCCCCCTGGGTACTCCGGTGTGTAAAAACCTCCCGGTCCCATTCCTAGTTGATTGCATCTCCTGATGATGGCTATTTGTGCGTCGGGTGTCAGGTATCCCCTTAATAAAATCATACCTGGGCGGATAACCTGACATTGTTCGGTTGGAAAGTGTATGGTTTCGATGTCGGTGTGCTCCGGGTTAGATGTAGATGGTATAGGGTAGCAGATGTTGAATCTTCCTAAAGTGGTAGTAGGTTATATCTTACTTAGGTTCTAATCTCATCTTATTTTCACTTAACTCATATATTTCACCAAACATGCATGATAATGCGGTAAGCAGGTAGTTTTATTACTAAATGGTTATAGTGGTACCTGGCCTCGATGAGGGCTCAGGCTCATCGTCCCGATCCACCATGTGTAGAGTGGGCCCCGTCTTCTGGGTCGCCCGTGGGTTTTTGTCCGCCGGCTGCTGCACTTTCCTCTGACCGTCAGATCCAGCTCCCTGATCGGTCTTGCCCTTGCCCCTAGTGTCGGGCCTATAGGCTCTGCTAGCAGGGTTCCGGTAACACTCGTATGCCCGGTGTCCATACACTCCGCAGAAGTTGCACTCCACTTTGTTTCCCTTACAGTCGAGCCCGGGGTGGTCCTTGTGACACCATCTACAGATGAAGCGTCGCTGGTAGCCACCACCGGCTCCCCTCTCAGTCTCAGATCCTGATGATTCATATTGTCAATTCTCATATCTCAAACGGTTACTAATTTATTTCTTAACTCATTCAATATCAATTTTTCTCACCCTTTGGCGCCTTAGAGCGCAGTGGTGTAGCTGCAATAGCATAGGTCAGCTTCAATGGCTCTTCCGAAGCCTTCTCCTTTTCCTCCTTCCCTTTCGGGTTCTGATTCTTCTGGGCCTGAGGCTGGTACTTCTGTTTCTTGTACCCTCCTTGCCCTTGACTCTCTGAGCTCTTCCCAGCACTCTTCCGCTTTGCATTCTCCTCGTCCCTCAGCTGGACGGTAATCTCAACCTTAGCAGCGGCATGATAGCACTCCTGCTTTTCCATAGTATTAGTCTCACTCTTTTCTCATAATCTAAATCTTATTCATCACTTACTCAAATTTCAATCATTCTTATTACCTGCAAGGTAGTGTAACTCGTCGGCCCCATGCCGTAGCGGAGTCGATGGCTAAGCCCGCCATAGAAGCGGTCCACCAAGATCTGGTCAGAATACCCTAGACCTGGCAGAAGACGGAGCAAGGCGGTGAACTCTGAGTAATACTCGTCCACCGTCATCTTGTCCGACTGCTTAAGCGCATCTAACTGCAAGCGCTTCTTCGTCTGGACATGGGCGGGGTAGTACTTTGCCCGTAGCAAGGCGGTGTACTGCTCCCAGCCGAACTCTGGGTTGGCCACATGCTCGGCCCTCACCAGCTTCCACCAATCGCCCGCCGCCCCCTTCAGGTAGAAAGCAGCTAAGCGCACCTTGATCCCAGCAGGGACGTCAAGGGTCTCGAAGGCGGTCTCCAGCTCGGAGATGTACGCCTCAAGCTTGGCGGGATCGGTCTCCCCCTTGAAATGAGCGGGTCGAAGATCAGCAAGACTCTTCACCCAGTTTGGTTCCCTAGGCTGTGGCGGTGGAGGTGGTGCACCCACACCAGGCTGATAGCCCATGTGCCCTAAAGCGGCAGCTACGATCGTCTGCCCTCCAGGTATCCCTGGAATATCCTCACCCCGGCCGCGGCCTCGGCCTCCTCTAGGGCGTCCTGCCATCTGAACAAGTATAACTTACATTAGATTCGTACTCACCATTGTTTTGGTTAGCAAGTTTATAACGTCCGTAGACGGTAAAGACAATCCACACTTATTAGTGGTCATCTGACTCTACTCACTCTAACTTCTCACACCCTTAACCCAATACTTATTCCTTAACTTATATCCTAACTCGGTGGTTACTCATGTCCGGTATTTCTTGATCAGAGCGTAACTACGCTCGGATACCACTTTTGTAACACCCCATCCAAAGCCTATTGTGGTTATCGCAATTGTAACACTTAATCGAATACGTCGCAGCGGAAATAAACAACACCTGGACCTTGCCACGGTCTGATCGTTAGAATATACCGGATCAACATTTACAATACTTAACCAAAATACTTATCCAACTCAAAACATCAACATCCACAATCCCACAACCGACCGAGTACTAGTATCTCAACGTAATCTAAACTTACAACAGTTTAATATAAACAGTCGGGTGCACAGGCGCAACCCGAACCAAAATAAATGTCCCCACCTAAGTCTAACCGCTCCTACTCTCGTAGTGCGTCCTCATGGGCCTCTTACCTGCAAGTGTAAAAATAGCCCCCGAGGGGGTCAGCACGAATGCTGGTACACCCTCTCATGGCCCCCAAGCTAACGGGGCTACGACGACTAATTGTCGATAGCATGGAAATTGATTACATACACAAACATAATATGAAGTGCAATAACAATAACCACAGATGAACATATATAGTTCACAAGCAATGAACGACTCAAGCGTTCCCTTAACAAGTGGGTTAGTAACCCCCTCCTTAGTTCTCATTTCCTTAATCTCAGTTCCTTACCTTACCTTAATCTTAATCTCAATCTTAATCTTAATCTCAGTATACAAACCTTTCCTGGAAGGGATTGGTTGTAGCTTAATTCGAACCTGGGATTTAGGTGATCCCACCGCACCATCTTAATGCCACCTACCTGGACGGGAGTCCAGCGTAGCTGAGCCGGCAACCGGCCCTAGGCTACAAGTCCGAAGACAAGTCCTTAAGCGGAGGGCAGATCTGATTCAGATACCGTCCCCCTTTCACTTAGCATGCATGACCGGAGATCGGTCCCGGGTTTCCTCACTCAAGTTCCAGTTAGTAGACATCTTAAACACCATGTGCTAGCTAAGCCTTATCGGGCATTAACCAACAACCATCAACTTAACTCTTATTCTTAACTCAGTAAGTACTAAACTTGGTTAGTAACAATCTCAAGCCTCGCGGGTTAGTGTAATTATAACACAATCACAACGAGAACAATATAACCGGTTGCATGCTTTATCTTGTTTTAGTCATAGCAAATAAACAGATAGCACACAAGCCGAGGGACACCTCGTTAGCAAGCAGGTCACGAAAAGGATTGTACCGTTCACCGTCGATCGTTGTTTGTTTAACCTTCTTCGGGGTCCCAATTTACAAACCTAAAACATTCATTCATTTTTAGGTTATTAGTTATTTGCACCTTACTCAACTCACTTAGTCCCTAAGGACTTCCATTCAATAACCTCTCAAGTCTTTATCACTTAATCTTACAAACTTAACTTTGAACATTAAAACTTATACTTAACCTTAACTTAATTCCTCAAGTTCTTAGGGTCCCATTCATTACTACCCTACCAAGGGCATACCTCATTACCCATTACCATTTTTAGAAATTGAAATTTCTCTTTTTTTTTTTTTTTTTAGGCTCCCGGACTTACCGACGGACCGACTGCCAAGTCCGGTCCATTCCATCCAGTACCTTTTACCGTTGGAAAATTCACTCCGACCGGACTTACATGTCCGGTCCTATGTCCGGTCGATTCCAGAGACTTAAATCCGTACTAAATTCATGCCGACCGGACTTGACAAGTCCGGTCCCATGTCCGGTCCATTCCAGAAACATTTTCCCTCTCACAAAACAAGCCCGACCGGACTTGTAAGTCCGGTCCCCAAGTCCGGTCGGTTCCAGAAACATTTCCCGGTAGTGTAACAGAGCCCGACCGACCTTGCAAGTCCGGTCCTAAGGCCGGTCGGCTCCAAAAACTTGTTTCTAAATTCTTTTTCAACTCCAAACTTCTCCTCATATATCCTCATATGTTATAACCTCATTTGGGCACCTCAAACACACCTTAAGCCCTCCTTAAAATACCTTAAATCATCCACCAAAACCCATCTTAGTCATTATGCATTTTCCTTGTAATAATGCTAACTCTTGTAATGTTTCCCTCTAGGTTTCTAGGTGGTGGTTCATACCTAGTGTAACCACTATGCCAAATGCTTTCTTCACCACCATAACATCATCTCCCAAGCATCTCTCACTATCTAAAACTCTTTTAAGCATTCTCTTAAAGTTCCTTAACAAGTTTAAACTTCCATCACCATCACATTATTTCCTTCCTAGTTGTGCATCAACATTTGCCTAAGTCCTAAACACTCAAATACATTCTCTTGATTCCTAAATCTTCCATGGTGATACCTAAGTCATTATAAATCATTAAAACACCTTAACTTCACCCTTTTTCATCAAAACAACCCATAGAACACTCCTAGTACTTTCTTAGTCATTAAATTCCCTTAGGATATCTTAAACACTTAAACTCTCCTTTAAATTTTGCCATGGGTTCTCTAGTATATAGTACTTCCTAACAAATGGTTTTTCTCCATCAAACAACCAATACCACACAAATTCTCATCACAACACCTTAACACCCAATTTACACTAAAACTTCACCATATCATCATATAATGCTTAAGCTTAAAATGCTTGGCACTTAGGCCCTTAAATAACAATAATCTTAACCACTGAATTTCCACATATATATGCCTTCAACCTGCGAATACACTCAACAAGGCTCCCATTGAAAATAAAATGCTTCTTGTGCTTCACCTTTATATTCTTAAACTATCTCTTTTCTCATTTGCTCCTTAGTCACAAGTTCACAAGAATAGTCATTGTTTCTCCTAGGTTTTATAGCACCTTCCCAATATAAACTCTACACTAAACTCATCATATACCCACATCTCATTCCCTTAAACAACAAGACACCTTAAGGTAAGTAATTTACCTTGTTTTCTCACAAGCTTAAAAGCTTTTCTCCTTAGGTTTTCTTTGTTCAATCTCGGTCACCAATGTGATTCTCCTTGCCAATGTTCTAACCAATATCCAATGACTCCAATGAGTACTAGATAACACATTAACCCTAAGGAACAAACCCTAGGTAAAAAAATATGTTTTAAGGTATTAATGTGATTGTTTTACCTTGGTTTCTCAAGACAACTTGGATGTGAAGCAAGAAGGACCTCCTCTCTCCTTTGAAGAGTAGAAACAAGCTAGAACAAGGCATAAACATGGAGTCCCATGAGTATATATTTTCGGTCAAGTGAAGAAAATGGTGGAAACCTAGATTTTCTTACACTTTCTTTACCTTAAGAGAATGGAGATGCCAATGGAGTCTCCAAACTTGAATTTCCTCCTCTAATGGTGGTTTGACTTGGCACCAAAATGAAGCTCTTGAAGTTTTGAAAAGATAGAAAGGAGGAGCTTGAGCTAACTAAGAAGAATATGTATTTTGTTTTGGATTTGGAGTTAAAATGAGCAAGATGTGTGCAAGAGAAGGTGGAGCTAGCATGGAGAGGAGCTTCACGTTAATGGAGAAGAGAAAGAGAGCAGTTCAAACCGTGGGAAAACAAAGAAGAATGAAGAAGTGAGGAGAGAGAACTAATAAAGTGATATTTATGTAAAAGGTGAATAGTGTTTTTACTTTATAACTCTCATTTGCTCTCTTATTTGCTTAATGACTCATGTGGGTGATGACTCACCTCCTAAGAAACCGGCCCCCTTTTATTAATGAGGGTAATTAAGTCTTTGTTGACCAAATGTCTCACTTATATAGACTTATGTTATAAACTAGCTTAATAAATTCACTATTCATCAAAAACAAGGCACATTGTTGTGAAATTTTTGATTTCCCATTGATATAGACCTCCAAATGTGATACTATATAGTACACATATTAATTAAAGAGTAATGATGGACATTTAGCCATTCAAAACTCATTTACAAGACAATTTTTCAAAAACGTGCTTTAAGACTCCTTAAAGCACATTTTGTGTTTTAACTTGTTTTCAAGCTTGGTTTTCTTTGGTACTTGACTTAAAATGACCATTAGGATATTACTAAGGTCTTAGAACAATATTTGGGTACTCTCCCATGTCTCTCCAAGCTTAGAGCACGTTTTTACTTAAACTGCTCTTTTTGGTGTTTCCTTACATTTTGTTTGATTAGAAATGTTTCTTAATGTTTCTAAGGCATTATTTAGCCTTCTTATTTCTTGGTTTATCATTTAAACACCATATCTAAGTTTGGGGTATTTCACTGATATAGCCTCACACTGAACTGGGCAGCAGTGAAAAACTGAAACGTGAATACTGAAATCATAAAACTGACAATTCTCTTCTATTATCTGTTTATTCCTGAATTGAGTTTCAACTTCCTCTCATTACCACTTGAGTAGTTTAGTGTGTGTGATGGTCTTTAAGTTCTAACAGACCCCAACAGCGTTATTAAAGCTACAGAAAGTCCCCAACTGAAACTGCAAAGACCCAGAAACCTGAAGTATGAATTGAAGCATGCTCTTTTCTTTCTGTATAATAGCTTGTCTTCAAACTTCTCCCTCATTGATAACTCATGTAGTTAGTTGTTCTATTACTGTTTGAATCCCAAACCACTTGTTATCCTTACAGAATCATACTTACCCTGAAACACTATAAGTTCCATAACTGAAAACAAACTGCAGACCTGAAACATCAACCTGTTACCCTCTATTCTATATTTTGTTTCCTTCTCTTTGTTCCTGAGTTTCTTTCAGTTCTCACCCAAACTTCTTACTCAATTATCCCCGTGTGTATCTCCAGGATTTTAACATCTAAGATAGACCCAATCTTTAAACAGATTATTGAGATGTCCCAAAGAATAGAGGAACAACTGAAACCTCAAACTGAACTAGACAGAACTGATACAACTGATAAACTCTCCTGATTTTTGTCTGTTTATTCTCGCTTCTGATTTTTAATCCTTCCTCAATTTCATTACCCATCTAGCTTTAAATGTTAGTAGTGTTTTAAGCTCAGAATCACCCTAGTAGTACACTCACCCAGCTTCTGCACTCTAGTACACAGAAAAGAAATTTTCAGAAAACAACACCAACCTGAAATATCGATTCCTGTCAACATTTCTGTTATTACCTTCTGTTACAGACCAATCCTTCCCTTCTGTTTCTCTCACTCGATAATCTAGCTAAATTGTTGAATGTCTTAATATGGTTTTAACCCCCAAGACAGATCCCAAATGCCAAGGAACACATTCCTGAACTCTTAACATAGAAACCACAATCTGAAACTGATATCCTTTCCCTCTCCTGTTACATTTCAGTTTTGTTCACGCATCTGTTTTTCCCAACTTGCTCAACTACCTAGACAATCCTATTAAACCCACGTTTAAGAAATCCCTTAGATCTGTCCTTAAGTTACTACAGCTTCTATGTTACCTCAGGAAGTTAATACACAACAGCATGTAAAGTTTCAGAACCTGCACACTAACAGAAACTGGTAACTAATTCTCACACTTCTTCTGTTTGTTTACTTCTGTTTCTTTACTAGACTGACTTACAACTTTCTCCCTGAAAGCTTAGCTGTTTAATTAAAGTCTCGAGACAGTCTTAACTCTCAAGAAATTCGAGACACTAAGTTAAGCTACTGAACTCAAGCTTACTGAAGATTTCTATACAGAATTTAAAAAAAACTGAAACTATTGTTATGTACTGATGTAAGTCCTTTTATGATGTTCTGTTTCTACGGTCTAACTCATTTCTTCATTTTCCCAAACGTGTTCATGACTTAGCTAGGTGTAATAAGGAGAGGTTTAACTTCAAACAACTCAAAACAATGCCGTTACTCCCTTAGACTTGGTTATACAGAGCCGGTAATACCTGTAGAAAAACTGTAACATCAACCAGAGTATCCTCTCTCCTATATTGCCCTTTTATGCAATGTTCTGATTTCCTCATTGTTCACACATGCGGTTAAGTGTTCTATCAAGAATTTTAAACCCAGGACAAACCCAAAGCTACACAGTTATCCCTTCTGTAACTTCACTAAACAGCAACTGAAAACTGTAGAAACAGACATCGCCAGATTTGCTACACCTTCTCTTTAAGCCTTCTTTTAATTCATCAATCAGTCTTTTAATCCTCTAAAGTGTTTAACCTCTTAGTCAAATGTTTTAACCAGATTTTGAACTTAAAGACAACCAAAACACCCCTGTTTACTCCTCTGAGTTTCCCTTATGCAGAACCGGTATTTACTGCAGAACTGTAATGCCACCTCAGTGTTTTCAGCACACATTTATTCAGCCATCTTTCGGTTATGTCCTGTTAGTTTTCCCTAGTAGTTTAATGATATGTATCTCCCCAAGTCTCTTATTAATATCCCTTGGCAAACACTCAGATTTTCTAGGCATACAGCAGCAGACTTTGGTAACCATTTAACCAAAATCTGTCACACCAATCCTTAGCCAATGTCTACATTTGTCTAATCAGTTTCCTCCTAGTCATTTACTGACAATATTACCTAGGTTAATCAACAGGTTTTCCCCCTAACACATCAGCCTAATACTTTCTGGACCACAACACTTAACTTCAGCAGAAACACACCAGGTTTTTTTTTGTTCATGTACCTCAGTTTTCCTTGCTGTTTTCCTAGCCCGTTGTTACAGATTTATCAGAACAATTCCAGATAGAGTTGTAATTCAGATCGAACTCAGTTTTGGAATAGGAGTTTAGATAACAACCTTAATGTTCTGAAGTTGTTTTTCCTACGTAGCTCTTGCTACCCCTTTGGTCTGTTTTCGCACCTCGGTTAGAAGGGAATTACTCCTTGAGTTTCGTTTCACATTTTGGCAGACGGTTCTGACTGAGAGCCTTGGGCTTTACAACCAGACATGCGCAATAAGAAGTTTCCAGGTTAGCTGTTAATACTTTACCGAGCCATTGGAAGAATTAGATGTTGTCTTATCGTGGAACTAAAACAGAAAAGCAAGGCAAGGAAAATGTTCGTTTGTGGCCTTACCTTAGAACCGTATGCTAGGCAGTTTGAGAATGAGTCTCTGGATAAAATCTGGCGCAACCACGAGGAGGTTTTCCAGAGAAGCTCACGCATGTAGAAGGTTGAACAAGGGGAGGATGTCAACATAAGGTTTCCAGACATCAGAGATAGAGAATAGGAAAGTTCACGTCTGTGTTTACTCACTCTACCTTTGCGAGATCTTGAAGAAGATTCCGGTTCATTGTTTCCCCGTGATCCTCCCAGTAGTCTTGCATGCAGGGTTATGCAAGGGAAATGGAAGTAGATTAGAGGACGGAGAAAGATTTTCTTTGGACCGGACGGAACAAGGAAAAGAAACAGAGATAAAGAGGCAGACCGAGAGTTATTTACCTTGGGCTAAACCTTATGAAGGAATGGAGTGGGTTCTCTGAACGGACTTCACACACTCCACAAAGGTGTCTCCGGTAGGTCGCATGCATGAAAGTTTGAGAGGGAGAGATTCAGAAACTGAAGGTTTTCGGACAGAATCACAGAGCACAAGGAACCGAAGTAAGAGGGTCTGGTAGTATTTACCTTGCTTATTGGTTTTGTGTGGTTCCGGGCTTTCGAGACCGGTACTCAACTGGCTTCAAACATGCAGGGAAAAAGATTGAAGAAGTTTGAGTCTCGGTGGAAATGTGAGGTAACTTAGATCGCCGAGAATGCTACTGGGAATTGCTATGGGGCATTTCGAAGACGAGAAGAGGCAGAGGAGTGGCTCGCCATGCACCAGAACCTGGGAAATCGTCTCTGAACTGGAGCCATTGGGAAGCAATGGGGATGGAGTGAAGGTAGCATGGGTTTTGGAATCGGGACTCACACATGCAAGAGGGGATGGGGCACCGGTTGTAAAGCAGAGACAATTCGTATGGGAGAATGGAAGGATTGAGTGTTTTCTAATCAATCTGACGACACCACTAGCAAGGAGGAAGGACAAGTGCCAGTTGGAAATACGAGAGTAATGGCATGTGGGCTTGTTACAGGATTTTCGGACATGTTAAACAGGAATGGGGTCTGATTTTGGTTTACTGATATATTATATGTCAACAAGTACCCGATTTATTTTAGTTCGCATAATGCGCCACACTTGTTTCATGTGCAATTGTCCCAATGTGGGTACACTTAATTTGCTGGATTATATAGATTAATGTCAAAACTGATGAGCCCCAACGCTTATGTTACAATGTGACTTGTTTATATCTTAGTATCGCAGGTTATATGTCATACCACGTTATATTGATGTGACCGGTTTATTGCACAAATATACCACACATATTCATGATTTCCAGTGTTTTAATTGTTAGGGGTGTTTCAATACCGAATACTTACTTACAATTGATTACCGAGTATCCAAATATACGAATTACATTCCGATATTACTTCTCCAAAAATTAGGAGTTTATACAACTACTCCTTGCTATCCAATCAATTCATTATCCAAAAAGGTGTACCACATGGTACACCGGCTACACAAAAAGGCCTTAGCCGTGTACAACTCGGTACACCATCCAACCTACTAACTATACCAAAAAGAATTACATCCTGTCCTTACTCTACCATCACGCCTCGCGGGTACCTGTGGAGTAAAAACATTCCCCCTAGGGGGTCAGATTACGCTGCATATGATAACCGCATACCCCACGTGCTAGCGAGGGTATGCCAACTAATTGGTCGAGTACATGCGGTTCGTTTCATTCATACATACATACATGTTTTTTACAATACAATTCAATACATTCATTTCACAAGGCATACATACATACAATACATGCAAGGAAGACAATCCAGGTCAACCATTCACACTTACCCATACTCACCGCATTACGGAGATACAATTCTCCATTTTATACAGAAGTCAAGATAGCTTCATTACACACCCGGTTTAATCGGGTGTTCCATACTATTTTACTCCCGGTCAATGACTTACAATAGCCAAGACCAATACACATACAATACTTACTTCTTACATACTTTACTTCAGTTAAGTCGGTATGACCTCCGGGCAGGGATTACTACATCCCACCACCGGGCTTTAGGGTGGCCCACTAATCCAGGATGCTACCCATTCAAGGGATTTGGTCCATGGAAAAGATTACAGCCAGGATTCGGATCCAACCTCTTGTGTTTCCTTATCCTCACGCGCGGCCGAAACTATATCGGACTTCTACTCATTCCTTTTTACTCATTACTCAAGTTAGGAGTTAGATTGTTAGGAATTAGCAGAATTCAGTACTTCATTTCCATACGTACATACAATACACGAGTACACATTACTTACACATACTCCTCATTTCCATTCATTCATTTCATGAATTGTACAAACTACTTGTTCAAGAAGATACAACAAGAACAAAATAGTTAAAACACAGTTAAGTGCAATATAAGTCCGATTCGTGCATTTATCTTATTGATGATCACATAAGCACACAAATTGGGGTAACCAAGTTAGGATACAGGGCATGAAGAAATCATACCGTACACCGTCGTTTTCGTACTACCGTGTCCTTTGACAATCAACTATTTGATTCCTATGCATACATGAAGTAGTATGATCAATGGTCTATTATTGATCTATCTTACTCCTTCATTGATACTTTCAGTGTATACTTACTACTTCATTACTTTCTCACATGATTATAAAACCATTCTTTTCTTTACTACTTCTTGAATTTGTTGCCTTACTCATTTACTTACTTTCTTACCATTACTACTTCATTCATGGTGTGCTACTACATATATATGCTTATATGTATATAGGCATATATATACATATGATTACTATCATCATATAATAAAATATTTTTTTTTTGGACTCGACCGGACTTGCAAGGTCGGTCACAAGTCCGGTCCATTCTAGTAGCTATCATTACGGGGAATTTTCTGGCTCGACTGAATTTGCAAGTCCGGTCGCAAGTTCGGTCCATTCCAGAAGGTTTCAGACGAAAATTTTCTGGTCCGACCGAACTTGCATGTCCGGTCGCAAGTCCGGTCTATTCCAGAAGCTTTCATTGCGGAATTTTTCTGGCCGACCGAACTTGCAAGTCCGGTCGCAAGTTCGGTCCATTCCAGAAGGTTTCAGACGGGAGAATTTTCTGGTCCGACCGAACTTGCATGTCCGGTCGCAAGTTCGGTCCATTCCAGAAGCTTTCCCATCTTTGTAATTCTGGGCTCGACCAGACTTGCAAGTCCGGTCGCAAGTCCGGTCCGGCCCAGTACTTCAGTTTTAAAAATCTGTTTCTTAGTGTTTTACTTCCCCATTGTTTCCCCAATCTTTACCAATACTTCCCTACATGTTTACCACTCATTTAGATGCTCTAAATCACCTTAGTTCATCTTCCAAACCTACTACTCAATTTCTACTCAACTTACACAATCTTTCTCCACTTCTTCCCAACACTTGCATCAGTTTTCACTCTCCCTTTGCTACAGATTTTGTTTCCTCTTCTATGCTACAGATTTTTCACTCAACTTCTAACCTCCATTACTTCCCCAACTAATGCTACCCTTAGCATCCTAAATACACTAGTTCACATCCTAACTCCATCCATCTAACAAACTCAATTCCAAATCCGTTTCGAACTTCAAAACACTCCCATTACACTCCTCAAATATACCTAGTTATCACCTAGGTTACTCCCTTTTCTTAAACAACTTAAGCCCTCTCATTCCTAAGTAAAATTGGACATAGTCTCCCCTATATTTTTAACATTCTCCACACATTATTTCAGCTCGCATATTCTCATTCCCACCACCTGTTTATACACACATTATACTCACACTTCAACACTACTACAACAACAATAAAATTCCTGCACATACACATTCAATACCCCATGTTTTCCCAAGTTTCTAAACATCATTTAAAAACTTCAAAAACTGTTTGATTCTCTTCTCAATTACACTACTACATTACCACTACCCATTACTCAAATACACTACTCATTTTACTACTCAAAAACTGTTACATTACTCAATACCAAACTAGTTCAAGGTAAGCACAATTACCTTGTCTTGCTAGTTTTCCTTCCTTTTCTTTCCTTCTCTTCTTTTCCTCTTCCTTTCTCCTTGTTCTCGGTTTTTGCTCAAGGAATGGGCAATGCTACAGCACCCCATACCAATAAACACAACTACTTAGTATTCATTTTATACTAACCCTAGAATTTAAGTTTTAGGGTTTAGAAAGGAGTGTTACCTTCCAATGGATGAATGAAGTTCTTGACTAGCAAGAGAACAAGATTTCTAGCCCACAAGAGAAGCCAAAATCGGCTGGAGCAACAAGGAACAAGATATTCAAATCTGAAAATTCTTACAATGCAAACAAGGGCTAGAAACGATGGATTTTCGAACTTCATTTTACCTCAAGATGACAAGGAGGTGAAGGTGCTTCTAATGGTGGTCTTGAGTCTTCAAATGGAGGATACCCATAAAAAAAATGGAACTTTTGGATTTTTGAAAGGAGGAAAGTGTTCTCCTTTGCAAGGGGATTCCAATGGTATGGTTTTTATAATTTTTGGACAAAGGATGAAGGCACAACAATGGAGAGAAGTTGTGGGTTGTGTGAGTTTTCTTCAAAACTCTATGGGAGCTCGGAGAAGGAGGGAATGAATTCAGAGAGGAAGGAGAAAACGTGAGGGAGAGGGTGAGTTGTGAGGAGAGAGAGTTTCTATCTTTACTTTTGTACTTGTTTTCTTTTCCCCTCTTTTATTGTTTTGTCTTTATATGCATAAGAGAGGAATTAAGGGAGTGAGAGAGGGAGAGGCTGCCGATCCCACTCACACACACACCCAGATTTTTACTTTTTTTTGTAAAGTGGACACACTAAGTTTGTTTATTTGCATTCTCACCCCACAACTTCCCGGTTGTTACAGTTCTTACTAACCGGTACCCGTTTTCCGGAATTTTCTCGTTTAATTAATTTTATTGGTTCTAAAGCTTCACTAATATTTATTAATGATTATTTAGTTGACCAAAATTGTTACGAGTCTAATTGACCCGCTTAAAGTCGTGTTTTCCCGGTTTCCTCGAAAAACACGCTTTAAGGTTCGTTTATGCTTTTAACCCATTTTAAAGGTCTGTTTTCTTCGGGATTTGTTCCCTCATGTTTATTTAAGTGTAATTAAGCCTTAAAAATTATAGTTAGCCTAATTAATCACTGTTTTTAATTACGGGGTATTTCACTGATGTTGTAACAGAAGTAGGCCTTGTTAGTCACGTGGGTGGCTAACGGCATTGTATCACCCGTTGTTGTGTAAGGAAGTATCCGCTGCGTAAGTATGGAGGTACGAGGAGATTAGACGGTAATGACGGGACTAGCAGTAGGGGTGTTACATCTTCACAAGTTGGAATTCGGTTACCTGTTCACTAAGGGCCACTCCATCAGAAATGAGCTCATCAATACTCAATAACTCTTGGACGTGGACCCCTAGAACCCTTCTATTATCTCTAAGGAGAAAACATTGAGACACAACCTTCTAACTAGAGATAGCCAGGAACTCTTATTCCTCCGGCAACTCTCTAAATCTCGCTGGCTCAAATTTACAGACTCGAACTCCTCCTTCTTCCACAAGGCCATCAAAGCTAGGAGAAACAAAAACATCATTACTGTAATCACTAATGACCTCGGTGAGGTCCTTATGGTCCCCGCCGACATTAAGGACTTCCTAGTGGCCCACTTCCACAACTCCCTTGGTTCCAAGGCCTCTCTCCCCTGCACGCTCTTGAACCTCCAGCTAGAAAACACGTGAACCCTTGACAACTCCAGGTGGGCCGAGCTTGCCCGCCCCATTAATAACAGCGAGATCAAATTAGCTTTCCACTCCATTTGTGATGACAAATCCTCGGGCCCTGATGGTTTCACAACCAAGTTCTATAAAGCTGCATGGGACATCATAGGGGAGGATGTTTGTGGGGCTATCAAAGCTTTCTTCCACAGTGGCAGACTTCTAAAGGATATAAACTCCACTCTCATCACCCTTATCCTAAAGTCTGACGCTGCCTCCCACCCTAGAGACTTTCGACCCATTTCTTGCTGCAATACCCTGTATAATATCATCAGCAAAATTCTGGCTGATCGGCTCAAGAGCGCTCTCCCCTCCCTGGTAACCAAGAGCCAGGGCGCTTCATCAAGGGACGCATTATCTCTGATAATATCCAGCTCTGCTCTTGCCTGATGAAGAACTATCAAAGATCTAACATCTCGCCTCGGTGCATGATGAAGATGGACATTAAGAAAGCTTTTGACACCGTGGACTGGACCTTCTTCCAGGACACCCTCCACTTCCTAAACCTCCCCCGAAACTTATTAATTCAATATTGCAATGCATCACAACCGCTTCATTCTCAATCAATATTAATTGTTCCCCATCTGGCTTCTTTAAGGGCGAAAGGGGGCTCCGCCAGGGAGACCTCCTCTCCCCCTACCTTTTTGTCTTAGTGATGGACATGCTCTCCCGCCTTCTGAACCAACTGCACCACGACCCGATCTTTCGTTACCATCCATCCTGCAAACCGCTTCGACTATCGCACCTGTTCTTTGCAGATGACGCCCTGTTATTTTGTAGAGGAGATGAGGCCTCCATCTCCCGTATGCTTAGTTTGGTCAAACTCTTAGTTGATGCCTCGAGGCTTAGTCTCAACCCTACCAAATCTAACATTTTTCTTGGGGGTGTTAGCCCCCCTCAAACTGACATTAATCTTCGGTCTACTGGTTTCACCCTCGGGGCCTTTCCATTTCGATACCTTAGCATCCCGGTCACTGCTAGAAAGCCCAAAACTGCTGATTTCAATCCACTTATTGACAACACCCAAAAGATCATATCCTCTTGGGATAATAAATCTCTTTCCTATGCGGGCCATCTCTCCCTTATCCAAAGCGTGCTTTTTGGTATCATTGGCTTCTGGGCCTCTTGCATCTCCATACCGAAAAATGTCATTAAAAGTGTCACCAAGAAACTCCGCTCCTTCCTGTGGTGTGGGGACACTGCCCCAACCCCTCTTCCCCGGTTGCCTGGGACTCAATCTCGGCCACCAAGAAGAACGGTGGCCTGGGGCTCAAGGATATCCACAAATGGAACATGTGCTTCATGCTCAAGACTATCTCTTCCATCCCTACTAACCCGGAACGCTTGTGGATTAAGTGGATTCACAACCACTTCCTGCCAGGCCAAGATCTTTGGACAACCACTGCTAAAGGTAATGACCCTTGGACTTGGAAATCCATCCTTCATGCTAGAGACTGGTGAATCAAACAATGTGGGTCCACTACAGACGCCTCGTCGCTTCTCCTCTCCTACCCTCCTCACCCCAGGGTCATCCGGTTTTACAAGGATACCTCTTCCCCTCTAAACCCTTTCCATGGTATAACATCTGTTGGAGAACGTGGTCGGTCCCAAAAGCCAAATTTATTCTATGGATTACTCTTCGTGGTAGACTTAAAACTAGTGATAAGCTCATATCTTAGGGCATTCATTGTAACACCCCATCCAAAGCCTATCGTGGCAATCGCAAACTGAACACTTAATCGAATACGTCGCAGCGGAAATAAACAACACCTGGACCTTGCCACGGTCTGATCGCTAGAATATACCGGCTTTAACGTTTACAATACTTATCCAAATTACTTATCCAACTCAAAACATCAACATTCACAACACTACAACCAACCGAGTACTAGTATCTTAAACATAATCTCAACTTACATCAGTTTAATATAAACAGTCGGGTGCACAGGCGCAACCCGAACTCAAAATAAACATCCCACCCTAAGTCTAACCGCTCCTACTCTCGTAGTGCGTCCTCATGGGCCTCTCTTACCTGCAAGTGTAAAAATAGCCCCCGAGGGGGTCAGCACGAATGCTGGTACACCCTCTCATGGCCCCCAAGCTAACGGGGCTACGACGACTAATTGTCGATAGCATGGAAATTGATTACATACACAAGCATAATATGAAGTGCAATAACAATAACCACAGTTGAACATATATAGTTCACAAAATGAACGACTCAAGCGTTCCCTTATCAAGTGGGTTAGTAACCCCCTCCTTAGTCCTCATTTCCTTAATCTCATTTCCTTACCTTACTCAATCTTAATCTTAATCTTAATCTCAGTATACAAACCTTTCCTGGAAGGGATTGGTTGTAGCTTAATTCGAACCTGGGATTTAGGTGATCCCACCGCACCATCTTAATGCCACCTACTCTGGACGGGAGTCCAGCGTAGCTGAGCCGGCAACCGGCCCTAGGCTACAAGTCCGAAGACAAGTCCTTAAGCGGAGGGCGGATCTGATTCAGATACCGTCCCCCTTTTTCCTTAGCATGCATGACCGGAGATCGGTCCCGGGTTTCCTCACTCAAGTTCCAGTTAGTAAACATCTTAAACACCATGTGCTAGCTAAGCCTTAACGGGCATTAACCAACAACCATTAAACTTAACTCTTATTCTTAACTCAGTAAGTACTAAACTTGGTTAGTAACCATCTCAAGTCTCGTGGGTTAGTGTAAGATAACACAAACACAACGAGAATAATATACCGGTTGCATGCTTTATCTTGTTTTAGTCATAGCAATTAAACAGATAGCACACAAGCCGAGGGACACCTCGTTAGCAAGCAGGTCACAAGAAGGATTGTACCGTTCACCGTCGACGATCGTTTGATTTATCTTCTTCCAAGTCCCAATTCACAAAGCCTAGAATATTGATTCAGTTTTAGGTTATTATCAATCCAACTCAATAGAATTTCTTAACTTTCCAGACACAACTTTTACCCATTGTTTTTCACTAAGCCTTATGGTTTTTAACTTGACTCCTAAGTGCATCATTTCCTCATTATTTATTACACTTACTCTCCCACTTAATGACCATCACACCCACCAAACAAGTCCTTAACAATCTCATAACATCCATACTTAATTATCCCCATCATTTCCTAACCTTAAACAAGGTTTTTGGTCCATACAGTGGCCTGTCCGAACTTGTGTCCGGACTTCCCAAGTTCGGACACAAGTCGAGACTCAAAACTGAAACAGACGCCTGTCCGAACTTGTGTCCGGACTTCGGAAGTTCGGACATGGGTCGAGGAAAATTCCAAGTAGAAGCAGACACGTCCGAACTTGTGTCCGGACTTCCAAAGGTCGGACACAAGTCGAGACTGAAAATTTTCACGCAACAGGGCCTGTCCGAACGTCCATGTCCGGACGGATGTTCGGACAAGGCAAAACACTCATTTTCTAAGCCTTCAAACACTTAACCAATTTTCACCAAACTTCTCCTAAACCTTCATAATGTCTTCTAACTTCATTTGTCACATTTACACCCTCATACAACATCCCACAAAACTCATTTTCATTCTCCTTAAACACTTACTCACTTCATACCAAAATTCCTACACTTATGATATTTTCTCCTTGGTTTTCTAAGTGGTGTTTCATACCTATGAAGCCACTATGCCAAATGTTTTCCTCACCACTATAACATCATCCCAAGCATCTTTCACCATCTAAAACTCTCTTCTGCATTTACTTAAAGTTCCTTCACAAGTTAAACTTCCATCATCAACACATTATTCCTTCCTAGTTGTACACCAACATTTGCCTAAGTCCTAAATACTCAAATACATTCTCTTGATTCCTAAATCCTCCATGGTGATACCTAAGTCATTATAAGTCATTAGAACACCTTATTTCACCCTTTTTCATCAAGACAACCTATAGAACATCCTAGTACTTCCTTAGTCATTAAATTCCCTTAGAATATCTTAAACACTTAAGCTCTCCTTTAAATTTTTGCCATGGTTCTCTAGTATATAATACCTCCTAATACATGGTTTTTCTCCATCAAACAACCAATACCACACAAATTCTCATCACAACACCTTAACACACAATTTACACTAAAACTTCACCACATCATCATGTATTGCTTAAACTCAAAATGCTTGGCACTTAGGCCCTTAATGACAATAATCTTAACCACTGAATTTCCACATATATTGCCTTCAACCTGCGAATACACTCAACAAGGCTCCCATTGAAATAAAATGCTTCTTGTAATTCATTCCACATTGTTTTAACTATCTCTTCTTCTCATTTGCTCTTTAGTCAAAGTTCACAAGTATAGTCATTGTTTCTTCTAGGTTTTTATACACCTTCCCAATATAAACTCTACACTAAACTCATCATATACCTAAATCCATTCCCTTAAACAACAAGACATCTTAAGGTAAGTAATTTACCTTGTTCTTTTAAGCTTAAAAAGCTTTCTTCCTTAGGTTTTTCTTTGTTCAATCTCGGTCACCAATGTGTATCTCCTTGCCAATGTTCTAACCAATATCCAATGACTCCAATGAGTACTAGATAACACATTAACCCTAAGGAACAAACCCTAGGTTAAAAATATGCTTTAAGGTATTAATGTGATTGTTTTACCTTGGTTTCTCAAGACAAACTTGGATATGAAGCAAGAAGGACCTCCTCTCTCCTTTGAAGAGTAGAAACAAGCTAGAACAAGGCATAAACATGGAGTCCATGAGTATATATTTTCGGACATGTGAAGAAAATGGTGGAAACCTAGATTTTCTTACACTTTCTTTACCTTAAGAGAATGGAGATGCCAATGGAGTCTCCAAACTTGAATTTCCTCCTCTAATGGTGGTTTGACTTGGCACCAAAATGAAGCTCTTGAAGTTTTGAAAAGATAGAAAGAAGGAGCTTGAGCTAACTAAGAAGAGTATGTATTTTGTTTTGGATTTGGAGCTAAAATGAGCAAGATGTGGCCAAGGAAGATGGAGCTTTCATGGAGGTTGAGCTCTACGTGAATGGAAGAAGGGAGAGAGCAGTTCAAACCGTGGGAAACAAAGGATGAAGAAGAGTGAGGAGAGAGAACTAATAAAGTGATACTTATGTAAAAGGTGAATAGTGCTTTTACTTATAACTCTCATTTGCTCTCTTATTTGCTTAATGACTCATGTAGGTGATGACTCACCTCCTAAGAAACCGGCCCCCTTTTATTAATGAGGGTAATAAGTCTTGTTGACCAAATGTCTCACTTATATAGACTTATGTTAAAACTAGCTTAATTAATTCACTATTCATCAAAACAGGCACATTGTTGTGAAATTTTGATTTCCATTGATATAGACTTCCAAATGTGATATATAGTACACATGTTAATTAAAGAGTAATGATGGACATTTAGCCATTCAAAAACTCATTACAAGACAATTTTTCAAAAACGTGCTTTAAGACTCCTTAAAGCACATTTTGCGTTTTAACTTGTTTTCAAGCTTGGTTTTCTTTGGTAATTGACTTAAAATGACCATTAGGATATTACTAAGGTCTTAGGACAATATTTGGGTACTCTCCCATATCTCTCCAAGCTTAGAGCACGTTTTCGCTTAAACTGCTCTTTTGGTGTTTCCTTATATTTTCTTTGATTAGAAATGTGTCTTAATGTTCCTAAGGCATTATTTAGCCTCTTTATAACTTAGTTTATCATTTAAACACCATATCTAAGTTTGGGGTATTTCAATCTACCCCCCTTAAAAGAACTTTGTCCTCAAAGTTCACACATGTGCTTAACCATTCACGGTACACATTTCTCTTAATCTTAATACCACATCTTATATTCACATTCATACATCTCAAGACTCAAAGGTCAATCTCAAATACAATACATAAGTATTATACATAACTCAAAGTTACACCGAAGTGTAGCAACTTACACAAATTCACATCTTAAACAACCAAACAAACGACAAACATGATCGTTTCCTAACTCAAAAGCGAGGAAGCTCTACCCCCCTTAAAAAGGGATACGCCCCGTACCCTATACAGACGATCTAGTCAGTAAATAAAGAAGGGTACTTCGCCCTCATCTTATCCTCTAATTCCCACGTGGCCTCTTCGACATCCTGGTTAGACCAGAGAACCTTCACCAGTCGCACTGACTTGTGGCGAGTGTCCCTAGTCTTGCTGTCCAAGATTCTCTGAGGAGTTTCCACGGATCTCATATTTGGTTCTAAAGTCAATCTCTCAGGTTCTAACACATGGGAGTGGTGGTGCATGTTTTTCTTTAGCTGTGAAACATGAAAAACATCATGCACTTTACCCAGCTCAGCAGGTAAATTTAACCTGTAAGCAACCGGGCCCACCCGCTCCGTAATCTCATAAGGACCAACAAATTTCGGGCTTAATTTGCCCTTCTGTCCAAACCTGAATACACCCTTCATCGGTGAAACTCACAGAAATACCTGGTCGCCCACTGCAAACTCCAGGTCCCGTCGTCGAACATCAGCATACAACTTCTGCCTATCTTGAGCAGCTTTCATGTTCTCCCTGATTTGCTGAACTTCAGCCTTAACTTGTTCTAAGTACTCTGGTCCTATAATGACCGTCTCACTCGACTCATCCCAGCAGAGCGGTACGACATGGTCTACCGTACAACGCTTGAAAAGGTGCCATCTTGATCGAAGCGTGATAGCTGTTGTTGTATGAAAACTCGATCAGATGCAATCTGTCAATCCAACTGCCCTGGAAGTCTAAGGCACATGCTCTCAGCATGTCCTCGAGTGTCTGAATAGTACGCTCAGTCTGACCATCTGTCTGAGGATGGAACGCGGTACTCAGTTTGAGTTCTGTACCCAACGCTTCTCTGGTAGCTCTCCAGTACCTCGAAAGGAATCTGGTATCTCTATCTGACACTATGGTCTTTGGTATGCCGTGATGTCTCATGATTTCTTTCTCAAATAACTCAGCTAATTTGGTCACCTTCCAAGTATCCTTCATCGGTATGAATCGGGCTACTTTGGTAAGGCGATCCACCACCACCCATATCATGTTGAGACCTCCCCTAGCAGGTGGAAGCCCAACTACGAAGTCCATGGAGATATCATGGAACTTCCACTCTGGAACTGGCATCGACTGTACCATTCCGCCCGGTCGTCGGTGCTCGAATTTCACCTTCTGGCATGTGAGACACCTCAAGACGAACTCGGTAACATCTGTCTTCATCCCCGACCACCAGAAGTATCTCTTCATGTCTTTATACATTTTAGAGGCTCCCGGATGGATGGAAACTGAAGAACAGTGTGATTCTCTAAGTATACGGTCTTTCAGATCCGTGTTGCCTCGTGGTATGCATAATCGGCCCTTAAGTCTGATCAGATCATCATCATGAAGTCTGAAGTCGTATTTCTGACTCTCAAAGGTACCATCTGTCAGCTTCTGTCTGACCTCTCTCATATACTCATCTGTCCTCTGAGCCTCTCGCACCTCATCAACCAAGCTGGAGAAAGAAACTAGCGAATGGAGTGAGTGTGCTCGACGGCTCAGGGCATCTGCTACAACATTGGCCTTCCCCTCTTTGTATTGGAGGTCAATGTCATAGTCTTTCAGAAACTCTAACCATCCCCTCTGTCGAAGATTTAACTCCTTCTGAGTGAATATGTATTTCAAACTTTTGTGATCGGTGTAGATCGTGACACTAACCCCATATAAGTAGTGGCGCCATATCTTCAGAGCGAAGACTACAGCTCCTAGCTCTAAATCATGTGTGGGGTAGTTCTCCTCATGTTTCTTCAACTGGCGTGAGGCATATGCCACCACCTTGCCATGTTGCATGAGCACGCAACCCAGCCCTCTGCCGGATGCATCACAATAAACCTCAAAGCCCTCTGTACCGTCTGGAATGGTCAGTACCGGTGCAGTGGTCAGTGAGTCCTTCAAGCGCTGAAATGATCTCTCACAGTCAACTGTCCACAGAAATGGTGCATCTTTCTTCATCAGACTGGTCATCGGCTTCGTGACCTTGCTGAAATCTCTAACAAACCTCCTGTAGTAACCTGCCAGACCGAGAAAGCTCCGGATGTCAGTAACAGTCTTCGGCCTTGGCCAGGTACGTACGGCATCAATCTTTGCTGGATCCACTGCGATCCCAGCATCTGAGATGACATGACCTAGGAAAGAGACCTGGTCAAGCCAAAACTCACACTTGGAGAACTTAGCATATAGCTGGTTCTCCCTCAGTATTTCCAAAACCCTCCTCAGATGTTCCTCATGTTCAACTTTAGACTTTGAATATATCAGAATGTCATCAATAAAAACCACAACCGACTTGTCCAGCTGCTCCCGGAACAAGCGGTTCATCAGATCCATAAACTTCGCCGGTGCGTTCGACAAACCGAACGGCATCACTGTAAACTCATAGTGGCCGTATCGTGTCCGGAATGCCGTCTTCTCAATGTCTTCCTCCTTAATGGCTATCTGATGATACCCCGATCTGAGATCAATCTTGGAAAACACAGATGCTCCCTTCAACTGATCGAACAGATCGTCAATGCGGGGTAGTGGGTATTTATTCTTCACTGTCACTGCATTCAGCTCTCTGTAATCGATGCAGAGGCGGAGACTACCATCCTTCTTCTTCACGAAGAGGACTGGCGCTCCCCATGGTGACACACTTGGTCTAATGAATCCCTTATCCAACAAATCTTTCAGTTGTTCTTTTAACTCAGTCATTTCTGCCGGAGCCATACGGTATGGTGCTTTGGCTATCGGTCCGGTACCAGGTAGCAGCTCAATGGTGAACTCTACCTCCCGAGTGGGTGGCATGCCGGGCAGTTCCCGTGGAAATAAGTCGGGGAACTCCGACACTACCGGTAAGTCGGGGTCGAACTCAGGGTCTCTCTCTATGTCCTGTACATAGCAGAGGTATACTTCTTCCTTTCTCCTTAACTCTCTATGCATTGCCATGGCGGTGATGATCTTAGCCGAAGGCTCTCTGGGCCTCTGGCGGTATGATATTGTTACCCCAGACGGACTCCTGAGCAGCAATCTATGCTCGGCGCAGAGGATACGTCCCTTGTGCCGCTCCAACCAGTTCATCCCGAAGATAACGTCAAATCCTAGCTTACTGAATTCAATGAAACTGACTGGGAAGTCTTCTCCCTTAATTCTGATGGTGGCTCCTCGGTAGTAACGAGTGCAACGAACCTTCTCCTTAGACGGGAGCGTAACCGTGAAGTCGGGTAGCTCATCAGCGTCTAGCCCCAACCTGCTCGTGAATGATGCCGAGACAAAGGTATGCGAGGCCCCTGAGTCGAAGAGAACTGATGCCTCAATCCCATTAATCGGAAAGGTGCCGGTGAGGATAGTACCGCTGGCGTCGGCCTGTGCCTCCGTAAGTATGCTTAGTGCACCTTCCGTACCGAGTCCATAACCTAATTGTGTTCACAAGCTTCATGAGTATTGATGGTATAACAAGAGTCGTAACAATTTATATGAACAACACTGTTATTTTATTCCTGGCCATCCTGTTTACAACATGTGCTTCAATCTTACATCTCATTTCTCATCTCAATCTAACATTACATGGCTAATATTGTCTAAAGGTTAGGTTTAATCTTCCTGGTCTCATATGCGTCGCATTGATTACTGCTGACGGTGCTGTATTCAGCTTGATTCTCTTAATCCCATGGTACAACATCCTTGATTCTCCTCCCAAAATTAATACATCACCTGACTTAAGTACTATCTTATCTGCACGGTCCGCACGCTTCTGCTCGCCGTATAAAAATTCTGCGTCATCTCCAATGGACCAAGACACTACGGGTATCCCTCTTTCGAGAGACTCCGTTGTCTCGTCTTTATCCTGGTGTAGTCCCAGTCTCCCATCTTTTTCGTAGAAGTTTACAATGCAAATGTCTGCCTGGATGTCTGGAATCGGTTCAGCTTCCAACTGTTGAGCGATTTCCACGACTTGTGTAATAACTGGATGGAACTCTTCGGGTATTCCCGGTGGTGAGACTCCATCTTGCACCCTCATGGTTTGGTAATTCTTGGCATACGCATTCCAATCCTTGCCCAAGCTCATCATCTTTAATTTCATCCTTGCTCCCCCTCGGTACTCCGGTGTGTAAAAACCTCCCGGTCCCATTCCTAGTTGATTGCATCTCCTGATGATGGCTATTTGTGCTTCGGGTGTCAGGTATCCCCTTAATAAAATCATACCTGGGCGGATAACCTGACATTGTTCGGTTGGAAAGTCTATGGTTTCGATGTCGGTGTGCTCCGGGTTAGGTGTAGATGGTAAGGGGTAGCAGATGTTGAATCTTCCTAAAGTGGTAGTAGGTTATATCTTACTTAAGTTCTAATCTTATCTTATTCTTACTTAACTCATTTATTCACCAAACATGCGTGATAATGCGGTAAGCAGGTAGTTTTTATTACTAAATGGTTATAGCGGTACCTGGCCTCGATGAGGGCTCAGGCTCATCGTCCCGGTCCACCATGTGTAAAGTGGGCCCCGTCTTCTGGGTCACCCGTGGGTTCTTGTCTACCGCCTGCTGCACCTTCCTCTGACCGTCAGATCCAGCTCCCTGATCGGTCTTGCCCTTGCCCTGGTGTCGGGCCTATAGGCTCTGCTAGCAGGGTTCCGGTAACACTCATACGCTCGATGCCCGTAGACTCCACAGAAGTTGCACTCCACCTTATTCCCCATACAGTCGAGCCCGGGGTGGTCCTTGTGACACCATCTACAGATGAAGCGTCGCTGGTAGCCACCACCGGCTCCCTTCTCAGTCTCAGATCCTGATGATTCATATTGTCAATTCTCATATCTCAAACGGTTACTAATTTATTTCTTAACTCATTCATTGATAGTTTCCTTACCCTTTGGCGCCTTAGAGCGCAGGGGTGTAGCTGCAATAGCATATGTCAGCTTCAATGGCTCTTCCGAAGCCTTCTCCTTTTCCTCCTTCCCCTTCGGGTTCTGATTTTTCTGGGCCTGAGGCTGGTACTTTAGTTTCTTGTACCCTCCTTGCCCCTGACTTTCTGAGCTCTTACCAGCACTCTTCCTCTTTGCATTTTCCTCGTCCCTCAGCTGGACGGTAATCTCAACCTTAGCAGCGGCATGATAGCACTCCTGCTTTTCCATAGTATTAGTCATACTTATTTCTCATAATCTAAATCTTATTCATCACTTACTCAAATCTCAATCATTCTTATTACCTGCAAGGTAGTGTAACTCGTCGGCCCCATGCCGTAGCGGAGTCGATGGCTAAGCCCGCCATAGAAGCGGTCCACCAAGATCTGGTCAGAATACCCTAGACCTGGCAGAAGACGGAGCAAGGCAGTGAACTCTGAGTAATACTCGTCCACTGTCATCTTGTCCGACTGCTTAAGCGCATCCAACTGTAAGCGCTTCTTTGTCTGGACATGGGCGGGGTAGTACTTTGCTCGTAGCAAGGCGGTGTACTGCTCCCAGCCGAACTCTGGATTGGCCACGTGCTCGGCCCTCACCAGCTTCCACCAATCGCATGCCGCCCCCTTCAGATAGAAAGCAGCTAGACGCACCTTGATCCCAGCAGGGACATCAAGGGTCTCGAAGGCGGTCTCCAGCTCGGAGATGTACGCCTCAAGCTTGGCGGGATCGGTCTCCCCCTTAAAATGTGCGGGTCGAAGGTCTGCAAGACTCTTCACCCAATTTGGTTCCCTGGGTTGTGGCGGTGGAGGTGGTGCACCCGCACCAGGCTGGTAGCCCATGTGCCCTAAAGCGGCAGCTACGATCTCTGCGATCGTCTGCCCTCCAGGTATTCCTGAAGTATCCTCACCCCGGCCGCGACCTCGGCCTCCTCTAGGGCGTCCTGCCATCTGAACAAGCATAACTTACATTAGATTCGTATTCACCACTGTTTTGGTTAGTAAATTTATAACGTCCGTAGACGGTAAAGACAATCCACACTTATTAGTGGTCATCTGACTCTACTCACTCTAACTTCTCACACCCTTAACCCAACACTTATTCCTTAACTTATATCCTAACTCGTGGTTACTCATGTCCGGTATTTCTTGATCAGAGCGTAACTACGCTCTGATACCACTTTTTGTAACACCCCATCCAAAGCCTATCGTGGTTATCGCAAACTGAACACTTAATCGAATACGTCGCAGCGGGAATAAACAACACCTGGACCTTGCCACGGTCTGATCACTAGAATATACCGGCTTTAACGTTTACAATACTTATCCAAATTACTTATCCAACTCAAAACATCAACATTCACAACACTACAACCAACCGAGTACTAGTATCTTAAACATAATCTCAACTTACATCAGTTTAATATAAACAGTCGGGTGCACAGGCGCAACCCGAACTCAAAATAAACATCCCACCCTAAGTCTAACCGCTCCTACTCTCGTAGTGCGTCCTCATGGGCCTCTTACCTGCAAGTGTAAAAATAGCCCCCGAGGGGGTCAGCACGAATGCTGGTACACCCTCTCATGGCCCCCAAGCTAACGGGGCTACGACGACTAATTGTCGATAGCATGGAAATTGATTACATACACAAGCATAATATGAAGTGCAATAACAATAACCACAGTTGAACATATATAGTTCACAAACAATGAACGACTCAAGCGTTCCCTTATCAAGTGGGTTAGTAACCCCCTCCTTAGTCCTCATTTCCTTAATCTCATTTCCTTACCTTATCTCAATCTTAATCTTAATCTTAATCTCAGTATACAAACCTTTCCTGGAAGGGATTGGTTGTAGCTTAATTCGAACCTGGGATTTAGGTGATCCCACCGCACCATCTTAATGCCACCTACTCCGGACGGGAGTCTAGCGTAGCTGAGCCGGCAACCGGCCCTAGGCTACAAGTCCGAAGACAAGTCCTTAAGCGGAGGGCGGATCTGATTCAGATACCGTCCCCCTTTTTCCTTAGCATGCATGACCGGAGATCGGTCCCGGGTTTCCTCACTCAAGTTCCAGTTAGTAAACATCTTAAACACCATGTGCTAGCTAAGCCTTAACGGGCATTAACCAACAACCATTAAACTTAACTCTTATTCTTGACTCAGTAAGTACTAAACTTGGTTAGTAACCATCTCAAGTCTCGTGGGTTAGCGTACAGATAACACAAACACAACGAGAATAATATAACCGGTTGCATGCTTTATCTTGTTTTAGTCATAGCAATTAAACAGATAGCACACAAGCCGAGGGACACCTCGTTAGCAAGCAGGTCACAAGAAAGATTGTACCGTTCACCGTCGACGATCGTTTGATTTATCTTCTTCCAAGTCCCAATTCACAAAGCCTAGAATATTGATTCAGTTTTAGGTTATTATCAATCCAACTCAATAGAATTTCTTAACTTTCCAAGACACCAACTTTTACCCATTGTTTTTCACTAAGCCTTATGGTTTTTAACTTGACTCCTAAGTGCATCATTTCCTCATTATTTATTACACTTACTCTCCCACTTAATGACCATCACACCCACCAAACAAGTCCTTAACAATCTCATAACATCCATACTTAATTATCCCCATCATTTCCTAACCTTAAACAAGGTTTTTGGTCCATACAGTGGCCTGTCCGAACTTGTGTCCGGACTTCCCAAGTTCGGACACAAGTCGAGACTCAAAACTGAGAACAGGCGCCTGTCCGAACTTGTGTCCGGACTTCGGAAGTTCGGACATGGGTCGAGGAAAATTCCAAGTAGAAGCAGACACGTCCGAACTTGTGGACCAAAGGTCGGACACAAGTCGAGACTGAAAATTTTCACGCAACAGGGCCTGTCCGAACGTCCATGTCCGGACGGATGTTCGGACAAGGCAAAACACTCATTTTCTAAGCCTTCAAACACTTAACCAATTTTCACCAAACTTCTCCTAAACCTTCATAATGTCTTCTAACTTCATTTGTCACATTTACACCCTCATACAACATCCCACAAAACTCATTTTCAATCTCCTTAAACACTTACTCACTTCATACCAAAATTCCTACACTTATGATATTTTCTCCTTGGTTTTCTAAGTGGTGTTTCATACCTATGACAGCCACTATGCCAAATGTTTTCCTCACCACTATAACATCATCCCCCAAGCATCTTTCACCATCTAAAACTCTCTTCTGCATTTACTTAAAGTTCCTTCACAAGTTTAAACTTCCATCAATCAACACATTATTTCCTTCCTAGTTGTACACCAACATTTGCCTAAGTCCTAAATACTCAAATACATTCTCTTGATTCCTAAATCCTCCATGGTGATACCTAAGTCATTATAAGTCATTAGAACACCTTATTTTCACCCTTTTTCATCAAGACAACCTATAGAACATCCTAGTACTTCCTTAGTCATTAAATTCCCTTAGAATATCTTAAACACTTAAGCTCTCCTTTAAATTTTTGCCATGGGTTCTCTAGCATATAATACCTCCTAATACATGGTTTTTCTCCATCAAACAACCAATACCACACAAATTCTCATCACAACACCTTAACACACAATTTACACTAAAACTTCACCACATCTTCATGTATTGCTTAAACTCAAAGTGCTTGGCACTTAGGCCCTTAATTGACAATAATCTTAACCACTGAATTTCCACATATATTTGCCTTCAACCTGCGAATACACTCAACAAGGCTCCCATTGAAATAAAATGCTTCTTGTAATTCATTTCCACATTGTTTTAACTATCTCTTCTTCTCATTTGCTCTTTAGTTAAAAGTTCACAAGTATTTCTTCTTTCTTCTAGGTTTTTATGACACCTTCCCAATATAAACTCTACCAAACTCATCATATACCTAAATCTCATTCCCTTAAACAACAAGACATCTTAAGGTAAGTAATTTACCTTGTTCTTTTATAAGCTTAAAAAGCTTTCTTCCTTAGGTTTTTCTTTGTTCAATCTCGGTCACCAATGTGTATCTCCTTGCCAATGTTCTAACCAATATCCAATGACTCCAATGAGTACTAACACATTAACCCTAAGGAACAACCCTAGGTTAAAATATGCTTTAAGGTATTAAGGTAATTGTTTTACCTTGGTTTCTCAAGACAAACTTGGATATGAAGCAAGTACCTCCTCTCTCCTTTGAAGAGTAGAAGCAAGCTAGAACAAAGCATAAACATGGAGTTCCATGAGTATATATTTTCGGACATGTGAAGAAAATGGTGGAAACCTAGATTTTCTTACACTTTCTTTACCTTAAGAGAATGGAGATGCCAATGGAGTCTCCAAACTTGAATTTCCTCCTCTAATGGTGGTTTGACTTGGCACCAAAATGAAGCTCTTGAAGTTTTGAAAAGATAGAAAGAAGGAGCTTGAGCTAACTAAGAAGAGTATGTATTTTGTTTTGGATTTGGAGCTAAAATGAGCAAGATGTGGCCAAGGGAAGATGGAGCTTTCATGGAGGTTGAGCTCTACGTGAATGGAGAAGGGAGAGAGCAGTTCAAACCGTGGGAAACAAAGGAGAATGAAGAAGTGAGGAGAGAGAACTAATAAAGTATTATTTATGTAAAAGGTGAATAGTGCTTTTACTTTATAACTCTCATTTGCTCTCTTATTTGCTTAATGACTCATGTAGGTGATGACTCACCTCCTAAGAAACCGGCCCCCTTTTATTAATGAGGGTAATAAAGTCTTTGTTGACCAAATGTCTCACTTATATAGACTTATGTTACAAACTAGCTTAATTAATTCACTATTCATCAAAACAAGGCACATTGTTGTGAAATTTTTGATTTCCCATTGATATAGACTTCCAAATGTGATACTATATAGTACACATGTTAATTAAAGAGTAATGATGGACATTTAGCCATTCAAAACTCATTTACAAGACAATTTTTCAAAAACGTGCTTTAAGACTCCTTAAAGCACATTTTGCGTTTTAACTTGTTTTCAAGCTTGGTTTTCTTTGGTAATTGACTTAAAATGACCATTAGGATATTACTAAGGTCTTAGGACAATATTTGGGTACTCTCCCATATCTCTCCAAGCTTAGAGCACGTTTTCGCTTAAACTGCTCTTTTGGTGTTTCCTTATATTTTCTTTGATTAGAAATGTGTCTTAATGTTCCTAAGGCATTATTTAGCCTCCTTATAACTTAGTTTATCATTTAAACACCATATCTAAGTTTGGGGTATTTCATTCATCTTGCTAACCGATGCTGGCTCTATGAGCGCGCTCTAGAGACTAGAAACTACCTATTTTTCCAATGCAGGTACTCAAGCAAAGTGTGGTGGAATATATGCGATTGGCTTGGCATCCTCACCAACCGAGAGAGTCTCCACAGCTGTGCGCAATGGATAGGGCGTTACTTCAAAAAAACTGTCCAATTGACATGGTGAGGAAAGCCACCATAGCTAATGTTGTCTACTACATATGGATCGAGAGATGCGAGCGAGCCATGGCCAACCTTGCCAGAGATCCCGGACTTATAATTTTGGACATCAAAGCTGCTACGAAAGCTACCATAGGGCTGAAGATGGGTCTCCTCACCAGGGACCTTGACTGCTAGAAAGAGTGTTGTGCTCCTAGCTCTATGCTTTTTGCTTAGGGATTTTAGTACCTACCCCTGGGGTTTTTTTTACCTACCCCACCCCCCCCCTTAGAAATTTTTTTGGGTCCTTTTGTATGATGCTAGGGAAGGTTTTTGTATCTCTACCTCCCTTCTAGTAGTCTTGTAATCCCTTAAATTCTGATATATATGTCCCATATGTATCACCTTTGTATAAGCTCTCTCTTCATATTTATATATCACCTCATTTTAAAAAAAAAACTTAACCAAACATGCTGCATATATCCCGCACTGCCAAACAACAGTTTTCAAAACAGCTGCATTTATGTCAGCCAGCTCAAACCTGCCAACAAATATGCTGCATTTATGCCAATGCAAACCTGCTACCAAATATGCTGCAAATATGCTGCCAAAACAGCCATGCCGAACAGAGCCTAAGCTGTTTCTTAAGGTGATCATTACTTTACATATTCAATTTCACCTCATTTTGTTAAGTACATGAGTGGGCATTATAATTTTTTAAAACTTATAGTGGACATTGTAATTTCTTAATATCTCATGGGTTGGCATTGTAATTTTCTAAAGCTCATGGGTGGGCATTGTAATTCCCCAATATCACGCGGGTGGGAAGTGTAATTTTTCCTTCGGTTTTAATTATTAATTTTGGGTTTTTGTTTTTTTTTCGGTTAATGCGCTTTATGCGGTTATTTGGCTAGTTCGGATGGATGGCTGAATAAGCGAAAATAAATTCGGTTTAGATATCGATTATGTGGTGATCTAAAATTTCGATTTTCAGTCAAATTAATTTTCGGTTCATTCAATTTTTAACAATTTGGTTTCCGGTTAACCAAATGGAAAGCCTAACACTTAGCCTGATCGCCTCAGCGTGTTGGATTATTTATTTAGTTGTACACCAGGCTTGACTCTTTTTGATCTAATTAATTGATCGTACAGCGGACACACTAACCCCCAGTATAATCGTGTAGGATTATTTAGGATCTTGTGCTGGAATCCCTATTTTAAATTCTTTAACACCATTAATTATTTATCATGCGTACAACACTTGAAGATCCTATACGATTTGCTTTGCTGGCATATCAAATCACACATGTTTGAGTTATATATTCCGCGGGTTCACCACTAGGTATACCATTAACAAATAGGGATAGTTAATTGGAAGCAGGAGACATTCTTTCTCTGCATGGGGAAATAAACACCCCGCTTTTTTCTCTGCATGGGGAAATAAACATCCCGCTTAGGCGTGTCCTTTCACTCTCCACAATCCTAATGCAAACTCCTCTGCTACCCCCTACTCACGCCCTGATCTACTGGTTCTCTAACTACATCCTCTCACTCCAGCCGCCGCATTCCAAGTATGATCTCCCGCAGCCCACTCTCTCCCTCCCCTCAATAACTGCCTTGTCCAATGATAGCTCTCAACTACTGCACAACCCCATTACCAACCGTCCGTTTCCCCCCAAGGAAACTCCCACCAACACCAGTCCGACCCCTCAACCATCATCCCCTACTCCACAAGATCTCTCGCAGCCTCTCTCTTCTATCTCCCCAACCCCCCAGTCACCATCCACACCCAGCTCCTCAATCCCTGGAGTTCACCTGACCGTTGACCTTTCTCCATTTGCAAGCTCACACACCCCCTCGAGCCCACAGCCACAAAGTGATTTAACCGAAGCACAGAGGCGTTTGGACTATGGCAGGCGACTCAAATGCCATTACCCAAACCCGGATGTTGCCCTTCATACCTTCTCTCAAATAGTTAGGCGCAGCAAACGAATAGAAAGTAGGTCCCATGACAAACCGCGTATGTTTTCAGAACATCCGGGGCATAAACAGGCGAGAAAAATGGGCGATACTGAAGAGGGAAGTTCTCAAATCAGGAGCAAGCCTAGTCGCGGTCTTCGAGACTCATCGATCGCGTCCAATTGATGACCGCTGCAGCCTCTGGGGACCCGGGCAGAACTGTAAGTACATAGAAGTCCTTGCAGAGGGTCAATCTGGTGGTCTGATAGTTTTTTGGAATCCAGAAGCTGTTACTATTGTCAGTTCATACAAAAGTTCCCGCTCGATAGCTACTGAAGTCCAATGGCCATCTATCCCCTTCTCAGGCCTCATTATATTTTTATACGCCCCTACACAACCTGAAAACAGACGTGAAACCTACAATGAAATCCTTCAGTTCAATCTCTCCAAACCTATCCTGTTGCTAGGGGACATGAACGAGGTCCTAACTGGTAGCGAAAGAAAAAGGCAACCCCCTCTCGCAAACCAGAAGCATGGACGATCTCCGTAACTGGCTCAATTCCCTCAGCCTGATTGAAATCAGCCCACAAGGAATAAAATATACCTGGAGGAATAAGCGATCCATGAGTAGAATAGACAGAGCCTTCGCCCAATCAGATTGGCTCACCACCTTCCCAAACATCTCCTTGACAGGCTATCCTTGGAGCCTTTCTGACCACCGCCTTATGATAATCACGCTGGAAGAAACAAACTGGGGCCCCAAACCCTTTCGAACGATAAATGGATGGCTAGATCACAAGGATTTTATCCCATTCTTCAGCTCTGAATGGAAGAAGCTAGGGCCAAAGCCCATCACGGCTAAGATTAAGGCAATAAAAGCCACTACGTAAGTGGAACAGAGAAATCTTTGGTACTATTGATAAAAGATTGGATGAAGCATTGAAGGAGCTGGAGCAAATTGACCAATTTGCTGAGAACAACGATACTGATCAATCGCATGAGGAAACTCGCAGCCAGATACTTAATCAAATTTGGAAAGCAGTAAGGGATAAAGAAAGATACTGGAAGCAGCTCTCCCGCGATAAATTCATCAAAGAAGGCGACCGAAACACCTCATACTTCCACTGAAGGGCAACGATTAACAGGAAGAGAAACTGTATCTCGTCCCTTTCCATCAGAGGCGTACTGACCAGCGACCCACCACAAATCCGCCGTGAAATTCGGAGCTTCTATATGCGTATGTTTAGTGTCGGCAATGAATCAGGATCCAGCCCACCTCTTTTTGGTAGACCGCGCCTCTCAGAGTCTGAAGCAGAACTCCTAACTATCATGCCTACCAATGACGAGATACGACGTACAGTATGGGCTATTGACGGAAGCAAAGCCCCCGGGTATGACGGCTTTAACTTCCATATGATCAGGGGAGTATGGAGTATTATAGGCGGTGAATTCACAGCCACGGTCCTCAGTTTTTTGAAACCGGAACCTTGCCAAAAGGCAGTAACATGACATGGCTAACTCTGGTCCCAAAGATTCCTGGAGCTGTTAGAGTGCAAGATTTTCGCCCCATCAGTGTAGTAGGAGCGATTTACAAAACCATTGCTAAAATACTCGCAACGAGGATGGGAAGTGTATTGGGGAAATTAATCTCAGGCAGTCAAATAGCATTTATCAAAGGTCGTCATATTACTGAGGGACCGCTAATCACCAACGAGGCAATATCCTGGCTGAAATCAAGAAAGCAACCAGGTATACTTCTCAAGATTGATTTCAGTAAAGCTTTTGATTGCTTATCCTGGAGATTCATCGACATTATGCTCAATTACCTCGGTTTCAACCGTAAATGGAGATCATGGGTAGATGAATGCATATCTACAACCGTAGTGTCGGTGCTTATTAATGGAGTACCCTCTCCGCCAATTAAACCAACCAGGGGTGTCCGACAAGGTGACCCCCTATCTCCCCTTCTGTTTACTCTAAGTGTTGAAGGCCTAAGTTGGATACTTGAAGAGGCCATTTTCATGGGAGATCGAGAAGGCTTGCGGGTTGGCTTGAACCAAATCCAGCTATCACATTTGCAGTTCGCTGACGACACATTAATCTTTTGCAAAGCTAACAGCCAAGAGCTGGAAACGGTGAAACTTTGTATCGATGTATTCTCAGAAATGTCAGGATTGGAGGTAAATTGGGAAAAATCTGCAGCCATTCCGATCAATCTAACTGCGCACCAGATTGATGAAATCAAACAGATTCTCGGCTGCTCAATTTCCAAACTGCCCTTCACATATTTGGGTCTGTGTATTGGTGCAAGCGCAAAGCGTACCTCTACCTGGCGTCCAGTAATTGATAAAATAGAGAAGAGACTGTTTGGGTGGAAATCCAGTGCCCTGTCCAGAGCCGGTCGATTAACCTTGATAAAATCTGTCCTGGACAGCCTGCCCGTCTACTATCTTGGCTTATTCCGTATACCAAAATCTGTTGTAGTACAAATCAAGCGCCTCCAACGTAACTTCCTATGGCATGGTCCAAACCGAAAGGGGCTTCCACTCATGTAATGGACACGATTATCACTACCAAAGGACAAAGGTGGTTTGGGCATTACTGATATCGAAACAAAAAATGCCGCACTTTTACTCAAATGGTGGTGGAAATTCGACCGAGATGATGGTAAATTGTGGAAAATGTAATTTGCTCAGTTCATAATAGGAGCATTGCGCTCCCTATAACAGATCCAAACTGGCAAATCATTCCCAGGCGTGGGGTATGGAGCGCCATCCTGTCTATTGCATCGTGGCACCCTATTCATGACCACATCCTACAGGCTAATGTCCGGTGGTCCTTATCAAACGGAAGGCGTATTAGATTCTGGATCGATCACTGGATTGGTGACAGACCGTTAAAGCTACAATTCCCTCGCCTCTTCTCTGTTAATGATCAAAAATTTGCCACTGTAGCAGAAATGGGTTGGTGGAATGGTGCAGACTGGATGTGGAACTTCATCTGGCGCAGGCAGCTTTTCGTATACGAAGCCAGTCAAGTAGAGCAGCTCCTCGCGGTTCTTGATGCCCACGCTCCCACCCCTAGCGCGGACCCAGATTACTTGGCATGGGCTAATGGCGGCCGTGACTCATTTTCAGCGAAAGAATTTTATAATGCAGTGGCAACTACCCGGTCAGCTGCACAACGCATTGAGCACACTTGGTATCAATTCTTCTGGCGTAATTTTGCCCCTCCCCGCATTGAGCTTCTAGCTTGGTTTCTGTTTCATGATCGCCTTCTCACCAAGGACAGACTCTTCTCCAAAGATCTAATACCTTTAGCACAACTTTTCTGCCCTTTCGGATGCAACACAACAGAAACATCAACCACCTGTTCCTGCACTGCCAGCATGTAAGAACCCTGTGGTCTGATCTCCTACTTTGGTGGGGAGTGCCCATTACATTCCCCCTTTCTCCGATTGATTTATACATACTATGGCAAAGTTACGCCCATCCTAAAATCAGAGCCTGTTGGATGTCCACCTTTTTTCATGCTGTTTGGGTAATTTGGCACCTGCGTAATCGGACAATTTTCGATCTCACTCCCCCAGACTGGAGCGCTGCTGCGGACAGAGTTAAAAGACTTTCTCTGGAGTGGAGTAAGAAGTCATCAGCTATTCATCTCACCCACCATCAATTAACGGCTACGAACAACCTCTTTTCTCTTCTAGTCCTGTAGTCTCTGGTTTTTTATATTTCTATTTGTTCCTGTTTCTCCTTCTTATGCGAGAAAGGCATTTCGCCTCAGTATCGCTCATGTAACTGGTCTTCCAGTCCCTTATCAAAAAAAAAAAAATTGGAGCTTTTAATTGGTAGACAGTTGACACAAGACTGGTGATGCCATATATTTTAAGTTCTTCAACAAGATTGCATAATATCATACTCTGTCTTTCTATTTCAATTTAATATAAGCATTTTATTTATGATCTACGTGTTATTAATGTGTTAACAAGGGTGTTATAAGAAGCTAGAGGCTCTATATATATATATATATATATATATATATATATATATATCTTACTTGAGTGTTGTTCGACTCAGGCACTACCCATTTAGGCTTTCTCTACCTCCTGCACGCACAAACTCTGGAGTGAAATGGGAAACGAGAGGTTGGAAAGTACACTTCTGGGTATTAATGGAGAAGTTAAGATCATTCAGAATAAGAATTGGGTGAAAGCCCTGTTGTTCATCCTAGCACTCATGACTGTGACAAGTGGGTTTCTATTTTAGTGCTTTTTGTTATAAGTATTTATAATTTTTGATCTAATCATGTGTGGTCTTTCCCTAAAATTAACTCGCATATATTTTAATAAGTCTCGATCGCTACTCAATTAATCATGTGATTTTTTCTTTTTGTTGGCTACTGAGTTCGATCATAGTCATAGGTGGTGTAGAATAACAGGAAAATATCAAAAATAAGGCTTGTTTAGTTTGTGATGCTAATTATTTTGACATTCGTGATCATTTTCGTATGTACACGTAGTCGCATTCCTTGGTGTTGTTGTTCGAGAGCATGCCAAGTTCAACAACAAGCCAATCATCCTAGAGACAGAGACTACCACTGATGCGACTAACAACTTCGAAGACGGTCCGGACATTGTCCGATCAAAGAAAGCGGTGTGGCTGCGGACGACAGCAGGTGCTCAGAAGCAGGCGCATCAATGCTCCGGGAAGGCGGTCACGCAGTGGATGCAGCCGTGGCAACAGCGCTTTGCCTGGGAGTGGTGAATCCCATGTCAAGTGGGATAGGTGGTGGAGCTTTTATGGTGGTCCACTCTCCATCGTCACCATGGAAAGCGGACGCTTTTGACATGAGAGAAACCGCCCCATCTGCCGCATCAGAGGTAGGTACATATATATTTGATAAGTTGCTGGGTAGGTACATATTATATAATTTGAAAAGATCATTGCTAATTGGTCATGCATGACAAATCACAAAGAACATGTACGAGAAGAATCCTCTGGCCAAGTCTGTCGGGCCACTCTCAATGGGAGTGCCAGGGGAAATAGCTGGTCTACACAAAGCATGGTTAAAGTATGGTCGACTTCCTTGGAAGACCTTGTTTGAGCCTGCCATAAGATTCGCACGTGATGGGTTCTTGGTTTCTGGTTACCTTGGCAAACACATGGTCTTGAATTCAGATATGATCCAAAGTGATCCCGGTTTATCCCAGATATTTGCACCTAAAGGGAAGCTGCTGAGTCGTGGAGAAACCTGCTACAACCCCAAGCTAGCGGAGTCATTGGAAGCTGTGGCTAAGCGTGGCCCGGGAGCATTCTATAATGGTGAAGTGGGGAAAAAGCTGGTTAAGGATGTTAGGGAGGGTGGCGGGATACTGACAATGGAGGATTTAAGGAGGTATAAAGTGAGGGAGATGGATGCTTTGAGTGTTGATGTTATCGGTGGTTATACAGTTCTCGGTATGCCTCCTCCGTCTAGTGGGACACTCGGGTTCTCCATGGTTAGTACTTAATTAATTACTTCTTTTTATTTGTCCGCCGTGGGACTCTTAGTTCAATTCTATATGATATATTTAATATTGAACTATAGAATTGTGTCATGTGTCATAGAAGAAACAAGATTCAATTGAAGAGGGAGGGAATATAAAAACAGCTAGCTAGTTTTTTTTTATAATTGGCTGGTTGTCCGGCTTACATAGCAGTACTGAGGCATGAATGTTTTTCCCGTTTAAAGACATTTTAGAGAAAATACAAAGAACAAAGTATAAAATGTAATAACGTTACTGAAAGGGACAAATATCAAAGAAGGAGCGGCTGATTAGTCTTTGCAGACTGGGTGGGCTGGTAGACTATGTGTTGAGCTGGATCTTGCTCCATTCGTAGGCCAGTCACTTGTTGGTAGCTGCTGTATTAACCTCCAATCCGTATGTATATCTTGAGGAGGAGGAGGGGAGAAGCAGCTAGCTAGTATATATATATATATTAATTAATTTGTTTGTTTTACATGTAGGTTTTGAAGGTATTGGAAGCCTATGGTAGCTCCAACGCCGTGAAGGGACCGTTAGGGCTGCATAGATTAATTGAAGCATTGAAGCATATGTTTGCAGGGGACCCTGCATTTGTTGATGTCAGTAGATACATGGCTGAAATGACTTCTGCTTCCTTTGCTGCACAAGTTCGAAATAAGATCCTTGATAACACCACCTTCCCCGCAGATTACTATCTCAGCAGGTAGGTAGCTTATTAGCTAGCTACTACTACTATATACTTACTACATATATAGTTGCAGTTGCAGTAGGTAGCTTAATTATGAAAAAATGAAATGAATTGTTAAATCCAGGTGGGGTCAGCTACACGACAACGGAACCAGTCATTTCTGTGTGGTAGACTCGGACAGAAACGCCGTATCCATGACCACAACGGTGAATGCTCTATTCGGTGCATGGGTTATCTCTCCTTCTACAGGGATTCTTCTCAACAATGAGATGGACGATTTCTCTACACCAACAGAGATACAGCAGGATGATAAGCTTCCACCAGCACCCAACTTCATTACTCCCGGCAAAAGACCATTGTCCTCCATGACTCCCATTATTGTCGTAAAGGACAATAAACTGGCTGGTGTTATGGGTGGAAGTGGTGGCTCATTCATAATCCCAGCAGTCATACAAGTCTTCCTCAATCATTTTGTTCATGGTCTCAAACCCCTCTCTTCTGTACAGAACGCCAGAGTATACCATAAGGTTTATTACTTAACTGATCTATAATTAAATTAATTGATCTATCATTATTTATTTTAATTAAACAATCCTCGTACTTTTGGTGCAGTTGGCTCCCAATCTTGTCTCATACGAAAATTCTACCGTAATTGTTGGAGACCTGCACGTGGAGCTTTCATTGGAAAGAAAGGTCTTCCTTCAAGAGAGAGGTCACCTGCTCAAACCCATTGAACTTGGAGCCGTCACCCAGCTTGTTGTACAGTCACTGGTAAAAGAAGAGGATCAGAAAGCTCAAAATCCACCCGGTCTACCATATCACGGAATACTCACAGCTGTCAGTGATCCTAGGAAAAATGGAAAACCAGCTTGTATATAAATTAATTAAGCAACCTATGGTGATATGCTTCGCCTTAGCCCTAGTATTCTATAATATATATTAATTATTTGTTCCTAAATCTCAATTTATATGAAAGAAATTCAAGAAACAATTCAAGCTAATTAATATGATCTTTTATGAATTGTCACTATATTTTTTGCTAATTGATGAAATGCCAAAAAACAAATTATCACCAAAATGTTACTATATTTTCTTAAAAGTCCATTAAATGTCACAATAGTCATTTACTAATGGAAAAACGATAAAAATACCCCTACTAAGTTAACAAAGTAATTTTTAAGTTTACAATATGCCTTAAGTTTTAACAAATTCACAAAAATTCACAAAACATTCAAAATACAATAAAAATTTAAAATAATGTATACAAGTTTAAAAAATTCATAAAAATTGAAAAAATGAAAATATCTTTCATTTTTTAAACTTATTCAGTACCATAAAAAGAATATTATCTTATAAACAAATAATTTATACCAATTTTTCCATCAGATTATACCAATTAAGTGTCATACAATTTTTAAATATAATTTTTTACCAATTTAAATTATTTTTTTTGAAGTAAATTATTTTATATATTTCAACTTATATTTGAGATTTTATTTTTAAAAAGTTATGTTCTGTTTTGCAGAGAATTTTATGATCATAATATTTAAAGTTATCTGCATAACAGAACATAAATTTTAAAACATGTCGCAATGGAAATTAAATTGCAATCGTCCTCACTCGGGTGTCACATGCCATTACTCATCCACGTGAGTAAAGAAGCAGATACTTAATACGATAAATACAACTATAGTCGTTGTATTGAGTGAGACATCCTACTACATAATTAACATAATTCGACCCTAAATCCGAATACAAAAGACGAGTGAGCAACTACAAATCCTAATATTTACAACATAGTTTTCATAATGTAAACCAAGTCTAAGAGTGCGATAACAAAATACAAAAGTCCTCTACCCGTGGTCCAGCACTCCGGCTTCAACACACAAGTCCTTGGAATGGGGTGCCGCATAGGCTCAACAAAACGCTGAATATGCTAAAGTATGAGATTAATTGCATGCTTTTCTGGTTTACAGTTTATAATATATACTGTAGATAATATAAATAACATCATGTTGATCAAACAACACATTCACTACAATTCACAAGCAATCATTTGCATAAATGAAAGATATCGAATAAGTGTGATAAAACCCGTAGTCACTTTTAGCAAACGGTATTTGTATTCTAGAGCTGATCATAATATGTCCAGCCCGTCAGCTCGGTCTGTAAAAAAGTCTGCAAGCCCTGAAATACCCCGAACTTAAACATAAAGAATTAAAAATTAATCTAATATGTATTTAAGGGCCTAAGGGTACCTAATATTATTGGTAAGGAAAAATAAATCCAAAGGAATAAAGAAACGCTTAAAAAGCGGAAAACGCTAAACAAGCGCTAAATAACCGTAGGAGGTATGAGACCTCGGTTAGAGTATTATATGGATCCCAAAGGTTTAATGAGACCTAAATATATATGGGAATGACTCCCGAAGAAAACGGATCCTTAAAACGGATTAAAGTCACTAATGAACCTTAAAGCGCGTTTTTCGAGGTAACCGGGAAAACATGACTTTAAGCGGGTCAAATAGACTCGTAACAATTTTGGTCAACTAAATAATCATTAATAAATATTAGTGAAGTTTTAGAACCAATGAAGTCAATAAAACGAGAAATTAGTAAAAACTGTCAAAAACGAGAAGTTGTGGGGTAGAAACATAAATAACACAAACTTATGTGTCCACTTTTAAAATAAAAAGTAAAATGTATGTGTGTGCTGTGTGTATGTCCGATTTGGACCCCTCACTCACACTCTCTCACACACTCACTCCATTTACAAAACTACAAAACTAATAAAGTAAACACTCACTACTTTATTACCCCACACTCTCACACTCTCTCTCCTATCTCTATCTCCCTCTCTCACGTAAATCCCCCACCCTCACTCTCTCTTTTCTCTTCTTCTTCTTCCTCCTCCAGCGATTTCCATGGAGAAATGGAAACACCCACACAAAACTCTACTTCTCTCCTCTTGTAACCCCCTTGAATCTCTTCCATAAATTATAAAAACTACACCATTGGAATCCTCTCATCAAGAGCTACATTTCTATCTTTTCAAAAATCGAAAACAACAACTTTCATCTCCATGGGTATGGAGCATTTGGAGTTTCAAGACCACCATTAGAACCACCTCTTCCTCCTTGTCATTTTTAGGTAAAAATCTTCTTGAAACTCCTTTGTTTTCCTAGCCTCATGGGCAAAACGAAAATGAAGCTAAAACCTTGTTTGGTTTCTTTGCACTCTAGGCGATTTCGGCTTGTTGAAGGAGTTGGAAATCTTGTTCTTGAACCACTCCAAGTTTCATTTGCACCCTTGCAAGGTAATGAGACTCCTAAACCCTAGAATGTGCATTAGAACTCAAATGATGTTTAAAGTTAGTATGGTGTATTGAAGTATGTATATGTATGGGTGTAGTGTTAGAATTGGTTTAGAAACCGGTGAGAAGAGGAGAGGAAGAGGAAAAGAAGAAGCGAGAAGAAGAAAAGAAATTAGAAGAGAAACAAGGTAAGGATACTCACCTTAGTGTAGCCCTGTATATATATGGATGTAACAGATTTTTAGAAGTTTGAAATGAGTAATGAAAATGGTATTGTGTAGCAATATATTGTGTAGGAGAATCTAAGTGTTTAAAACCGTTGAAAGACATGTAAAATGTATTGAAACTTAGTTGGGTATTGATTGAGTATGTGCAGGAATTTTATTGTGTTGTAGTGATGTTGAGGTGTGGATATGATGTATTGTATAAACAGGTTGTGAGAATGGGAACTTGTGAGCTGAAATGGTGTGTGAGCAAGTAAGAATTATAGGGGAGGCTATGTCGAATTTTATCTAGGAATTTGAGAACTTAGATACATTTGGAACAGATTTTGGAAAGTTAAAATGAGTGGTTTAGTAGCTTGTAACAGATTTGGATATGAGGTGGTAAATGGGATGGAATTAGGTTGTGAGTAATGTATTTTGGATGCTAGGAGTAGCATTAGTTGAGGAAGTAATGGAGGTTAGAAGTTGAGTGATAAATCTGTAGCATGATAGTGGAAGCCAAAATCTGTAGCAAAGAGGTATCAAATTGCGTTGTGGAACTAGGAAAGAGTAGTGTGCAAGAATCGGTAAAAAGGGTGTTGGACTTGGGTGTAGGTAATGTAATGGCTTGGAAATGTATTTGGGATGCTAGAAGTGACATTGGTAGATAAAGTATTGAATGGTAGAAGTTGCAACAAAAATCTGTAGCACAAGGGTAACAAAAACTGTTACAAGTGTTGCAAAGATATGAGGAAATTGTGTAAGTTGATTGATGGATTTAGTAATGAATTTGAGGGATGAACTAAGGCAATTTGGAGGGCCTAGGTAGTGGTAAAACATGTGGGATTAAGTGTAGGAACAATGGGAAAGTAATGGGTAAAAGAGAGGACTGAAAACAGAAACGAAAATGCAAATACTGGGCCGGACCGAACTTGCGACCGGACTTGCAAGTTCAGTCGAGCCCCGATTTACAAAGACGGGAATGCTTCTGGAATGGACCGAACTTGCGACCGGACTTGCAAGTTCGGTCGGACCAGAAAATTCTCCCGTCAGTAACCTTCTGGAATGGACCGAACTTGCGACCGGACTTGCAAGTTCGGTCGGCCAAAAAAAATTTCCGTCGAGTAAGCTACTGGAATGGACCGACCTTGCGACCGGACTTGCAAGGTCGGTCGGGCTAAAATTTTCACATACGAAACTTACTGGAATGGACCGACCTTGGGACCGGACTTGCAAGGTCGGTCGGCCCTGTAATTCTCCAGCGTAACTCCTTACTGACTTGGACCGAACTTGCGACCGGACTTGCAAGTTCGGTCGAGTCATACAAAAAAAAATTATTTAATTAAATTAAATAATAGTTATATATATATATATGTATATGTATACCCACCTATACATATGTGCATATATATGTAAGTAAACCATTGTCAAGTAATTAGGAGTAAGTAAATAAAATATAAGTATTGTAATGCAAGACTTAGTAAGTATGGATTAGTAAACGTAAGAGTAATCGGGTTAAGTTAATGATAGATAGATTAATCATTCAACTGTATGTATATATAATAGGATATGATTTGTGAACACCGGAGGAACGTTGGGATACAAGTACAACGGTGAAAGGTATGATTTCTTCATGCCCTGTATCCTAATCTGGTTACCCCGATTTGTGTGCTTATTTGATCACCTAATAAGATAAATGCATGAATCGGACTATATTGCACTTACCTGTGCTCGTTTACATTGTTCTTGATATTTGTCTTGAACAATAGTTTGTATAATTCATGAAATATATGAATGATGACGAATGGTATTCGGATCTTGTATTGTACTTAAGTATTGTATTGTATTTTGTATAAATGAGTATTGAGCATTGTAATTGTGTATGTGGCTTGCATTAATGACTTCTGCTAATTCCTAACTTCCTAACTCCTAACTTAAGTGAGTAAACCGGAATGAGTAGAAGTCCGATATAGCTTCGGCCACGCGTGAGGATGCAGAGTCACAAGAGGTTGGCTGCAATTCCTGACTCTTAAACTGGTCCGCGGCCCAAATCCCTTAAATGGGTAGCATCCCGGATTGGTGAGTCAAGTAAATCCCGGAGGTGGGACGGAGTAGTCCCCAAGGCCGGAGGTCCCGACGACTTAACTTGAGTAAGAGTAAGAGTAAGTAAGTATGGATCCGTAAGTATGTATGAGTATGAGTATGTATGCGTATGTATGAAGTAACGAGTAAAAGAGTAATCTCCACCCGATTAACCGGGTGGACCAATGAAGCTAACAAGAATTGTATATTGTGTATGTAATGTGTATGTGTAATTCGGAAAAAGGTAAGTATGTATTGAATGGTTTATGTTGGACTTCCTGTATGTAATGAAGTGTATGTATGTGTGTATGTCTTGCGTAATGTATTGAGATATTATGTATAAGAGCATGTAATTTGAATGAAATCAACCGCATGTATTCGACCAAGTGGTCGGCGTACCCTCACTAGTACGCGGGGTATGCGGTTATCATGCTCAGCGAAAGCTGACCCCCTCGGGGGAACGTTTTTAGTGTGCAGGTACCCGAAGAGGATATGGTCAAGGCACGAGACCGGTGACTACATTGGATAGTAGTAGTAGAATGTAGAGGTGTATTGATTAGCACACCCTTGTACTTAGAAAGTAAGTAGTTGTGAGGAAGGAGTAGTGGTTAGACTCTTAAGGAGTACATATGAACTTGGAAGAAGCATTGTAATTGTATCGGGAACCTAGTAAACTCGGTTATGTATTTTGTATTGTATGGTTTACGAAGGAGTAAAGTATTGAATGGAACATTGTAGTATTCGTTTGATGAATGGAGTATGTGTTGTAGAAATGTAGTACTCGGGATTCCGGTCCATCAGACCGATGCTGTATGTAGAAGTGGTAGCCTTGTTAGTCACGTGGGTGACTGACGGCATTGTATCACCCACCGTATGTAAGTATGTACCCGCTGCGTGTATCTGATGTGTAAGGAGATTGGACGGTAAGCATTGTATTAACGGTAGGGGTGTTACAAGCCCAAACCCGATTGGGCTTCCAGGTTGGCCTGGACATAAAATCAGGCCCGAATAAAAAACCGGGCTGGGCCGCGGCACATTTATAAACCCCGTGGGCAAGCCCGGCCCGACCCGATTTTATATTATTTATTATTTATTTTAAAAAGATAATATATACATATTTAATATAATTTATTTTTAATAAAATATACACTAAAATTATATATAATATATAAATTATAAATAAATTATATATAGTATATAAATCTACATTAAATTATATTAATTGATTTTTTTGATTAATTTACCTAAAAAATATAAAAAACCGGGCCGAGCTTCGGCAAAGCTTGGAAAAGACCGGGCCTAGCCCGGCCCGGCCCAAACATATAAAACTCGGGCTTGGTTTTCTTAAATAGGCCCGATGGGCCTAAAATTTTCCTCTGGCCCGGTCCGAACCCGGCCCACCCGCCCGAATGATCACCTCTATCGTATTCGTGTTCGGCCTTCAAGGCCCAAAATTAATCATCAGTTGGGTGTCAAGTTAGGACTACCCGTAATTCGCTTTTAATGGATAGTTGTCCCACATACACACAAAGATGCTCATATTGCTAAGAATCAGGAGATCCTGGGACTTCCACTTAGCCTAATAAAGGCGTCCTTAAATGGCCGGAGCCAGGTACCAACAGTAGTACACTCCGACCAACGATCAATTAGGCTTGTTGGAATTTAACAAGAGTAGACCCGATCTAGGTGTTAAACTCTAATGATTACTATGCGCAACCAGTAGTCACAAACTAAACTGGATTTCTATCTCATACACCAATCCTCCATCATATGATTAAGTAGCTTAATCTGTTGCCTAAGGTAAATACTTAGGTTGGAGAATTCATTTTAATATAGCCGCCTTCGAGGTCTTACGCAAATACCTAGAAGTAATCTATGTCATATTCATGTTCGAGATTCATGCTCTAGAGATTGGTATAGCCGAGTCTCGTTCCTAAGTGTTTTACTTAAGTCAATTGTGATGATAATATTCGTCGTAGTTTGACAAGTAACAATCGTGCACAATAAAATAACGAGAGAAAGATAAACAAGTAATACATTTAATTTCACACATACATATAATCACACATATCACTCTTAAGCAATTAAACACACAATGTTTGAACCTAAGGAAGCCCTCCGGATGTTTAGACCACACGAGTCACATACCTTTTACTGTAATAAATGATAGCGTATTAATTTACGCTCGTCCGGTGCTCCTCGTAGTTCTACGATTTGGAATATGCATAACGTTACGCGTTAATTCCTAATATTAACTTAATTCGGTATGTCTGAAAAACGTCATGCCCCGACATTTAATCCCCCCGTAAACTAATCTAGTTAAGTTTGTTCGGGTTTTCCGACTGTTCAGGATTCATTTAATTCCTTGTTATTAGCTGATAATAAATTGTTAGTAATATCTTACCACTTAGGATTAAACCTTTATAATCCTTACAATTCATTTATAGAATAAAAATCTTGATTATATATACTCACTTGTGTATTATTTGTACATGTATATTTATATATATATGTAGTAACATAGTTTCACGACCATACGTTACTCTTGACTTTATAATTGTCATTATTTTTATAAACTCTCATGTTAAGCATGAGTTGGTCAACTTGACTAGGCTTGTCAAATCGTATTTTCGTATCGTGTAAATGATAGAAATGATACACGACATGAAATTTACATGAAGATACACGACACGAAAATATTTTTGTGTATGGAATTCTATGTAAGAATACGAAATTCAAAATACCTGTAAATGAAATGAATATACGAAATTTATTTGTGTACCTTCAAAGGCTTATCTACATAACAAGAGGGTGGCCTAGAGGGCTTTCTAGGGCTTAAAAGTTAGAAGCAAATAAAACTGAAATAAAGATAAAATTGTCGGGAAGTAAATATAAACAGAACATACATAGTAAACCAAATAACAGATAAACACAAATTTGACAGAAGACATTAATCACGCTCTAGGAATCAATGTGCGATTTTCTCTCTCTTTATCCCAAAGTAGAAAAGTGAAGCTAAATGTACGTAATGAATTAATATCAACAATAACAAGTAAGGAGGTCAAATGGATGCTTCAAACCTCAGTTAGACTGTAACGACTAGAAGCGGGTCAATTAGGCCTTTTCAATCTATTATCAAACATAAAACTCAGAACTCACAATCTAAGTCCTCCAATCTATCAAGGAGAACATAGCAGAAAGTTAAATCGCTAAAAGAGCCGCAGACATGGGTTTGTTCACGTAACTTCATTGGACATGCGAACAGATTTATCAAGTCGAGCTTTACTATTAAACTATTGCAAACCAGTCAAGAAAACACGAGCTTAGAGTCGAATCATGTCATAGAACATCCACTAATTAGTAGTTAGGCAAGACGAGATTTAGTTACCGACTAGGTAACAAATTTCCTTAACTTCAAACTGGAAGCGACGGTGAGGTAGAGAATCACAATCAGGCTTGGATCGGCTAAACCACGGTAATTGAACTTCAAACAGAGGATAGCTGGTGTTCCACGAGAGGATGACAATGTGGATTTGCAGTAGCTTTGTCTAGAAAAAGCTATGACGTGAAGCGCCAAAGGCACCAAGCTCATCCTAAAATTAACATAAGCGCCTCGCAAACCAATTCCGGTCCATATATCGAACATATGGTACCTCAGTCAGATTATGAAAAAATCAAAGTGGGTAAGACACAATGCATATTAACAGATACCACAAGAAAGTTATATATTCATTATAGATAAACCGTTACTAATCTGTAATTAAGCGTAATGATGTGAAGGAAAACTCGGAAACACCACCCAACTGAATCAACAAGTAGATAATTGTTCATCGAGGCTAGAACTGGGGTTTAGGGACTAACTGAAATACCCCAAACTAATAAAACATGGATTAAACATCTAATCACATTAATTAAGGCCTATATGCCTTAAAAGTCAATTGAGAACAACAATGGTCAACACAAAGCAAATATTGCACCCTTTGACCGTTTTGGGTAGATACATACCCAAATTAACTTCTTAGGACCTAAAATTTTGTCCTAAGCATATTAACACATAAAGGAACATACTAAAATTATTGGACAACACTCCAACACAAAGAACAAGCATTTACATGCTTAAAGGTCAAGTAGGGCAAAAATGTGCTCTAAGAAACCTTAAAGGTCTTATGACCTCCATTCGATACAAAATTGGATTCCTAAGTTCAAATATCATGTAAGGAACAAATACAACCGTTCTCAAGGAAAACCAAGCTCAGAAACACCTTGTGACACAAAATGTGCACTAAAACACCTTAAAGCACGTTTTGTGTATGAGCTCTAAGATATTGACTTTTTGTCACTTTAAAGACTAGATTACATTCTTTATATCATTAATGTGTCATGATAGACTATATTATAAAGTCTAAATCAAAGTTTAAAAATAAAATCAAAATGGGTGATTTTAGGTGAATAGTACCCAAAAATAACATTTAATTACTTAACTTAACCATGGTCAAATGTCATCCATTGACCAAACCAACCATTGCCGCCCACTCTTGCTGTCATCCTCATCCATTAAGCCATCTAAAATATCTCCTAACGAGTCATCTATTACTATGCACTATAGTAACATTAAATGACATAAAAAGCAAAATTAACTTTCTTTGCTCATTACCTTCCTTCCCAGCCAACTCCAAGCAGCTCCACTCTTTCTTTTGCTCCTCCATTACCGTGGGAACACACCAAACTCAGAGGAGAACACCAATTGATCTAGGTAAGCTTATTAAGCCATTTTATGTTCATTCTCTTCACTTTTCTTTCCTCTTTCCATGGAGCTAAACATCAACCATTTCCGTCCATGGTTCTAGGTTGTTTTGGAGGTTAAAATAAGGGTGATTCTCGGCTGTAACAAGGGAAGGAGAAGGGAAGTTCCAATCTTGATCTTTTAAGGTAAAAATGTGCTTTAAGCACTTATCTTTTCATTCCCTTCATTACCGGTTGTAAACCTTATTTCTTAGGCTTATAATCTTCTTATTAACATGCTTATTCAGTTGGTATATCAAGAGCTTCAAGGAATAGCCAAATCCATGCCAAAAAAACCATTTTTGGCATCTTAATCAAGGTGAAAATTATCCATCTTCTAATCTGATTTATACCAGTTTTAAATCTGGTTTTAGTAGCTCTTTTGATGATCTTCATCTTCTATAAATTTAGGCTGAAGATCATCTTTGCGTGCCTTGGTATTCTAAGGTAAAATTTACCTTGAAAATATACATTAAACACTTCTAATGGTTAGCTCTTGTTTGGAGACTAATCATGCCTTAATTGCTGTTTGAAAACATGTAAAATAAGCTGTGGAAAAATTATCCCTATGCAGCCGTGGCCAAACAAGGCCTAATCTTGGCAAAAATAAGGTATAAATCACTTAAACCTTCACTTGGTATATTAATATGTGTTTATACATATGTATATATATATATGCCATGAGTGAACAAGGTATAAAGGGCCATATTTTGACCTTAGGTGATTAAGGAATGGTTTAGTAAATTTATATAAGTAATTAATTAACATAATTGTCAAATTTAAGACATTATGTGGAAAATTGGTAAATATGGAAAACTATATGGTGAGGCCGAGAGTTTAATGTATTTTTGGGCATTTATGTGTAATTTATTTTATAAGCTAATGTTTGTAATAAGGCCATGTACTTTAGACCATTTTATTTATGTATTTATAAGGTTTTAATTAAGTTTAGGTGATAAAAATATATTACGGCAAGATATAGGGGCTTAATGTGTAATTAAATTAAATTTGGGGGCTATATAATAATAAAGCCGAAAGTTTGAGGTTAAAAGCATTTAAAAAGAAAATTATAAGATTTTATAAAGTTTTGGGGTTAAATGGTAATTTCTAGAAAATATGGGTACAAACCGTAATTATTGGAAATTGATGGTCAAGGAAATAATAAGGAGGTCAACCTTGACCATATGGTAGGCTTTGACCAAATTAGATAAGTTAAATAACTTATTTAAGGTTTTATAATAAGATAAGTATTTAATTGTAACATTTTAATAACATATCGGGTAAATATGTTATTACCAAAACTAAAGGGTGTAAAATGGTATTATAAACACCCATGGGCTGTTAGGAGTTTTTAGGAATTTATTGGGTTGATTTTTGGAATTAAAATAAACTATATATGTATAATATATAGTTATTATGTCATTGTGACACTTTGGATAAATAAATGTGGTGGAATAGCAAATACCGAAAGTATATGGGTTAGGAATAATATTTATAACCCTTTGGTGGAGTTTGGTGAATTTTGGAATAATATAAGAGTATTTAATAAGATATGTGTATAATATATAGTTTTAATGATATATAAAACTATATGTTATAAATTGGGTCAAATTGCAATTATAGAAAGTTGGTGGGTTGAAAAATAATATAGAACAGCATAGGGGTCTGTTCGCAATTTAAAATGTTATATAACTATAAGTTATATTAATATTAAGGTTTGAAATGTTATATATATGATATATATGACATACCCTTATATATGTGGTCAAATTATAAATTTGGAAAGTAAAAGGGCTGGAAATTAATTAGAACAAATTATAAAATCTGTTCGGTTATTTTATAAAATAACCATAGGTTATACCATTTTATAAAGTTAAAAATGTTATAATATATGGTATATATAATATGGTGTAAATTATGGGGTGATTTTGTAAATAAAGAAAACTATGGGTTATGGAAAAGAATAAGGTTTAAATGTATATGCCTATGCGGCATTAAATATAGTTTTGTATAAAAACTATAGGTTATAAGTTAAAGGAAATAAAAATATCATATTATATGATATTAGTATATGGTATAACATTACATATTGTTATGTGGTCAAAATGAAATTTAAATAAAATATAGTGCTGTACCGAAATTAAAAATGTTGGAAAATGAATTTCAGACTATGGTCTACAATGTTATAAATGTTATAACAATTATATGGTATTAATGGGATTTAGATGGAATTAATATAAGTAAGGATATTCACATTAAATAATGTGACAAACTATAAAAATAAATAAGATTTATAAACTAAGGTATATATTGAATGAACCTTAGGAGTTGTAATTATACAACATGAAGATGTTACATAACATTAAGATAATGATCTTAATATAAGTTGTAAAATATAATACAATTAATGGGAATAATCATCTAATATAAGATGATAAAAATGTAACATATAATATAAGAGTTTTATAACTCTTGAAACTTACCTATATGGTAAATATATACATATGCGAGAATAATGTATATAAGGATGGATATATATTATGGTTGGAAACCATATAATATAATGGTGGAGATTATTACATGGAAATAGTTTATAAACTATATGTTATAAGTTTTTGAATTCAAATATAATTATCAAAGGATTAATGGATTATATAATACAAGTATTATAATGGATGGTGGAAAAATAATACAATATAATAAATAATGCATGCATATATGCAACTATAGGTTATATACCTAAATTCAATGATGGATAAGATTGAAGAAATATAATGAATTAAACTTAACAGTCGAAACATTACAACCTACGAGTTTTAGTAACAAAGCCGACTGGTTTAGAGAAACCCGTAACAATTAATTGTAGAAATCCGGGGATGAACTGTCGGGGTTATTTGTTATTCGGAAATACCGGATTTAGTTAGTCATGGAGACTGACTTATAGTTTTATTACCGTTTAGATCACACTACAGACGAAGGCGCTTGACGAGCTAGTGGTCTACACTGCGCATCCTTGGTCTAAGGTGTACTGTATGTAAAGGGGTTTGATCCGGGTTGTCCTAAGGAATTCCTTGGGCTCGGATTTGGTTGATGTAACTTGTGTGTTATGAGTGTGGATTCGTGTATATGATTATGTGTTACTGCATTATTTATTTATGCACAAGCGTCCTACGGGACTAAAACTACGTCGACTATAGATCGACTTATATAAACATACATATGCGTTTAATGTGATGACATGACGGTTACTTGATATAATACCACTAGTATTAATATTAAGTATATGGTAACCTAAGTAAAACACTTAGGTACGAGTCACGACATTGTCGGTCTCTAGAGCATGGATCTCGAACATGAATAACCTAGATTACTTCTAGGTATGCGTGAGACCCATTGGGCAGCTAATTAATAAGTTGTATTCTCCATAAAACTAAGAGTTTATCTTAAACATTATGAGAGAGTTTGTATGAGTTTAGGTGAGGAATCCCGGTAGTTTACGAACTACTTGGTTGCGCATTTGTGATCACTGAGGGGTTCCTGATCGGGTTTCGCTCTAGGTATTTACCCAACGAGCCCTATTTGGATCGTGGGTCAGGTGGCTACGGCCTTTATATGGACGCCTTACGAGGCAAAGTGAATAGTCAGGGGCCTCCGGACCTCTGGCGAAATGAGCACCTTTGTGTGTACGGGAGGACTACTGTCCATGGTGAGGTTATCAGGTTGTCCTAACATAACGCCCAACTGGTATTAATTAAACATGGTTTGGATAGATGGGGCCTTGAAGGCCAAATTAGATTAACTAAGGAAAGCGTTCGCTACGGCGTTTATTCAGTACTATTATTCGATATGTTCGATTATACAATTGTTGTTTGTGATATTTAATGAATGTTTGGATTGGATGGATGGTTAAGTATTTATGACTGTTTGGATGGATGACTATGTAATAATGCATGTTTATTACAGTATTGATTATAACTGCAAAATGGTAAAGCATGAAACCAATCTAATAATAAGATGGTTAAAATGACTAAGTGACCAATAGGGTCCAGGCCTGGCATACTCAGCGTTTATCGCTGAGACTACACTCATTGTGCAGGTTGTTGATCATTGTCGAAGCCGGAGTGCGGGAACAGGGTAGTTAGAGTTTATTTTAATTACCGCACATGGAGTTCATTTGTATAACAATAACAGACTGTGGATTGTATTATGGTACGGTTATGTATATTCGGGATTGTGTAGACACTCACTTGTTGAAATACCCCAAACCTTAATAAGTTGTTTAAACATTAAATAATAAATTATTAAGACTAAAAAGAGTCTTAGTAATATTGGTAAACAATTTAAAAGATAAGTAAATACAGTTAAATGCCTTAAAGGCAATAAAGGGCGAAATATGCTCTAAACTTGGGATGGTCTTGATTAACACTTAATAAACTTATCAAGACCTTACTTATATATTAATGAGCCTATTAAATCAATTACCAAAGAAAACCGAGCTTGGAAACAAGTTAAAACACAAAATGTGCTTAAAGGAGTCATAAAGCACGTTTTTGAAAAATTGTCTTGTAAATGAGTTTTGAATGGCTAAATGTCCATCATTACTCTTTAATTAATATGTGTACTATTTGGTATCACATTTGGAAGTTTAAATTAATGGGAAATCAAGAATTTCGCTTCAAAGTGCCTTGTTATTATGAATAGTAACTAAAATAAGCTAGTTTGTAACATATGTTAACATATGTAATTTAATTGGGCAATAAAGACTAATTAACCCCTTATATGTAAATGGGGGCCGGTTTGCATGTGAGGAGTCGTCACTTTGCTTGCTGGTTGAACAAACAGATAAGAAGATAAGTGAGTAATTGAAAAAGCACTATTTGCTTTACATAATTAAATATCTTCAAAAAGCAACTACAATCATTCATTCTCTCATTCCTCTTGCTGTTTCACGTAGCCACTCCCTTCCTTTCCTTCCTTCACGATCGAACAGCACCAGCACCAACATACAACTTCAAATCCTTGTAACTTCTTGCTCACTTGTCCAAATCTAAAACCGAGACCACCGATCTCTTAGTTTCATCAAGCTCTTCGACTTAGTCCCTTCAAATCTTCAAGAGCTCCATTTTGGTGCCAAGAGGAATCTCCATGGAAGGAGCTTGAGTTCATCTTTTACGTAGTATTGTTCTCCTTTGCTTCAAGGTAAGGAAACTCAAAGAAAAAGGGTGTTTCCTCCATGTTTTATGTTAACCAAAATAGCTTAGAATTCCTTTGGAAAATGAACGTACGTTGTGTATTGAAACTACCTAAAGAGCCAATGGTAATGACTTAGAAAAATGTTCTCAAAAGACTAGTAAAGGACATACGTATTGCTGTTTGTATTTGCAGGTGAAAGGCAAATATATTGTGGAAATTCAGTGTTTAAGATTTATGCATTTTAAGAGCCTAAGTGCTATGCAATTTAAATTGTACACTATGTTGTTATGTGGTGTATATTTGGTGAAGTTTTGAGTATAAGAGTGTACGTAAAATCATTTGGGAAGCTATACTTATGATGGGTGTAAAGAGCTTAAGCAGCAGGACTAGAAAAATTGCAGTACGTCAAATTCTGTAGGTTGGGTCCGGGACCTAGGTCATGGGTCATGTCCCGGACCATATATCAAAAAAAGACCGTGAGTTATACATAATTTAGGTCCGGGACCTGGGTTAAGGTTAAGGACCCGGACCAAGCATTTAAAAATGGCCGAGAGTGGTAATATGTTGTGGTCCGGGACTTAAGGGAAGTACAAGGTCCCGGACCACCCTGCTAAATACGCCGAAGGTTTTCCTAATGTGTTGGTCCGGGACTTAAGGTAAGGACCAAGTCCCGGACCACTCTAAAAATGTTGTTTAAGGTGTGAAAATGATGTGTAATGATGGGGATTGATAAGTAATGATGTTATAAGGATGTTAAGGACATGTTAGGTGAGTTGTAATGAAAATTTGGTGGGTGAAAAGTTAAGATAAAATGGAAGAGAAAAACAAGTTAAAAATGTAAAGATATTTAACTAGCTAACGGAGTTAACTATAGTCATTCGACGTTACACAAACATGTTACCCCAATGTTAATGAAGGTAACTTTAATGTACCAGTTGTTCGAGAATTGTTCGAGGAACCTAAATGGACATGGTAGAGTGGACTCCGGCGACAGGTATGGTTTTCTTGCAACCTGTGTCCTACCGGATTACACCGGCTTGTATGCCAATGTGTTTTTCTGTGTGTTTGCCACCTTGTAAGATAAAACATGAAATGAGTTTATAGTAATTCATTTATGTGGCGAATCTGGCCTCCGATACCGTTTAACCTCAAATAAGTGTTAAACCTTAACTAACCAGAACTAGGAACACATGAGAGATCGGTATTCGGTGTTAACGACCCAAACCTTGGGAACGTTCTAACCACGGCTGTGTATGAGTTAGTTGTGTATGGTTATTGTTTGCAAGTGTGTGAACCTCCCTTACATGCTTAACACGGTTGTGATACCGAATGGTGTGTGGATGTGATAGGTTCCATAATGGAGCCTTAACTACTTAATTATAAGTATGTGTGTACTAATGGGGGGTGAGGAGTCCGGTCATGTTCCGGCCACGCGTGTGATGGACGGGAGTCGATGTCATACCCGGTTCGACTCTCTTGGTGTATGTTATGGTTGTTTACTCATTGGGTTTCCAATCTTCCCTTTAGCTTAACCAAAGCTATATTACTGACTCACGTCGGGCCACAGGGGCATACAATGGTTGTACTGTGTTGGTGTGGTGTGTTCGGATCACCAAATCCGATCCACCTTTAGGAAGGTTACTCGCACGGCTATAAGGACGGTAGCGAGTGTTATGTAACGAGCTTAGTATGTGGTTGGCTACAACCTCCAGGCTCATTATGTATATTAACTATAAATGGTGGAAGGTTCCTAGTGCGAACCATATTATGGTGTCGTGTGTTAATGTTGTCATGGGCTATGGATGTGAATTCCGGTTTATAATAGGAGGTGTTTAAGGATAGTGCGATCGGTGGGTAAATGTCGTCTGTAAGGGTAACTCCATTAAGAGGAGAGCCACTCTAGGGTTAAAGGAACAATGTTGATTTGTTATGTGTGGATGTGTGGATGTGTTGGATGTTTGTTGAGCCCTATAGCTGGGCGTATGCAATGTGTTGTGTGTTTATGGTTTACATGCAGGATTTAAATATAATCAACAGCATGCTAAGACGACAATTAGTTGTGCGTGGCCCGGTAGCATGCGGGCTGCGGGATTACCATACCAGCAAAGGTGCTGAGCCCCTTGGGGGCCACCCTTTTCTCCTTTTTCTATTTCAGGTACAAGGAGCTGGAAGCCGTTCGAGAGTAGGACGGGGTAGATGTTTGTACATTGGTAGCCCTTTAATGGTGTATGTATTATAGGTGTAGTAAGACCGAATTTGTTATCGGCATTGGTTAATGAATACTCGGTACAGTGGGGGATGTATATGTAATTGTTGGAAATGGAATCAGGATTGGTGTAGTTGCTCGGGGATCTAGTCCATCAGACCGATATAATATGTATGTATTAGCCTTGTTAGCCACGTGGGTGGTTAACGGCGTGTAACACCAACGGATTAAGTAATGTGATGGTTTATGTTTCCGCTGCAGATGGTTATAAAGTGCGACGTTGTGGATGGGGTGTTACAAAAAGTGGTATCAGAGCGAAGTGTCGCTCTGATGACTGAATTACCGAGCTTAGGAAGTACCGAGTTAGGATTTCAGTACATTGGGTTAGGGATGAGTGATAGCGTGAGAGATACGCTAGTTAGGAGGACCAGAATATGGAAACCTACTATATCATCCCCCTCCACAATCCCTATTAACTTGGGAAGGAACGCCAGAGAGATGAAGTCCTCTCTTACCGGGAATACCCAATCTGGCTGTATTAATGTCTTATAAGTATGGGAACCTGTCATCGGTAGATTCTGAAATTAGAAATCCCGAGACGGTTCCCAGGTGAACAATGTAACCCACTTGATAGCAAAAGTGGAGAATCTTATGCATGAGAAAATAGAATTTCCAGCAACCTGGGTCGACATGCCGAGCAGTCGAAACTACCAGCTTGCAGGCAAGTAAGAAAATAATGAACCCGAGACGAAGTCTACGGGATGGCAAATGTTAGGTAATGGCACCAACGGTATACCAACCGACAAAGGAACTACAACGTAGTACCCAAACAAGAGACAAGTCTCAGTAATCACGACAAATGCGTGGAATGGGCTACGAAGAGGATACAATAATAACTAAAAAGGGGTCTCCCAGAATGGGAAACACCCTAGTAAATGATTATTAGAGGAGGACAATGAGAAGTTGTGCAGGAGATTAGTTACCAATTAGAGTATCCAAGTAAGGGCCCATGAGGCCACTGATACTGTGCAGACAGAAACGTACCACAGCCGGTACATTTGAACCGACAGCCAGTTAACAGGGCGCACTTGCCGTGGCAAGTGCAGCTATAACAGGGCTGTTTGAAGAAGAAAAAAAAAATGACGCCTACAAACTACTTAGTAAAGTACCCAGGAATTTAATGTGATCATCGTAACCGTGGAAGGGCTTAACAGCCTAACCTTTGTAAATGGGAATACACCAGTCAGCAAGAAGCTAGACTTGGTTAAGGCAAGAAGTGTTGTGAAACCAAGGAAATTTTTCTTTCAAACTCAGATTTATTTCAAACTCTTATCTTTCAAAACCAAATTCTCTTTTAAACCAATACTTCTTTACCCTTCTTTCAAACCAGTTTACCTTTGAATAACCGGACGGAAACCGGTGAACCCGAGGGTAGCAACCCGACGGTATGGATGGAGTTCAGAATAATATAACGGTGGATAAACCTTCCTTTGATTAAGTTCGGGAAGCACGGAATGTATATTGTCAGAGGACAATATAAGGGAGTTGACAACAGAATACTTCACCTAGGCGCGTGACGGACACTACGAGTGTACCAACTGTGTTGTGGGACGACCGCACTCCGATAGGAGCATGTGGGCCTGACAGACCCACTTATGGGTTAGTCGGGTAAGTAGTAATGTATCAGTATGGTACCCCATATATGTATACAAGTAGAGTCCGAAACACGGGGAGTAGTCGACTCCATCCTACGGTCAGCAGTAAGGGTCAAACGAAGCAATGGATTACCATAAATGGTTGAAGTAAAGGAACCTAGTTAAGGAGATTAAAGGAAATGGTGAATTTGTTTAAGGAAATATTTAAGAGTCAAGACGTGCGAAGAGCACAGATGGTTAAGTAAAGACATCACATATGTCTTAGGAAGCTGAAGGAATGGGACATGGTAGCTGGAACGAATACCCAGCTAAGAAAGTAAGAAGGCGAAGTTTACTGAATGCACTCATAAGTGCGAGCCAGATGTAATGGCATGACCTAGTAACACCCAGGAGCTACCCTGAAAGGAGTATTTGGATCAACAGTGGTTGAACGGAATAACGTGACAGAAACGCAAGGGTCGAAACTAACACCCAGTTCAATCTTAAGGCGTCAGGAGGGACTCTGACATCCTTGAAGGGACATCCCATGAAAGGCATGACGACCTGGTCATGGAGCCCAGTACAACCGTAAACCGTGCAATATTGTATAAAGAAGTAAAGGTATGTGAACAGCCTGCAGTGAGCAGAGCTTGAGGCAGTAGGCTTATAAGCCACAAAAAAAAGTGTTATGTAAATATGACTGATTGCAGAAGTATATGTCATACAAGTAAATAGAGCGGAGAACGAACCACTGCTTTAAGAGTGGGGATACCTCTCGATATGGTGAGACCGCAGGAGCGGTAGTTAGGTGAACCAAGTTCAAGAGATATGTGGAGGATGGACCATGTCGTTATTACCCTAGAATGATTTGAATAAACATAAAACGGAAAGAAGTGTTTGTAACAGTGGTGTAGACAGGAAGAGTACTAAGTCTGATAGCAACCACCATAGGTGCGTGATGCTAAATGTGTAGCGAACAACGCTTAAGAAAATAAAGGCTCGAGAAATGGTGTATTCAGAAATCAGCCAAACAGGTGGCCAAACCCAGTGTAACGGCGGAAGCTAATATAATAACGGATGCAGTGTAAGTTGATGTTGTATAATGAAAGAGGATACGGTGTACTAAGCGACCGTTGTATAAAATTATTAAGGGATGGTATGACAAATAAGCAGAGTTGTGAATTAAACCCAGTGGAGATACAACAGTAAGTTCTAACGAATAAGCTGGACAGTAAACCAGTAGCCGGTATTATGAGATAAGAATCTCAGTAAAACACAGTGTGAATTCCTATTGCAATCGCATGAGAGATTTACTGCCAAGAGTTACGCCTCTGCACTCTGTATGACTGAGTGTTTTGGTATTGCGTTTGCGCAGTAACGATCGAGTGGGATAGCTAGGATTTGGAAGATGATAATTGTGGAAGGCGAACAAAGAGAATTATAACACTATAAGACCGAGGCATATGAAATGCAAGGTCATATCAATGAAATGATACTGGTACAGAACTAAATATGGAAGCAGGACTGGCAATAAGAGACTACAGTAGCACTAAGTATCAAATATCGGTATGAAATATACCTCAGGTGTAGGAAATAACTGAGAGAGCACTGCACATTAGGTAGTAGCTCAACCTCAACCGGCAGTAAGTCGAAAGGAATTGAGGCAATAATTGAGAAATACATAGCAGTATACACTGTAAATTGTTATGGAGGTAGATGAAAGGTTTGTAACTCACCGAATTCGCTCACGGTAAGAGATACCACGCTTCGGTTGAGAAACCATGGTTACCAGGATAAGGGTAATACATTAGAGATGTACAGTACAGTAACAGTAAAGAGTGGGGAAAACTAGCTCTATAATTATCGGAATTGCGCAACAGAGGCCAGTGAGCCCATGCAGCAGATACCGAATATACATTGTGAATGCGAATAAATAGATAGTTATCAATGCCTAGAAGCCTTATAGGCCAGGAACGAAACCGGTAATGAGTTAGATAAACTCCAATGAGAATTCATGGTTAGGGACTAAACCGCCAATATGGCTAAGATCCCCAAACCAAAACACAAAGTAAAATAAACCGCGTGGAGGTAAATCACTTCACGACGGGAGAACGTTATAAACCAGTGATTAACTGATTGATTACGTGGGCGTAATCCCTTTTTAGGGGGGTAGAGCGTAAAGCCGCTTAGTGTGTTTTACCGTACAAGAGTACGTGAACTATGTTGTGCATAGCACAAAAATAATTTGTTATGATGGTTGGCATGGTTAATAATTGGTTATGATGGTTGGTTTGGTTAAATGGTGGAAATTGCGCACAGAAGATGCGAAATACTATTGTGGTAGGTGTGACTACCTTGGTAATGGTTGTGGGTAAGTACAAGTACTAAGGAGTAAATAAACTCCTGGGGAACTAAAGCCCCAATGGTGTGTGTTCGCATAATACCAAATGTAACACGATGTATTGTATTTTGATTAAAAACATGTATATATATAGTGTGGTGATTTATGAAGGGTATGAAACTGGCATGGAACCTAGTAAGTATTAGATTCCTTAGGTAACTTGAGTAAAAGCGAATGGAGGTAATTGATAGACTAAGTTCTATCCCTGGGAGATGTAATGATTATGACTAGAAGGATCAAAAGATAGAAAGTGGAATATGCTTGAATTAATTGTTGGTTGAAAATGAAGTGGGAGGTGGAACTTGATTTGCATGCGATCAAGGGAAGCCGAACACAAATTGGAGTGGAAGGATAGTTCAACACTGATGCTGATCACATCAGGGTTGGATGACTCTTGAAGCTCCCTACAAGTGGTCACAAATAACACCATCAAGAAAGGATGCAAAGAGCATAAGTTGGACTTGGAGTTGTATTGAATTTTCAAAAGGGTTTTCAATTGGTATTTCCAAAACAGTGGATTGATATTTTGAATAAAGGATTCTTTTGTTTACCTAACCTGGTAAAGGATATTTTTGTAGTACTTGCTCACGAGCTGAGGACGTATGAGCCTTTGTCTTCGGACCGGTGACATGAGAAGTACATATGTTAAAAATTAAGTGAATGTTTTGATCTCCCAAAGGAACGGGGACCAGAAGATGTCCATCGCGACCAGGTTCTGCGGGGATCACAGTGTATATGTACTCAACGTGGGACTCGAGCCCATGAAGAGATGGAAAAAGGTATTTCTATTTGTTATACGTTCTAGGGCATGTTGTGTGGTATGTGTAATAAATGTTACTTTGACCATGAGTCTTGATGTGGTTCAGTTCTGAATTGATTATGTTACTTGGGCCTATGAGTCCAAAGGTGGTCATGTTACCCAGACCTGAGAGTCTGAGGGTTGTTATGTGAGTACAATACTATTAAGGTACCCGGACCATTGAGTCCGAGGTAATCATGTGAGAATGATACGTTATGGATGGATGTGTATGTGAACCCGGACCTTCAAGTCCGAGGTTGTGGTGTAAGGTGTGTTGGTTATGGAAGTGTTTTATCATACAAGTAATTCCCGTATTCTAAACCAATGATATGTGGGAAGTGTGAACTTCGGGGACGAAGTTCTTTTAAGGGGGGTAGACTGAAATACCCCAAACCTTAATAAGTTGTTTAAACATTAAATAATAAATTATTAAGACTAAAAAGAGTCTTAGTAATATTGGTAAACAATTTAAAAGATAAGTAAATACAGTTAAATGCCTTAAAGGCAATAAAGGGCGAAATATGCTCTAAACTTGGGATGGTCTTGATTAACACTTAATAAACTTATCAAGACCTTACTTATATATTAATGAGCCTATTAAATCAATTACCAAAGAAAACCGAGCTTGGAAACAAGTTAAAACACGAAATGAGCTTTAAGGAGTCATAAAGCACGTTTTTGAAAAATTGTCTTGTAAATGAGTTTTGAATGGCTAAATGTCCATCATTACTCTTTAATTAATATGTGTACTATTTGGTATCACATTTGGAAGTTTAAATTAATGGGAAATCAAGAATTTCGCTTCAAAGTGCCTTGTTATTATGAATAGTAACTAAAATAAGCTAGTTTGTAACATATGTTAACATATGTAATTTAATTGGGCAATAAAGACTAATTAACCCCTTATATGTAAATGGGGGCCGGTTTGCATGTGAGGAGTCGTCACTTTGCTTGCTGGTTGAACAAACAGATAAGAAGATAAGTGAGTAATTGAAAAAGCACTATTTGCTTTACATAATTAAATATCTTCAAAAAGCAACTACAATCATTCATTCTCTCATTCCTCTTGCTGTTTCACGTAGCCACTCCCTTCCTTTCCTTCCTTCACGATCGAACAGCACCAGCACCAACATACAACTTCAAATCCTTGTAACTTCTTGCTCACTTGTCCAAATCTAAAACCGAGACCACCGATCTCTTAGTTTCATCAAGCTCTTCGACTTAGTCCCTTCAAATCTTCAAGAGCTCCATTTTGGTGCCAAGAGGAATCTCCATGGAAGGAGCTTGAGTTCATCTTTTTACGTAGTATTGTTCTCCTTTGCTTCAAGGTAAGGAAACTCAAAGAAAAAGGGTGTTTCCTCCATGTTTTATGTTAACCAAAATAGCTTAGAATTCCTTTGGAAAATGAACGTACGTTGTGTATTGAAACTACCTAAAGAGCCAATGGTAATGACTTAGAAAAATGTTCTAAAAAGACTAGTAAAGGACATACGTATTGCTGTTTGTATTTGCAGGTGAAAGGCAAATATTGTGGAAATTCAGTGTTTAAGATTTATGCATTTTAAGAGCCTAAGTGCTATGCAATTTAAATTGTACACTATGTTGTTATGTGGTGTATATTTGGTGAAGTTTTGAGTATAAGAGTGTACGTAAAATCATTTGGGAAGCTATACTTATGATGGGTGTAAAGAGCTTAAGCAGCAGGACTAGAAAAATTGCAGTACGTCAAATTCTGTAGGTTGGGTCCGGGACCTAGGTCATGGGTCATGTCCCGGACCATATATCAAAAAAAGACCGTGAGTTATACATAACTTTAGGTCCGGGACCTGGGTTAAGGTTAACGACCCGGACCAAGCATTTAAAAATGGCCGAGAGTGGTAATATGTTGTGGTCCGGGACTTAAGGGAAGTACAAGGTCCCGGACCACCCTGCTAAATACGCCGAAGGTTTTCCTAATGTGTTGGTCCGGGACTTAAGGTAAGGACCAAGTCCCGGACCACTCTAAAAATGCTGTTTAAGGTGTGAAAATGATGTGTAATGATGGGGATTGATAAGTAATGATGATAAGGATGTTAAGGACATGTTAGGTGAGTTGTAATGAAAATTTGGTGGGTGAGAAGTTAAGATAAAATGGAAGAGAAAAACAGTTAAAAATGTAAAGATATTAACTAGCTAACGGAGTTTAACTATAGTCATCGACGTTACACACACATTTACCCCAATGTTAATGAAGGTAACTTAATGTACCAGTTTGTTTCGAGAATTGTTCGAGAACCTAAATGGACATGGTAGAGTGGACTCCGGCGACAGGTATGGTTTTCTTGCAACCTGTGTCCTACCGGATTACACCGGCTGTATGCCAATGTGTTTTTCTGTGTGTTTTGCCACCTTGTAAGATAAAACATGAAATGAGTTTATAGTAATTCTTTATGTGGCGAATCTGGCCTCCGATACCGTTTAACCTCAAATAGTGTTAAACCTTAACTAACCAGAATAGGAACCATGAGAGATCGTATTCGGTGTTAACGACCCCAAACCTTGGACGTTCTAACCACGGCTGTGTATGAGTTAGTTGTGTATGGTTATTGTTTGCAAGTGTGTGAACCTCCCTTACATGCTTAACACAGTTGTGATACCGAATGGTGTGTGATGTGATAGGTTCCATAATGGAGCCTTAACTACTTAATTATAAGTATGTGTGTACTAATGGGGGGTGAGAGTCCGGTCATGTTCCGGCCACGCGGGGATGGACGGGAGTCGATGTCATACCCGTTCGACTCTCTTGGTGTATGTTAAGGTTGTTTACTCATTGGGTTTCCAATCTTCCCTTTAGCTTACCAAAGCTATATTACTGACTCACGTCGGGCCACAGGGGCATACAATGGTTGTACTGTGTTGGTGTGGTGTGTTTCGGATCACCAAATCCGATCCACCTTTAGGAAGTTACTCGCACGGCTATAAGGACGTAGCGAGTGTTATGTAACGAGCTTAGTATGTGGTTGGCTACAACCTCCAGGCTCATTATGTATATTAACTATGGTAAATGTGGAAGGTTCCTAGTGCGAACCATATTATGGTGTCGTGTGTTAATGTTGTCACGGGCTATGATGTGAAATTCCGGTTTATAATGGAGGTGTTTAAGATAGTGCGATCGGTGGGTAAATGTCGTCTGATAAGGGAGTAACTCCATTAAGAGGAGAGCCACTCTAGGGTTAAAGGGAACAATGTTGATTTGTTATGTGTGGATGTGTGGATGTGTTGGATGTTTGTTGAGCCCATATAGCTGGACGTATGCAATGTGTTGTGTGTTTATGGTTTACATGCATTCGATATAAATCAACAGCATGCTAAGACGACATTAGTTGTGCGTGGCCCGGTAGCATGCGGCTGCGGGATTACCATACCAGCAAAGGTGCAGCCCTTGGGGCCACCCTTTTCTCCTTTTTCTATTTCAGGTACAAAGCTGGAAGCCGTTCGAGAGTAGGACGGGTAGATGTTGTACATTGGTAGCCCTTTAATGGTGTAGTATTATAGGTGTAGTAAGACCGAATTTGTTATCGGCATTGGTTAATGAATACTCGGTACCAGTGGGGGATATATGTAAATAATTGTTGGAAATGGAGTCAGGATTGTATGGTGTAGTTGCTCGGGATCTAGTCCATCAGACCGATAATATGTATGTATTAGCCTTGTTAGCCACGTGGTGGTTAACGGCGTGTAACCACCAACGGATTAAGTAATGTGATGGTTTATGTTTCCGCTGCAGATGGTTATTAAGTGCGACGTTGTGGATGGGGTGTTACACTTGTCGACGTTTATGGATTATGGACTTAGTATGATGTATAGGAGTTATCTCATTATCACAGCGGTTAGTAGTGTTATTTATTTTGGTGTTGGATAGTTATGCTTCGTCTCGCATGGGCGATTAATGGCAGGTGACACCCGAGTGAGTATTAATGTTGTTATTTATCTTCCGCTGTAAGATGTTTTATTTATTGCTACGGGAGAGATTATTACGTGTTTATGGAGAGGGGTGTTACAAATGTGGTATCAGAGCGGAGTACCGCTCTGATGACGAGATACTAGGTTAAGATAGTGAGCTTAGGACTTGGGAAATGACGGGGAACGTTTGTGAGGTACGAGACGACTCGTCTTAAATGATATTGTGTTTAGTAACGCAAATTGCGTGATATATTAGCCTTAAAGGCAATTCAATATCTACTGGTTGTGTACGGTAAAATTACCGAGTATTTATATGACATACTGTACTACAGATGTCTGGGGGAACAAGAGGGCGTGGTACCGGTAGAGGTGGAGGCGGTGACCCCGTGATTCCAGGAGTTGCATAGACGATTGCTGTCGTTCTCGCACAGCTTGGTACTCAAATTGGAGGAACACCAGCCCACCCGCCACAGCCCAGGAAGTCGAACTGGCTGAAGTCAGTTTCCGAGACCCGACCACCTACTTATTCAGGGGAGACAGACCCCGTAGCCTTGGAGCGTTTCATAGTAGAACATGAGAAGGCCTACGATGTAACACCCCCAAACACTGGCCTAGGAGTTAGGGGTGTTACACGCCACGTATTATTACATAATAACGCAAGGCTCTAATAAACAAACTTACAAAAATCAATAAGGCCCAAAACGAATACTTGAATAAAGTATAATCAAAATGATGTCGTAACATCCCAAAGTTATTACAGAACCCACCAAACGAATGTCAGAAGCGGAAGCTAACAAAAAGGAGCCCAAAGGCTCAAGTCAAATACAAAACGTCCCAAAGGAATCTATATAACAAAACAGACTAAACTCCAGAGCTGCAAAGTGACCCTCGTGATCAATCTGCAATGTTAGATAAAGTAGGGGAATGAGCACACAACTATGCCCAGTAGATGACAAACTTCATCAACCAGCATGCTCAAAACATTTTATAGAAAATATCAAATCAGAAGGATAGCGGAATCCAAAGCATGTCGAAACAGAAACAGAAGTCCATACAATAAGGACTAAACAGAGCCAAAGCAGACAGAAGCAGAAAACAGAGGGACACTAGCGATCACAGCATACAGACAGAACGAGCAACCAGCTCGTGAACAGAACGAGGAAACCTCACTCGTAAACAGAACAGGTGGGACACCTGTGAACAGAACGGGGAACATCACCCGTGAAACAGAAGGATCCTACATAGCGCGCTACGAGACAGCGAGACCAGCCATCCAAAGGTTCAGACACAGAGATAACTAGGTCCCAAAACAGAAGCTTAAAACATTTAAGCATATGTGCACCAAAGGCACCAGAAAGCACATAGGTAGCTTGGAAATCAGAAGGGGAATCCAACCCCGCAATCGGAAGTCAAAACGGAGCTCAAACGAGCAAGTTAAGGTCAAAACAGAGGCATGTCCGAACTTGTGTCCGGACATCAATGTTCGGACACGAGTCGAGACTCAGAAGTCGAAATCAGACAGATGTCCGAACATGTGTCCGAACTACGAAGTTCGGACACAGGTCGAACATTAAAACAGTAGTAGAGACAGAGGTGTCCGAACATCAAAGGTCGGACAGATGTTCGGACGTTCTTCGGAAATCAGACACGCGCAAAGTCCGAACTTGTGTCCGGACATCCATGTTCGGACACAAGTCGAGGCAAAATCAGAGAATACAGAAGGCTGTGTCCGAACTTCAAAGCTCGGACGGAAGTTCGGACACAGCGAAAACTTCAGAAGATTTAAAGCGCAACGATGCATGTCCGAACTTCCAAGGTCGGACGGAAGTTCGGACACGCCGAAAAACACAGTGAACAGAGGCGATTTTCACACAAACAGAGGCACCAAAACAATGTCAAAACATCATAAGTTTGCAGAAAACAACCTTGGGGGTTTGTAGGTGTTAAAACGGCATTTAAACAGACAGTTCACAATCACAATTTCAAGACAGATCACAACTCGAATTCAGAACCGGAACGAAACTCCCCAAGGCTGAACACACAAGCCGAATCCATAAGCCACCTACCTCGAATTAACAGCAGACGAACCACAATCTGAATAGCAGAGTCCAGACCAACACAGCTCCAGCAACGCAGACCAACAACGCAATGCGAAACCTCTGACTAAACACAATTGCAAATCCCAAATCAGAAACGCAAACCTAAACCCTGAAACTGAAACTACAATCTGAACTGAAATACCATTCTCACCTGAATTCTAACAACAAGACAGCGGATTCGCGGATGACGCCAACAATAGAAGAGAATTGACAGAGTGCAAGAGCCAACGCTGAACCACAATCAGATTGCAGAGGAAATCAGAACGAGGAGACACCAGAACCAAAGGATTAACAAAAGAAGAATCTGTCACGCCTACCTCGAATTAACCAGCAATTCGCAACGGCGGAGTAATCCACAGTAGAACTTGGATGGCAGAGCAATGTCAAAGGAGTCTTGACTGACTGAGAGCAGGAACGGCGCAGAAAGAAGAGAGAGAGAGAAATGAAGAGAGAGCGTAACTGAGATCGTGAGAACGTGATTAGAAGACTGGAAAATTAAGAGGAGAAGATTAATAATAGGAAGGGAAATATTGTGGGATTAATCTCACCAGAAAATAAAACGGATGGGGAAAAAGACCTCCTCGTCCCCGGCTTCCTTAATAAGGACTTCCATGTCCTAAATATTGAAATAACTCAACATAAGGCAACGTTACACGAATTAAAATTGTAACGAACTTTGGGTTATAACATCACCTCCCCCTTAAAAGAATTTCGTCCTCGAAATTAAAACATACCTACTGCTCGAAAAGGGCGGGAACTTGGAACGCACTTCACTTTCGACCTCCCAGGTCGCCTCCTCCTCTGACTGACCCGACCACTGCACCTTCACCAAGGGCATGGTCTTACTCCTGAGCTTGCGGACATCCCGCGCTAAAATCCTCGAAGGAACTGCCTCGAACGTGAAGTCCTCCCTCAACTGAAGCGGACTGAAGTCAATCACATGAGACGGGTCCGGAATATACTTCCTCAGCATAGACACATGAAGACACTGTGACTCCAGCCAACGACGGTGGCAAAGCTAAACGATAGGCAACCGGTCCGATCCTCTCCAGGATCTCAAAAGGACCCACAAAGCGAGGGCTAAGCTTGCCTCTCTTCCCAAACCGAACAACTCCTCGAACTGGAGAAACCTTCAGATACACATGGTCGCCCACCTCAAACTCTAGAGGTCGCCTCCTCTGATCGGCGTAACTCTTCTGACGACTCTGAGCCACAAGCAAGCGCTCTCTGATAGACTGAATCTTGCCCACAGCATCCTGAACTAAGTCTGGACCAATCACGGCTCTCTCATTCAGATCATCCCAACAGATGGGTGACCTGCATCTCCTGCCATACAAGGCCTCAAACGGAGCCATCCCGATACTGGTCTGGAAGCTATTATTATAAGCAAACTCTATCAATGCAACGTGCTGATCCCAGCTGCCCCCGAAGTCCAACACACATGCTCTGAGCATGTCCTCAAGGACCTGATTCGTCCTCTCTGTCTGACCATCTGACTGAGGATGATAAGCCAAACTGAAAGACAACTTCGTCCCCATAGCCTGATGCAAACTCTGCCAGAATCTGGACACGAACGTCGGATCTCGGTCAGACACAATCGAAGCTGGAACTCCGTGCAGACGCACTATCTCATCCACATATAACTGAGCCAAGCGGTGCAAACTGAAGTCTTCCTGACAGGCAGGAAGTGAGCGCTCTTCGTGAGCCGGTCCACAATGACCCAAACGCATCAAAACCCCTCGGAGTCTTAGGCAGTCCCATAACGAAGTCCATACCGACGCTCTCCCACTTCCACTCCGGAACGGGAAGAGGCTGAAGCAAACCAGCTGGCCTCTGATGCTCGGCTTTGACCTGCTGACAGGTCCGACATCTGGATACAAAGTCTGAAATATCTCTCTTCATGTTGCTCCACCAGAATGTCTCACGTAGGTCCCGGTACATCTTCACACCTCCTGGGTGTACCGAGTACGGGGCTCCATGAGCCTCCTGCATAATCTCCCGCCTCAAGGCGTCATCTGCAGGCACACAAACACGGTCTCTGAACCTCAGGCAGCCATCCTCTGAAACCTGAACTCAGACTCCTGACCAGCAGCAACACTCTCTCTGATCTTACACAAACTGACATCGAGCTCCTGACTGGCCTTGATCCGATCGATCAAGGTAGGCTGAACCTGCAACGCTGCTAACATCCCGGACCTCTCTGGACGGACGAGATACCCATACACTGCAACTCAAGAGCAGATCTCTGCATACCAGACATAGCACAAACGGCTCCAGACGGACCCCTCCTACTGAGCGCATCAGCAACCACATTCGCCCTACCGGATGGTAGAGATCTCCAGATCATATCGTGCAGCAACTCCAGCCACCTCCTCTGCCTCAAGTTCAACTCCTTCTGAGTGAACAGATACTTGAGGCTCTTATGGTCCGTATAAATCTTGCACGCAGCTCCATAGAGGTAGTGCCTCCAAATCTTCAAGGCAAACACAACAGCCGCTAACTCCAGGTCGTGGGTCGGATAGTTCTTCTCATATGGCTTCAACTGACGAGAGCCATATGCTACTACCTTCCCATGCTGCATCAGCACACACCCAAGTCCCTTATGGGACGCATCACAGAAAACCTCCAGACCCTCATTACCCTCTGGAAGGGTCAGAATCGGCGCAGACGTCAACCTCCTCTGCAGCTCCTGAAAACACAGCTCACAAGCCTCACTCCACTCGAACTTCACATCCTTCTGCAGTAGACGAGTCAAAGGGATCACTAGCTTGGAGAAGCCCTCCACAAACTTACGATAGTAGCCCGCTAATCCAAGGAAGCTACGAATCTCTCCAACATTAGTAGGCCTGGCCCACTCAGTAATAGCTCTAATCTTCTCCGGATCACGGAGATACCATCCTTGGAGAACTGTCCCAAGAATACCACCTGATCCAACCAGAACTCACACTTCTTCACTTCGCATACAGCTCCTTCTCCCTCAGAGTCTGGAGAACAGTCCTCAAATGCTCCTCGTGCTCCTCAGCACTCTTGGAATACACCAAGATGTCATCAATAAACACCACAACGAACTGGTCCAAAAACGGCTTGAACACCCGGTTCATCATGTCCATAAATACAGAAGGCGCATTCGTCAGACCGAATGGCATCACTAGGAACTCGTAGTGTCCATAACGAGTCCTGAAGGCGGACTTAGGCACATCGTCTGCCTTAATCCTCAACTGATGATAACCGGACCTCAGATCGATCTTCGAAAACACCTTAGCTCCTGCTAACTGGTCGAACAAGTCATCAATGCGAGGGAGAGGATACCTATTCTTAATGGTAACCTTGTTGAGCTCCCTGTAGTCAATGCACAAACGCATGCTACCGTCCTTCTTCTTAACAAATAACACTGGCGCTCCCCAAGGCGACACACTAGGGCGATGAAGCCCTTATCCAGCAGCTCCTAACTGGACCTTCAACTCCTTGAGCTCAGCAGGCGCCATCCGGTATGGGGCCTTAGAAATCGGCTGAGTCTCAGGTGCGAGCTCGATCGAGAACTCCACCTCTCTGACAGGGGGAAGCCCAGGTACATCATCCTGGAACACATCTGGGAAGTCTCTGACTACTGGAATGTCCTCCAACTTCGCATCCTTGCGAACCTCAGGGATGCAGCACAAATATTCCTGGCATCCTTTCCTCAGAAAATGAAACGCCTGCATGGCTGATATGACTGGCGGCGAGCACGGGAGTCCATTCCCTGCTACAACTAGGCGGGGCTAACCCGGCTCCTCAAAGGTCACTCTCGAAGCAGCACAATCAATGTGGGCATGGTGCGCAACAAGCCAATCCATGCCCAAAATCACATCAAAAGTAGTCATCTCCAGCGGGATGAGGTTAGCAAACAGAGTCCTATCTCTGACTAACACAGGACTATCTTTACAAACAGAGTTCAAAAGCATAGAAGAATCTCTAACTAATGGACTATGCACACACAGCTCAACACCCAGAGGCACAACAGGCAAATCGAGCTCACCCACCAACTCAGCAGAAATAAAAGAGTGGGTGGCTCCAGAGTCAAACAAGTAAAAAACAGAACGAGAAGACAGCTGGAGAATACCTGTGACAACTCTGTCTGCCGATCGGTCTCTCTCTCCAGCCATCGCGTACACTCTGGCCTGGCCCTGGGGCTTCTTCTGCTCAGCCCGGTCTCGATCTCTGGACCCTGAAGCAGTCTCACCAGCTCTACCTTCAGAGCTACCTCTGCTCCTCTCGGCCTGAGGGCAGTCAGCTATCCTATGCCCCATGGACCCACACTTGAAGCAGGCTCCAGACTTTTGTAGCAGTCTTGACCTCTGTGAAATTTGCCACAGACCTGGCACTTCGGAGCAGGAGCTGACGAAGACGAACCACCTCTATCTCGCGAACGGTCCCCAGAGCGGTCTCCAGCTCGGTCTCTAGTAGACTGCTTCTTCTGAGAAGCAGACTGATCCCTCCTATCACTCTCGTCGGACCTCTGCTTCCTCTTCTGGTCCTTCCCGCCAGACTGGCGGCCCCTCAAATCAGCCTCCACCAACAGGGCGACATCAGCAACATCCCTGAAGGTCTTGTGACGCAGAGGCGTCACAGTAGAACGGATATCAGGCCTCAGGCCGCTCTCAAACTTCCTGGCCTTCCTATGCTCGTCAGGCTCAGGTGCAAACTTAGACAGACTGATGAACTTCCTGACGTACTCCTCCACACTCATATCCCGACCCTGGTGTAGTCGGTTATACTCCAGAATGCGCTGGTCCTTATACACGTTGGGGTAGAACTACTTATTGAACTCCCCAGTAAACTGCTCCCACGTCCAAGGCTGTGGGAATCTGCCCATCACTGACCTCAACCACTCCTTGGCTTCGGCCTTGAAAAGAAAGGTGGCGAAGTCCACCTTCTGCTCCTCCTTAGAGCCCATCACACGCAGCAAATCCTCGACCTCAGTCAACCAATGACTGGCCTCCTGGGGGTCTCCTGCCCCATCGAACGACGGCGGCTTCAGCTTCATGAACTCCTGAAGCGCCTTCACATTTCGGCCTCCAGCATCAGCCCCAGCTGGGCCTGGCCCTCCAACTGGTCCTCCTCCTGCAGCCATGGTCTGCATGAGGTGCGTCATGAACTGCTGAACAGCATCAACCACATTTCCTGGAGGGTTCGTTGCTCTTCTTGGCGGCATTCTGAAAGTCCAACAGCAGGCAGTTAGACTCAGACACTAACACTGACGTTTCTGACTGACTGGCTAACTTAAAATCCGAGCAGATTAGAACCCAGAGCTCTGATACCACTAAATGTAACACCCCCAAAAACTGGCCTAGGAGTTAGGGGTATTACACGCCGCGTATTATTACATAATAACGCAAGGCTCTAATAAACAAACTCAAACAGAAAATCAAATAAGGCCCAAACGAATACTTGAATAAAGTATAATCAAAATGATGTCGTAACATCCCAAAGTTATTACAAAACCCACCAAACGAATGTCAGAAGCGGAAGCTAACAAAAAGGAGCCCAAAGGCTCAAGTCAAATACAAAACGTCCCAAAGGAATCTATATAACAAAACAGACTAAACTCCAGAGCTGCAAAGTGACCCTCGCTGATCAATCTGCAATGTTAGATAAAGTAGGGGAATGAGCACACAACTATGCCCAGTAGATGACAAACTTCATCAACCAGAATGCTCAAAACATTTTACAGAAACATTATCAAATCAGAAGGAATAGACGGAATCCACAAGCATGTCGGAAAGCAGAACAGAAGTCCATACAATAGAGGACTAAACAGAGCCAAAAGCAGACAGAAGCAGAAAATAGAGCGGGACACTAGTGATCACAGCATACAGACAGAACGAGCAACCAGCTCGTGAACAGAACGAGGAAACCTCACTCGTAAACAGAGCATGTGGGACACCTGTGAACAGAACGGGGAACATCACCCGTGAAATAGAAGGATCCTACATAGCGCGCTACGAGACAGCGAGACCAGCCATCCAAAGGTTCAGACACAGAGATAACTTGGTCCCAAAACAGAAGCTTAAAACATTTAAGCATATGTGCACCAAAGGCACCAGAAAGCGCATAGGTAGCTTGGAAATCAGAAGGGGAATCCAACCCCGCAATTGGAAGTCAAAACGGAGCTCAAACGAGCAAGTTAAGGTCAAAACAGAGGCATGTCCGAACTTGTGTCCGGACATCAATGTTCGGACACGAGTCGAGACTCAGAAGTCGAAATCGGACAGATGTCCGAACATGTGTCCGAACTACGAAGTTCGGACACAGGTCGAACATTAAAACAGTAGTAGAGACAGAGGTGTCCGAACATCAAAGGTCGGACAGATGTTCGGACATTCTTCGGAAATCAGACACGCGCAAAGTCCGAACTTGTGTCCGGACATCCATGTTCGGACACAAGTCGAGGCAAAATCGGAGAATACAGAAGGCTGTGTCTGAACTTCAAAGCTCGGACGGAAGTTCGGACACAGCGAAAACTTCAGAAGATTTAAAGCGCAACGATGCATGTCTGAACTTCCAAGGTCGGACGGAAGTTCGGACACGCCGAGAAACACAGTGAACAGAGGCGATTTTCACACAAACAGAGGCACCAAAACAATGTCAAAATATCATAAGTTTGCAGAAAACAACCTTGGGGGTTTGTAGGTGTTTAAACGGCATTTAAACAGACATTTCACAATCACAATTTCAAGGCAGATCACAACTCGAATTCAGAACCGGAACAAAACTCCCCAAGGCTGAACACACAAGCCGAATCCATAAGCCACCTACCTCGAATTAACAGTAGACGAACCACAATCTGAATAGTAGAGTCCAGACCAACACAACTCCAGCAACGCAGACCAACAACGCAATGCGAAACCTCTGACTAAACACAATTGCAAATCCCAAATCAGAAACGCAAACCTAAACCCTGAAACTGAAACTGCAATCTGAACTAAAATACCATTCTCACCTGAATTCTGACAACAAGACAGTGGATTCGCGGATGACGCCAACAGTAGAAGAGAATCGACAGAGCGCAAGAGCCAACGCTGAACCACAATCAGATTGTAGAGGAAATCAGAACGAGGAGACACCGGAACCAAAGGAAATAAAGAAAGAAGAATCTGTCACGCCTACCTCGAATTAACCAGCAATTCGCAACGGCGGAGTAATCCACAGTAGAACTTGGATGGCAGAGCAATGTCAAAGGAGTCTTGACTGACTGAGAGCAGGAACGGCGCAGAAAGATGAGAGAGAGAGAAATAAAGAGAGAAGCGTAACTGAGATCGTGAGAACGTGATTAGAAGACTGGAAAATTAAGAGGAGAAGATTAATAATAGGAAGGGAAATATTGTGGGATTAATCTCACCAGAAAATAAAACGGATGGGGAAAAAGACCTCCTCGTCCCCGGCGTCCTTAATAAGGACTTCCATGTCCTAAATATTGAAATAACTCAACATAAGGCAACGTTACACGAATTAAAATTGTAACGAACTTTGGGGTTATAACATACGAAGGATGCAGCCAGTACTTGGTGGAGGTTGGTCAAGGACCATCACCTGGCTACACCCGACTTTTCATGGGCTTCCTTTGTCGAGTTGTTGAGGGGGAAGTACTATCCGGCACATCTCAAGCAGAAGAAGCGCCGAGAGTTCGAGACACACTCCCAGAGAGGTCTGGCCGTGGATGAGTACTACGCTCGATTCATTGGTTTGCTGGACTTCATCCCCGGAGTTGATTACTCAGAGACCGTGAAGGTCAAGAAGTTCTGGGGGGGATTGTTGTTTCGCATCCAGATGGCGATGGGTGCTACCCTCTATTCTACTATCCAGGTATTAACATGAAAGCCATAAATTCTTTACTTACTACATTACCGATTAACTTTGTGAGAACTTACCAATGAGATTCCAGGAGTGTTATGACGCTGCCTCGAGGACGGAGCTAATGCTCCATACTCGGGAAGAAACTCTCGGGACAAAGAAGAGAAAGAACCCTGAGGGAGAGTCTGAGGTTGGAGGAGCATCTCCAGGCGATAGCCAGAAGAGGGGAAAGTAAGGACTTATCCCATTCTAAATTACTTACCATATTAAACACTTTTATGAATGCTGACCCGAAACCTTAAACAGGAAATTCTTTCAGAAGAAAGGGCAGCAGGGTCACCAGGGAGCAAAGGGGAAAAAGCTTGTCCCTCGGTTGACCGGCCCAGTTATAGATGCTCAGCCATTGAGATATGCGCCTCCCAAGGGTGAGAACACCTTCCTCTTAATTAAATGGTAACCTTAACCTTATGTCATTAGATTTTAACTAAAACTAAATGCTACCATTATGCACCGGACAGCCCCAGTGCCATTTCTATTGCAAGCGTTGTGGGAAGGATCATCCTGGGGTCGACTGCAGTGGCCGCAAAGTTGAGTGCCGGTACTGCAAGAAAAAGGGCCACCGGGAGTTCGAGTGTTGGATGAACCCTGAGGGCCGTAACTACAGGCCACCAAAGAATACTCAGAAGACCTCAGCTGGAGGATCTGGAGTACCATGATGCGGTCAGGATGGCCAGACATCTACTAATGCTGGAGCCCAGAGAGGCAAGGGAGTAGATAGGGCATGAGTACCCTGAACTCCGTGAGACCGCTGGTGGAAGACTTTTTCTTACTTTGTTATGTACTTAGCATTGGATTGTGAAAGAAATATGTTGTAAATATATGGGAGTGTGTCAGTGACCACTCGCCTTTTCGTGTATGGCTTTTGAGACAATTACATGTACTCAATACCAGTAAGACCTTGACGAATTATATATATACGAACAGAATGTTAATGCTTATATTATCATGTAGCCCATACTCAACGGCAAAGAGTCAATGAGACCGGTAATTACTGAACCAATATTTCCACCTACATGGTGCACTTGCTATTGCAAGCGCTATGACAATCAAACCACTGAAATTTCCATCTGCCTTGCGCACTTGCCACAACAAGTGCTGCAACTACAACTACCACTAAATTTTAATCTCTTATTTTATACCAAAATTTTCATATCAACTTTTTTCATACAAACCTTAAGATTAGAAATCTGTGAAACCTCGGGAAGACGGTTAGTCCAACCACTACAACTGAAGAAATTATACAGCCACTGTGATTGTAAACCACACCAGTTTAATTGATCAAGAATTTTCAGACATGGCTTATTAGCCAAATATCATAAGTGTATACCCGCATTTAATGTTAATCACTAATAGTGATGAATGTTTAGTCCTTATGGACAAGCATACCCTTTGTAGATGCACCACTATTAGTGAGGATGGTTGGGAAGTGAAGAGCCAAGTTGCTCAAGCTATTATGCAATCTGCAATATATCCAATTAAACGGATGAGGGAACGAATACGAACTATGGATGAGATGTGATCATGATTAAACAGGGAGAATAGGAATATGTGTTGTACTCAATGAGATCGAGACAGGAAAACCAATTTTTCTAAATATAGCACGAATTTTACTTACACCGAGCTGAATAACGCCGGCTTATGCCACGAGTTACCACCGATGCCACTAGGGCAATAGCACTTACAACAAGATAACCGATAATACGAACAAAAAAAACAACAAAAAGGACATCCATCAAAAGGGAGATTGACAACAGAATTCTTCACAATAACTGTGTGACGGACATTACAAGTTTACTAAACGAGACATGGGACGACCGCACTCCGATTGGAGCATGTGGGCCTGACAGACTTATTTATGAGTTAGTCGGGTAAGTAGTAATGTATCATTATGGTACCTCATGTATGTATACAAGTAGTGTTAGGAACACGAGAAGTAGTCAACTCGTGTCAAGGACAGTAATGTAGATTACCTCGAAGATGGACGAGAAGAACCGCAGTTAAACCAACGGGCTAGAGAAACCGAGAACTTTCAATAGAGAGCAGTAGACAGTAAACAGTGAAGACAAGGAAACCTTTCAAGAACGTGAACACTAAGGATAAAAACATGAAAACCCATTATGGACGAATACTATGTAGAACCCTCATAAGGATCGAGCAAATTCTTGCAATCCAGAGGAACCTACCAGATGATGTGAACATAGACGCGTGACTACGCAATGATGAGAGACAAAGCTAGTATTGTAACACCCCAACTGCTAATCACGCCATTACCTCTTAAACTGTCACAATTACCAATAAACTCGCAGCGGAACTCTAAATACAACAGAGGGTGATACAACGCCGTTAGCCACCCATATGGCTAACCAGGCTTATTTCACATACAGTAACGGTCTGATGAACTGGAACAACCGAGTACACAATACAAATACAATATTCAACTCGCTTCTTTACTATACCGAGTCTACTAAAAATATGGTTGCCAACAACATATTCGGTCTTACACCTCTTTCAATACATAAGTAATTAAATCTAACTACCCATGCAACCCACCGACCCCGTCCTACTCTCGAACGGTAACATCTTCGGTGTACCTAAAAAAAAAAAAACGTTGCCCCTAGGGGCTCAGCTTAACGCTGCATATGAAATTCGCATACCCCGAGCACTAATCGGGGTACGCCGACTACTTTTGTCGGATATACATGGAGTTCATTTTAGTCAAACAACATGCATCATAGCAATACAATATATATGTGAATTACTCAAGGAATGTACATCCAATCACGAAACACAACTCCTAACTAACATAACAAGGTTGTTGGTTGTATCAGTTTACTCTTAGGCCTTGAGGGTTATACCTCACTGTGCCTTGTTTACTTGTTCAATATCTCACCCGCTCTCTCGGGTTCCTTATTCATATACACACCCATTCTCTTGGGCTACTCATTTTATACTCACCCGTTCTCTCGGGTTACTTATACTCATTATCTCACCCACACTCTTGGGTTAATTATACTCAAGCTCTTGTAGATTCTCGAGACACTACAGGTCTCCTACGTCACGCTTGTTACTCTTAATACATACTAGGCCAAAACTCATGGCCCACGAGCATAGCCTTACTTCCCCGGTTTCGACCCTATTCTGGGTCTAGCATGGTGGGAAGGTTCAACTAGCTCACGGAACTCTCTCTTAGTTCCTATCTCTTTTTACTTAGGTCCGACTACTCTCGGACTACTTACTTTCCCATACACTCCTCTCTTGGAGTTATAATAATATTATGTGTTTTAGTCTAGAAGCATCACTCTCGATGTTTCTAATGACTTTGGGAACAATACTCATGTAACACCCCATCCAAAGCCTATCGTGGTTATCGCAAACTGAACACTTAATCGAATACGTCGCAGCGGAAATAAATAACACCTGGACCTTGCCACGGTCTGATCGTTAGAATATACCGGCTTTAACGTTTACAATTCTTATCCAAAATACTTATCCAACTCAAAACATCAACATTCACAACACCACAACCAACCGAGTACTAGTATCTTAAACATAATCTCAAACTTACATCAGTTTAATATAAACAGTCGGGTGCACAGGCGCAACCCGAACTCAAAATAAACATCCCACCCTAAGTCTAACCGCTCCTACTCTCGTAGTGCGTCCTCATGGGTCTCTTACCTGCAAGTGTAAAAATAGCCCCCGAGGGGGTCAGCACGAATGCTGGTACACCCACTCATGGCCCCCAAGCTAACGGGGCTACGACGACTAATTGTCGATAGCATGGAAATTGATTACATACACAAGCATAATATGAAGTGCAATAACAATAACCACAGATGAACATATATAGTTCACAAACAATGAACGACTCAAGCGTTCCCTTATCAAGTGGGTTAGTAACCCCCCTCCTTAGTCCTCATTTCCTTAATCTCAGTTCCTTACCTTACCTTAACCTTAACCTCAAACTTAATCTTAATCTCAGTATACAAACCTTTCCTGGAAGGGATTGGTTGTAGCTTAACTCAAACCTGGGATTTAGGTGATCCCACCGCACCATCTTAATGCCACCTACTCTGGACGGGAGTCCAGCGTAGCTGAGCCGGCAACCGGCCCTAGGCTACAAGTCCAAAGACAAGTCCTTAAGCGGAGGGCGGATCTGATTCAGATACCGTCCCCTTTTTCCTTAGCATGCATGACCGGAGATCGGTCCCGGGTTTCCTCACTCAAGTTCCAGTTAGTAGAAATCTTAATCATCATGTGCTAGCTAAGCCTTAACGGGCATTAACCAACAACCATCAAACTTAACTCTTATTCTTAACTCAGTAAGTACTAAACTTGGTTAGTAGCAATCCAAGTCTCGCGGGTTAGTGTAAAGATAACACAAACGCAACGAGAACAAATATAACCGGTTGCATGCTTTATCTTGTTTTAGTCATAGCAATTAAACAGATAGCACACAAGCCGAGGGACACCTCGTTAGCAAGCAGGTCACAAGAAGGATTGTACCGTTCACCGTCGATCGTTGTTTGTTTAACCTTCTTCGGGGTCCCAATTCACAACCTAAAACATTCATTCATTTTTAGGTCATTAGTTATCTGCACCTTACTTACTCACTTAGTCTCTAAAGATTCCCATTTAATAACCTCTCAAGTCCTTGTCACTTAGCTTACAACTTAACTTTAAACATTAAAACTTATACTAATCTTAACTTAATTTCTTAAGTTCTTAGGGTCCCAATCATTACCACCCTACCAAAGGTATACCTTATTACCTATTACCATTCTTAGAATTCAAAATTTCTTTTTTTTTTTTTGGTCCGACCGAACTTCCGACCGACCTTACCTAAGGTCGGTCCATTCCAGAACACTTCACCGTTTGAAAATTCTACCCCGACCGACCTTGCAAGTCCGGTCCCCAAGGTCGGTCCATTCCCGAGAGTTTCCCCGAGGGAAATTTGAGCTCGACCGAACTTGCCAAGTCCGGTCCTATGTTCGGTCGATTCCAGAGACTTAATTCCTTCACAAAATACAGGTCCGACCGAACTTGTAAGTCCGGTCCCCAAGTTCGGTCGATTCCAGAAACATTTTCCGGTAGTGTAAACTGAGCCCGACCGACCTTGCAAGTCCGGTCCCTAAGGTCGGTCGGCTCCAGAACCTTGTTTCCAAATTCCCATTCAACTCCAAACTCCTCCTCATATATCCTAATATGTTATAACCTCATTTGGGCACCTCAAATACACCTTAAGCCCTCCTCAAAACACATTAAATCATTCACCAAGATTCACCTTAGTCATTATGCATTTTCCTTGTAATAATGCTAACACTTGTAATGTTTTCCTCTAGGTTTCTAGGTGGTGGTTCATACCTAATGTAACCATTATGCCAAATGTTTTCCTCACCACTATAACATCATCTCCCAAGCATCTTCCACCATCGAAACTTTTATGCATTTACTTAAAGTTCCTTCACAACTTAAACTTCCATCCATCAACACATTATTTCCTTCCTAGTTGTTTACCAACATTTGCCTAAGTCCTAAATACTCATCATTCTCTTGATTCCTAAATCCTTCATGGTGATACCTAAGTCATTATAAGTCATTAGAACACCTTAACTTCACCCTTTTTCATCAAGACAACCTATAGAACATCCTAGTACTTCCTTAGTCATTAAATTCCCTTAGAATATCTTAAACACTTAAGCTCTCCTTTAAATTTTTGCCATGGGTTCTCTAGTATATAGTACCTCCTAACACATGGTTTTTCTCCATCAAACAACCAATACCCACAAATTCTCATCACAACACCTTAACACACAATTTACACTAAAACTTCACCACATCATCATATATGCTTAAACTCAAAATGCTTGGCACTTAGGCCCTTAAATGACAATAATCTTAACCACTGAATCTCCACATATATTTGCCTTCAACCTGCGAATACACTCAACAAGGCTCCCATTGAAATAAAATGCTTCTTGTAATTCATCTCCACATTGTTTTAACTATCTCTTCTTCTCATTTGCTCTTTAGTCACTAGTTCACAAGTATAGTCATTGTTTCTCCTAGGTTTTATAACACCTTCCCAATATAAACTCTACACTAAACTCATCATATACCTAAATCCCATTCCCTTAAACAACAAAACACCTTAAGGTAAGTAATTTACCTTGTTCTTTTACAAGCTTAAAAGCTTTCTTCCTTAGGTTTTTATTTGTTCAATCTCGGTCACCAATGTGTATCTCCTTGCCAATGTTCTAACAATGTCCAATAACTAATGAGTACTAAACAACACATTCCTAAGGAATAAAACCTAGGTTAAAATGTTTTAAGGTTTGAATTGATTGTTTTACCTTAGTTCCTCAAGACAAGCTTGGATATGAAGCAAGAAGGACCTCCTCTCTCCTTTGAAGAGTAGAAACAAGCTAGAACAAGGCATAAACATGGAGTTCCATGAGTATATTTTCGGACATGTGAAGAAAATGGTGGAAACCTAGATTTTCTTACACTTTCTTTACCTTAAGAGAATGGAGATGCCAATGGAGTCTCCAAACTTGAATTTCCTCCTCTAATGGTGGTTTGACTTGGCACCAAAATGAAGCTCTTGAAGTTTGAAAAGATAGAAAGAAGGAGCTTGAGCTAACTAAGAAGAATATGTATTTTGTTTTGGATTTGGAGCTAAAATGAGCAAGATGTGGGCAAAGCTAGATGGAGCTAGCATGGAGTTGTTCTTCACGTTAATGGAGAAGGGAGAGAGCTTGAAGAAACCGTGTGAAACAAGAAGAAATGAGGGATGAGGAGAGAGGTAAGTAAAATGTGATATTTATGTTAAAAGGTAAATAGTACTTTATGCTTTATAAGTCTTATTTGCTTTCTTAATTGCTTAATGACTCATGAAGGTGGTGACTCACCTCCTAAGAAACCGGCCCCCTTTTTAATGAGGGTAATTAAGTCTTTGTTGACCAAATGTCTCACTTATATAGACTTATGTTATAAACTAGCTAATTAATTCACTATTCACCAAAACAAGGCACATTGTTGTGAAATTTTTGATTTCCCATTGATATAGACTTCCAAATGTGATACTATATAGTACACATGTTAATTAAAGAGTAATGATGGACATTTAGCGATTCAAAACTCATTTACAAGACAATTTTTCAAAAACGTGCTTTAAGACTCCTTAAAGCACATTTGTGTTTTAACTTGTTTTCAAGCTTGGTTTTCTTTGGTAATTGATTTAAAATGACCATTAGGATATTACTAAGGTCTTAGAACAATATTTGGGTACTCTCCCAAGTCTCTCCAAGCTTAGAGCACATTTTTGCTTAAACTGCTCTTTTGGTGTTTCCTTATATTTCCTTTGATTAGAAATGTGTCTTAATGTTTCTAAGGCATTATTTAGCCTCCTTATATCTTAGTTTATCATTTAAACACCATATCTAAGTTTGGGGTATTTCAATCTACCCCCCTTAAAAGAACTTTGTCCTCAAAGTTCACACACGTGCTTAATCATTCACGGTACACAGTTCTCTTAATCTTAATACCACATCTTATATTCACATTCATACATCTCAAGACTCAAAGGTCAATCTCAAATACAATACATAAGTATTATACATAACTCAAACTTACACCGAAGTGTAGCAACTTACACAAATTCACATCTTAAACAACCAAACAAACGACAAACATGATCGTTTCCTAACTCAAAAGCGAGGAAGCTCTACCCCCCTTAAAAGGGGTACACCCCGTACCCTATACAGACGATCTAGTCAGTAAATAAAGAAGGGTACTTCGCCCTCATCTTATCCTCTAATTCCCACGTGGCCTCTTCGACATCCTGGTTAGACCAGAGAACCTTCACCAGTCGCACTGACTTGTGGCGAGTGTCCCTAGTCTTGCTGTCCAAGATTCTCTGAGGAGTTCCACGGATCTCATATTTGGTTCTAAAGTCAACCTCTCAGGTTCTAACACATGGGAGGGGTGGTGCATGTATTTCTTTAGCTGTGAAACATGAAAAACATCATGCACTTTACCCAGCTCAGCAGGTAAATTAACCTGTAAGCAACCGGGCCCACCCGCTCCGTAATCTCATAAGGACCAACAAATTTCGGGCTTAACTTGCCCTTCTGCCCAAACCTGAATACACCCTTCATCGGTGAAACTCGCAGAAATACCTGGTCGCCCACTGCGAACTCCAGGTCCCGTCGTCGAACATCAGCATACGACTTCTGCCTATCTTGAGCAGCTTTCATGTTCTCCCTGATTTGCTGAACTTCAGCCTTAACTTGTTCTAAGTACTCTGGTCCTATAATGACCGTCTCACTCGACTCATCCCAGCAGAGCGGTGTACGACATGGTCTACCGTACAACGCTTGAAAAGGTGCCATCTTGATCGAAGCGTGATAGCTGTTGTTGTATGAAAACTCGATCAGATGCAATCTGTCAATCCAACTGCCCTGGAAGTCTAAGGCACATGCTCTCAGCATGTCCTCGAGTGTCTGAATAGTACGCTCAGTCTGACCATCTGTCTGAGGATGGAACGCGGTACTCACTTGAGTTCTGTACCCAACGCTTCTCTGGTAGCTCTCCAGTACCTCGAAAGGAATCTGGTATCTCTATCTGACACTATGGTCTTTGGTATGCCGTGATGTCTCATGATTTCTTTCTCAAATAACTCAGCTAATTTGGTCACCTTCCAAGTATCCTTCATCGGTATGAATCGGGCTACTTTGGTAAGGCGATCCACCACCACCCATATCATGTTGAGCCTCCCCTAGCAGGTGGAAGCCCAACTACGAAGTCCATGGAGATATCATGGAACTTCCACTCCGGAACTGGCATCGACTGTACCATTCCGCCCGGTCGTCGGTGCTCGAATTTCACCTTCTGGCATGTGAGACACCTCAAGACGAACTCGGTAACATCTGTCTTCATCCCCGACACCAGAAGTATCTCTTCATGTCTTTATACATTTTAGAGGCTCCCGGATGGATGGAAACTGAAGAACAGTGTGATTCTCTAAGTATACGGTCTTTCAGATCCGTGTTGCCTCGTGGTATGCATAATCGGCCCTTAAGTCTGATCAGATCATCATCATGAAGTCTGAAGTCGTATTTCTGACTCTCAAAGGTACCATCTGTCAGCTTCTGTCTGACCTCTCATATACTCATCTGTCCTCTGAGCCTCTCGCACCTCATCAACCAAGCTGGAGAAAGAAACTAGCGAATGGAGTGAGTGTGCTCGACGGCTCAGGGCATCTGCTACAACATTGGCCTTCCCTCTTTGTATTGGAGGTCAATGTCATAGTCTTTCAGAAACTCTAACCATCTCCTCTGTCGAAGATTTAACTCCTTCTGAGTGAATATGTATTTCAAACTTGTGATCGGTGTAGATCGTGACACTAACCCCATATAAGTAGTGGCGCCATATCTTCAAAGCGAAGACTACAGCTCCCAGCTCTAAATCATGTGTGGGGTAGTTTCCTCATGTTTCTTCAACTGGCGTGAGGCATATGCCACCACCTTGCCATGTTGCATGAGCACGCAACCCAGCCCTCTGCCGGATGCATCACAATAAACCTCAAAGCCCTCTGTACCGTCTGGAATGGTCAGTACCGGTGCAGTGGTCAGTGAGTCCTTCAAGCGCTGAAATGATCTCTCACAGTCAACTGTCCACAGAAATGGTGCGTCTTTCTTCATCAGACTGGTCATCGGCTTCGCGACCTTGCTGAAATCTCTAACAAACCTCCTGTAGTAACCTGCCAGACCGAGAAAGCTCCGGATGTCGGTAACAGTCTTCGGCCTTGGCCAGGTACGTACGGCATCAATCTTTGCTGGATCCACTGCGATCCCAGCATCTGAGATGACATGACCTAGGAAAGAGACCTGGTCAAGCCAAAACTCACACTTGGAGAACTTAGCATATAGCTGGTTCTCCCTCAATATTTCCAATACCTCCTCAGATGTTCCTCATGTTCAACTTTAGACCTTGAGTATATCAGAATGTCATCAATAAAAACCACAACCGACTTGTCCAGCTGCTCCCGGAACAAGCGGTTCATCAGATCCATAAATTTCGCCGGTGCGTTCGACAAACCGAACGGCATCACTGTAAACTCATAGTGGCCGTATCGTGTCCGGAATGCCGTCTTCTCAATGTCTCCCTCCTTAATGGCTATCTGATGATACCCCGATCTGAGATCAATCTTGGAAAACACAGATGCTCCCTTCAACTGATCGAACAGATCGTCAATGCGGGGTAGTGGGTATTTATTCTTCACTGTCACTGCATTCAGCTCTCTGTAGTCGATGCAGAGGCAGAGACTACCATCCTTCTTCTTCACGAAGAGGACTGGCGCTCCCCATGGTGATACACTTGGTCTAATGAATCCCTTATCCAACAAATCTTTCAATTGTTCTTTTAACTCAGTCATTTCTGCCGGAGCCATACGGTATGGTGCTTTGGCTATCAGTCCGGTACCAGGTAGCAGCTCAATGGTGAACTCTACCTCCCGAGTGGGTGGCATGCCGGGCAGTTCCTGTGGAAATAAGTCGGGGAACTCCGAACTACCGGTAAGTCGGGGTCGAACTCAGGGTCTCTCTCTATGTCCTGTACATAGCAGAGGTATACTTCTCCCTTTCTCCTTAATTCTCTATGCATTGCCATGGCGTGATGATCTTAGTCGAAGGCTCTCTGGGCCTCTGGCGGTATGATACGTTACCCCAGACGGACTCCTGAGCAGCAATCTATGCTCGGCGCAGAGGATATGTCCCTTGTGCCGCTCCAACCAGTTCATCCCGAAGATAACATCAAATCCTAGCTTACTGAACTCAATGAAACTGACTGGAAAGTCTTCTCCCTTAATTCTGATAATGGCTCCTCGGTAGTAACGAGTGCAACGAACCTTCTCCTTAGACGGGAGCGTAACCGTGAAGTCGGGTAGCTCATCAGCGTCTAGCCCCAACCTGCTCGCAAATGATGCAGAGACAAAGGTATGCGAGGCCCCTGAGTCGAAGAGAACTGATGCCTCAATCCCATTGATCGGAAAGGTGCCGGTGAGGATAGTACCGCTGGCGTCGGCCTGTGCCTCTGTAAGTATGCTTAGTGCACCTTCCGTACCGAGTCCATAACCTAATTGTGTTCACAAGCTCCATGAGTATTGATGGTATAACAAGAGTCGTAATCAATTTATATGAACAACACTGTTATTTTATTCATGACCATCCTGTTTACAACATGTGCTTCAATCTTACATTTCATTTCTCATCTCATTCTAACATTACATGTCTAATATTGTCTAAAGGTTAGGTTTAATCTTCCTGGTCTCATATGGGTCGCATTGACTACTGCTGATGGTGCTGTATTCAGCTTGATTCTCTTAATCCCATGGTATAACATCCTTGATTCTCCTCCCAAAATTAATACATCACCTGACTTAAGTACTATCTTATCTGCACGGTCCGCACGCTTCTGCTCGCCGTATATAAACTCCGCATCATCTCCAATGGACCAAGACACTACGGGTATCCCTCTTTCGAGAGACTCCGTTGTCTCGTCCTTATCCTGGTGTAGTCCCAGTTTCCCGTCCTTCTCGTAGAAGTTTACAATGCAAATGTCTGCTTGGATGTCTGGAATCGGTTCAGCCTCCAACTGCTGAGCGATTTCCACGACTTGTGTAATAACTGGATGGAACTCTTCGGGTATTCCCGGTGGTGAGACTCCATCTTGCCCTCATGGTTTGGTAATTCTTGGCATACGGATTCCAATCCTTGCCCAAGCTCATCATCTTTAATTTCATCCTTGCCCCCTGGGTACTCCGGTGTGTAAAAACCTCCCGGTCCCATTCCTAGTTGATTGCATCTCCTGATGATGGCTATTTGTGCTTCGGGTGTCAGGTATCCCCTTAATAAATCATACCTGGGCGGATAACCTGACATTGTTCGGTTGGAAAGTGTATGGTTTCGATGTCGGTGTGCTCCGGGCTAGATGTAGATGGTATAGGGTAGCAGATGTTGAATCTTCCTAAAGTGGTAGTAGGTTATGTCTTACTTAAGTTCTAATCTCATCTTATTTTTACTTAACTCATTTATTCACCAAACATGCATGATAATGCGGTAAGCAGGTACTTTTATTACTAAATGGTTATAGTGGTACCTGGCCTCGATGAGGGCTCAGGCTCATCGTCCCGGTCCACCATGTGTAACGTGGGCCCCGTCTTCTGGGTCACCCGTGGGTTCTTGTCCGCCGGCTGCTGCACTTTCCTCTGACCGTCAGATCCAGCTCCCTGATCGGTCTTGCCCTTGCCCCTGGTATCCGGCCTATAGGCTCTGCTAGCAGGGTTCCGGTAACACTCATACGCTCGATGCCCGTAGACTCCACAAAAGTTGCACTCCACCTTGTTTCCCTTACAGTCGGGCCCCGGGTGGTCCTTGTGACACCATCTACAGATGAAGCGTCGCTGGTAGCCACCACCGGCTCCCCTCTCAGTCTCAGACCCCTTTGGCGCCTTAGAGCGCAGGGGTGTAGCTGCAATAGCATACGTCAACTTCAATGGCTCTTCTGAAGCCTTCTCCTTTTCCTCCCTCCCCTTTGGGTTTTGATTTTTCTGGGCCTGAGGCTGGTACTTTTGCTTCTTGTACCCTCCTTGCCCCTGACTTTCTGAGCTCTTACCAGCACTCTTCCTCTTTGCATTCTCCTCGTCCCTCAACTGGACGGTAATCTCAACCTTAGCAGCGGCATGATAGCACTCCTGCTTTTCCATAGTATTAGTCATACTTATTCTCATAATCTAAATCTTACTCATTACTTACTCAAATCTCAATCATTCTTATTACCTGCAAGGTAGTGTAACTCGTCGGCCCCATGCCGTAGCGGAGTCGATGGCTAAGCCCGCCATAGAAGCGGTCCACCAAGATCTGGTCAGAATACCCTAGACCTGGCAGAAGACAGAGCAAGGCAGTGAACTCTGAGTAATACTCGTCCACTGTCATCTTGTCCGTCTGCTTAAGCGCATCCAACTGTAAGCGCTTCTTCGTCTGGACATGGGGGGGTAGTACTTTGCTCGCAGCAAGGCGGTGTACTGCTCCCAGCCGAACTCTGGATTGGCCACATGCTCGGCCCTCACCAGCTTCCACCAATCGCCTGCCGCCCCCTTAGATAGAAAGCAGCTAAGCGCACCTTGATCCCAGCAGGGACATCAAGGGTCTCGAAGGCGGTCTCCAGCTCGGAGATGTACGCCTCAAGCTTGGCGGGATCGGTCTCCCCCTTAAAATGCACGGGTCGAAGATCTGCTAGACTCTTCACCCAGTTTTGTTCCCTAGGTTGTGGCGGTGGAGGTGGTGCACCCACACCGGGCTGATAGCCCATGTGCCCTAATGCGGCAGCTACGATCTCTGCGATCGTCTGCCCTCCAGGTATCCCTGAAGTATCCTCACCCCGGCCGCGACCTCGGCCTCCTCTAGGGCGTCCTGCCATCTGAACAAGCACAACTCACATTAGTTTGTATTCACCACCGTCTCGGTTAGTAAATTTATAACGTCCGTAGACGATAAAGACGATCCACACTTATTAGTGGTCATCTGACTCTACTCACTCTAACTTCTCACACCCTTAACCCAACACTTATTCCTTAACTTATATCCTAACTCGGTGGTTACTCATGTCCGGTATTTCTTGATCAGAGCGTAACTACGCTCTGATACCACTTTTTGTAACACCCCATCCAAAGCCTATCGTGGTTATCGCAAACTGAACACTTAATCGAATAATAACACCTGGACCTTGCCACGGTCTGATCGTTAGAATATACCGGCTTTAACGTTTACAATTCTTATCCAAATACTTATCCAACTCAAAACATCAACATTCACAACACCACAACCAACCGAGTACTAGTATCTTAAACATAATCTCAAACTTACATCAGTTTAATATAAACAGTCGGGTGCACAGGCGCAACCCAACTCAAAATAAACATCCCACCCTAAGTCTAACCGCCTCCTACTCTCGTAGTTCTCCCATGGGTCTCTTACCTGCAAGTGTAAAAATAGCCCCGAGGGGGTCAGCACGAATGCTGGTACCCCACTCATGGCCCCCAAGCTAACGGGCTACCGACTAATTGTCGATAGCATGAAATTGATTACTAACAAGCATAATATGAAGTGCAATAACAATAACCACAGATGAACATATTCACAAACAATGAACGACTCAAGCGTTCCCTTATCAGTGGGTTAGTAACCCCCCTCCTTAGTCCTCATTTCCTTAATCTCAGTTCCTTACCTTACCTTACCTTAACCTCAAACTTAATCTTATCTCAGTATACAAACCTTTCCTGGAAGGGATTGGTTGTAGCTTAACTCAAACCTGGGATTTAGGTGATCCCACCGCACCATCTTATGCCACCTACTCTGACGGGAGTCCAGCGTAGCTGAGCCGGCAACCGCCCTAGGCTACAAGTCCAAAGACAAGTCCTTAAGCGGAGGGCGGATCTGATTCAGATACCGTCCCCCTTTTTCCTTAGCATGCATGACCGAGATCGGTCCCGGGTTTCCTCACTCAAGTTCCAGTTAGTAGAAATCTTAATCATCATGTGCTAGCTAAGCCTTAACGGGCATTAACCAACAACCATCAAACTTAACTCTTATTCTTAACTCAGTAAGTACTAAACTTGGTTAGTAGCAATCCAAAGTCTCGCGGGTTAGTGTAAAGATAACACAAACGCAACGAGAACAAATATAACCGGTTGCTTTATCTTGTTTTAGTCATAACAATTTAAACAGATAGCACACAAGCCGAGGGACACCTCGTTAGCAAGCAGGTCACAAGAAGGATTGTACCGTTCACCGTCGATCGTTGTTTGTTTAACCTTCTTCGGGGTCCTAATTCACAACCTAAAACATTCATTCATTTTTAGGTCATTAGTTATCTGCACCTTACTTACTCACTTAGTCTCTAAAGATTCCCATTTAATAACCTCTCAAGTCCTTGTCACTTAGCTTACAACTTAACTTTAAACATTAAAACTTATACCTAATCTTAACTTAATTTCTTAAGTTCTTAGGGTCCCAATCATTACCACCCTACCAAAGGTATACCTTATTACCTATTACCATTCTTAGAATTCAAAATTTCTTTTTTTTTTTTTTGGTCCGACCGAACTTCCGACCGACCTTACCTAAGGTCGGTCCATTCCAGAACTCTTCACCGTTTGAAAATTCTACCCCGACCGACCTTGCAAGTCCGGTCCCCAAGGTCGGTCCATTCCCGAGAGTTTCCCCGAGGGAAATTTGAGCTCGACCGAACTTGCCAAGTCCGGTCCTATGTTCGGTCGATTCCAGAGACTTAATTCCTTCACAAAATACAGGTCCGACCGAACTTGTAAGTCCGGTCCCCAAGTTCGTCGATTCCAGAAACATTTTCCGGTAGTGTAAACTGAGCCCGACCGACCTTGCAAGTCCGGTCCCTAAGGTCGGTCGGCTCCAGAACCTTGTTTCCAAATTCCCATTCAACTCCAAACTCCTCCTCATATATCCTAATATGTTATAACCTCATTTGGGCACCTCAAATACACCTTAAGCCCTCCTCAAAACACATTAAATCATTCACCAAGATTCACCTTAGTCATTATGCATTTTCCTTGTAATAATGCTAACACTTGTAATGTTTTCCTCTAGGTTTCTAGGTGGTGGTTCATACCTAATGTAACCATTATGCCAAATGTTTTCCTCACCACTATAACATCATCTCCCAAGCATCTTCCACCATCGAAACTCTTTTATGCATTTACTTAAAGTTCCTTCACAACTTAAACTTCCATCCATCAACACATTATTTCCTTCCTAGTTGTTTACCAACATTTGCCTAAGTCCTAAATACTCCGTTTCATTCTCTTGATTCCTAAATCCTTCATGGTGATACCTAAGTCATTATAAGTCATTAGAACACCTTAACTTCACCCTTTTTCATCAAGACAACCTATAGAACATCCTAGTACTTCCTTAGTCATTAAATTCCCTTAGAATATCTTAAACACCTAAGCTCTCCTTTAAATTTTTTTGCCATGGGTTCTCTAGTATATAGTACCTCCTAACACATGGTTTTTCTCCATCGAACAACCAATACCACACAAATTCTCATCACAACACCTTAACACACAATTTACACTAAAACTTCACTACATCATCATATATTGCTTAAACTCAAAATGCTTGGCACTTAGGCCCTTAAATGACAATAATCTTAACCACTGAATCTCCACATATATTTGCCTTCAACCTGCGAATACACTCAACAAGGCTCCCATTGAAATAAAATGCTTCTTGTAATTCATCTCCACATTGTTTTAACTATCTCTTCTTCTCATTTGCTCTTTAGTCACTAGTTCACAAGTATAGTCATTGTTTCTCCTAGGTTTTATAACACCTTCCCAATATAAAATCTACACTAAACTCATCATATACCTAAATCCCATTCCCTTAAACAACAAAACACCTTAAGGTAAGTAATTTACCTTGTTCTTTTACAAGCTTAAAAGCTTTCTTCCTTAGGTTTTTCTTTGTTCAATCTCGGTCACCAATGTGTATCTCCTTGCCAATGTTCTAACAATGTCCAATAACTCTAATGAGTACTAAACAACACATTTGCCTTAAGGAATAAACCTAGGTTAAAAGTGTTTTAAGGTTTTGAATTGATTGTTTTACCTTAGTTCCTCAAGACAAGCTTGGATATGAAGCAAGAAGGACCTCCTCTCTCCTTTGAAGAGTAGAAACAAGCTAGAACAAGGCATAAACATGGAGTTCCGAGTATATATTTTCGGACATGTGAAGAAAATGGTGGAAACCTAGATTTTCTTACACTTTCTTTACCTTAAGAGAATGGAGATGCCAATGCAGTCTCCAAACTTGAATTTCCTCCTCTAATGGTGGTTTGACTTGGCACCAAAATGAAGCTCTTGAAGTTATGAAAAGATAGAAAGAAGGAGCTTGAGCTAACTAAGAAGAATATGTATTTTGTTTTGGATTTGGAGCTAAAATGAGCAAGATGTGGGCAAAGCTTGATGGAGCTAGCATGGAGTTGTTCTTCACGTTAATGGAGAAGGGAGAGAGCTTGAAGAAACCGTGTGAAACAAGAAGAAATGAGAGATGAGGAGAGAGGTAAGTAAAATGTGATATTTATGTTAAAAGGTAAATAGTACTTTATGCTTTATAAGTCTTATTTGCTTTCTTAATTGCTTAATGACTCATGAAGGTGGTGACTCACCTCCTAAGAAACCGGCCCCCTTTTATTAATGAGGGTAATTAAGTCTTTGTTGACCAAATGTCTCACTTATATAGACTTATGTTATAAACTAGCCTAATTAATTCACTATTCACCAAAACAAGGCACATTGTTGTGAAATTTTTGATTTCCCATTGATATAGACTTCCAAATGTGATACTATATAGTACACATGTTAATTAAAGAGTAATGATGGACATTTAGCCATTCAAAACTCATTTACAAGACAATTTTTCAAAAACGTGCTTTAAGACTCCTTAAAGCACATTTTGTGTTTTAACTTGTTTTCAAGCTTGGTTTTCTTTGGTAATTGATTTAAAATTACCACTAGGATATTACTAAGGTCTTAGAACAATATTTGGGTACTCTCCCAAGCCTCTCCAAGCTTAGAGCACGTTTTTGCTTAAACTGCTCTTTTAGTGTTTCCTTATATTTTCTTTGATTAGAAATGTTTCTTAATGTTTATAAGGCATTATTTAGCCTCCTTATATCTTAGTTTATCATTTAAACACCATATCTAAGTTTGGGGTATTTCAATCTACCCCCCTTAAAAGAACTTTGTCCTCAAAGTTCACACACGTGCTTAACCATTCACGGTACACCGTTCTCTTAATCTTAATATCACATCTTATATTCACATTCATACATCTCAAGACTCAAAGGTCAATCTCAAATACAATACATAAGTATTATACATAACTCAAACTTACACCGAAGTGTAGCAACTTACACAAATTCACATCTTAAACAACCAAACAAACGACAAACATGATCGTTTCCTAACTCAAAAGCGAGGGAGCTCTACCCCCCTTAAAAGGGGTACACCCCGTACCCTATACAGACGATCTAGTCAGTAAATAAAGAAGGGTACTTCGCCCTCATCTTATCCTCTAATTCCCACGTGGCCTCTTCGACATCCTGGTTAGACCAGAGAACCTTCACCAGTCGCACTGACCTGTGGCGAGTGTCCCTAGTCTTGCTGTCCAAGATTCTCTGAGGAGTTTCCACGGATCTCATATTTGGTTCTAAAGTCAACCTCTCAGGTTCTAACACATGGGAGGGGTGGTGCATGTATTTCTTTAGCTGTGAAACATGAAAAACATCATGCACTTTACCCAGCTCAGCAGGTAAATTTAACCTGTAAGCAACCGGGCCCACCCGCTCCGTAATCTCATAAGGACCAACAAATTTCGGGCTTAACTTGCCCTTCTGCCCAAACCTGAATACACCCTTCATCGGTGAAACTCGCAGAAATACCTGGTCGCCCACTGCGAACTCCAGGTCCCGTCGTCGAACATCAGCATATGACTTCTGCCTATCTTGAGCAGCTTTCATGTTCTCCCTGATTTGCTGAACTTCAGCCTTAACTTGTTCTAAGTACTCTGGTCCTATAATGACCGTCTCACTTGACTCATCCCAGCAGAGCGGTGTACGACATGGTCTATGGTACAACGCTTGAAAATGTGCCATCTTGATCGAAGCGTGATAGCTGTTGTTGTATGAAAACTCGATCAGATGCAATCTGTCAATCCAACTGCCCTGGAAGTCTAAGGCACATGCTCTCAGCATGTCCTCGAGTGTCTGAATAGTACGCTCTGTCTGACCATCTGTCTGAGGATGGAACGCGGTACTCAACTTGAGTTCTGTACCCAACGCTTCTCTTGTAGCTCTCCAGTACCTCGAAAGGAATCTGGTATCTCTATCTGACACTATGGTCTTTGGTATGCCGTGATGTCTCATGATTTCTTTCTCAAATAACTCAGCTAATTTGGTCACCTTCCAAGTACCCTTCATCGGTATGAATCGGGCTACTTTGGTAAGGCGATCCACCACCACCCATATCATGTTGAGGCCTCCCCTGGCAGGTGGAAGCCCAACTACGAAGTCCATGGAAATATCATGGAACTTCCACTCCGGAACTGGCATCGACTGTACCATTCCGCCCGGTCGTCGGTGCTCGAATTTCACCTTCTGGCATGTGAGACACCTCAAGACGAACTCGGTAACATCTGTCTTCATCCCCGACAACCAGAAGTATCTCTTCATGTCTTTATACATTTTAGAGGCTCCCGGATGGATGGAAACTGAAGAACAGTGTGATTCTCTAAGTATACGGTCTTTCAGATCCGTGTTGCCTCGTGGTATGCATAATCGGCCCTTAAGTCTGATCAGATCATCATCATGAAGTCTGAAGTCGTATTTCTGACTCTCAAAGGTACCATCTGTCAGCTTCTGTCTGACCTCTCTCATATACTCATCTGTCCTCTGAGCCTCTCGCACCTCATCAACCAAGCTGGAGAAAGAAACTAGCGAATGGAGTGAGTGTGCTCGACGGCTCAGGGCATCTGCTACAACATTGGCCTTCCCCTCCTTGTATTGGAGGTCAATGTCATAGTCTTTCAGAAACTCTAACCATCTCCTCTGTCGAAGATTTAACTCCTTCTGAGTGAATATGTATTTCAAACTCTTGTGATCGGTGTAGATCGTGACACTAACCCCATATAAGTAGTGGCGCCATATCTTCAAAGCGAAAACTACAACTCCCAGCTCTAAATCATGTGTGGGGTAGTTTTCCTCATGTTTCTTCAACTGGCGTGAGGCATATGCCACCACCTTGCCATGTTGCATGAGCACGCAACCCAGCCCTCTGCCGGATGCATCACAATAAACCTCAAAGCCCTCTGTACCGTCTGGAATGGTCAGTACCGGTGCAGTGGTCAGTGAGTCCTTCAAGCGCTGAAATGATCTCTCACAGTCAACTGTCCACAGAAATGGTGCGTCTTTCTTCATCAGACTGGTCATCGGCTTCGCGACCTTGCTGAAATCTCTAACAAACCTCCTGTAGTAACCTGCCAGACCGAGAAAGCTCCGGATGTCGGTAACAGTCTTCGGCCTTGGCCAGGTACGTACGGCATCAATCTTTGCTGGATCCACTGCGATCCCAGCATCTGAGATGACATGACCTAGGAAAGAGACCTGGTCAAGCCAAAACTCACACTTGGAGAACTTAGCATATAGCTGGTTCTCCCTCAATATTTCCAATACCTTCCTCAGATGTTCCTCATGTTCAACTTTAGACCTTGAGTATATCAGAATGTCATCAATAAAAACCACAACCGACTTGTCCAGCTGCTCCCGGAACAAGCGGTTCATCAGATCCATAAATTTCGCCGGTGCGTTCGACAAACCGAACGGCATCACTGTAAACTCATAGTGGCCGTATCGTGTCCGGAATGCCGTCTTCTCAATGTCTCCCTCCTTAATGGCTATCTGATGATACCCCGATCTGAGATCAATCTTGGAAAACACAGATGCTCCCTTCAACTGATCGAACAGATCGTCAATGCGGGGTAGTGGGTATTTATTCTTCACTGTCACTGCATTCAGCTCTCTGTAGTCGATGCAGAGGCAGACTACCATCCTTCTTCTTCACGAAGACTGGCGCTCCCCATGGTGATACACTTGGTCTAATGAATCCCTTATCCAACAAATCTTTCAATTGTTCTTTTAACTCAGTCATTTCTGCCGGAGCCATACGGTATGGTGCTTTGGCTATCAGTCCGGTACCAGGTAGCAGCTCAATGGTGAACTCTACCTCCCGAGTGGGTGGCATGCCGGCAGTTCCTGTGGAAATAAGTCGGGGAACTCCGACACTACCGGTAAGTCGGGGTCGAACTCAGGGTCTCTCTCTATGTCCTGTACATAGCAGAGGTATACTTCTCCCTTTCTCCTTAATTCTCTATGCATTGCCATGGCGGTGATGATCTTAGTCGAAGGCTCTCTGGGCCTCTGGCGGTATGATATCGTTACCCCAGACGGACTCCTGAGCAGCAATCTATGCTCGGCGCAGAGGATATGTCCCTTGTGCCGCTCCAACCAGTTCATCCCGAAGATAACATCAAATCCTAGCTTACTGAACTCAATGAAACTGACTGGAAAGTCTTCTCCCTTAATTCTGATAATGGCTCCTCGGTAGTAACGAGTGCAACGAACCTTCTCCTTAGACGGGAGCGTAACCGTGAAGTCGGGTAGCTCATCAGCGTCTAGCCCCAACCTGCTCGCAAATGATGCAGAGACAAAGGTATGCGAGGCCCCTGAGTCGAAGAGAACTGATGCCTCAATCCCATTGATCGGAAAGGTGCCGGTGAGGATAGTACCGCTGGCGTCGGCCTGTGCCTCTGTAAGTATGCTTAGTGCACCTTCCGTACCGAGTCCATAACCTAATTGGTTCACAAGCTCCATGAGTATTGATGGTATAACAAGAGTCGTAATCAATTTATATGAACAACACTGTTATTTTATTCATGACCATCCTGTTTACAACATGTGCTTCAATCTTACATTTCATTTCTCATCTCATTCTAACATTACATGTCTAATATTGTCTAAAGGTAGGTTTAATCTTCCTGGTCTCATATGGGTCGCATTGACTACTGCTGATGGTGCTGTATTCAGCTTGATTCTCTTAATCCCATGGTATAACATCCTTGATTCTCCTCCCAAAATTAATACATCACCTGACTTAAGTACTATCTTATCTGCACGGTCCGCACGCTTCTGCTCGCCGTATAAAACTCCGCATCATCTCCAATGGACCAAGACACTACGGGTATCCCTCTTTCGAGAGACTCCGTTGTCTCGTCCTTATCCTGGTGTAGTCCCAGTTTCCCGTCCTTCTCGTAGAAGTTTACAATGCAAATGTCTGCTTGGATGTCTGGAATCGGTTCAGCCTCCAACTGCTGAGCGATTTCCACGACTTGTGTAATAACTGGATGGAACTCTTCGGGTATTCCCGGTGGTGAGACTCCATCTTGCTCCCTCATGGTTTTTTCTTGGCATACGGATTCCAATCCTTGCCCAAGCTCATCATCTTTAATTTCATCCTTGCTCCCCCTGGGTACTCCGGTGTGTAAAAACCTCCCGGTCCCATTCCTAGTTGATTGCATCTCCTGATGATGGCTATTTGTGCTTCGGGTGTCAGGTATCCCCTTAATAAACATACCTGGGCGGATAACCTGACATTGTTCGGTTTGGAAAGTGTATGGTTTCGATGTCGGTGTGCTCCGGGCTAGATGTAGATGTATAGGTAGCAGATGTTGAATCTTCCTAAAGTGGTAGTAGTTATGTCTTACTTAAGTTCTAATCTCATCTTATTTTTACTTAACTCATTTATTCACCAACATGCATGATAATGCGGTAAGCAGGTACTTTTTACTAAATGGTTATAGTGGTACCTGGCCTCGATGAGGGCTCAGGCTCATCGTCCCGGTCCACCATGTGTAACGTGGGCCCCGTCTTCTGGGTCACCCGTGGTTCTTGTCCGCCGGCTGCTGCACTTTCCTCTGACCGTCAGATCCGCTCCCTGATCGGTCTTGCCCTTGCCCCTGGTATCCGGCCTATAGGCTCTGCTAGCAGGGTTCCGGTAACACTCATACGCTGCCCGTAGACTCCACAAAAGTTGCACTCCACCTTGTTTCCCTTACAGTCGGGCCCCGGGTGGTCCTTGTGACACCATCTACAGATGAAGCGTCGCTGGTAGCCACCACCGGCTCCCCTCTCAGTCTCAGACCCCTTTGGCGCCTTAGAGCGCAGGGGTGTAGCTGCAATAGCATACGTCAACTTCAATGGCTCTTCTGAAGCCTTCTCCTTTTCCTCCCTCCCCTTTGGGTTCTGATTTTTCTGGGCCTGAGGCTGGTACTTTTGCTTCTTGTACCCTCCTTGCCCCTGACTTTCTGAGCTCTTACCAGCACTCTTCCTCTTTGCATTCTCCTCGTCCCTCAACTGGACGGTAATCTCAACCTTAGCAGCGGCATGATAGCACTCCTGCTTTTCCATAGTATTAGTCATACTTATTCCTCATAATCTAAATCTTACTCATTACTTACTCAAATCTCAATCATTCTTATTACCTGCAAGGTAGTGTAACTCGTCGGCCCCATGCCGTAGCGGAGTCGATGGCTAAGCCCGCCATAGAAGCGGTCCACCAAGATCTGGTCAGAATACCCTAGACCTGGCAGAAGACAGAGCAAGGCAGTGAACTCTGAGTAATACTCGTCCACTGTCATCTTGTCCGTCTGCTTAAGCGCATCCAACTGTAAGCGCTTCTTCGTCTGGACATGGGCGGGGTAGTACTTTGCTCGCAGCAAGGCGGTGTACTGCTCCCAGCCGAACTCTGGATTGGCCACATGCTCGGCCCTCACCTGCTTCCACCAATCGCCTGCCGCAGCTAAGCGCACCTTGATCCCAGCAGGGACATCAAGGGTCTCGAAGGCGGTCTCCAGCTCGGAGATGTACGCCTCAAGCTTGGCGGGATCGGTCTCCCCCTTAAAATGCACGGGTCGAAGATCTGCTAGACTCTTCACCCAGTTTTGTTCCCTAGGTTGTGGCGGTGGAGGTGGTGCACCCACACCGGGCTGATAGCCCATGTGCCCTAATGCGGCAGCTACGATCTCTGCGATCGTCTGCCCTCCAGGTATCCCTGAAGTATCCTCACCCCGGCCGCGACCTCGGCCTCCTCTAGGCGTCCTGCCATCTGAACAAGCACAACTCACATTAGTTTGTATTCACCACCGTCTCGGTTAGTAAATTTATAACGTCCGTAGACGATAAAGACGATCCACACTTATTAGTGGTCATCTGACTCTACTCACTCTAACTTCTCACACCCTTAACCCAACACTTATTCCTTAACTTATATCCTAACTCGGTGGTTACTCATGTCCGGTATTTCTTGATCAGAGCGTAACTACGCTCTGATACCACTTTTTGTAACACCCCATCCAAAGCCTATCGTGGTTATCGCAAACTGAACACTTAATCGAATAATAACACCTGGACCTTGCCACGGTCTGATCGTTAGAATATACCGGCTTTAACGTTTACAATTCTTATCCAAAATACTTATCCAACTCAAAACATCAACATTCACAACACCACAACCAACCGAGTACTAGTATCTTAAACATAATCTCAAACTTACATCAGTTTAATAAACAGTCGGGTGCACAGGCGCAACCCGAACTCAAAATAAACATCCCACCCTAAGTCTAACCGCTCCTACTCTCGTAGTGCGTCCTCATGGGTCTCTTACCTGCAAGTGTAAAAATAGCCCCCGAGGGGGTCAGCACGAATGCTGGTACACCCACTCATGGCCCCCAAGCTAACGGGGCTACGACGACTAATTGTCGATAGCATGGAAATTGATTACATAACAAGCATAATATGAAGTGCAATAACAATAACCACAGATGAACATATATAGTTCACAAACAATGAACGACTCAAGCGTTCCCTTATCAAGTGGGTTAGTAACCCCCCTCCTTAGTCCTCATTTCCTTAATCTCAGTTCCTTACCTTACCTTAACCTTAACCTCAAACTTAATCTTAATCTCAGTATACAAACCTTTCCTGGAAGGGATTGGTTGTAGCTTAACTCAAACCTGGGATTTAGGTGATCCCACCGCACCATCTTAATGCCACCTACTCTGGACGGGAGTCCAGCGTAGCTGAGCCGGCAACCGGCCCTAGGCTACAAGTCCGAAGACAAGTCCTTAAGCGGAGGGCGGATCTGATTCAGATACCGTCCCCCTTTTTCCTTAGCATGCATGACCGGAGATCGGTCCCGGGTTTCCTCACTCAAGTTCCAGTTAGTAGAAATCTTAATCATCATGTGCTAGCTAAGCCTTAACGGGCATTAACCAACAACCATCAAACTTAACTCTTATTCTTAACTCAGTAAGTACTAAACTTGGTTAGTAGCAATCCAAAGTCTCGCGGGTTAGTGTAAAGATAACACAAACGCAACGAGAACAAATATAACCGGTTGCATGCTTTATCTTGTTTTAGTCATAACAATTTAAACAGATAGCACACAAGCCGAGGGACACCTCGTTAGCAAGCAGGTCACAAGAAGGATTGTACCGTTCACCGTCGATCGTTGTTTGTTTAACCTTCTTCGGGGTCCCAATTCACAACCTAAAACATTCATTCATTTTTAGGTCATTAGTTATCTGCACCTTACTTACTCACTTAGTCTCTAAAGATTCCCATTTAATAACCTCTCAAGTCCTTGTCACTTAGCTTACAACTTAACTTTAAACATTAAAACTTATACTAATCTTAACTTAATTTCTTAAGTTCTTAGGGTCCCAATCATTACCACCCTACCAAAGGTTATTATTACCTATTACCATTCTTAGAATTCAAAATTTCTTTTTTTTTTTTTGGTCCGACCGAACTTCCGACCGACCTTACCTAAGGTCGGTCCATTCCAGAACACTTCACCGTTTGAAAATTCTACCCGACCGACCTTGCAAGTCCGGTCCCCAAGGTCGGTCCATTCCCGAGAGTTTCCCCGAGGGAAATTTGAGCTCGACCGAACTTGCCAAGTCCGGTCCTATGTTCGGTCGATTCCAGAGACTTAATTCCTTCACAAAATACAGGTCCGACCGAACTTGTAAGTCCGGTCCCCAAGTTCGGTCGATTCCAGAAACATTTTCCGGTAGTGTAAACTGAGCCGACCGACCTTGCAAGTCCGGTCCCTAAGGTCGGTCGGCTCCAGAACCTTGTTTCCAAATTCCCATTCAACTCCAAACTCCTCCTCATATATCCTAATATGTTATAACCTCATTTGGGCACCTCAAATACACCTTAAGCCCTCCTCAAAACACATTAAATCATTCACCAAGATTCACCTTAGTCATTATGCATTTTCCTTGTAATAATGCTAACACTTGTAATGTTTTCCTCTAGGTTTCTAGGTGGTGGTTCATACCTAATGTAACCATTATGCCAAATGTTTTCCTCACCACTATAACATCATCTCCCAAGCATCTTCCACCATCGAAACTCTTATGCATTTACTTAAAGTTCCTTCACAACTTAAACTTCCATCCATCAACACATTATTTCCTTCCTAGTTGTTTACCAACATTTGCCTAAGTCCTAAATACTCAGTTTCATTCTCTTGATTCCTAAATCCTTCATGGTGATACCTAAGTCATTATAAGTCATTAGAACACCTTAACTTCACCCTTTTTCATCAAGACAACCTATAGAACATCCTAGTACTTCCTTAGTCATTAAATTCCCTTAGAATATCTTAAACACTAAGCTCTCCTTTAAATTTTTGCCATGGGTTCTCTAGTATATAGTACCTCCTAACACATGGTTTTTCTCCATCGAACAACCAATACCACACAAATTCTCATCACAACACCTTAACACACAATTTACACTAAAACTTCACCACATCATCATATATTGCTTAAACTCAAAATGCTTGGCACTTAGGCCCTTAAATGACAATAATCTTAACCACTGAATCCACATATTTGCCTTCAACCTGCGAATACACTCAACAAGGCTCCCATTGAAATAAAATGCTTCTTGTAATTCATTCCACATTGTTTTAACTATCTCTTTCTCATTTGCTCTTAGTCAAGTTCACAAGTATAGTCATTGTTTCTCCTAGGTTTTATAACACCTTCCCAATATAAACTCTACACTAAACTCATCATATACCTAAATCCCATTCCCTTAAACAACAAAACACCTTAAGGTAAGTAATTTACCTTGTTCTTTTACAAGCTTAAAAGCTTTCTTCCTTAGGTTTTTCTTTGTTCAATCTCGGTCACCAATGTGTATCTCCTTGCCAATGTTCTAAACAATGTCCAATAACTCTAATGAGTACTAAACAACACATTTGCCTTAAGGAATAAAACCTAGGTTAAAATGTGTTTTAAGGTTTTGAATTGATTGTTTTACCTTAGTTCCTCAAGACAAGCTTGGATATGAAGCAAGAAGGACCTCCTCTCTCCTTTGAAGAGTAGAAACAAGCTAGAACAAGGCATAAACATGGAGTTCCATGAGTATATATTTTCGGACATGTGAAGAAAATGGAGATGCCAATGGAGTCTCCAAACTTGAATTTCCTCCTCTAATGGTGGTTTGACTTGGCACCAAAATGAAGCTCTTGAAGTTTGAAAAGATAGAAAGAAGGAGCTTGAGCTAACTAAGAAGAATATGTATTTTGTTTTGGATTTGGAGCTAAAATGAGCAAGATGTGGGCAAAGCTAGATGGAGCTAGCATGGAGTTGTTCTTCACGTTAATGGAGAAGGGAGAGAGCTTGAAGAAACCGTGTGAAACAAGAAGAAATGAGGAGATGAGGAGAGAGGTAAGTAAAATGTGATATTTATGTTAAAAGGTAAATAGTACTTTATGCTTTATAAGTCTTATTTGCTTTCTTAATTGCTTAATGACTCATGAAGGTGGTGACTCACCTCCTAAGAAACCGGCCCCCTTTTATTAATGAGGGTAATTAAGTCTTTGTTGACCAAATGTCTCACTTATATAGACTTATGTTATAAACTAGCCTAATTAATTCACTATTCACCAAAACAAGGCACATTGTTGTGAAATTTTTGATTTCCCATTGATATAGACTTCCAAATGTGATACTATATAGTACACATGTTAATTAAAGAGTAATGATGGACATTTAGCCATTCAAAACTCATTTACAAGACAATTTTTCAAAAACGTGCTTTAAGACTCCTTAAAGCACATTTTGTGTTTTAACTTGTTTTCAAGCTTGGTTTTCTTTGGTAATTGATTTAAAATGACCATTAGGATATTACTAAGGTCTTAGAACAATATTTGGGTACTCTCCCAAGTCTCTCCAAGCTTAGAGCACGTTTTTGCTTAAACTGCTCTTTTGGTGTTTCCTTATATTTTCTTTGATTAGAAATGTTTCTTAATGTTTCTAAGGCATTATTTAGCCTCCTTATATCTTAGTTTATCATTTAAACACCATATCTAAGTTTGGGGTATTTCAATCTACCCCCCTTAAAAGAACTTTGTCCTCAAAGTTCACACATGTGCTTAACCATTCACGGTACACGTTCTCTTAATCTTAATACCACATCTTATATTCACATTCATACATCTCAAGACTCAAAGGTCAATCTCAAATACAATACATAAGTATTATACCTAACTCAAACTTACACCGAAGTGTAGCAACTTACACAAATTCACATCTTAAACAACCAAACAAACGACAAACATGATCGTTTCCTAACTCAAAAGCGAGGAAGCTCTACCCCCCTTAAAAGGGGTACCCCGTACCCTATACAGACGATCTAGTCAGTAAATAAAGAAGGGTACTTCGCCCTCATCTTATCCTCTAATTCCCACGTGGCCTCTTCGACATCCTGGTTAGACCAGAGAACCTTCACTAGTCGCACTGACTTGTGGCGAGTGTCCCTAGTCTTGCTGTCCAAGATTCTCTGAGGGGTTTCCACGGATCTCATATTTGGTTCTAAAGTCAACCTCTCAGGTTCTAACACATGGGAGGGGTGGTGCATGTATTTCTTTAGCTGTGAAACATGAAAAACATCATGCACTTTACCCAGCTCAGCAGGTAAATTTAACCTGTAAGCAACCGGGCCCACCCGCTCCGTAATCTCATAAGGACCAACAAATTTCGGGCTTAACTTGCCCTTCTGCCCAAACCTGAATACACCCTTCATCGGTGAAACTCGCAGAAATACCTGGTCGCCCACTGCGAACTCCAGGTCCCGTCGTCGAACATCAGCATACGACTTCTGCCTATCTTGAGCAGCTTTCATGTTCTCCCTGATTTGCTGAACTTCAGCCTTAACTTGTTCTAAGTACTCTGGTCCTATAATGACCGTCTCACGACTCATCCCAGCAGAGCGGTGTACGACATGGTCTACCGTACAACGCTTGAAAAGGTGCCATCTTGATCGAAGCGTGATAGCTGTTGTTGTATGAAAACTCGATCAGATGCAATCTGTCAATCCAACTGCCCTGGAAGTCTAAGGCACATGCTCTCAGCATGTCCTCGAGTGTCTGAATAGTACGCTGTCTGACCATCTGTCTGAGGATGGAACGCGGTACTCACTTGAGTTCTGTACCCAACGCTTCTCTGGTAGCTCTCCAGTACCTCGAAAGGAATCTGGTATCTCTATCTGACACTATGGTCTTTGGTATGCCGTGATGTCTCATGATTTCTTTCTCAAATAACTCAGCTAATTTGGTCACCTTCCAAGTATCCTTCATCGGTATGAATCGGGCTACTTTGGTAAGGCGATCCACCACCACCCATATCATGTTGAGATCTCCCCTAGCAGGTGGAAGCCCAACTACGAAGTCCATGGAGATATCATGGAACTTCCACTCCGGAACTGGCATCGACTGTACCATTCCGCCCGGTCGTCGGTGCTCGAATTTCACCTTCTGGCATGTGAGACACCTCAAGACGAACTCGGTAACATCTGTCTTCATCCCCGACCACCAGAAGTATCTCTTCATGTCTTTATACATTTTAGAGGCTCCCGGATGGATGGAAACTGAAGAACAGTGTGATTCTCTAAGTATACGGTCTTTCAGATCCGTGTTGCCTCGTGGTATGCATAATCGGCCCTTAAGTCTGATCAGATCATCATCATGAAGTCTGAAGTCGTATTTCTGACTCTCAAAGGTACCATCTGTCAGCTTCTGTCTGACCTCTCTCATATACTCATCTGTCCTCTGAGCCTCTCGCACCTCATCAACCAAGCTGGAGAAAGAAACTAGCGAATGGAGTGAGTGTGCTCGACGGCTCAGGGCATCTGCTACAACATTGGCCTTCCCTCTTTGTATTGGAGGTCAATGTCATAGTCTTTCAGAAACTCTAACCATCTCCTCTGTCGAAGATTTAACTCCTTCTGAGTGAATATGTATTTCAAACTCTTGTGATCGGTGTAGATCGTGACACTAACCCCATATAAGTAGTGGCGCCATATCTTCAAAGCGAAGACTACAGCTCCCAGCTCTAAATCATGTGTGGGGTAGTTTTCTCATGTTTCTTCAACTGGCGTGAGGCATATGCCACCACCTTGCCATGTTGCATGAGCACGCAACCCAGCCCTCTGCCGGATGCATCACAATAAACCTCAAAGCCCTCTGTACCGTCTGGAATGGTCAGTACCGGTGCAGTGGTCAGTGAGTCCTTCAAGCGCTGAAATGATCTCTCACAGTCAACTGTCCACAGAAATGGTGCGTTTCTTCATCAGACTGGTCATCGGCTTCGCGACCTTGCTGAAATCTCTAACAAACCTCCTGTAGTAACCTGCCAGACCGAGAAAGCTCCGGATGTCGGTAACAGTCTTCGGCCTTGGCCAGGTACGTACGGCATCAATCTTTGCTGGATCCACTGCGATCCCAGCATCTGAGATGACATGACCTAGGAAAGAGACCTGGTCAAGCCAAAACTCACACTTGGAGAACTTAGCATATAGCTGGTTCTCCCTCAATATTTCCAATACCTCCTCAGATGTTCCTCATGTTCAACTTTAGACTTGATATATCAGAATGTCATCAATAAAAACCACAACCGACTTGTCCAGCTGCTCCCGGAACAAGCGGTTCATCAGATCCATAAATTTCGCCGGTGCGTTCGACAAACCGAACGGCATCACTGTAAACTCATAGTGGCCGTATCGTGTCCGGAATGCCGTCTTCTCAATGTCTCCCTCCTTAATGGCTATCTGATGATACCCCGATCTGAGATCAATCTTGGAAAACACAGATGCTCCCTTCAACTGATCGAACAGATCGTCAATGCGGGGTAGTGGGTACTTATTCTTCACTGTCACTGCATTCAGCTCTCTGTAGTCGATGCAGAGGCAGAGACTACCATCCTTCTTCTTCACGAAGAGGACTGGCGCTCCCCATGGTGACACACTTGGTCTAATGAATCCCTTATCCAACAAATCTTTCAATTGTTCTTTTAACTCAGTCATTTCTGCCGGAGCCATACGGTATGGTGCTTTGGCTATCGGTCCGGTACCAGGTAGCAGCTCAATGGTGAACTCTACCTCCCGAGTGGGTGGCATGCCGGGCAGTTCCCGTGGAAATAAGTCGGGGAACTCCGACACTACCGGTAAGTCGGGGTCGAACTCAGGGTCTCTCTCTATGTCCTGTACATAGCAGAGGTATACTTCCCTTTCTCCTTAATTCTCTATGCATTGCCATGGCGGTGATGATCTTAGTCGAAGGCTCTCTGGGCCTCTGGCGGTATGATATCGTTACCCCAGACGGACTCCTGAGCAGCAATCTATGCTCGGCGCAGAGGATACGTCCCTTGTGCCGCTCCAACCAGTTCATCCCGAAGATAACATCAAATCCTAGCTTACTGAACTCAATGAAACTGACTGGAAAGTCTCCCTTAATTCTGATAATGGCTCCTCGGTAGTAACGAGTGCAACGAACCTTCTCCTTAGACGGGAGCGTAACCGTGAAGTCGGGTAGCTCATCAGCGTCTAGCCCCAACCTGCTCGCAAATGATGCAGAGACAAAGGTATGCGAGGCCCCTGAGTCGAAGAGAACTGATGCCTCAATCCCATTGATCGGAAAGGTGCCGGTGAGGATAGTACCGCTGGCGTCGGCCTGTGCCTCTGTAAGTATGCTTAGTGCACCTTCCGTACCGAGTCCATAACCTAATTGTGTTCACAAGCTCCATGAGTATTGATGGTATAACAAGAGTCGTAATCAATTTATATGAACAACACTGTTATTTTATTCATGACCATCCTGTTTACAACATGTGCTTCAATCTTACATTCATTTCTCATCTCATTCTAACATTACATGCTAATATTGTCTAAAGGTTAGGTTTAATCTTCCTGGTCTCATATGGGTCGCATTGACTACTGCTGATGGTGCTGTATTCAGCTTGATTCTCTTAATCCCATGGTATAACATCCTTGATTCTCCTCCCAAAATTAATACATCACCTGACTTAAGTACTATCTTATCTGCACGGTCCGCACGCTTCTGCTCGCCGTATAAAAACTCCGCATCATCTCCAATGGACCAAGACACTACGGGTATCCCTCTTTCGAGAGACTCCGTTGTCTCGTCCTTATCCTGGTGTAGTCCCAGTTTCCCGTCCTTCTCGTAGAAGTTTACAATGCAAATGTCTGCTTGGATGTCTGGAATCGGTTCAGCCTCCAACTGCTGAGCGATTTCCACGACTTGTGTAATAACTGGATGGAACTCTTCGGGTATTCCCGGTGGTGAGACTCCATCTTGCTCCCTCATGGTTTGGTAATTCTTGGCATACGGATTCCAATCCTTGCCCAAGCTCATCATCTTTAATTTCATCCTTGCTCCCCCTGGGTACTCCGGTGTGTAAAAACCTCCCGGTCCCATTCCTAGTTGATTGCATCTCCTGATGATGGCTATTTGTGCTTCGGGTGTCAGGTATCCCCTTAATAAAATCATACCTGGGCGGATAACCTGACATTGTTCGGTTGGAAAGTGTATGGTTTCGATGTCGGTGTGCTCCGGGCTAGATGTAGATGGTATAGGGTAGCAGATGTTGAATCTTCCTAAAGTGGTAGTAGGTTATGTCTTACTTAAGTTCTAATCTCATCTTATTTTTACTTAACTCATTTATTCACCAAACATGCATGATAATGCGGTAAGCAGGTAGTTTTATTACTAAATGGTTATAGTGGTACCTGGCCTCGATGAGGGCTCAGGCTCATCGTCCCGGTCCACCATGTGTAACGTGGGCCCCGTCTTCTGGGTCACCCGTGGGTTCTTGTCCGCCGGCTGCTGCACTTTCCTCTGACCGTCAGATCCAGCTCCCTGATCGGTCTTGCCCTTGCCCCTGGTATCCGGCCTATAGGCTCTGCTAGCAGGGTTCCGGTAACACTCATACGCTCGATGCCCGTAGACTCCACAAAAGTTGCACTCCACCTTGTTTCCCTTACAGTCGGGCCCCGGGTGGTCCTTGTGACACCATCTACAGATGAAGCGTCGCTGGTAGCCACCACCGGCTCCCCTCTCAGTCTCAGACCCCTTTGGCGCCTTAGAGCGCAGGGGTGTAGCTGCAATAGCATACGTCAACTTCAATGGCTCTTCTGAAGCCTTCTCCTTTTCCTCCCTCCCCTTTGGGTTTGATTTTTCTGGGCCTGAGGCTGGTACTTTTGCTTCTTGTACCCTCCTTGCCCCTGACTTTCTGAGCTCTTACCAGCACTCTTCCTCTTTGCATTCTCCTCGTCCCTCACTGGACGGTAATCTCAACCTTAGCAGCGGCATGATAGCACTCCTGCTTTTCCATAGTATTAGTCATACTTATTCCTCATAATCTAAATCTTACTCATTACTTACTCAAATCTCAATCATTCTTATTACCTGCAAGGTAGTGTAACTCGTCGGCCCCATGCCGTAGCGGAGTCGATGGCTAAGCCCGCCATAGAAGCGGTCCACCAAGATCTGGTCAGAATACCCTAGACCTGGCAGAAGACGGAGCAAGGCAGTGAATCTGAAGTAATACTCGTCCACTGTCATCTTGTCCGTCTGCTTAAGCGCATCCAACTGTAAGCGCTTCTTCGTCTGGACATGGGCGGGGGGTAGTACTTTGCTCGCAGCAAGGCGGTGTACTGCTCCCAGCCGAACTCTGGATGGCCACATGCTCGGCCCTCACCAGCTTCCACCAATCGCCTGCCGCCCCCTTCAGATAGAAAGCAGCTAAGCGCACCTTGATCCCAGCAGGGACATCAAGGGTCTCGAAGGCGGTCTCCAGCTCGGAGATGTACGCCTCAAGCTTGGCGGGATCGGTCTCCCCCTTAAAATGCGCGGGTCGAAGATCTGCTAGACTTCACCCAGTTTTGTTCCCTAGGTTGTGGCGGTGGAGGTGGTGCACCCACACCGGGCTGATAGCCCATGTGCCCTAATGCGGCAGCTACGATCTCTGCGATCGTCTGCCCTCCAGGTATCCCTGAAGTATCCTCACCCCGGCCGCGACCTCGGCCTCCTCTAGGGCGTCCTGCCATCTGAACAAGCACAACTCACATTAGTTTGTATTCACCACCGTCTCGGTTAGTAAATTTATAACGTCCGTAGACGATAAAGACGATCCACACTTATTAGTGGTCATCTGACTCTACTCACTCTAACTTCTCACACCCTTAACCCAACACTTATTCCTTAACTTATATCCTAACTCGGTGGTTACTCATGTCCGGTATTTCTTGATCAGAGCGTAACTACGCTCTGATACCACTTTTTGTAACACCCCATCCAAAGCCTATCGTGGTTATCGCAAACTGAACACTTAATCGAATACGTCGCAGCGGAAATAAATAACACCTGGACCTTGCCACGGTCTGATCGTTAGAATATACCGGCTTTAACGTTTACAATTCTTATCCAAAATACTTATCCAACTCAAAACATCAACATTCACAACACCACAACCAACCGAGTACTAGTATCTTAAACATAATCTCAAACTTACATCAGTTTAATATAAACAGTCGGGTGCACAGGCGCAACCCGAACTCAAAATAAACATCCCACCCTAAGTCTAACCGCTCCTACTCTCGTAGTGCGTCCTCATGGGTCTCTTACCTGCATGTGTAAAAATAGCCCCCGAGGGGGTTAGCACGAATGCTGGTACACCCACTCATGGCCCCCAAGCTAACGGGGCTACGACGACTAATTGTCGATAGCATGGAAATTGATTACATAACAAGCATAATATGAAGTGCAATAACAATAACCACAGATGAACATATATAGTTCACAAACAATGAACGACTCAAGCGTTCCCTTATCAAGTGGGTTAGTAACCCCCCTCCTTAGTCCTCATTTCCTTAATCTCAGTTCCTTACCTTACCTTAACCTTAACCTCAAACTTAATCTTAATCTCAGTATACAAACCTTTCCTGGAAGGGATTGGTTGTAGCTTAACTCAAACCTAGGATTTAGGTGATCCCACCGCACCATCTTAATGCCACCTACTCTGGACGGGAGTCCAGCGTAGCTGAGCTGGCAACCGGCCCTAGGCTACAAGTCCGAAGACAAGTCCTTAAGCGGAGGGCGGATCTGATTCAGATACCGTCCCCCTTTTTCCTTAGCATGCATGACCGGAGATCGGTCCCGGGTTTCCTCACTCAAGTTCCAGTTAGTAGAAATCTTAATCATCATGTGCTAGCTAAGCCTTAACGGGCATTAACCAACAACCATCAAACTTAACTCTTATTCTTAACTCAGTAAGTACTAAACTTGGTTAGTAGCAATCCAAAGTCTCGCGGGTTAGTGTAAAGATAACACAAACGCAACGAGAACAAATATAACCGGTTGCATGCTTTATCTTGTTTTAGTCATAGCAATTTAAACAGATAGCACACAAGCCGAGGGACACCTCGTTAGCAAGCAGGTCACAAGAAGGATTGTACCGTTCACCGTCGATCGTTGTTTGTTTAACCTTCTTCGGGGTCCTAATTCACAACCTAAAACATTCATTCATTTTTAGGTCATTAGTTATCTGCACCTTACTTACTCACTTAGTCTCTAAAGATTCCCATTTAATAACCTCTCAAGTCCTTGTCACTTAGCTTACAACTTAACTTTAAACATTAAAACTTATACCTAATCTTAACTTAATTTCTTAAGTTCTTAGGGTCCCAATCATTACCACCCTACCAAAGGTATACCTTATTACCTATTACCATTCTTAGAATTCAAAATTTCTTTTTTTTTTTTGGTCGACCGAACTTCCGACCGACCTTACCTAAGGTCGGTCCATTCCAGAACACTTCACCGTTTGAAAATTCTACCCCGACCGACCTTGCAAGTCCGGTCCCCAAGGTCGGTCCATTCCCGAGAGTTTCCCCGAGGGAAATTTGAGCTCGACCGAACTTGCCAAGTCCGGTCCTATGTTCGGTCAATTCCAGAGACTTAATTCCTTCACAAAATACAGGTCCGACCGAACTTGTAAGTCCGGTCCCCAAGTTCGGTCGATTCCAGAACATTTTCCGGTAGTGTAAACTGAGCCCGACCGACCTTGCAAGTCCGGTCCCTAAGGTCGGTCGGCTCCAGAACCTTGTTTCCAAATTCCCATTCAACTCCAAACTCCTCCTCATATATCCTAATATGTTATAACCTCATTTGGGCACCTCAAATACACCTTAAGCCCTCCTCAAAACACATTAAATCATTCACCAAGATTCACCTTAGTCATTATGCATTTTCCTTGTAATAATGCTAACACTTGTAATGTTTTCCTCTAGGTTTCTAGGTGGTGGTTCATACCTAATGTAACCATTATGCCAAATGTTTTCCTCACCACTATAACATCATCTCCCAAGCATCTTCCACCATCGAAACTCTTTTATGCATTTACTTAAAGTTCCTTCACAACTTAAACTTCGATCCATCAACACATTATTTCCTTCCTAGTTGTTTACCAACATTTGCCTAAGTCCTAAATACTCAATTTCATTCTCTTGATTCCTAAATCCTTCATGGTGATACCTAAGTCATTATAAGTCATTAGAACACCTTAACTTCACCCTTTTTCATCAAGACAACCTATAGAACATCCTAGTACTTCCTTAGTCATTAAATTCCCTTAGAATATCTTAAACACCTAAGCTCTCCTTTAAATTTTTTTGCCATGGGTTCTCTAGTATATAGTACCTCCTAACACATGGTTTTTCTCCATCGAACAACCAATACCACACAAATTCTCATCACAACACCTTAACACACAATTTACACTAAAACTTCACCACATCATCATATATTGCTTAAACTCAAAATGCTTGGCACTTAGGCCCTTAAATGACAATAATCTTAACCACTGAATCTCCACATATATTTGCCTTCAACCTGCGAATACACTCAACAAGGCTCCCATTGAAATAAAATGCTTCTTGTAATTCATCTCCACATTGTTTTAACTATCTCTTCTTCTCATTTGCTCTTTAGTCACTAGTTCACAAGTATAGTCATTGTTTCTCCTAGGTTTTATAACACCTTCCCAATATAAACTCTACACTAAACTCATCATATACCTAAATCCCATTCCCTTAAACAACAAAACACCTTAAGGTAAGTAATTTACCTTGTTCTTTTACAAGCTTAAAAGCTTTCTTCCTTAGGTTTTTCTTTGTTCAATCTCGGTCACCAATGTGTATCTCCTTGCCAATGTTCTAAACAATGTCCAATAACTCTAATGAGTACTAAACAACACATTTGCCTTAAGGAATAAAACCTAGGTTAAAATGTGTTTTAAGGTTTTGAATTGATTGTTTTACCTTAGTTCCTCAAGACAAGCTTGGATATGAAGCAAGAAGGGCCTCCTCTCTCCTTTGAAGAGTAGAAACAAGCTAGAACAAGGCATAAACATGGAGTTCCATGAGTATATATTTTCGGACATGTGAAGAAAATGGTGGAAACCTAGATTTTCTTACACTTTCTTTACCTTAAGAGAATGGAGATGCCAATGGAGTCTCCAAACTTGAATTTCCTCCTCTAATGGTGGTTTGACTTGGCACCAAAATGAAGCTCTTGAAGTTTTGAAAAGATAGAAAGAAGGAGCTTGAGCTAACTAAGAAGAATATGTATTTTGTTTTGGATTTGGAGCTAAAATGAGCAAGATGTGGGCAAAGCTAGATGGAGCTAGCATGGAGTTGTTCTTCACGTTAATGGAGAAGGGAGAGAGCTTGAAGAAACCGTGTGAAACAAGAAGAAATGAGGAGATGAGGAGAGAGGTAAGTAAAATGTGATATTTATGTTAAAAGGTAAATAGTACTTTATGCTTTATAAGTCTTATTTGCTTTCTTAATTGCTTAATGACTCATGAAGGTGGTGACTCACCTCCTAAGAAACCGGCCCCCTTTTATTAATGAGGGTAATTAAGTCTTTGTTGACCAAATGTCTCACTTATATAGACTTATGTTATAAACTAGCCTAATTAATTCACTATTCACCAAAACAAGGCACATTGTTGTGAAAATTTTTGATTTCCCATTGATATAGACTTCGAAATGTGATACTATATAGTACACATGTTAATTAAAGAGTAATGATGGACATTTAGCCATTCAAAACTCATTTACAAGACAATTTTTCAAAAACGTGCTTTAAGACTCCTTAAAGCACATTTTGTGTTTTAACTTGTTTTCAAGCTTGGTTTTCTTTGGTAATTGATTTAAAATTACCACTAGGATATTACTAAGGTCTTAGAACAATATTTGGGTACTCTCCCAAGCCTCTCCAAGCTTAGAGCACGTTTTTGCTTAAACTGCTCTTTTAGTGTTTCCTTATATTTTCTTTGATTAGAAATGTTTCTTAATGTTTCTAAGGCATTATTTAGCCTCCTTATATCTTAGTTTATCATTTAAACACCATATCTAAGTTTGGGGTTTTTCAACTCAAGTTCGGTAAATCTTAGGTTTTAAGAGTTACCCATACATTTCACTTACTCATACTTTCACTTATTTTCTTATATCAGGTAAAATCCTCATATAGGAGGTCGACCATGTCTCAAGGGAGCTACTAATCCCTTAGGTCTCTTTTACCTTCTTTACCAGTTCACATCTTCAAACTATCTTTAATCCTCTTAAAGGAGGTTCACTTATCTTTCCACTATCATTTGTTTCATGGATTGTGTCATTATGGTTTACTAACCGTTGTCGGGTAATTACTCAACCCGCACATCTCCTCACACTCTAGGGAGTTCATATGTTTGCATTTTTGTTATACTTTAACGAATAGTTTGTGTGTTTGCACGTTTTCGTTATCATAAGCATCGACCCGATCTATGGGTCTCTAGCCAAACGTTACTCACTATGAGTCGGTCTTTACTCTATGTTAGACCACACCGGCATACAAGTATGTTAGCTCATTCAACATACAACAAGACATACATAATCAAACAAGGGATTATTTTTCATGCTTTAGTCTTGATTAAGCCGGCACACAAACACACAAATCAACGTAACTCGGTTAGCACGCGGAGTATGAGAAAATCATACCATTCACCGGAGTTAGCTCTATCGTGTGTTCCCTTGTTCCATGGTTCACACTTGTTCCACTGATAATGTTTCAAACATTTTTATTAATACTATGTTCATACAATACATTAGTAATTACTACTCCTGTACTTACCCCGTTATCCCGGTATACTTAATGTTCTCATACTCTCAACTCACTTGATTACTTTTCATACTTGTTTTCCTACTCATATACTTACTTTCCTACCATTGGTGTTACATTAATGATGTATTACCAAAGTCCTTTATATATGTACATATCCATATATATACATACATATGATTACTATGTTACTATTTTTTTTTATAAGTTAGGGCCGACCGACCCACCGACCAACCCAACCCTTGGGTCGGTCCATTCCAGTAAGTTTTTCGTCCTCTGAAATTTTCCTGACCAACCCAGAACTGTTCCAACCGACCCATACACCTCTCGGTCGGTCCATTACCGAAAGATTCAGTCTCGTTGTCTAAGCTCCGACCGACCCACCGACCGACCCAACCTATGGGTCGGTCGAAGTCAAGAACTTCGACAACCGAGAATTCAAGTCCGACCGACCCACGACCGACTCACGGCTCCTGGGTCGGTCCGTTCCAGTACTTTTATTTTTCGTTGCTTAAGCCCCGACCGACCCACCGACCGATCCAGCCTCTGGGTCGGTCGGTAGCAGAACATTGCTACAGACCTTGTTTTTCATCTCCTTTCTTACCCATTTCTTCCCCAATCTTCCTACATACATCCCAACATGATTTAGTGCCATTTAGGCTTCCTAAAATACCTTAATTCATCCACCAAGTCCATTTACTACATTCCTTTCCCATTCTCATATGGATTTACACAATTTCCTCCCTTTCCATTCCTGCACACATAGCAGTTTTTGTTCCTTTTATGCTACAGATTTTGAAACTCAATCCTCCCATCCAATACTTCCTCACCCAATGCCATTCCTAGCGTTCTAAATACCTCTCCTTACCATGCCAATTCATTTCCAAGCCTTTACACTACCTACACCCAAGTTCCAACACTCATTTTACAAAATCCTGCACACTAATTTCTTCCTAGTTCTACAATGCATTTTGATACCTCTCTTGCTATAGATTTTGCATCTTAACTTCACATACTACAACCATCTATCCATGGTTTCTACACAAATTTTGCCATAACTTGGCTACTTTCCTAACATTGCCCAACACTCCTTTCTTCACATAATTCACCCTAAAACTAGCCAAACCCACAAGGGTTCTATCAGCACGTAAATAAACCATCAATACTCATCAAACCCTCCAAATGCAACACAATACATAAATCATATAGTGCATAGCTCTTAGGCTCTTAAATCAAGCATTAATTCACAAATGCATTAAGCACTACCACAACTCTTCCTCACCTCAACAAATCACACTCCATTTCATGTTGGGGTTCACTATTTAATTTAACCCTTCCCAAAATTCTAAAAACATTTAGTTAGGCTCCAAGGTAGATTATTTACCTTATATTCACAAGCCTTTTCTTTGCAATTCTCTTCTCCTCTTCTCTTCATCCAAAATCGGTCATGGCAAATCACTTTCCCAATTCTCTAGACCAATATTCAAATGGAAATTAAGCACTAAGCAATTCTCTTAGGCTCACTAATTAATCTAGAATTTACAAAGATGTTTAAAGCACCAAGTTAGGGTTTACCTTTGGAAATTCTTGAACGGTTTCCAATTCTTGAGTCTTAGGAGGGATTTCCACCACCATTTAAAGCTTGGAGGATAGCTCAACAAAGAAGGGAAGGCTAGTCATTAAAGAGCCAAAATCGGCTAACAAAAGGAGATGAAGAAAAATGCAAGTTTCTTTGGATATTTTTACCTTGGATGGAAGAGGAAGCTTCAAGCTTCAAAATGGTGTGCTTTTCTCTTCAAATGGTCAACACCCACGAAAATGAAACTCATCATTTTCGAGTTTTGAAAAGAGAGAATGATAGAGGGTGATGAGAGGATCTCAAATATGTGATTATTTTTTAGTTTGGAGTTTAAACAACGCTTGGGCATGAAGAGAAAGGTGGAGATGCCATTGGAGCTCTTTGTTGCAGCTCAAAATCGCTCAAGGAGAAAGGAGGAGGGGAGCATACGGATGAGAGAGATGAGGGAGTCAAATGAGAAAGAAAATGAGGAAAGAGGAAAGAGAAAAGTAACTTATTACTCTTACACTTTTTACTATTTGCTTTATGACTCACCACTTAATTAGCTAGGATATAGTGTGAGAGAGAGCTAATTCATGCTCTAAAAATTGGCCCACTTAAGTAATATAGGCTGAGAGCGTTTTTGACTTTTACAGAAAACGCTCGTTAATTCACCCGGTTTGGCACTATTCACTAACCGGGGCCCGTTTTTCGGATTTTTCTCGTTTCTCTATTTTTAATGGTTATTAAGCTTCCATTAATACTTATTTATAGTTATTTAATCAACTATAATTTTTACGGGTCCGTTTGACCACTTAAAGTCACGTTTTCGGGTTTTCTTAAAAAACGTGCTTTAAAACTCCGTTAGCGTTTTAATCCATTATTTGGATCCGTTTTCTTCGGGAATCATTCCCGTATACTAATTAAGCCTAACTAAGCCTTAGGAATCCATCTAGGACCCTAACGAGATCATATATCTCTTATACTTATTTAACGCGCATTTTAGCGTTTTTCGCTTTTCAAGTGTTTTCTCTTTTCTTTTGGTTTTATTCTCTTTACCAATACTCTTTAGGCACCATTAGGCCTTTAATAATATTATAGTAATTTAATCACGATATTTAGATCCGGGGTATTAAAATCTACCACCCTTAGGAACTTTGTCCTCAAAGTTGGTGAATCTTATATCGTTACTCTCATGGGCACGCTATGCCAAGGTTATAATACATGTATAACCTTACAGACTCCACAAGTCAGTCTCATTTCACACTACACATACCACACACATATCACAACATGTATAGCAATCAAAAATACTCTTTGTACTCTCTCCATGGAATCGGTCCGAAGACAAGAAGGCACTACAGTCCTCGAATCCATATTGAGTAATATACTACTGATCCCTCAGGTACTGGTCACGTTGAACACTTACTCTTTCTGGTTCACGGCCGTTTCATGACAAATGGGCACTTACTCTCTCTGGCCCACGGTCCCTTCAGTTCTGATCAAAACGTTACACATATACATATCCTCAGGCACTCTGGTTGACTCACTCAACACAAAAACGTCTCAGGGTACTCTCCCCGTCCCGCTGCCTTTGGAAAAATCACACACTGTCACCACCCCAACCGGTCACTTAGGACCGTCGCACGTACGGTGAAATGGTTTCAAAACTAATACACGCCCACCGTTCTACCGGTCATCAAAACTTAAGGCCACAGCCATCAGCGGGTGATAGCGGTTTCAAAACCAATTTTCATTTCCATATTCATACTTGCAGAAAATTCTTTTTTTCAAATTCTGTTTGAAAATTCTTTTTAAAACATCACACAACTCCAACTCAATTTTATGGTAGTTGTATCTTTTCTTAGCGTGATTACTTGTGACCACTGATAGGGAGCTTCAAGAATCATCCAACCCTGATGTGATCAGCATCGGTGTTGAACTATCCTTCCACCCCAATTTGTGTTCGGTTTCCCTTGATCGCTAGCAGATCAAGTTCCACCTCTCACGTCAATTTCAAACAATCAGATAGTCAAACATTTTCGTTTTCTATCTTTTACTCTTTCTAGTCATATTAATAAAACAATTCATTTTAATTTATCTCTAAATCCTAGAACTTAGGTTATCCATCATTTCCAACTTACTTTGCTTACTTTACCTAAGCAACTCATGGCTCATTTCCTCAACTTGTTACTCAATTTAAAACACACAACATACAACTCCAAAGGATGGAACTCACTCCATCAATCATTCTCAAATAAAATCACCTAGGGAACTCACTCCCTACAAGGTTACACATCGGTTTCATACCGATTCATACTCATTATGTCTCATGTCTAATCTCACTAGACATATACTATAGGGATTCTGATTCCCCAGGAGTCTCTCTACTCCTCTTTTCGTACATATTATATACTCGTACTTGCATCTCTCATGCACAGTAATCATAATTACACAATGAATGGGTACATATGTTTATGTAACATAAGTTCCAATCATCAAAACAATTTCTTTTGTGCTATGCACATAGTAGTTTACGCACCTATACGTAAAACATACTATAAGCGGTTTCTCGCCCTACCCCCCTTAAAAGGGGTTACGCCCGCGTAATCGACCATATGTTATCACTGAACATTGGTTCTCTAAGTCGAGCTTCATGAAGTGTCTTAACTTCAATGCGGTTAGTTAACTCATAACCGGATTCGGTCCTAGCCTCTAAGGCTTCAAGGCGTTAATGATTAGCCATTTACTCACATATGCTAGGTATACTTAACCTTTGAATTACGGTCCACAAGCTTCTGCTGCGTGACCTGATAACTAGAGCTTAACTCACCCTTTTGGTATTCCCAATGTATTATTTACTCCCTTTAATCCCTTTTTTATCTTGGGAATAAGGGTTTCTTAATCGTCGCTTGGTATCTCTTACCGTATGCGAATTCGATGAGTTATAGATTTTCTCTCCAATTCTCTGGAAATCTATTTTGTATAGCACTGTATACCTCGTGATTATTCACTTACTTTTCCCGACTTGTTGTCGGTTGAGGTCAAGCTACTACTAAGCATGTAGTGCTTCCTCATTTAATAATGACTTCTGAATCATGTTTGTTTATTTGTTTCTGTACAAGAAATCCTCATTCGTACTACTCTGCCTTTACCATTCATCGGTCCTGGGACCGATGGGTTACGGCCCACATTCTTCATGCATCTTTGGCCAACGGCCGCACGGTCATTTCTCTAAATTTTGCTCAACAGGTTTCGTTGACATTTCTCAATTCCTGACTCTCCCACTCGATCATTACCGCACAAGTGCAATACCAAAACACTCAGTCATACAGAGTGCAGAGGCGTAAACCTTCACACTAAATCTCTCATGAGTGGATTAATATGTCTCCTTAAACCTCATTTTCTCATCATGCGTTCATATCATTATCTGGCTATCCTCTACAACGGCCGCTGCTGCGTACCATGTTCCTACTCATTTTCATGGCATCCGCTACTTGCTGTACGTTAGCTTCCGCCCAGGTGTTCTCGCCATTTACACTATGGCTTGCCATTCACTTGGCTCAACAAATACGCTACTCTTTTGAATCTCACTGCGCTCTTTGCGGCATTGTTTGCTCTACAATTCACATTGCTCACGTACTGTGTTTACTACTTAAACCGATACTCTCTCGGTTTCTTTCCACCACCGCTATCAAAGCTTTTCTACATACTATTTTTTTGTTCATATACTCCTTGGCAATATACACGTGCTCAGGTTTCACACTACACCGCCCCAGCGGTTTCACATTACGTTCTTAGTGGTAGCCTTTCTCTGGAGGTTTCACGCAATTGCCGCTCCTTAGGCTCCACAATAACGAGGGGTATCCCCACTGTAAGGTAGTGGTTTATTCTTCCACGATCCTTTTATGCCTTTATGCATTTGGTTTCGGTTGTAGCTAGTTTTCCGGCTTACAAGTCACCTTGTCTCGAGCCATGCTCTATGCGGCTGTTTATACAATTTCCGCTTCTCCGTACACATTAAATGGTTTGGAGGTATTGCTAGGCTCTTTGATATGGTTGCCTCATCAAGCTTCCATACATGGAAGGCCCTTTAAGTATCTTGATATTAATTCATGCCCTCTGGCAATCTAGGGTATCCCGTTTCATGTGGGATCCCTTCGGGTTCTATCCGAGTGTTCGCTTTAAACACTTGTGTTCTCAACACGATGTTTCGTTCAACTACTGTTGACTCCAGCACCCTTCACGGATTGCTCCTGGGTGTTACTGAATCGCGCCATTACATCTGGCTTGTACTTATGGTGTAACACCCCCATCCAACACTTACGCACTTAAAAACTGCAGCGGAAAACAAGTTTCATCACATTACTTAACTCGTTGGTGTTACACGCCGTTAACCACCCACGTGGCAAACAAGGCTATACATATACATTGTACCGATCTGATGGACTAGATTCCCGAGCGACTACACATTACTGACCCTTCCATTAACAATAGAACAACATACACCTTCCACTGTACCGAGTATTCACAAACTAATGCCGATAAATTTCGGTCTTACTACACCTACTGTATATATACACCTTAAATGATTACCCATGTACAACGACTGCCCCGTCCTACTCTCGAACGGCTTCCAGCTCCTTGTACCTGAAATAGGAAAAGAAGAGAAAGGGTGGCCCCCAAGGGGCTCAGCACCTTTGCTGGTATGGTAATCCCGCAGCCCGCATGCTACCGGGCCACGCACAACTAATTATCGTCTTAGCATGCGGTTGATTATATTTAAATCATGCATGTAACTATAAACACACAACACCCACATTCCACCTCAAAGAGCTCAACAAACAGATAACAACACCTTACTTGATAAGTCACTCATGGTGTTCATTACCCCTAGAGTGTTTCTCCCTCTAGTGGAGCTACTTCCTTAATAGACGACACTTACCCATTAATCGGGTTATCCTTAAACGCCTCTTATCACAAACTGAGATTCATATCCATGATCCACATACTCCACATTTTACAACATATAACATACACTACATAACAACACTTTTCACGTCTCAACGTGCACATAACAACATCGCAATAGAAATTGCATTATAACAACAACACATAACATAACGGGAGCGGTTTCTCTTAGGAACCGACCCAAACATTGTTATTCACTGGTGAGCCTAGAGAATGATGTCACCCTCATGATAAGCTCGTTATACGACACTCATTGCCGTCTAATAGTCAAACGAGTAACTTAAGTTAAGATGGTTCGGGTTTTGTGACCCGAACACACACCACAAACACATGTTCCCCCTAAACCGATCATAAGTCAGAATAGTTAAGCTTTGAGTAAGCTAATGGGAGATCATAACCCGTGAGGGAAACAACCATAACAGAGAGAAGGGTAAGGCTAAAAAGGATACCCACTCCCAAACAACGCGTGACCGGCCTAACCGGATTCCTCACCCCTGTTAGTACATACTCACTTTTAGATACTAGTTAGAACCCCAATATGGAGTCTATCACATCCCACACATCATACAGTATTACACTGGGTGCACATACGAGGGAGGTCCCACTACTACACACACAAATATCACACAATTAACACACGCATAGCCGTGGTTAGAACGTCCCATGGTTCGGGTCGTTTAATCCGAATACCGAACTCTCATGTGATCCTAGACTCAGTTAACTAAGGTTAACACTTCCGAGGTTAAATGGTATCGGAACTAGAACGTCACATATATGAATTACTGTAAACTCATTACATGTTTTATCTTACAACGTGGCAAAACATACAGAAAAACACATTGGCATACAAGCCGGTGTAATCCGGTAGGACAAACAGGTTGCAAGAAACCATACCTGTCACCGAGTCCACTCTATCATGTCCACTTATGTTCCTCGAACAATTCTCGAACAACTGGTAACATTACATGTACTTTTATTAAACTGGGGTAACATGATTGTTTAAAGTCTAATGCTCATAACTTATCCCCGTTAACTTAGTTAAATAACTTCACATTTTAACTTGTTTTACTTTTACATTTTAATACAGCTTTTCCCCACTAAATTGTCATTATAACTCACTAGGGTTTACTACTTAAACCACACTTAGTTTGTTTTTTTTTTACATGTTTTGGGCCCTCCGACCCACCGTCCGACCCACAACTGGGTCGGACCGTTCCAGAAACTTTTCCGGCTTTCAAATTCACCTGTCCGACCCATGTCCGACCCAAGACCTATGGGTCGGACCATTCCAGAAACATCAACGGGTGAATTAACAGGGCTGTCCGACCCACCCTGGGTCGGACCACTGGGTCGGACAACATCAAAACTTGTCCAAACTTGTCAAACTTTCTCCAAACTTTTCCTCAAGCCTCCTAATGTGTTCTAACATCATTTGGCACATTTAACCCTTCATATAACATCCATAAAACTCATTTTATAACTCATTAAACACTTACTCTTTTCTTACCAAAATTCCTAACACTTATATTGTTTTCTCTTAGTTTCTCCAAGTGGTGTTTCATAATTATGATAACCACTATGCCAAAAATGTTTCCTTACCATCATAACATCATCTCTCAAACATCTTTTCTTACTAACTAAATCTCCTTTTTCACATCTTACCTAAACATCATTTCCTCCTTGTACATCAACATTCCTTAACCTTAAACAAACTTCTCCAAGACTTTAGTACATCCTCAAAACACACATTGAATTCCTAGAACTTCCAAGATAACACCTAAATCCTTGTATCACTCTAAATCACCTTAATACATGCTTTCTTCCCTAGTAAAACACTTGTTCACCTTTAACACTTCCTAGTTCACCAAAACTTATTTAAAACACTTAGAACTTCTTATACATTTTCCAAATTTTGCCATAGCTTCTCTTGTATATTCTCACATCCAAACACTTAGGTTTTACCTTATTTCTTTCAAGAACACCTAAATCCATCAAGAGTATTCTCACACACAACATACACCAAATTTTACACTACATCACAATATAGTGCATAAACTTAAATTGCTTGGCACTTAGGCCCATAAATAACATGGCTCTTAGGCCCTTAAATTGCATAAACCTTAAACACTGAATTTCCACATAATATATTGCCTTTAACCTGCAAATACACTCAACATCACACATGCCCTTAATAGTTTCCTTGAGACTTTTACTAGGTCATTCACACCATTGGCTCCTTAGGTATTTTATTAAGCAAATCAAGCTCATTTTTCCTAAGGCATTTAAACTACTTGAGATAGTTTGTTTACCTCTTTTCCTCTCAAACTTCTTTCTTGTTTCTTTGAACCAAAAATCAGCAAGGAGTTTGATCACTTGTCAACTTTCTAATCAATATAACATATAAGGGTAATGAGCTTAAGAATTCACACTTAAACTCATATACAAACCCTAGTTTAACATAAGTGTTTTAATACACTAAATGATATTTACCTTTGAATTTGAAAGAGAACTTGAATATGTAAACAAGAGAGGACTCCTCCTTGTCCCTTGAAGATTGAAATGGTGCTATGAAAACAAAAAGAGAGACACCATCAAAGGTGATTCTCGGTTACACACAAAAACAAGAGGGAATGTTATTTTTCTTTGATTTCCTTACCTTGAAGCAAAGGAGAATGACAAGGCATGAAAAGGTGAGCTCAGCTCCAACAATGGTGAATCTTCATGGCACCGAAATGGAGTTCTTGAAGATTTGAAAAGACAAGATTGTAGAGCTTGACTAAACTAAGAGGATGGTGGTCTTAGTTTTTGATTTTGCAAAGGGAGCTAGGAGATATAAAGGTTCAAAGCTTGAAGATGGTGTTTGTGCTGTAGCATCACCGAAGAAGAAGGGAGGAGAGATTGAAGACCATGTGAAATGAGAAAAGGAAGGAAATGAGGAGGAAGCTTACTTTTGGAGATATTTATACTTAAAGTAAATAGTAACCTTGCTTTATTACTTTTCTTGTTTATTTATTGGTCAAGTGTGGTGAGTCACACATGAAAAACCGGCCCCTAATGTTTTAGGCCAAGTCATGGTCTTTGTTGACCAATTAACTTACTTATATTGACTTATGTCATAAACTATCATTTTTTTGTTACTATTCACAAAAACAAGGCACATTCTTGTGAATTTTTGATTTCCCATTGATTTAGACCTCCAAATGTGATACTAAGTAGTACACATGTTAATTAAAGAGTAATGATACATTTAGCCATTCAAACTCATTTACAAGACAATTTTTCAAAAATGTGCTTTAAGACCCTTAACCACATTTTGTGTTTTAACTTGTTTTTCAAGCTTGGTTTTCTTTGTAATTGGTTTTCATATTTCATTAACAATTTTATAGGTATAAGGTATGACCTTTAGGTCTTATACAAATTTATCCCAAGCTTAGAGCACATTTTTGCTCTTATTGACTTTAAGGTATTTTCTTGTGTTTTTGTTGGTTTAACTGTCTACCAAGTTTCCTAAGGAATCTTAGCCTTATTAAATCATAATTGAATATTACCAAGTGTTGGTAGGTCCTTTGGGTCCCAACCAAGTTCCTCCAAGCTAAGAGCATGATTTTGCTCAAGCTGTGTCTTGTGCTTTATTGTGCTTTACTTGTAACACCCCTACTAATTCGACTCCTAATAATCCTATAGATGTCGCGCACAATAATATCTCGCAGCGGTAAATATAATAACTATCGCCCTAATGGTGTCACTGTTATCACTCGCCCATACGGGTGATAACGATTTACCTGATAATCAACTTGCGAAACGTATTCCCGCAGTGACCACAAGAGATAGATAGTAGAACTTAAACAACTTAAAACAAAACTAACATCAACAATTATTACAGACCGTGAGCATCTAAACCAAATACACCTCGGTTACACAAACCGAGTCCAAAATAACCTGAGTATCACACCGTACCAAGTCTAAACCAACCGTACTATCACAATGGTCACCTCGCTGCGACCCACCAGCTAATCACCTGAAATAAAGATGGTTTGTGGTATGGAATCAGCCCCTGCTGAGTATGTCATCACATGCCCCGTCATGCCCCCAAAGACCCCTCAATTATTTGGTCGAGAGCATGAGGTTCATTACATGCAATACCGTTTTAATATTTAAAACTGTAAATCAACCAACAGTAATATCCATACAATAACACAACCATCAACACATATATATAACCACAAGTATAACCAATGAACAACCAAGCGAAACAACGAGAATGATAACAAGTATTATTCTCGTCCATGGTATAGAAACCAATATCGTTCGCCACTGTATAATTCTTAACCGTATTATTTGTTCAGTTATACCTAGTGACAATGTCTCATTAAAACGACATGTCTCTAGTACCCATAAATTATGGCGGGTCACCCACGGCAGTAGCCACTCCAACGGTAGAGTCTCCGACCAACGAGCCATTCTAGCTCACGGGAATTTTCTTGATACTTGCGGACCCGTACGCGGACATCCTGGTATCGTTTTTGTGATCACAGCGCGCACCAAGAGCCACATCCTCTTGGCTTTACTTTCCATTTTATTTAATTATTTATTCCATCGCATCGCATTACCAAATTTTACTAACACAGCACTAAGGTCATTAGTCCAATCAGAGTCTGTAAACTCGGGATCCAGTGTTAGATACGAGAGCGGCGTATAGAAAGGCCAATGCTCCGTATAAAAGTCTCGGATAATATGTATATCTTATTATCCTAGTGCTACAACGTTTTCTGACGATCCTTATATTTCATATAAGATAGCACCATAGCCGCTAGTTCGTTTTATATATATTGGTTCATATATACGAACCGGTACTGTTAACTCAACAACAGTAATAATGAGCAGCTATAATATACAGTTCATGCATATTAATTAAACATTCAGACAAACAATCTTATCACAGATCACACAGAAGTCTGAACTGAGGAAGCCCTCAGAGACAATCAGAGACACATAACAACATACCGTTCACCCTGATGTATTACGGTGGAGTATGAATCAGCAAGATCCTATGCTCCTTGTGTATCTCTAACAATCTAAACAATACATAATGCTACTGATTAGCATACCGTATAACAACACAATTCTACGGTACCCCGTACCGTCACTAACACCTCCCGGTTAACCCCCCGTTATTAACTATCAATGTTTGTCGGGTTTAGGTTTAACTCGAGATTGGGAAAAGGTGTTTATTACATGCGTAGTCTTGTTTGTATATTAGTATAGTTGTTGTTAAACTTGTTATCGCATGTAACTTAATGTTTGTTTGTACATCATACAGTTTGTTTCATTATTGTATGTGTGATCCTTTGTCATGCACTATGCATCTTACCTTAGTATTTATTTTTCTAAGGTTTGTCTCTTTTTTTTTTTTTTTTTTTAAAATCCAATGTGATATAATTCGTTTGTAAACTATACTTTAATTACATGAATCTTATTATCTCATGTAACTCTCTTACATTAGAATTCCATATCCAATGTTTGTAATTCTTTTCTCCTTATCTATTATCATTTTAATTATGATAATTTGTAATTATTGAATCCATCATATTTTCTACACCATTACATATATTTATTTATATGTGTGTATTATGGAACTATTTATTATATGGTAAGTCTTATAATCTATATTCATTCTTTTTAATGAATATCTCTTATATTATAAATGTTATAACTCTTATAACATTAAAACCATATTATAAATTCCTTTAAAATGTTAATATTTTCGAACAGCACCTATGTTCTTAATATTTAAAAATCCACCACTTAATTAATATAATGTTACTTCTAGTCATATAACATACTTATGACATTTAAGTCATTTAAAACAATTATAACCTATAGTTATTTTTGTTTTAAAATACCAAATAGCCCCTTATATTTTCGGCTTTATTATAACCACTAAACTTCTATAAAATCACAATTCATTCCCAAATTATAATACATAGTTTTCTAATTCCATTAAAACTATATATTATACATATATCTTTATAAAACCTTATATATAATCCAAAAATTACCAAACTATACCAAAAGGTTATAAATATTATTCCTAACCTTATTTTCCCTCTAAATCTCGGTTTCCATATTTTGTTACCTATTTATAACAATGTCATAAAATACCATATATTATACTTATATAATTCTTATGAACTCCAAATTTAACCAAATAAACTTCTAAAAATTTCTAATAACTTAAGGACTTTACTAAACTCCATTTAGTACCCTTAATTCTCGGTAATTACATTACCACCCCAACCTTATAAATCTTTTACAATTTAATAAGTATCTTATTATAAGGTAGTATTTTAATTTCTTAAATTTTCTAAACTTGGTCAAAGTCTCCTATATAGTCAACTTTGACTCCTAATACCAAAGGGAACCAATTTTTTGGTAATTACAAATAATAGCCTATACTTTTCTTTTTTACAATTTTGACCCAAAACTTTATAAAATGTTATAATTTTTATTAAATTCATTTAAAAACCCTAAATTGTTCTAAATTAAGCCCACGGCTTTCTAATTCTTAATAATTACGAATTGGCCCCAATTTTAATTATAAGCATAAATAAAACTAAATAAGCTTATAAACTTAAATTAAAATGGCCTAATGACATGGCCTTATTACAACCTTGAACTTGCAAAATAAATTACACAATAAATGTCTCAAAATATAGCATATATATTCGGCCTCTCCATGGTTTAATTATTTTTCCACATAATGTCATAATTTGACCATTATGTTAATTAAATCCTTAAATGACTAGCTTAATTTATCTTAGCCATTTTTTTCATTTTTTGGTCAATATGACCTATATATGTATTTCACTCTCGGCCATATATATATATATATATATATATATATACTATAAAAAGATTACAAAAATCTTAAGTTTAAGGTGTTTATACCTTGATTATCCTTGTATGAGCTCGGTCACTTGTAGGAAAAATCACCACTGATTTAGACATGTTTAATACACAAAAACAAGATATGGTTACACTCCAAGCTTGAGTTTAACCATAAGGAATAATTAATGTAAGATTTAAGGCAAAAATCACCTTAAAAATGCAAGGGAAGTTCTAGGTATTTTCGACCTGAACCAAACACACCACAAGGTGTTAGATCTACCATATTACATAGGAAATAGCTAGATCTCGAAATACTACCTTGTTATTAGGTTTTACCTTGGAAAAATGCCTTAAAAGAGAGTATTTCTCTTGGATCTCGGTCACCCTTGCTCCAAATGGCTAACCAACAGATTCTACATGAAAGAGAAGGAGATGAGGCTATGACCAAAGTTTCACAGCCAAACTCGAAGGGAATCAAAAGTTATGAGCTTAAAGCACATTTTTACCTTAAAATGTAGATTTGAACAACCTTGGTCCCTCTACTGGTCTCAACCGAGTTTAGCTCTTGTTCTAACCTTAGAACACTGAGAATAAGCCATAGGAATTGATGAGCCACGAAATCTAGGTGTTGGTAATGAAGAGAAGAAAGAGCTAAAAATGACATTAAAACACTTACATTAGGAGCTTAGGAGCTAGGTTTGCCTTCCATGCTCAAGAACAAGTCTTGAGAGCTCCAAGGAAGAAGGAACTCGGCTGGGCAGGGTGGAATCGGACAAGGAAGGAGGAATGAGTGGAAAAGCTTGATTAATTTGAAAAAAAGTAAATTACTTTTGCAAATTGAACATTAGGTAGGAATTATTGTCAATTAGTGACTTATGCTCCTCCTCACTTATTGCAGCCGGCCTCCAAGGTCCAAAGGGGTCAATTAATTGACCTTTGACCATACTTGGTCAATTTGACTCATGTGGGCCCCACTTTAGGGTTTTATTAATATTTTAATATTAAATTTGTAAAAATTCGTAAATTTCTGGAATTAAATTCCTAATATGATATAATATGATTAAATATCATATTTAAGGATAATTATAATTTTTAAGCCCATTAAAAATCAATTTAAAAGGCAATCTCACAAAAACGTGCTTTAAGGAGTTTTAGCGCACATTTTTGTGTCACAGGGTGTTCCTGAGCTTAGTTCTCCTTGAGAACGTTTTTGTTGTGTTCCTTACTTCATTATAATACTTAGGAATCCACTTTGGATCCTATTTGAGGTCATACAACTCTATGGTGTCTTAAAGCACATTTTTGGCTTTACCGATCTTAAGGCGTGTTTTGCCTTGTTGAGATCTTTTAGATTGTTCCCCAATAATATTTAGATGTTTAATAATCATCTTAGATCATTAATAGATCATTTAATTATATTTTAAAGATTAGGGGTATTTCAGTCTACCCCCCTTAAAAAGGCTTCGTCCCGAAGTCCTTATCCTCTACAGTTCACCTAAGGAATCAAGTTCCACTAAGTAACCAAACAGTCCATTGCTAGGGAGTAACTCCCACTAGGTTCAGACCTAGTCTATACATACAACATATATTAAATAATCAAACTCATGATATAACTCATTCATATCACAGCACTAGACAAGGTGCACATCCAACTCATCAATCAAAAGTACTCAGCGGTACTATGTATATATTCAACCAGGTGCACTAAGGCACATACATAAATGTATCATACATACAATCATCCAAACACATGTATGTCGCAGCATACCAACAAAACACTACAACCAACAAGACCTAATGCACAACATGTGCGCAAGCCAAGTGGTGTCTACCCCCCTTAAAAAGGGTTTGACCACGAACCCGTACAAGTAACACTACTACTACTCGAAGAGTGCTGGGTACTTCGCTCTCATGGAGTCCTCTAACTCCCATGTAGCCTCCTCCACCTCATGGTTCGACCAGAGAACCTTGACCATGCTAACGGTCTTGTTCCTAGTCTGTCTCGTCTTCGTATCGAGAATGCGGAGTGGTACTTCCTCATATCGTAGAGCAGGGTCCAACTCTAAAGTCTCTGGCTGCAAAACGTGCGATGGTGGGGCACATACCTCTTCAACTGTGAAACGTGAAAAACGTCGTGCACCCTCCCGAGCTCTGCTGGTAAATCCAGTCTGTAGGCTAATGGGCCCACTCGCTCCCTAATCGCATAAGGTCCAACATATTTTGGGCTCAACTTGCCCTTCTGCCCAACCAAAGGAATTCCCCTTCATGGGTGACACTCTAAGGAATACCATATCATCGGTAGTGAACTCAATGTCCCTCCTCTTGGTGTCTGCGTAAGATTTCTTTCCGGGTCCTGAGCTGCCTCATGTTCTTCCTGCGAATCTGTAGGACATCCTCCTTAATCTGCTCTAGGTACTCTGGTCCTAGAAGCGTAGTCTCGCTGGCCTCATCCCAGCATAAAGGAGTCCTACATGGTCTACCATAAAGTGCCTGAAATGGTGGCATCTGTATCGAGGAGTGGTAGCTGTTGTTGTAGGCGAACTCTATCAGATGTAGTCGCTCTAACCAGCTCCCCTGAAAATCTAAGGCACATGCTCTCAGCATGTCCTCCAGTGTCTGGATGGTCCTCTCACTCTGACCGTCGGTCTGTGGATGGAACGCCGTACTAAGCTTCAACTTTGTACCCAAGGCTTCCTGAACCTGTCCCCAGAATCTGGACAAAAATCGAGGGTCCCTATCAGAAACAATAGTCTTTGGCACACCATGGTGCCGGATCACCTCCTTCTGGAACAAGTCCGCTAACTTCGGGACGTTCCAGGTATCCTTCATAGCAATAAACTTTGCCACCTTCGTCAGACGGTCCACTATGACCCAAATCGTGTTCAGTCCTCCCTTAGTCGGTGGGAGACCGACAACGAAATCCATCGAAATGTCCTCGAACTTCCAACAAGGAATAGGCATAGACTGCACTAAACCTCCGGGTCTCCTATGCTCAAACTTAACCTTCTGACAGGTCAAGCATCTAGCCACATACTCAGCTACATCCTTCTTCATCCCGCTCCACCAGAAATGAACCTTCAAATCCTTATACATCTTCGACGAACCAGGGTGGACGGATAAGGACGAGCAATGAGCCTCCTGGAGTATCTTCTCCTTCAGATCAGGAGACGACTCCGGAATACACAAACGGCCATTCAGTCGGATCATGCCATCATCGCACAGTTCGAAGTCATATTTCAGCCTCTCAAAAAACCATCTATCATCTTCTGCCTGATACTCTGCATATAGTGATCTCTCCTGTGCAGCTCGTATCTCATCAATCATACTACTGTTTGCTACTAAAGTGAACAATGAATGAGCTCTGCGGCTCAGGGCATCAGCTACCACATTCGCCTTGCCCTCTTTGTACCTCAGGTCTATATCGTAGTCCTTCAAGAACTCGACCCATCTTCTCTGTCGCATGTTCAGCTCCTTCTGAGAGAAGAGATGCTGTAACTCTTGTGATCAGAGTAGATAGTGACTGTCACACCATACAAATAATGTCGCCAGATCTTCAAAGCGAAGACTACTGCGCCTAACTCAAGGTCATGTGTGGGGTAATTCACCTCATGCTTCTTCAGCTGTCGGGATGCGTAAGCAACTACCTTCCCGTGCTGCATAAGCACACAGCCTAGACCGGTTCCAGAGGCATCACAATATACCTCGAACCCATCAGTGCCCTCAGGGATAGTAAGAACGGGCGCTGATGTCAGGAGATCCTTCAGCGTCTGAAAGGACTGCTCACACTCTGCAGACCATAAGAACTGGGATTCCTTCTTCATTAGATTAGTCATCGGTTTGGCTTCCTTGGAGAAGTCCTTCACAAATCTTCGATAATACCCTGCCAAACCCAGAAAGCTACGGACGTCTGTGACTTCTTCGGCCTTGGCCAACTCTTCACTGCCTCAATCTTAGCAGGATCTACAGATATGCCGCTAGCTGATATAATGTGTCCTAGAAATGACACGCTGTCCAACCAAAACTCACACTTAGAGAGTTTGGCATACAGCTGATTCACTCTCATAATATTCAACACCTGTCGCAAATGGAACTCATGATCTTCCTTGGTTTTTGAATAGATCAGAATATCGTCGATGAAGACTACAACTGAACTATCAAGATGCTCTCTAAAAAGTCGGTTCATCAAGTCCATGAATATGGCTGGCGCATTCGTCAGTCCGAATGGCATAACGGTGAACTCGTAGTGTCCATACCGTGTCCTGAAAGCTGTCTTCTCAATGTCACCCTCTGCAATCCTAATCTGATGGTAGCCAGATCTGAGGTCTATCTTCGAGAACACACTGGCTCCTCTCAGCTGATCAACAAATCATCTATCCGTGGTAATGGGTACCTGTTCTTGACTGTAACCGCATTGAGCTCGCGGTAGTCGATGCAGAGTCGCATACTGCCGTCCTTTTTCTTGACGAACAGCACTGGAGCACCCCAAGGAGAAACACTAGGTCGAATGAATCCCTTGTCGAGGAGGTCCTCCAGCTGTAGCTTCAGCTCCCTCATCTCAGCCGGTGCCATACGGTAGGGTGCCTTAGCAATGGACCCGTACCTGGCAACAAGTCGACGGCGAACTCAACCTCGCGCACAGGCGGCATGCCTGGCAGCTCATCAGGAAATAAGTCGGGAAAATCTACCACGACTGGAATGTCTACGTCCGTCACGTCGCTCTGTCTCGTGTCCTGTACATAACAGAGGAAGGCTTGTCGGCCCTTCCTAACATCCTTCATCAGGGATAATGCTGACACGATCTTGACAGTCGGCTCTCTCCTCACACTGCGGTATGACACTGTCTTGCCGCTCGGCCCCTTCAGTAGTAGTCGATGCTCTGCACAATGAAGGCGGCCCCTATGCTTCTGTAGCCAATCCATGCCCACTATGATGTCAAAACCCAAGTTCTTGAACTCAATCAGATCAATGGGGAAAGTCTCAGTCATAATGCTGATCTCTAACCCTGTATACTGTCTAGTGCAACCTACTTTCTCCTTCGAAGGAAGGGTGACTGAAAAGTCTGAAAGCTGTTCGGGGGTGGCCCCCAGCTTCTTAGCAAACGTCGAGGAAATAAAGAATGCGAAGCCCCTGAGTCGAACAATACGGAAGCACTAACACCATCAATAGGAAAGGTACCTGAGATTACCTCTCGTATTAGCATCGAGTCCCAATAAATCACTAATTTACTGTTGTTTGTAATTGTCATACCTGTGATGACATTACCAGACTCCTTGGCTTGCGCCATGTCTAGGATGCAGATGGTACCCTCCTTTCCATTACTATAGCCTGAAGTTATGAATTATCGGTATCAACAAAACTGAACACAACACTTGAAAGTAGGAAACTCTTATTTCATTCATCCAACTGTATTTTACAAGGTTACACACTTAACTACTGCTATTACATCAATACTGTCGAAAAGTCAAATTTAAACGGCCAGGTCGGATGTGGGTATCATTCACTAGAGCTGGTGGTGCGGTATTGAGCTTAATGCTCTTAATACCATGATATACAAGCCTCGACTCTCCACCAAATACCAACACATCCCCAGACTTGAGGATGATCTTGCTTGCTAGATCCATCCTCTTCTGGTCTCCATAAATAAACTCAGCATCATCGCCGATGGAAAAAGACACAACTGGTACTCCTCTGGTGATGGACTCGGTCGTCTCATCACGGTCCTGGTGCATCCCAAGCTTTCCTCCCTGTTCATAGTAGTTGATGATGCAAACGTCAGGTGTCATGTCGGGTAATGGATAAGTCTCACAGTCTTGAGCATATCCATTGCGTTTCTCACCAAGGTAAGGAAACTCTCAGGTATCCTAGGTATAGATACCACCTACCATCCTCACCTCTCGATAAACCCTAGCTTGTGGATCCCAATCTTTTCCTAAGCACATCATGTGCAGTTTCATTCTAGAACCACTAGTAAATACAGGGGTATAAAAACCTCCTATGCCTTACCCAAAGCTCTACACTCATTCACTATGGTGATTTGTTCATCTAGGGTTAGGAACTCTCTGAGAAGTATCATGCCCGGTCTGACTACATGACACAACTCACTAGGGTACTCCCGTCTTTCTTCCACGGGTCTAGGTGATCTCTGTCTTGTAAGTGTGGGATAGCAGATATCGAAGTCTCCTAAGAGGTAAAAGGTTTCCTAGGTAAGTTGTCCATCTAAAGCGGTAACTTAAACACACATTCATGCTAAGGTAAAGCGTGTAACACTTAGTCATGCTTTCATACAATGGTTAAGGTTTCAATGCTAACCTTCACCGCGCTGGGTACTAGTGCCAGCGCCTGAAGCTCCCGCTGCATTCAGCATACGGTTGCCCGGCGGGTTCCTCTGGCCCTGGTTTTGCTGCTGCGGCTGCTGCTGCTGCTGCCCTCTCTGGGCTTGGGGCGCCGGCCCCCTCTGGCCACCTCGAGCTCCACCTCCTCCAGTAGGTGCGCTCTGAGTCCCCTTCTGCGGGCGGTACGCTCGGCTATCAGGATTAGCAAAGCACTCGAACGACCTGTGGCCCTTCTTTCCACAATGGTGGCAGTCCACCGCTTGCCCGGTGCAGTCGACACCCGGGTGGTCTTTACCACAGCGCTTGCAGTGAAAGTGGCGCTGGGGTGCAGAACCTATTATCATATCACACTCAGGTTAACAAGGATGGTAATGGGTAGTGTAGTACACAATTTATTCACAAGGTTAGATCGCTTACCCTTAGGGGGTACAGATCTAAGAGGCTGCACATCATAGGTAGGCCCGGTCAGCAACGGGACCTTGTCTTTACCCTTTTGGCTGGCCTGCTCCTTCTTCTTCTCCCTCCAGGAGAACTTCTTCTTCCTGTGATCGTCAAAGTGTCAGGATTAGCAGGTATAAAAGCAGGCAGTAAGTAAGTAATTTAAATGGATTAAATAACTTAGGTGGTTCTTACTTCCAGCCCTTACTGCCTCCGCCTCCAGCCTCAGTCTCTGCCTCTTTCTCTGGGGCCTTACGCTTCTGCCCCTGGCCGTCCTCCCGGCTGTTCACCATCATCTCAGTCCGAGAAGCAGCGTCATAACACTCCTGTAATACATCAATAGTTCCCCGAACTTGTAACAAATCAACTGAATCATAAGGTACAAACTGTCAATTAGTTTTACCTGAACCGTAGGGTACAAGGTAGCACCCATGGCGGCCTTAATAGCATATCTCAACCCGCCTCTAAACTTCTCTACTTTCACAGCATCAGAATAGACAACTCCTGGGACGAAGTCCAAGAGCCCAATAAACAAGGAGTAGTACTGATCTACTGTCATACTACCCTGTCTCAGGGACTCAAACTCCTCCCTCTTCCTCTGCTTCAGATGAGCAGGATAGTACTTCTCTCTCAAAACTCCACAAATTCAGTCCACCCAAAACCCTCTACAGCAAGATAATGTGCCTTCACGGACCTCCACCACGTGCTGGCAGCGTCCTTCAGGTGAAAGGCTGCTATATCAACTCGGTGCCCAGCAGGCACATGTATGGCATCGAAGGCCTTCTCGTGCTCGACGATGTATCTCTCCAGAACAGTGGGATCAGCAACTCCATCGTAGGTAGGTACTCGCGTGTCAGCTACGCTCTTCAGCCAATTCGGCTCTCTAGGTGCGGGTACGGGTGGGACTACCGGTGGTGCAGGTGGTGCTCCTATATGGATACCTCCCAACTGGGCTAGCTGAGCGAAGACGGCAGCTACCGTCTCAGCCACGCCCACGGGTGGGGCCTCCGGAGGTCCTCCTCCAGGCCCGCCGCCTCTTCCACCACCCCTCCTGCCCTGCCAGCTGATCGTCTTCCGGAAGACATCTGAAGAATTCAGAACCAAAGTCAGCTCTTGGTATAAATACTGTACTTCTCTACTACCATAACTTAACTCAAATCATTCACACTATCTCTTGGTACTGGTGTGTAATAACCTAGGCTCACGGTACTTAAACTACTATCTCTTGTAATCAGAGCGGTACTCCGCTCTGATACCACTTTTGTAACACCCCTACTAATTCGGCTCCTAATAATCCTATAGATGTCGCGCACAATAATATCTCGCAGCGGTAAAATAATAAACTATCGCCCTAATGGTGTCACTGTTATCACTCACTCGCCCATACGGGTGATAACGATTTACCTGATAATCAACTTGCGAAACGTATTCCCGCAGTGACCACAAGAGATAGATAGTAGAACTTAAACAACTTAAAACAAAACTAACATCAACAATTATTACAGACCGTGAGCATCTAAACCAAATACACCTCGGTTACACAACCGAGTCCAAAATAACCTGAGTATCACACCGTACCAAGTCTAAACCAACCGTACTATCACAATGGTCACCTCGCTGCGACCCACCAGCTAATCACCTGAAATAAAGATGGTTTGTGGTATGGAATCAGCCCCTGCTGAGTATGTCATCACATGCCCCGTCATGCCCCCAAAGACCCCTCAATTATTTGGTCGAGAGCATGAGGTTCATTACATGCAATACCGTTTTAATATTTAAAACTGTAAATCAACCAACAGTAATATCCATACAATAACACAACCATCAACACATATATATAACCACAAGTATAACCAATGAACAACCAAGCGAAACAACGAGAATGATAACAAGTATTAATTCTCGTCCATGGTATAGAAACCAATATCGTTCGCCACTGTATAATTCTCAACGTATTATTGTTCAGTTATACCTAGTGACAATGTCTCATTAAACGACATGTCTCTAGTACCCATAATTATGGCGGGTCACCCACGGCAGTAGCCACTCCAACGGTAGAGTCTCCGACCAACGAGCCATTCTAGCTCACGGGAAATTTTCTTGATACTTGCGGACCCGTACGCGGACATCCTGGTATCGTTTTTGTGATCACAGCGCGCACCAAGAGCCACATCCTCTTGGCTTTACTTTCCATCTTTATTTAATTATTATTCCATCGCATCGCATTACCAAATTTTCTAACACAGCAGACTAAGGTCATTAGTCCAATCCAGAGTCTGTAAACTCGGGATCCAGTGTTAGATACGAGAGCGGCGTATAGAAAGGCCAATGCTCCGTATAAAAGTCTCGGATAATATGTATATCTTATTATCCTAGTGCTACAACGTTTTCTGACGATCCTTATATTTCATATAAGATAGCACCATAGCCGCTAGTTCGTTTTATATATATTGGTTCATATATACGAACCGGTACTGTTAACTCAACAACAGTAATAATGAGCAGCTATAAATATACAGTTCATGCATATTTAATTAAACATTCAGACAAACAATCTTATCACAGATCACACAGAAGTCTGAACTGAGGAAGCCCTCAGAGACAATCAGAGACACATAACAACATACCGTTCACCCTGATGTATTACGGTGGAGTATGAATCAGCAAGATCCTATGCTCCTTGTGTATCTCTAACAATCTAAACAATACATAATGCTACTGATTAGCATACCGTATAACAAACAATTCTACGGTACCCCTACGTCCATCACTAACACCTCCCGGTTAACCCCCCGTTATTAACTATCAATGTTGTCGGGTTTTAGGTTTAACTCGAGATCGGGAAAAGGTGTTATATTACATGCGTAGTCTTGTTTGTATATTAGTATACTAGTTGTTGTTAAACTTGTTATCGCATGTAACTTAATGTTTGTTGTACATCATACAGTTTGTTTCATTATTGTATGTGTGATCTTTGTCATGCACTATGCATCTTACCTTAGTATTTATTTTCTAAGGTTATCTCTTTTTTTCCTTTTTTTTTAAAATCCAATGTGATATAATTCGTTTGTAAACTATACTTTAATTACATGAATTCTTATTATCTCGTGTACACTCTCTTTACATTAGAATACCATATCCAATGTTTGTAATTCTTTTTCCTTATCTACTATATTTTAATTATGATAATTGGTAATTATTGAATCACATCTATTTCTACACCATTACATATATTTATTTATATGTGTGTATTATGGAAATATTTATTATATGGTAAGTCTTATAATCTATATTCATTCTTTTTAACGAATATCTCTTATATTATAAATGTTATAAATCTTATAACATTGAAAACCATATATAAATTCCTTTTAAAATGTTAATATTTTCGAACAGCACCTATGTTCTTAAATATTTATAAAATCCACCACTTAATTAATATAAGGTTACATTCTAGTCATATAACATACCTTATGACATTAAGTCATTTAAAACAATTTAAACCTATAGTTATATTTGTTTATAAAATACCAAATAGCCCCTTATATGTTCGGCTTTTATTATAACACTAAAACTTCTATAAAAATCACAACTCATTCCCAAATTATAATACATAGTTTTCTAATTCATTAAAACTATATATTATACATATATCTTTATAAAACCTTATATATATCAAAAAAATTACCAAAACTATACAAAAGGTTATTATAAATTATTTCCTAACTTATTTTCCCTCTAAATCTCGGTTTCCATATATTGTTACCTATTTAAACAATGTCATAAAATACCATATATTATACTTATATAATTCTTATGAACTCCAAATTTAACCAAATAAACTTCTAAAAATTTCTAATAACTTAAGGACTTTGCTAAAACCATTTAGTACCCTTAATCTCGGTAATTACATTACCACCCCAAACCTTATAAATCTTTTACAATTTAATAAGTATCTTATTATAAGGTAGTATTTTAATTTCTTAAATTTTCTAAACTTGGTCAAAGTCTCCTATATAGTCAACTTTGACTCCTAATACCAAAAGGGAACCAATTTTTCGGTAATTACAAATAATAGCCTATACTTTTCTATTTTTACAATTTTGACCCAAAACTTTATAAATGTTATAATTTTATTAAATTCGTTAAAAAAACCCTTAAATTGTTCTAAATTAAGCCCACGGCTTTCTAAATTCTTAATAATTACGAATTGGCCCCAATTTTAATTATAAGCATAAATAAAACTAAATAAGCTTATAAACTTAAATTAAAATGGCCTAATGACATGGCCTTATTACAACCTTGAACTTGCAAAATAAATTACACAATAAATGTCTCAAAATATAGCATATATATTCGGCCTCTCCATGGTTTAATTATTTTCCACATAATGTCATAATTTGACCATTATGCTAATTAAATCCCTTAAATGACTAGCTTAATTATATCTTAGCCATTTCTTTACATTTTTAGGTCAATATGACCTATATATGTATATTCACTCTCGGCCATATATATATATATATATACATAAAGATTACAAAAATCATAAGTTTAAGGTGTTTATACCTTGATTAATCCTTGTATGAGCTCGGTCACTTGTAGGAAAAATCACCACATGATTTAGACATGTTTAATACACAAAACAAGATATGGTTACACTCCAAGCTTGAGTTTAACCATAAGGATAATTAATGTAAGATTTAAGGCAAAAATCACCTTAAAAATGCAAGGGAAGTTCTAGGTATTTTCAACCTGAACCAAACACACCACAAGGTGTTAGATCTACCATATTAACATAGGAAATAGCTAGATCTCGAAATACTACCTTGTTATTAGGTTTTACCTTGGGAAAAATGCCTTAAAAGAGAGTATTTCTCTTGGATCTCGGTCACCCTTGCTCCAAATGGCTAACCAACAGATTCTACATGAAAAGGAGAAGGAGATGAGGCTATGACCAAAGTTTCACAGCCAAACTCGAAGGGAATCAAAGTTATGAGCTTAAAGCACATTTTTACCTTAAAATGTAGATTTGAACAACCTTGGTCCCTCTACTGGTCTCAACCGAGTTAGCTCTTGTTATAACCTTAGAACACTGAGATAAGCCATAGGAATTGATGAGCCACGAAATCTAGGTGTTGGTAATGAAGGATGAAGAAAAAGAGCTAAAAATGACATTTAAAACACTTACATTAGGAGCTTAGGAGCTAGGTTTGTCTTCCAAGCTCAAGAACAAGTCTTGAGAGCTCCAAGGAAGAAGGAGAACTCGGCTGGGCAGGGTGGAATCGGACAAGGAAGAAGAATGAGTGGAAAAGCTTGATTAATTTGAAAAAAAGTAAAGTTACTATTGCAAATTGAACATTAGGTAGGAATTATTGTCAATTAGTGACTTATGCTGCCTCCTCACTTATTGCAGCCGGCCTCCAAGGTCCAAAGGGGTCAATTAATTGACCTTTGACCATACTTGGTCAATTGACTCATGTGGGCCCCACTTTAGGGTTTTATTAATATTTAATATTAAATTTGTAAAAATTCGTAAATTTCTGGAATTAAATTCCTAATATGATATAATATGATTAAATATCATATTTAAGGATAATTATAATTTTTAAGCCCATTAAAAATCAATTTAAAAGGCAATCTCACAAAAACGTGCTTTTAAGGAGTTTTAGCGCACATTTTGTTGTCACAGGGTGTTCCTGAGCTTAGTTCTCCTTGAGAACGGTTTTGTTGTGTTCCTTACTTCATTATAATACTTAGGAATCCACTTTGGATCCTATTTGAGGTTATACAATCTCTATGGTGTCTTAAAGCACATTTTTGGCTTTACCGATCTTAAGGCGTGTTTTGCCTTGTTGAGATCTTTTAGATTGTTCCCCAATAATATTTAGATGTTAATAATCATCTTAGATCATTAATAGATCATTTAATTATATTTTAAAGATAAGGGGTATTTCATTACTACCGTTTAAATTGTCCACTGATGTTTCTAAGGCACTTTTTAGCCTTTGAATACCATGTTTTAACATTTAAACAACATATCAAGGTTTGGGGTATTTCAATCTACCCCCCTTAAAAAGAACTTCGTCCTCGAAGTTCACACATCCCACACATCATTGGATTAGAATACGAGGATTACTTATAAAAATAAAACTTCCATAACCAAACACACTTCACATCACACCCTCGGACTTAATGGTCCGGGTAACACATTCACATCCATATATAACATAACATACTCACATAATAACCTCGGACTCAATGGTCCGGGTATCTTAACAATATTTGCACATACATAACAACCCTTAGACTCTCTGGTCTTGGGTAACATATCAACATTTAGACACATAGGTCTTGATAACATAACAGCCTTTAGACACGTAGGTCTATGTAACACAACAACATTTAGACTTATAGGTCTTGATAACATACACTTTTGGAACTCAAGGTCAAGATAATATTTATTACACATACCACACAACATGTCATAGCATGTATAACAATCAAAAATATCTTTTATATACACTGTGATCCCGCAGAACCCGGTCGCGATGGACACCTTCTGGTCCCCGTTCCTTTGGGAGATCAAAACATTCACTTAATTTTTAACATATGTACTTCTCATGTCGCCGGTCCGAAGACAAAGGCTCATACGTCCTCAGCTCGTGAGCAAGTACTACAAAAATATTCTTTACTAGGTTAAGTATAAGAGAATCCTTTATTCAAATATAATCGATTGTTTTGAAAACACCAATTGAAAATCCTTTTGAAAACACAACACAACTCCAAGTCCCCAACTTATGCTCTTCGCTTCTTTTCTTAGCGTGGTTAATTGTGACCACTTAAGGGGAGCTTCAAGAATCATTCAACCCTAATGTGATCAGCATCAGTGTCGAACTATCCTTCCACCCCAATTTGTGTTCGGCTCCCTTGATCGCATGCAAATCAAGTTCCACTTCCCACTTCATTTTCAAGCATCAAATAAATCACTCATTTCCAATTTTCTATCTTTTTAATCATTCTAATCATGATTATAACATCTCCAAGGGATAGAACTCCGTTTATCAGTTACCTCATTCACCTTAATCCTGTTGCCTAGGGAATCTTATTCTCGCTAGGTTCTATGTCGGTTTCATACCCTTTCATGAATCACTATATAGTATATATACACATATATTTTATCAAAATACAACACACAGTTTCACATTATACACTGTCGGGGTTTTGTTCCCGAGAGTTCTCTACTCCCCACACTTGTACTATCACACACAACTGTTAACAAATAAACACACTTATCACAATGGTATTCGCATCTTCTGTGCGCAATTACCACAATTAAACCATGAATGAATGCGTATGTTTACGTAACACACACACCAATCATCAAAACAAATTATTTTGTGCTATGCACAACATAGGTCACGTACATTACGTACACTTGTACGGTAATACACACTAAGTGGTTTTGCGCTCTACCCCCCTTAAAAGGGATTACGCCCACATAATCAATCACTTAATCATTGGTTTAAAAAGTTCTACCGTCGTGAAGTGTTTCAACTTCCACACGGTCTGTTATACAATGTGTTCCGGTTAGAGGATCTTGACGATATTGGCGGTTTAGTCCCTAAACCAAGAATTCTCATTGGAGTTTGCTTTAACTCTTAACTGGCTTCGGTTTTGGCCTGTGAGGCTTCTAGGCATTAATAATTAGCCATTTATTCGTATTCACCATGCATATTCGGTATCTGAAGCATGGGTTCACTGGCCTCTGCTGCACAACTGTGATAGCTGTAGAGCTTAGTTTGCCCCACTCGTTATTCTTACTGTATTATACTTCTCCTATTATCACCTTTATCTTGGTAATAACGGTTTCTCAACCGATGCGTGGTATCTCTTACCGTGAGCGAATTCGGTGAGTTTCAAGACTTTCCATCCACTTCTCTAATAACTTACTGTGTATACAGCTATGTATTTCACAATGATTGACTTGTTTCCTTCTGACTTACTGTCAGTTGAGGTTGAGCTACTACCTAGTATGTAGTGCTCTCTCAGCTATTTCCACACTTGAGGTATATTCCATACCGATATCTAGTATTCCGTGTTACTGCAGTCACTTGTTGCTAATCATGCCTCCACATTTGGTTTGTACATGTATTCTTTCATTGGTGCGGCCTTGCATTTCCTATGCATCGGCCATTATAACATTATTCCTCCGCAATTAACATGTTTCCAATTTCTATCTATCCCACTTGATCATTACTGCGCAAGTGCAATACCAAACACTCAGTCATACAGAGTGCAGAGGCGTAAACTCTTGACAGCAAATCTCTCATGCGATTCGCAATGGAATTCACATTGTGTTTCATTGAGATTCTGATCTCGTAATACTGGCCACTGGCTTACTGCCTAGTTTGTTTGGTATCACTTACTATGCATCTCCACTGAGTTTAACTCATAACTGGTCTTATCTGCCACATTATTATTCAACAACACTTATACAACGGTCGCTTACTGCGCACCGTGCTTATTGTATAACACTAACTTACATGGTATTTACTGTCACATTAACTTCCACACATATACTTACATCATTCATATTATGGTTCATCATCATTTGGATGACTACTGAATGCTCCTTGAGCATTGATCATTCGAGTCACAAGCCGGCATTATTCAGCTCGGTGCTTACTTTATACACACATACTACTAAACTAACTGCTCTAAATAATAATATAATAATATGTCCATCCTTAACATATTTCTTGAGCTTGGTTCACATAACTACGCTCCAGCGGTTTCACAGTATCGAGAGGTATCCCCACTTTAATGCAGTGGTTGTTTACCACTTTATTCACTATACAACGTAAACTTCTACAATCAATCTAATTTATGAACACATTTATTTGTGGCTTATGAGCCTTACTGCTTCGAGCTCTGTCCATTATGGACAGTTCACACAATTTATTTGTCCGTACAAATTAAATGGTTAGTGTGTAACACCCCAACCCGAAATCCAATAACCTGAACGATGGTAGCTCCCAAAAATAACTAGAAATACAGCGGAAATATATACATAACAACGGGTGGTGCTACAACGCCGCTAGTCACCCATGTGACTAACAAGGCTACTCCAACTTAATTTGCAAATGATGCGGTCTGAGTACTGAATACAGACCTCTTAAAACAACAGAAGATAACAATAAAAGTACAATACTGAATGATGACACCGGTGGTAATAACCCATGTCTTAATTCTACCCCACCTACACTCGGTCGGGCAAACTCTTCATTCTTCAGGTACCTGGAATTATTTAGCCATGAAACGGCTCAGCAAAATAATTTGCCGGTATGAAATCATGCAGCCCACAAGCTACTGGGCCACACCAACTAATTGTCGAATACATGCAGTTCATTTATAAAGCTGTAAACAAGCATAGTCTGATAAAAACAAGTATCCATACAAGGACAATAATGTCACATAGAACAAGACTGCAGAAGGTCAAGTTAGCTGAACTGAATTCTCTTAATGATAGTCGGGTCCACACAATGGGACTGACAGGTATAACTGAATATCTTAAATAGTGGAGGTATAGTGACCTCGTTAAGATTGAAAGGTTGGGTATAAAAACCCCAGGAGATAACGTAGTTAAACCCTGAACTGAGAGGCGTGGGAAATAAACCACTAGAGGAATGAAGTCTTCCTCACACTGAACTGATGGGCATTAGAAACCCGGAGGAATAGAGTCTTCCTCCCAACTGAAAGTTCCGTCGCGACGTAGATAGGAGACGACCTGAGACAGGTACAGCTCCTGTAGCATGCATGGCCAGATCCAACTGGGCTCCTCGTTCTCGTAGTATAGAATTGTTAAGTGTCATATAAAGACGTTAAACAAGAACACAATGTGTATTGTCAATTATCACGTTTAGGATAATGACGTTTGTTATAAGTGAAGTTAGTGAGAGACTTGAGTACAAGTCCTCGGTATACTGAAGCGCAGGTATTTAATCCACTGGTATAGTAATGTTTGTATGCGTGGGACATACACGTAGTAGTCAGCATCATTCACGCACATAAAATAATACAACAGCGCACAAGAGTAAACAACATTTTCATTAATTATCTTGGTCGTTAAATCAAACAACAGATAGCACACAAGCCGGTGTAATCCGGTAGAAAGAAGACTGCAATAATTCCATACCGTTCACCGTAGACTGTACTTGTTTAGTTCCCGGTCAACGTCTGGTCAAACAATGTCCTAGAAATAGGATTAATCTGAGAGTGTTAATTTATGTAACTCTCGTATAATAATTTTATTGTTTCATGAAACGATTTCATATTCGTTATTTCATGTGAGGTTTATTCCTTTATATTTAGGTAGTTCTTTTAACCTCTTTCCCTTATAATTAATTAAGGTACTTATATATTTCCAAAACATGTAGTCCTAATTTATAAGACTTATATTGTGTGGTAATTTCTTTTAATTACCTTATGATTGGATGTATAACTTATTTGTCACTCCTTGTGGTTTATTTCTAAATCTTTTAATGTATAAATATATATACATATTTATTCATGCACTATATTTGTTATTTATTTTAATTGTCTAAGTGACATAACAACTTATAATTTCTTAACTATATTTATATGTCACACATGGACATTATATTCTTATAATTCTTTGTTATTCTCCTCTTAACCATAAATAATATTTATTGGTTACAATTAAATTCCTTATAACTATATAACCATAGTTTTAATCCCTTAATCACTTATTCTCATTCCTTTTGATTTACTTGAAAATCTAAAATATATATATTTCACACACATGTATTATTTATGTTATTTATATATAATTGTCTAAATGACATAACCTCTTAATAAATCTCAATTTATATTTACATGTCATACATGGACATGTTATTACATATCTTTTATTAATTACAAACTAACCCAAATAATATTATTCCTTTACAAGTAAATTACTTGTGCTTGTATATCATATATTTAATTCCTTAAATCCTTAAATCATAATTTTCTTTTCTAAATATCTTAAATATCCATATAGGACCTACAAATATTTTAATCTCATAGTTACAACATACTTTTCGGTTAATATATTATAACCTCATTTATTTCTTAACTTTACATTAAACTCCAAAATACATTATAACATAGTTTTATTTCCTTAAATAATTAATTCACTAAACCACCACCATAAATTTAGTAATTATTATTTGAACACTTTAACTTTTATAAATCACCAACTAGCCTCATTAATTTTCGGCTTTGTCTTAGAATTTCTTATAATTACTCTTTAACCCCAAAAACTTTACATAATTTATATATTCACTTATAAACTATAGTTTTAATATTTAATTTCCTTAATAACCAAGTGGACACTTATATTTCTACAAATTGTGAATTCGCCCCATATAAAATCTTGTTTATATTTAAACTCTTATAAATTTATATTCACCCCATAACCTTTATAAACTTAATATCTCATGTCATAAATCATTTTAACTTAAAGTTTTCGGTCAATATTTTGACCATAGTCTAATTTCACACTTAATACATTAATATACCCATAAACTTATGTGTTCTCGGTTTACACCAAACCTTTTAAATTTACATTTTAACCACATAACTTATAAACTAGCCATCTAAAGACTTGTAGCTATTTTAATATTCCCAAAATTTATAATATAAACTATTACACTTATATATCTCGAAAATCATCAAATGAAATACCTTGCTCTCGGTTTTAATATTCCTTTACCATATAGTTTTAAAACTTGATTTAAACCTTATATAAATACATATAAATGTATATAAGCCATATAACACTTCCAAAAATTATGCTAATGACTTAGAATGATTATAAACTCAAAATAGAGCAATTAATACTTAAATATTTCGGTTTGAATATATGTGTATCCTAATTAATTTTTGTGACACATTTTTATACCTTAAGGTAATAATCTTACCTTATATGTTATAAATATTTTATTGACATTATAGTCCATATATTTTCGGCCTTAATTTATCTAAAGGTTACTAAATTTTTATATCAAAGTTTGAAGCTTAAATCAAACTTAAACTTAAAAACCTTAATTATATATACTTACTTCTTAATTCAAGACAATTCTTGTACTTGATTTCTCCTTGAATTCCAAGCTCTCCAAATGCTATTTTGATGAAGGTATTTTCGGCCTCCTTATACACATGTTGGAGATCTATTTGTTAGACTTCTAACAAGAATTTATAAATAATATTTGGAGTAGTTTTATAAGAGTTTACCTTAGGAATTTTTCAAGGAATTTTTGGTAGACCTTGAGAGGATTGTAGATCTAGATTTCCTTCATGAAATGATGAAGAGAATATAGGTTTAGAAGCTCAAGAATTCGTCACTAATTATAGACACCATATGGAGGAAGATAAGGATCACCTCATCTTACCGAAATTTCCAGATTGTGCACTCTCTGCGGTTTTTGTCACCCAGAGCTGAAATGACCACGAAAATTAATGATCCTTATATGCCTGGAAAGCTAATTCAAAGAGGAACAACTTTTGTGTTGAGAAGTTTTTGAGATAACTTACTGAAAATTCATAATATCTCCCGAACTGAGACCTATTGAACAGATTTCTGCTGTGAACCACTTCGACTTCTTTTGTTCACCCAGAACTGAATACACCATGAAAATTAATGTTCTTTATATGTATGGAAAGCTAATTCAAAGAGGAACAAGTTTGATGTTGGGAAGATTTCGAGATAACTTACTGAAAATTACAGAATCTCTCCCGAAGTCAGACCTCTTGAACAGATCTGCTACTTGACTCTTGCTTTGTTGAATTAGCTAGGAATTTTGACATAGAATGGAGTTAGAACTTAAACCTCCATTGTTGGAGCTTGAAGCTAGGAAGGAAGAAAGAAGAAAAGAGAGCAGGAAGCTTACCCAACCGTGGTGTGAAAGGCAAAGAAGAATGAATGCTCACGTAGGAAAATAAGGAAGAATTGATGGAATTTTCTTTTGATAATTAATGTCAAATTTGACTAATCTTTCCTTGTTTATTCATTGTTGGTTGGCTCAATGTATGCCCATGTTCCCAGCACATTTCGGATGAGTGCTAAGGATATGGAGACTTTATTGCTAGTTGAAGCTAGAAGACAAAGTAAGTTAATTATGTGTTTTTCTTTTGAATTTTCAAAGTAGTATACATGTCATTCTTGTCTTCATTCTCTCATAATTCGGTAACATGGGCTGCTATATAACATCTGATTTTGATGATTAAAACATTAGCACATGGCTAGGTTAGCTAGGTATTTTAGTTGAATTTTATAAGACAATTTGAACTCCTTTTCATGCTTGAATTCGGACATAAGGGGCTGTACAAGGCAATTGTGTTGTCTAATTTTGACTATGAATTATACTAGTTAGGTAGTAAGGTATTTTGACTAAATAATGAAGCAAATATTCCCTCTTTACAGCTCAAAATCGGTGGTCATTCATGCTATAACATGGCTGTTTGTTTGTATCTTGCAAGTTGCATAAAGTAGATGCAAGTTGTTATTTTGTGTATTATTTCATTATTTTGCCAAAGCTAACTTTCTCCTTGTTTTTTTCTTGCAGGTCATCGACAAAGGCTCCTCTTTACAGATTTATTTGTCATATTAAATATAATACATGCTAGATGAGTCATTATTACCAAGACAATATTTTTTGCAAAAACTAGCCCGTTTAGACATGAATTAACGCATGCATTAGGGACAAATTGGAATTAATTTTCCTTTTATTTTTGTTACACTATATTGTACTAAGACCATACTAATATGTGTAGTAGGTTCCAGCATTTAATTGGTACATTTTTATTATGGTAAAAGATGAAACTTTTAAGGTAAAATGCTGATTTTAGGTAGCTTTTTGTCTCAAAAATCGCCCCTATTTGTAGTATGAATTTAGTATTGCCATCAATTGATTTAGATGGTCATTTTATCTCCTTTTAATACTGTCAACTCGTGGCTCCTCAAAAATTTCAAGGTAATTGCGTAAAACGCATTTTCGTGACACCCGAAGGTGCGTTTTGTGCTCTAAGGATTTTTGGGAAATAATTGTATTTATGAGTTCCAAGTGCTTATAAACACTTATTATGGTAAATAAATATATATTAAGATGTACACTGAGTTATATGGGGTTACATCAACCCATGACATAATTTACGGGCCATCGGGGCACACCCGGGCAAAAAGGAGCGCTAAGAAATCCTCCTGTGGTTTTTGCTGAATTTTGAGAAACCACTTCGTGGGTTCTCTTTAGAATAATTAATAATGATGTTAGGAACTCTAGGAATTAATTTTATAGGAGTTCGTGCCACCTCGGCACTCCTTCGGACTTTCGTGCTTTAAGGAGCGGGCGTGAGCACTCCCGAGCATTTTGCGTATTTGACTGAATATAGCCTAGGGAATATGTTATATATTCATATAATGAGTGTATGACCATTTGGTTTAAGTTTTAGAAGGTCATACAAGGTCATGCTCGATCACATGATTTCTAAGGCGTTTTAGCGTTTATGAGAAAGCTACTATTTTACGTAACGTTCTCATGCATGGGTTTGCATGCGTAGAGAACTGATTTATATTAGGATTATTGTCCATAAAATTGGTTTAATAATATTAATTAGATTTGGGTGTATTTCAATCTACCCCCCTTAAAAAAGGACTTCCCCCCCGAAGTCTCATATCTAAATTATAAGGTTGTGGGGGATCAAGTTCCACTAAGTACCACAACTCAATCTAGTTTTTAGGGATCGAGTCCCATCTCTATATTCTAAGTTCACAGTGTACGTCAAACAACAGGAATACTTTGGAACAATACAGTGTAATGTAATAACACAGTCACTTTTCATATCTAATAGTGCAGCGTAGTGCACATAAACTTTTTATTGTAGTGTAACAAAGTACACACCAACAAGTAGAAGTACAAAGTACATTCAAATACAGTGTTACACAAGAACACATACAAGACAAAGTGTCACTGAAATGCACCAAAGTTCAACAAAATGCATACTGAACAGTGTTACACAAGAACACATACAAATCACAGTGCAACCGTACAATGAAAGTGTACTTTCGTGCTAAATATGCTAAAACGCAGTAGGCTCTCCCCCCCCCCCCCCTTAAAAAGAGGGGTACGCCCTCGTACCCTAGACTAGACTCACTTGTCTGTAATTAGCGGGCAATCTTCACTCTTATTTGAAACTTATGATTAATTAAAAGAAAGCCTCCCGGCTGTAAGATTAGGTGGGTATAGCACATTTTTTGGTTAAGATACGTGAAACACGTTGTGCATTTCCCTTGAGCTCAGTAGATAATTTTAACTGATGGGACCACCCGCTTCCGTTGCGCGACTCTGATTAAGTAATGTTTAATCATTTTGGAATAGTCTTAAATGCGCTTCATAGATGGTATATTTTAAGTTTCTTTATGTTCACATGTAGGGTTGATGAGTTGTGTTCACCATTAATTTCGTTTGATTGTCATTGTTGACCTTGACTGGACTTCTGTCCGTTTACGGGGTATTGCCCCTAAGAATTCATGCATTCCTGGCATGTTTTATTTCGCATTATCATTCTTTTATATTTAAATCCCGTGTGTATGGGTGAAGGTGATCTTCCATCTTGTTTGTTGCCAATTATGCCATGTCTTGTTGAGGCTGTCGGATCAATGTGCCGCGTTATGCCGCTGCTCCTGATTATTTTGTCTCTAAGTAGCTGTTAGTTGCAGCGTAGCTTGGTATTCTTCATTGTATATCTTGTTACTGTACGTCGACTTCCAATAACATTGTAAGGTTTGCCCATCCTGTGATGCTCAAGCACATGCCATGTATCTTCCATTATCTTTTCATCGTTGAGTTCTTCACGAGTTTCACTTGATTGTTTGTGCCTGTATGCTTATTTGTGATAGCTGCTCATGACGGTGATTCCACTAAGGTTCTTCTCGTCGATATTATTGAGGCGTTTTGCTCTTATCAGATTTGATTCCTTTCCTGTGTTCCTCCCCGCTAGTTGCTTTCGTATATGGGGTATCTTCTTGATGTATATTATTACTTACCTGATTGGTTTTCTGATGTATTCTCCTTTGATAGTGGTAACGTCCTGATGGTAGTGTTCATCATCTTGTTGGTGTTGCTGATGCATCCAGTGGTTTAGTTGTGTAGCTGTACGGTTGTAGTATTCTTGTCGGTTTGAAATTTGTCTTCTATTCATCACCTCTTGTAGTCGTTGGCGCTCGGTCTTGTATTAATACTGGGGCATGTTAGAGTTCGTCTCTTTGATCTTCAGGTCATCATCTTGTGTTTCTGGTATTCGAGTTTACTGTTACCATATTTTTTTTCACTTTTCAATATAGGATATGAGCTACGGTCGAGCCGTGCATCTTGTATATATAATATTTTCCTGTTATTACTGATTCGCAAATTGGTCGGTAGTATATACACGATCTTTATTGATTGTTCATCAGGTATACCACAGTAGGGTTCCCGTTAAGGTTTCTAACAAGGTACAGTTTTCTCACAATTTCTCATGTTTTACGGTTTATGCATCAACTCATGAGAGTATAAGTTTAATGTTTCTACTCTTATATTCCACCTCACTTACAGGTAGGTTCCCGTTTAATATACTGGGTCTGAATTGATAAAGGAAGGATTTAAAGTCGTTCTTTTCCCTTCTGATGGCAATAAGGCCATAACTTAGAAGTAGTTTTTCAAATACTTGTCAATAGATAGATGTCTCTTGGTCTTGTATTTAATATATTAACATGACTCAATGTATAATAACGATTAGTATTTCCTTCATAGTTAACTATTTTCTGACAACCCGAGTCGTTTAAGCTATTTAATTCTTTCAGGGTAGTAATGGTTAATTCAACCTTTAACTTAGATCCTCAACATCTAATATATTTTTTTTTGTAGACCCTTCATTAGAAATAGGAACAATTTGACTTATCACAAAGATATTGGTGACCACTTGTAGGGAGTCTCAGGAATCATCCAACCCTGACGGGGTCAGCGTCAGTTCTGAACTATCCCTCCACTCCATTTTGTGATTGGTTTTTCCCTTGATCTGACCAGGATCAAGTTCGACCTCCCACGTCAAATATCAAACAACCACGTAAAAGCAAGTTTCTAATTTTATCTTTTCAAGACTTGTGACGTGGTGATTACAACATTCTTTCTTAACTGTTATACACTAATCTAACGGCTGTTGTAACCTAGACTCGAAACTAGGGTACTCCTTAATTTCTGGAACTAAGTTCCTTTGATCAATCCTTTAGCGTGGAATCTAGTCTTTCTCTCCTTGGCCTAAAAATAAATTCTTATTAAACACCTAGACACTTACTGTCTAATAATCATTTCATCAGTCATTTGACTCTTAACACATCATGCAAGCAATAATTCATTTATGGACTTGGTACCTTGAAATATACTCTTCTCTAAAAAGGCTTTATCTAGTATTTAACTTATCAGGGTTTGATCATTGTCTACACCCTAGTTATCATTACCTGGTACAAAAGGCAGTTATAGTTATTACTAAATTTGGAATAAGACTCTAAGAGAAGTTCCTATAACTTATCCTGTACTTAGGATTCCCAGTTTGAATCTTACAGTTTGGTGACAAGACAATCAAAACTTATGATTTATTTTTTTCTCTCAGAAATTGGTTAATCCACAACTCAATGCTCCAAAAAAAAAAAAAAAGGTCGCTTTTAGGTGTATAAAATAGAGGATTTATATCATAGAGGTTGGTACTTATCGTTAGGAAAGTTCACGTGTAAAACGCTTGTTACAAGTCAAGGGTATGTTCTCTCCCCCCTTAAAAGTTTTCACTTCCACTCACCTTTGGTGTATATCCAGTTCGAACTATTAGTATAGTTTACACTGCCTCCATAGAGAATTATTTGTTACTATGATCATATAAAATTTTTTTATTACATTGGTGTTAGCTTCCTTTAGATTTCCTGAGCTCTTTACTGGTAACCACAAATCGAGCTGTCATAAAAGACATATGCTCATGTATAAATCCATAAGGATGGTGTAGGACATGTGCCTTAAGATAGGGTAGGTAATTTTATGATACTTATCCCTCTGAAATATATCAATATTCCTTAAAAGTTTCAGATTTAAAATCTCCCAATCATATGTATTTATATATAGCATCTAATATTGCTATTTTGGTAGTTTTCCTCACTTCAAAATATCTGAACTAAAAGTTTGTTCACTTCTCACTGTTTTATTAGGAGTCCAGCATTGTCACTGTAATGATACTAGCTGAGACCCTTTGTATTAGAGCAGGTACTACATCCCGTGTTTATTTACATTGGATGTTTAGTTATATGCAGTGAGATTTTGTTTTGATTTTCTTGATATAATCATTGATTTATTTCTGTGGGACTATACTGATAGTCATATTTCAAGCTTTCGCACGGTCTTCTTGCGAAGTTAATAAGGTATTGTAAGATTTTCCGTCCCGCACTGGGCGGCAAGCTCAGTGCCTGGGTATCCCATAAAATTCAGTGTTTTCTCTTTCCATGTAGTTTTTCGTTCTCCTTTGTTTGATTTACTGGGGCAGCACTTGTTGTAGCAAGTGCGCCATGCAGGTTGGATCATCATGCAGTGTATGTCCATTTAGATGTATTCTTATTCCATCATCACTGTATACTTGGCGGTGCTGTCAGCCTTCCTGGTTGTCATCGGTATAGCGTCACTGTTATTCGTCGTCAGCTCCCATGTAAATGACAGTTGGCGTCGTACGGTCTTCAACAAACCCTTCCGCCAGTTCAGGTAATCTTAAGTATTTGTTTTAATTAATGTATTCCTTCTCATGACATCTGCTCGTTTATTAGGCAGGTCATAGTTTGTAGTTACTGTAAGTTTGAACAGTTATTAACGCCCTTCGGCGGACCAAGTAAAAACTAACTTACTAATCCTCACTGTACTATCTCACACCCTGTATCCCAAGGCTAATTTTGGTTGTACTCAGTACTCGGAGCGCAACTACGCTCTGATACCACTTTTTGTAACACCCCAACCAAGAAATCCAATAACCTGAACGATGGTAGCTCCCAAAAATAACTAGAAATACAGCGGAAATATATACATAACAACGGGTGGTGCTACAACGCCTCTAGTCACCCATGACTAACAAGGCTACTCCAACTTAATTTGCAAATGATGCGGTCTGAGTACTGAATACAGACCTCTTAAAACAACAGAAGATAACAATAAAAGTACAATACTGAATGATGACACCGGTGGTAATAACCTATGTCTTAATTCTACCCCACCTACACTCGGTCGGGCAACTCTTCATTCTTCAGGTACCTGGAATTATTTAGCCATGAAACGGCTCAGCAAAATAATTTGCCGGTATGAAATCATGCAGCCCACAAGCTACTGGGCCACACCAACTAATTGTCGAATACATGCAGTTCATTTATAAAGCTGTAAACAAGCATAGTCTGATAAAAACAAGTATCCATACAAGGACAATAATGTCACATAGAACAAGACTGCAGAAGGTCAAGTTAGCTGAACTGAATTCTCTTAATGATAGTCGGGTCCACACAATGGGACTGACAGGTATAACTGAATATCTTAAATAGTGGAGGTATAGTGACCTCGTTAAGATTGAAAGGTTGGGTATAAAAACCCCAGGAGATAACGTAGTTAAACCCTGAACTGAGAGATGTGGGAAATAAAACCCCGAGAGGAATGAAGTCTTCCTCACACTGAACTGATGGGCATTAGAAACCCGAGAGGAATAGAGTCTTCCTCCCAACTGAAATGTTCCGTCGCGACGTAGATAGGAGACGACCTGAGACAGGTACAACTCCTGTAGCATGCATGGCCAGATCCAACTGGGCTCCTTGTTCTCGTAGTATAGAATTGTTATGTGTCATATAAAGACGTTAAACAAGAACACAATGTGTATTGTCAATTATCACGTTTAGGATAATGACGTTTGTTATAAGGTGAAGTTAGTGAGAGACTTGAGTACAAGTCCTCGGTATACTGAAGCGCAGGTATTTAAGTCCACTGGTATAGTAGTGTTTGTATGCGTGGGACATACACGTAGTAGTCAGCATCATTCACGCACATAAAATAATACAACAGCGCACAAGAGTAAACAACATTTTTTCATTAATTATCTTGGTCGTTAAATCAAACAACAGATAGCACACAAGCCGGTGTAATCCGGTAGAAAGAAGACTGCAATAATTCCATACCGTTCACCGTAGACTGTACTTGTTTAGTTCCCGTCAACGTCTGGTCAAACAATGTCCTAAAATAGGATAAACCTGAGAGTGTTAATTTATGTAACTCTCGTTTAATAATTTTATTGTTTCATGAAACGATTTCATATTCGCTATTTCATGTGAGGTTTATTCCTTTATATTTAGGTAGTTCTTTTAACCTCTTTCCCCTATAATTTTAAGGTACTTATATATTTCCAAAACATGTAGTCCTAATTTATAAGACTTATATTGTGTGGTAATTTCTTTTAATTACCTTATGATTGGATGTATAACTTATTTGTCACTCCTTGTGGTTTATTTCTAAATCTTTTAGTGTATAAATATATATACATTTTATTCATGCACTATATTTGTTATTTATTTTTAATTGTCTAAGTGACATAACAACTTATAATTTCTTAACTATATTTATATGTCACACATGGACATTATATTCTTATAATTCTTTGTTATTCTCCTCTTAACCATAAATAATTTTTTGGTTACAATTAAATTCCTTATAACTATATAACCTTAGTTTTAATCCCTTAATCACTTATTCTCATTTCCTTTTGATTTACTTGAAAATCTAAAATATATATATATTTCACACACATGTATTATTTATGTTATTTTATATAATTGTCTAAATGACATAACCTCTTAATAAATCTCAATTTATATTTACATGTCATTCATGGACATGTTATTAACATATCTTTTATTAACCACAAACTAAACCCAAATAATATTATTCCTTTTACAAGTAAATTACTTGTGCTTGTATATCATATAGTTTTAATTCCTTAAATCCTTAAATCATAATTTTCTTTTCTAAATATCTTAAATATCCATATAGGACCTACAAATATTTTTAATCTCATAGTTACAACACACTTTTCGGTTAATATATTATAACCTCATTTATTTCTTAAACTTTACATTAAACTCCAAAATACATTATATTACATAGTTTTATTTCCTTAAATAATTAATTCACTAATCCACCACCACCATAAATTTAGTAATTATTATTTGAACACTTTAACTTTTATAAATCACCAACTAGCCTCATTAATTTTCGGCTTTGTCTTAGAATTTCTTATAATTACTCTTTAACCCCAAAAACTTTACATAATTTATATATTCACTTATAAACTATAGTTTTAATATTTAATTTCCTTAATAACCAAGTGGACACTTATATTTCTACAAATTGTGAATTCGCCCCATATAAAATCTTGTTTTATATTTAAACTCTTATAAATTTTATATTCACCCCATAACCTTTATAAACTTAATTTCTCATGTCATAAATCATTTTAACTTAAAGTTTTCGGTCAATATTTTGACCATAGTCTAATTTCACACTTAATACATTAATATACCCATAAACTTATATTTTCTCGGTTTTACACCAAACCTTTTAAAATTTACATTTTAACCACATAACTTCTAAACTAGCCATCTAAAGACTTGTAGCTATTTTTAATATTCCCAAAATTTATAATATAAACTATTACACTTATATATATCTCGAAAATCATCAAATGAAATACCTTGCTCTCGGTTTTAATATTCCTTTACCATATAGTTTTAAAAACTTGATTTAAACCTTATAATAAATACATATAAATGTATATAAGTCATATAACACTTCCAAAAATTATGCTAATGACTTAGAATGATTATAAACTCAAAATAGAGCAATTAATACTTAAATATTTCGGTTTGAATATATGTGTATCCTAATTAATTTTCGTGACACATTTTTATACCTTAAGGTAATAATCTTACCTTATGTGTTATAAATTATTTTATTGACATTATAGTCCATATAGTTTCGGCCTTAATTTATCTAAAGGTTATACTAAATTTTATATCAGAGTTTGAAGCTTAAATCAAACTTAAACTTAAATAACCTTAATTATATATACTTACTTCTTAATTCAAGACAATTCTTGTACTTGATTTCTCCTTGAATTCCAAGCTCTCCAATGCTATTTTGATGAAGGTATTTTCGGCCTCCTTGTACACATGTTGGAGATCTATTTGTTAGACTTCTAACAAGAATTTATAAATAATATTTGGAGTAGTTTTATAAGAGTTTACCTTAGGAATTTTTCAAGGAATTTTTGGTAGACCTTGAGAGGATTGTAGATCTAGATTTCCTTCATGAAATGATGAAGAGAATATAGGTTTAGAAGCTCAAGAATTCGTCACTAATTATAGACACCATATGGAGGAAGATAAGGATCACCTCATCTTACCGAAATTTCCAGATTGTGCACTCTCTGCGGTTTTTGTCACCCAGAGCTGAAATGACCACGAAAATTAATGATCCTTATATGCCTGGAAAGCTAATTCAAAGAAGAACAACTTTTGTGTTGAGAAGTTTTTGAGATAACTTACTTAAAATTCATAATATCTCCCGAACTGAGACCTATTGAACAGATTTCTGCTGTGAACCACTTCGACTTCTTTTGTTCACCCAGAACTGAATACACCATGAAAATTAATGTTATTTATATGTATGGAAAGATAATTCAAAGAGGAACAAGTTTGATGTTGGGAAGATTTCGAGATAACTTACTGAAAATTACAGAATCTCTCCCGAAGTCAGACCTCTTGAACAGATCTGCTACTTGACTCTTGCTTTGTTGAATTAGCTAGGAATTTTGACATAGAATGGAGTTAGAACTTAAACCTCCATTGTTGGAGCTTGAAGCTAGGAAGGAAGAAGAAGAAAAGAGAGCAAGGAAGCTTACCCAACCGGTGGTGTGAAGGGCAAAGAAGAATGAATGCTCACGTAGGAAAATAAGGTAAGAATTGATGGAATTTTCTTTTGATAATTTAATGTCAAATTTGACTAATCTTTCCCTTGTTTATTCATTGTTTGGTTGGCTCAATGTATGCCCATGTTCCCAGCACATTTTCGGATGAGTGCTAAGGCATATTGGAGACTTTAATTGCTAGTTGAAGCTAGAAGACAAAGTAAGTTAATTATGTGTTTTTCTTTTGAATTTTCAAAGTAGTATACATGTCATTCCTTGTCTTCATTCTCTTCATAATTTCGGTAACATGGGCTGCTATATAACATCTGATTTTTGATGATTAAAACATTAGCACATGGCTAGGTTAGCTAGGTATTTTAGTTGAATTTTTATAAGACAATTTGAACTCCTTTTCATGCTTGAATTCGGACATAAGGGGCTGTACAGGCAATTGTTGTTGTCTAATTTTGACTATGAATTATACTAGTTAGGTAAGGTATTCTTTTGACTAAATAATGAAGCAAATATTCCCTTCTTTACAGCTCCAAAATCGGTGGTCATTCATGCTATAACATGGCTGTTTGTTTGTATACTTGCAAGTTGCATAAAGTAGATGCAAGTTGTTATTTTGTGTATTATTTCATTACTTTTGCCAAAGCTAACTTTCTCCTTGTTTTTTCTTGCAGGTCATCGACAATGTAGGCTCCTCTTTACAGATTTATTTGTCATATTAATATATAATACATGCTAGATGAGTCATTATTTACCAAGACAATATTTTTTGCAAAAACTAGCCCGTTTAGACATGAATTAACGCATGCATTAGGGACAAATTGGAATTAATTTTTCCTTTTATTTTTGTTACACTATATTGTACTAAGACCATACTAATATGTGTAGTAGGTTCCAGCATTTAATTGGTACATTTTTATTATGGTAAAAGATGAAACTTTTAAGGTAAAAATGCTGATTTTAGGTAGCTTTTTGTCTCAAAAATCGCCTCTATTTGTAGTATGAATTTAGTATTGCCATCAATTGATTTAGATGGTCATTTTATCTCCTTTTAATACTGTCAACTCGTGGCTCCTCAAAAATTTCAAGGTAATTGCGTAAAAACGCATTTTCGTGACACCCGAAGGTGCGTTTTTTGTGCTCTAGGATTTTTTGGAAATAAATTGTCTTTATGAGTTCCAAGTGCTTATAAACACTTATTATGGTAAATAAATATATATTAAGATGTTACACTGAGTTATATGGGGTTACATCAACCCATGACACAATTTACGGGCCATTGGGGCACACCCGGCAAAAAGGAGCGCTAAGAAATCCTCCTATGGTTTTTGCTGATTTTGAGAACCACTCATGGGTTCTCTTTAATAATAATAATGATGTTAGGAACTCTAGGAATTAATTTTATTGTAACACCCCTACAACGCTCCTATCATCTACCGAAATCGCAGCGGAAATAACCAGCCAAATAATAACTAACGCTTTGGTGTTACAACGCCGTTAACCCACGTGGTTAACTAGGCAGAATAAATACAAGAGTATCGGTCTGACGATCAGACTCCCGAGCATAGTAACTAACATCCATATATAAACATAACCAACCGTACCGAGTATTTATTTACAACACACCTTTAAACCATAATCATCCACCACTGTATAACCACAGTATCAAAATGTACGCCTCGGGAGCACAGGCGCAACCCGGGCTCCACTACCAACATATCCAAAAGTACATCAACAAACTAGGACCTAGAGCCACTCTGCCTCTTCGATCCTCATCCTGCAATAAAAATGGAGCCCCCGAGGGGGTCAGCACCTTTGCTGGTATGGCTAACGCGCAGCCCATCGACTACCGGGATACGCGCAACCAATTGTCATAATAACATGGCATTCATTTTAGAACATCCAATATATATACATATATACCATAGCATAGCAAGGGAAATTGCATAGCATCACAACATCAATACATAACACCATAAACTCGGTCCTCACAAGGAACCTTCCACCACAGTTAGTATACCATGAGAGCCTAGGGATTTTTACCCATCCCATGTTAAGCTCGTTACCATCCTCGTTACCGTCCGGTTATATAGAACGGTTAACTTATACCAAAGGTGTGTCGGATATAGTAATCCCAAGCATACCGAAATTACATACGTATGCCCCTATGGCCCGACGTGAGTCAGTAACTAGCTTTGGATAAGCTAAGGGAAGGTAGAAACCAAATTGGAATACCACCTATACATACACCAAGAGAGCCGAACCGGATATGATATCGACCCCCATCCATCACACGCGTGGCCGGAACAACCGGACTCCTCACTCCCCCCCCCGTTAGCACTTGTTAGTGATCACACAACATTTTGTTAAGTCACATACAAGCAAACATTTAGGTCTTGTTAGACAACCAGGGAAAGGAGTCATAACCTTACAACATCATAATGTATAACAACTGTAAACTCTTTTCATGCCTTAGTCTTATAAGGTCGTAACACGCAGAAAAGCAAACAACACCCAAGCCGGTGTAAACCGGTAGGCAACAGACTGCAAGAAAACCATACCTTGGTCCTTGCCTTGTTTCGTTTCCACCTTGAGAGAATCCTATACACATTAGTAATGTCGATTAATTATTTATTTAACTTCACACTTACTAAGTATTCAACATGATTGTATGACATGTTTTAATGTCTACCTCACCCTAGGTTGCCTTCATTATACACCCTAGGGCTAACTACATAAGTCACATTCTTTTCTGTTTTTTTTTTTACAAGATTAGGTCCGACCGGACTTGCCGACCGGACTTGTCCATGTCCGGTCGATTCCAGAGAGTTTCTCCCCTTCGGAAATTCAGCCCGACCGGACTTGCCAAGTCCGGTCCTATGTCCGGTCGATTCCAGTAACTCAATCCGTACAAAATTTTCTACCCCGACCGGACTTATAAGTCCGGTCCTATGTCCGGTCCATTCCAGAGAGTTTATTCCCTTTGTAAATTTAGTCCGACCGGACTTGTCCATGTCCGGTCCTATGCCCGGTCCATTCCAGAAGCTAATTCTCGCAGGGTAAACAGGTCCCGACCGAGCTTGCAAGTCCGGTCGCAAGTCCGTCGGCCCCAAATCTATGTTTTCCTTTTTACATTCCACTCCAAACTTCACCCCATATAACCTAGTACTCCCTAACCTCATTTGGGCTCTTTAAACACAACTTAAGACACCCTAAACACTCATAAAACTCATTTTCTAATTCCTTAAGCCTTTACTTATCCTTCACAAAATTCCTAACACTTACAATATTTTCTCCTAGTTTTCCAAGTGGTGTTTCATACCTATGATAACTACTATCTATGCCAAAATGCTTTCTCCTTAACTTAACATCATCTCCCAAGCATCATCTTTCACAACTAATTCCTTATATCCTTCTTGAAACTCTTTTCCTAGTGTATACTTCTCCTCATTTTACCAAAGTTTGCCTAGGTATTTACCTAAGTCCCAAAGTGACTTTGGTACCTACTAAATCTCAAGATCATGCCTAAGTCCTTATTACACTCTAGAGTACTTCTTAGTCATAAAATTTCTTTAAAACATCATGAACTCCTTATTCATTTCCTAAGTTTTCTAACTCACCAAACCTTATGTAAACACTTAGAACTTCTTGCTTTTTACCTAAATTTTGACATGGATTCACCTAGAACATTTCTAAGCCAGAACACTTTGTTTCCTCCATTAAACACACAAGAACATCTAGAATCACCAAAAACACTCCCATACACAATTTCACCCAAATTTACACTACATCACAATATAGTGCATAATTTAAATTGCATGGCACTTAGGCCCTTAAAATGCATGGCTCTTAGGCCCTTAAGGTGCTTAAATCATAAACACTGAATTTCCACAATATATATGCCTTTAACCTGCAAATACACTCAACACACATATGCCCCTTACTAGTCTCTTGAGAACACTTTACTAAGTCATTCACCATTTGCTCCTTAGGTAGTTTTAATAAGCATTTATAAGCTCATTTCTCCTAAGGCATTAAACAACATTTAAGTTAGTAGATTTACCTCTTTTTCCAAAACACTTCCTTCTTGATTCCTTACAAAACCGTATGATAATTTGATTCCTTGTCAAGTTCTAGACAATATACAAACACCATAATGAGTATTCAAACTTTGAGCTTCATCTCATTGTAAACCCTAATTTGACATTGTTTCAAAAACATTAATGTAGTTATTTTACCTTGATCTTTGAAGGGAGTTTGAATATATAACAAGAGAGGACTCCACCTAGTCCATGAAGAGTTGAAATGAAGCTAGAACAAAGTCACACAAAGAGCTATATCAATGTGTATTTTCGGTCAAGGTGAAAACATGGAGGAAACATGATTTTTCTTTGAGATTCCTTACCTAGAAGCAAAGGAGATCAACAATATGTCAAAATACAAGCTCAAGCTCCTTCAATGGTGGAACACCTTGGCACCGAAATGGAGCTCTTGGAGTTTAAGAAGATAGGAATGAAGAGCTTGATGAGAGGAAGAGATTGGTGGTCTTTGTTTTTGATTTGGACAAGTGAGCAAGATTTACAAGAGATCAAAGTGAGAGTTCTAATGGTGGTGATGGTATTACCGTGAGAGAACAAAGAAGAAGGAAGAAGAGAGGTGGGAAACCGTGTGAATGAAGGAAAGAAATGAGAGAATGAAGATAGAACTTACTTTTAAGAAGATATTTGTAGTATAAAGTAAAAAGTAGTTTTACTTAGTTTGCTTTAATTACTTATTACATTAACTAGAGAGTGGTGAGTCACCACACTTATAAAAACCGCCCCCCTTTATTAGTGTGAGGGTATTTTAGTCTTTGTTTGTCAATTTAATTACTCAACATAACATATGTTATAAACTAGCTTGTAAAAGTTACTATTCACCTAAGCAAGGCACTTAGAAGTGAAATTTTTGATTTCCCATTAATATAGCCACCCAAATGTGATACTATATAGTACACATACATATTTAAGAGTAATGATGGACATTTAGCCACTCAAAACCCATTTACAAGACAATTTTTCAAAAACGTGCTTTAAGACTTCTTAAAGCACATTTTGTGTTTTAACTTGTTTTCAAGCTTGGTTTTCTTTGGTAATTGTTTAATATGTTCATTAGTATATAAATGAGGTCTTGGTAAGCTCATTAGGTCTTACTCAAGTTTATCCCAAGCTTAGAGCACATTTTGGCTCTTATTGACTTTAAAGCACATTTGTGTTTCCTTTGTTTAAATTTGTTTACTAAGGTTTCTAAGACTCTTTTTAGTCTTAATAAATCATGTTTTAATGTTTAACCAACATACCAAGGTTTGGGGTATTTCAATCTACCCCCCTTAAAAGAACTTTGTCCCCAAAGTTCATACTTCCCACATATCTTACTATTAGAACACGGGAACACTTATAAAAACATACTTCCGAACATCATTACCAACCTTACCATCATTCTTACACCACAACGGACTCAAGGTCCAAACCACACAATACCACAACGGACTCGAGGTCCAAACCACATAATACCATTCAGACACAACGGTCTGTAACATACATAGACAATGTATACATATACATGTCGTATACAACCATAACCGAAACGGCTCTACCCCCCTTAAAAGGGGTACGCCCCGTACCCTATACATATAAACACTATGAAGCAAACAATGACGGGTGCTTCGCCTTCATCTTTTCTTCCAGCTCCCAAGTGGCCTCCTCAACGTCCTGGTTAGACCAGAGGACCTTCACCAGTCTCACGGACTTATGGCGAGTGTCTCGAGTCTTAGTATCCAGAATTCGTAGGGAGTCTCCACTGATCGCATGGTCGGCTCTAAAGTTAGCCTTTCCGGCTGAAGCACATGAGACGGATGAGACATATACTTCTTCAACTGGGACACATGAAATACATCATGTACCTTGCCAGCGGTCGGCGGGTAGATCAAGTCTATAAGCTACCGGGCCGATCCGCTCCGTCACAACATAAGGACCCACATACTTCGGGCTCAACTTGCCCTTCTGGCCAAAACGAAATACTCCCTTCATGGGGGATACCCTAAGAAATACCTGATCGCCCACGGCGAACTCCAGGTCGCGTCTGCGCACATCAGCGTACGACTTCTGTCTATCCTGAGCTGCTTTCATATTAGCCCTGATCTGGCGAACTTCTGCCTGAACTTGCTCAAGATACTCTGGTCCTATAATGACCGTCTCACTCGATTCATCCCAGCATAATGGCGTGCGGCATGGTCTACCGTATAATGCCTGGAAGGGAGACATCTTGATCGATGCATGATAACTGTTGTTGTAGCTAAACTCGATCAGATGTAACTTATCAATCCAGCTGGTCTGAAAGTCAAGTGCACATGCACGTAGCATATCCTCAAGTGTCTGAATAGTGCGCTCACTCTCTGACCATCTGTCTGTGGGTGAAAGGCTGTGCTCAATTTCAGTTCAGTACCAAGTGCCTCTCGTGTAGACTTCCAATATCTGGATAAGAACCTGGTATCTCTGTCAGATACAATCGTTTTCGGAACCCCATGATGTCTTACAATCTCTTTGTCGAAGAGTTCTGCCAGCTTAGCCACTTTCCAGGTGTCCTTCATCGGTATGAATCGAGCCACCTTGGTCAGTCGGTCTACCACAACCCAAATCATATTCAGACCTCCCCTTGTAGGCGGAAGCCCTACCACGAAGTCCATAGATATGTCATGGAACTTCCACTCCGGCACTGGCATTGGTTGCACCATACCACCAGGCCGTCGGTGCTCAAACTTGACCTTCTGACAAGTGAGACACCTCAGCACATAGTCATTCACATCCTTTTTCATTCCAGTCCACCAAAATATCTTTTCATACCTTTATACATTTTTGAAGCTCCGGGGTGAATCGATGTCGTAGAACAATGGGATTCACTTAGTATGCGCTCCTTCAGCTCAGCGCTACTCCTCGGTATACACAACCGGCCATTAAGCCTAATCAGGTCATCATCGTGGAGTCTGAAGTCGTACTTCTGACCCTCGAATGTGCCATCAATAAGCTTCTGTCTAATTTCCACCATATACTGATCCGTCATCTGAGCACTCCGCACCTCTTCAACCAAGCCAGTATGAGAGACTAGCGAATGGAGAGAGTGTGCTCGGCGACTCAATGCGTCAGCTACCACGTTTGCCTTACCCTCCTTGTACTGTAAATCGATGTCATAATCATTCAGAAATTCAACCCACCTTCTTTGCCTCATGTTCAACTCCTTCTGAGTGAACAAGTACTTTAAACTCTTGTGGTCAGAATAGATTGTCACGCTTACCCCATACAAATGATGTCGCCATATCTTCAATGCGAAGACGATGGCACCCAATTCTAAGTCGTGGGTAGGGTAGTTCTCCTCATGCTTCTTCAGCTGTCGGGAGGCGTAAGCTACGACCTTCCCGCGTTGCATCAACACACAACCCATACCCCTGCCTGATGCGTCGCAATAGACCTCAAAACCATCTGGACCGTCTGGTAATGTCAGAACCGGTGCAGATGTCAGAGCATCCTTGAGACTCGTGAAAGCTCTCTCACAGTCGACTGTCCACTCGAATGGTGCATCCTTTTTCATCAAGGAAGTCATTGGCTTCGAGACACTGGAGAAGTCCTTCACAAACCTCCTATATAACCTGCCAGACCGAGGAAGCTCCTGATGTCGGTAACTGTCTTCGGCCTAGGCCAGGTGCGCACTGCATCTATCTTTGCCGGATCAACAGCGATCCGGCCTCAGAAATCACATGTCCAAGGAATGATACTTGGTTCAACCAAAATTCACACTTAGAAAATTTAGCATACAGCTGATTCTTTCTCAACGTCTGCAATACATCTCTCAGGTGGCTTTCATGCTCACCTCTCGATTTCGAATACACAAGTATGTCATCGATGAAGACTACCACTGATTTGTCCAACTGATCTTGGAACAAACGGTTCATTAAGTCCATGAAAAACTTTGCTGGTGCATTGACAAGCCAAACGGCATAACTGTGAACTCATAATGCCCATACCTAGTTCTGAAAGCTGTCTTTTCGATATCAAGGTCACGGATGGCAATCTGGTGGTATCCGGAACGTAGGTCTATTTGAGAATACTGATGCTCCCCTCAGTTGATCAAATAGATCGTCGATGCGTGGTAAGGGGTAACGGTTCTTCACCGTAACAGCATTCAGCTCCCGATAATCAATACATAGGCGGAGGATACCGTCCTTCTTCTTCACGAAGAGAACCGGCGCTCCCCATGGTGACACACTAGGGCGGATAAAGCCCTTGTCGAGTAGGTCTCTCAGCTGCTCCTTGAGCTCTGTCATCTCTGCTGGAGCCATACAGTAAGGTGCTTTCGCATGGGTCCGGTGCCTGGAACTAGATCAATCTCAAACTCAACCTCTCGTGCTGGCGGCATGCCGGCAGTTCCTTAGGAAATACATCAGGAAACTCCGACACTACCGCACATCTGGGCTAAACTCAGGGTCTCTCTCTATGTCCTGGACATAGCAGAGGTATACATCATTTCCCCGTCGTAACTCACGATACATGGCCATGGCGGTGATGATCTGTGTCGAAGGCTCCCTGGGCCTCTGGCGGTATGATATGTAACCCCAGATGGACTCCGAAGAAGCAGTCGATGCTCGGCACACAGGACTCTGCCCTTGTACCGCTCCAACCAGTTCATCCCGACATCACACAAAACCTAGTCCGTCGAACTCTATCAAGTCGATCGGAAACTCCTCATTCATGATTCGAACAATAGCATCTCGGTAGTAGCGGGTACATCTGATCCGCTCTTTCGACGGGAGAGTGACCACGAAGTCTGGCATCTCTTCACCGTCTAACCCAGCCTCTTCGCAAATGATAGCGAAATGAATGTGTGTGAGGCTCCAGAGTCGAACAAAATCGATGCATCCACGCCATTCACTGGAAAGGTACCGGTGAGGATTGTGCCGCTCTTGCCGGCTTCTGCCTTACTTGCAGACACTCAGTATACCTCCCGTTCCGAGTGCACAGCCTAATTCATTGGCAAACTAATAAGTATTGGGTAACAACACGGTTTATATGCTTCAAACAACTCCACTTTATTCATTAGCACACTCCTTTTTACAACATTCATTGGCTTATACTGTCACCATGATTTACACTTACAACATCCTTAATACACACTGGTTTATCACATCACACAATTGTACAAAGCTTAAAACTGTCTGAAGGTCAAATTAAACGTCCGGGTTTCATGTGTGTGGCATTGATCACTGCCGACGGTGCGGTATTCAGTTTGATCTTCCTGATGCCATGGTATAGCATCCTTGATTGCCCACCCATGATTAATACATCTCCCGATTTCAACAATATCTTCCTTGCGAGGTCAGCACGCTTCTGCTCGCCATACACAAACACTGCGGTGTCACCAATGGACCAAGACACCACGGGTACTCCCTTACTTAGAGACTCGGGTGACTCGTCCTTGTCTTGGTGTATACCTAACCGTCCACCTTTCTGGTAGAAGTTTACAATGCATAGATCTGCTTTTACACTTGGAATTGATTCCGTTTCAACTTGTTGAGCAATTCCCACGGCGTGGTTAACGACCGCGTGGAACTCCTCTGGTATACTTGATACTGTTGCTCCATCTTCAGCTCGCACTTCTTGATATGACTTGGTGTAAGGGTTCCAGTCCTTACCCATGCACATCATCTTCAATTGCATCCTTGCTCCGTTCGGGTATTCGGGTGTGTAGAACCCTCCTGGTTTTGCTCCAAGTTCGTCGCATCGTCTGATGATGTGGATTTGTGCTTCCGGTGTCAGGTATCCATTTAAGAGTATCATACCTGGCTGGATAACCTGACATTGCTCCAACGGAAAGTCGGTGATGTTGATGGTGGTTTCTTCAGGGTTCGGTGTGGGCGGGATTGGATAGCAGATATTGAAGGTTCCTAAGTTTCAAATGCCTAATTTTAGGTGTTTCCACATTATATTCTAACTCTTTACTTATATGTTATACCTAGACTTGCTAACACTCATGCATGAAATGCGGTAAGCAATCACTTTTTCATTTACGGTTTAGGCGGTACCTGGTCTCGAAGAGGATCCTGGTGCCTCTGACCGGTCCACCACATTCAGGGTGGCCTTGCCGGACCCCGTAGCCTTCCCCTTCTGGGATTCAGTGTACTTCTTGTCAGAAGTCTGCTGAGTAATCGCCTTCGGGCCTTCAGTGGTCGTGGTAGTATTACCCTTCCACTGCCCTTTGGCTTATAGTTTCTGCCGTTGGGGTTCGTCCAATACTCAAACTCACGGTGCCCCATCTTCTGGCAGTGACGGCACCTCACATCATTCCCCTTGCAGTCTTTGCCGGGGTGGTCTCCATTGCACCACTTACAGTTAAAGTGGCGCTCCGGTCCAGAACCCGCGCTAGCTGCTATAACAACACACAATCATACTCACTTCCCATCTTAACAACACACACCTCAACTAGATACACAGGGTTAAGTAATTACCCTTAGGCGGGTAGGAGCGTAGAGGCTTCGCCGCGTACGCATACGTGAGCTTCAGTGGCTCATCAGCTGTGGTGGTCTGGGCTTGGCCCTTGTCACCCTGGTACTGGCCTTCTGGGGCTGAGGGTAGGGTTCTTTTTCTTTCCTCCCCCATACCCTTGCTGATTCTGGCCCTCGTTGGTGGCCTTGCGCTTGTGCGCATTTTCCTCGTCCCTCAGACGGACGGTAATTTCAACCTTAGCAGCGGCATGATAGCACTCCTGTTTTAGGTTGTCAGTCATGCCCCGCAAGAACAACTTACCAACTCACATTAACATTCGCTCATGGTATAAATTGATTCACAATAAGGTACTCTAATTACCTGCAAGGTGGTATACTCAGCTGGCCCCATCCCATAGCGGAGACGGTGGCTAAGACCATTGTAGAAACCGGTTCACCAACACCCGGTTCGAATACCCAAGGTCTGGTAACAGGTGGATAAGGCCGGTGAAAGCTGTGTAGTAGTCATCAACCGACATCTATCTCCCTGCCTCAGACTATCAAGCTCGAGGCGCTTGGCCTCCTGCACGTGCACCGGGTAGTACTTGGCTCGCAGCAGAGCCGTGTACTCCCTCCAACCAAATTCAGGATCAGCCATCCTGTCCTCCTTCACCAACTTCCACCAACTCTGCGCCGTACCCTTCAAGTAGTAGGCGGCAAGACGGACCTTAGCTTCAGCAGGTACTGCCAAGGTCTCGTAGGCGGTCTCCAGTTCGGAGATGTACGCCTCCAGTTTTCGAGGATCAGTCTCCCCATTGAATGATGGCGGTCTGAGATCAGCCAACGCCTTGACCCAATTGGTCTCTCGTGGCGGTGGTGGTGGTGGCTGAACTCCGGGCTGTTGCCCTGCTGAATAGCAGCAACTAGATCGGGTACCAACTGGGCTACGGCGGCTGCAACTGCCTCAGCCATAGTCTGTGCCGCAGTATCATCGCCCTGGTTACCCAAATCTCCAGTACCGCGCCCGCGGCCTCTCCCTCGTGGTCTACCTGCCATCTGAATTCATATGAACATTTCATTAGCATTATGCTTGCACACTTATCGGTCCAATGGTTATAGCATCTTCCCGACAACCAGGTAATTCCACACTTAGTTAGTGGTTAACCTTTCCAAATATGTCACTTAGGTAATGTAGCTAGGTTTCCTAACTCGGTATATCCCTAAGCTCGGTATTCTAGTCATCAGAGCGATACTTCGCTCTGATACACTTTTTGTAACACCCTACAACGCTCCTATATCTACCGAAATCGCAGCGGAATAACCAGCAATAATAACTAACGCTTGGTGTTCAACGCCGTTATCCACCACGTGGTTAACTAACGAATAAAATAAACACTGTAACGCCGCATAGTAAGCTGAACTCACGACAGAACCATATAAAAGATATATCTGACGATCAGACTCCCGAGCATAGTAACTAACATCCATATATAAACATAACCAACCGTACGAGTATTTATTACAACACACCTTTAAACATAATCATCCACCACTGTATAACCACAGTATCAAAATGTAACGCCTCGGGAGCACAGGCGCAACCCGGGCTCCACTACCAACATATCCAAAAGTACATCAACAACTAGGACCTAGAGCCACTCTGCCTCTTCGATCCTCATCCTGCAATAAAAATATGGAGCCCCCGAGGGGTCAGCACCTTTGCTGGTATGGCTAACGCGCAGCCCATCGACTACCGGGATACGCGCAACCAATTGTCATAATAACATGGCATTCATTTTAGAACATCCAATATATATACATATATACCATAGCATAGCAAGGGAAATTGCATAGCATCACAACATCAATACATAAACCATAAACTCGGTCCTCACAAGGAACCTTCCACCACAGTTAGTATACCATGAGAGCCTAGGGATTTTTACCAATCCCATGTTAAGCTCGTTACCATCCTCGTTACCGTCCGGTTATATAGAACGGTTAACTTATACCAAAGGTGTGTCGGATATAGTAATCCCAAGCATACCGAAATTACATAAGTATGCCCCTATGGCCCGACGTGAGTCAGTAACTAGCTTTGGATAAGCTAAGGGAAGGTAGAAACCAAATTGGAATACCACCTATACATACACCAAGAGAGCCGAACCGGATATGATATCGACCCCCATCCATCACACGCGTGGCCGGAACAACCGGACTCCTCACTCCCCCGGTTAGCACTTGTTAGTGATCACACAACATTTTGTTAAGTCACATACAAGCAAACATTTAGGTCTTGTTAGACAACCAAGGAAAGGAGTCATAACCTTACAACATCATAATGTATAACAACTGTAAACTCTTTTCATGCCTTAGTCTTATAAGGTCGTAACACGCAGAAAAGCAAACAACACCCAAGCCGGTGTAAACCGGTAGGCAACAGACTGCAAGAAAACCATACCTTGGTCCTTGCCTTGTTTCGTTTCCACCTTGAGAGAATCCTATACACATTAGTAATGTCGGTTAATTATTTATTTAACTTCACACTTACTAAGTATTCAACATGATTGTATGACATGTTTTAATGTCTACCTCACCCTAGGTTGCCTTCATTATACACCCTAGGGCTAACTACATAAGTCACATTCTTTTCTGTTTTTTTTTTTACAAGATTAGGTCCGACGGACTTGCCGACCGGACTTGTCATGTCCGGTCGATTCCAGAGAGTTTCTCCCCTTCGGAAATTCAGCCCGACCGGACTTGCCAAGTCCGGTCCTATGTCCGGTCGATTCCAGTAACTCAATCCGTACAAAATTTTCTACCCCGACCGGACTTATAAGTCCGGTCCTATGTCCGGTCCATTCCAGAGAGTTTATTCCTTTGTAAATTTAGTCCGACCGGACTTGTCCATGTCCGGTCCTATGCCCGGTCCATTCCAGAAGCTAATTCTCGCAGGGTAAATAGGTCCCGACCGAGCTTGCAAGTCCGGTCGCAAGTCCGGTCGGCCCCAAATCTATGTTTCCTTTTTACATTCCACTCCAAACTTCACCCCATATAACCTAGTACTCCCTAACCTCATTTGGGCTCTTTAAACACAACTTAAGACACCCTTAAACACTCATAAAACTCATTTTCTAATTCCTTAAGCCTTTACTTATTCCTTCACAAAATTCCTAACACTTACAATATTTTCTCCTAGTTTTCCAAGTGGTGTTTCATACCTATGATAACTACTATGCCAAAATGCTTTCTCCTTAACTTAACATCATCTCCCAAGCATCATCTTTCACAACTAATTCCTTATATCCTTCTTGAAACTTTTTCCTAGTGTATATTCTCCTCATTTTACCAAAGTTTGCCTAGGTATTTACCTAAGTCCCAAAGTGACTTTGGTACCTACTAAATCTCAAGATCATGCCTAAGTCCTTATTACACTCTAGAGTACTTCTTAGTCATAAAAATTCCTTTAAAACATCATGAACTCCTTATTCATTCCTAAGTTTTCTAACTCACCAAACCTTATGTAAACACTTAGAACTTCTTGCTTTTTACCTAAATTTTGACATGGATTCACCTAGAACATTCTAAGCCAGAACACTTTGTTTCCTCCATTAAACACACAAGAACATCTAGAATCACCAAAAACACTCCCATACACAATTTCACCCAAATTTACACTACATCACAATATAGTGCATAATTTAAATTGCATGGCACTTAGGCCCTTAAAATGCATGGCTCTTAGGCCCTTAAGGTGCTTAAATCATAAACACTGAATTTCCACAATATATATGCCTTTAACCTGCAAATACACTCAACACACATATGCCCCTTACTAGTCTCTTGAGAACACTTTACTAAGTCATTCACCATTTGCTCCTTAGGTAGTTTTAATAAGCATTTATAAGCTCATTTCTCCTAAGGCATTAAACAACATTTAAGTTAGTAGATTTACCTCTTTTTTCCAAACACTTCCTTCTTGATTCCTTACAAAACCGTATGATAATTTGATTCCTTGTCAAGTTCTAGACAATATACAAACACCATAATGAGTATTCAAACTTTGAGCTTCATCTCATTGTAAACCCTAATTTGACATTGTTTCAAAAACATTAATGTAGTTTTTACCTTGATCTTTGAAGGGAGTTTGAATATATAACAAGAGAGGACTCCACCTAGTCCATGAAGAGTTGAAATGAAGCTAGAACAAAGTCACACAAAGAGCTATATCAATGTGTATTTTCGGTCAAGGTGAAAACATGGAGGAAACATGATTTTTCTTTGAGATTCCTTACCTAGAAGCAAAGGAGATCAACAATATGTCAAAATACAAGCTCAAGCTCCTTCAATGGTGGAACACCTTGTCACCGAAATGGAGCTCTTGGAGTTTTAAGAAGATAGGAATGAAGAGCTTGATGAGAGGAAGAGATTGGTGGTCTTTGTTTTTGATTTGGACAAGTGAGCAAGATTTAACAAGAGATCAAAGTGAGAGTTCTAATGGTGGTGATGGTATTACCGTGAGAGAACAAAGAAGAAGGAAGAAGAGAGGTGGGAAACCGTGTGAATGAAGGAAAGAAATGAGAGAATGAAGATAGAACTTACTTTTAAGAAGATATTTGTAGTATAAAGTAAAAAGTAGTTTTACTTAGTTTGCTTTAATTACTTATTACATTAACTAGAGAGTGGTGAGTCACCACACTTATAAAAACCGGCCCCTTTATTAGTGTGAGGGTATTTTAGTCTTTGTTTGTCAATTTAATTACTCAACATAACATATGTTATAAACTAGCTTGTAAAAGTTACTATTCACCTAAGCAAGGCACTTAGAAGTGAAATTTTGATTTCCCATTAATATAGCCACCCAAATGTGATACTATATAGTACACATACATATTTAAGAGTAATGATGGACATTTAGCCACTCAAAACCCATTTACAAGACAATTTTTCAAAAACGTGCTTTAAGACTTCTTAAAGCACATTTTGTGTTTTAACTTGTTTTCAAGCTTGGTTTTTTTGGTAATTGGTCTAATATGTTCATTAGTATATAAATGAGGTCTTGGTAAGCTCATTAGGTCTTACTCAAGTTTATCCCAAGCTTAGAGCACATTTTGGCTCTTATTGACTTTAAAGCACATTTGTGTTTCCTTTTGTTTAAATTTGTTTACTAAGGTTTCTAAGACTCTTTTTAGTCTTAATAAATCATGTTTTAATGTTTAACCAACATACCAAGGTTTGGGGTATTTCATTATAGGAGTTCGTGCCACCTCGGCACTCCTTCGGACTTTTCGTGCTTTAAGGAGCGGCGTGAGCACTCCCGAGCATTTTGCGTATTTGACTGAATATAGCCTAGGGAATATGTTTATATATTCATATAATGAGTGTATGACCATTTGGTTTAAGTTTTAGAAGGTCATACAAGGTCATGCTCGATCACATGTTTCTAAGGCGTTTTAGCGTTTATGGAGAAACGACTATTTTTACGTAACTTTCTCATGCATGGGTTTGCATGCGTACGAGAAATGATTTATATTAGGATTATTGTCCATAAAATAATGGTTTAATAATATTAATTAGATTTGGGGTATTTCAGTTAGAGGTTGTATTGGGCTCCATGACAGGGTCGTTGCATCATGTTTCCTTTCATGGGATGCCCCTTAGGATTGTCAGTCCGTCTCCTAACAACTTATGTCTAAACTGGGTGTTAGTTTCAACCCTTGTGCTTCTATCATGTGATTTCGTGCAACACTTGTTGATGAGAACACCCTTCAAGGATGGCTCCTGGGTGTTGCTAAGTTATGCCATTACCTCAGGTTCGCACTTATTGGTATACTCAGTTAGCCACGCCGTTTGCGTTCTTAACTGGCTTATTATCTTCTCCTGTGAAGATCAACATTTCCTGGTAGTGTAGGTACTCATTCTGGGAGTTTCATCCCGTTCATTGCACACTAATGTGTCCACATTAGGCATCTGCTTGCCATGTACAGGCTGGGTCACCGTTCCAGCTATCATGTTTATCCCTGAGGATCCTTAAGACATATGCGATGTCTTTACATTATGGTTAGCGCACTTCGCACCTCCTAACTCTTAAACGTTTCCTTGAAAGGAATTCACTAATTCCTTTAGTCTCGTTAACTTAACTGAGTTCCTTTACTTCCACCATTCCTGGTAATCCATTGCTCTTGCTTGACTTTTACTGCTGACCGTAGTATGGAGTCGACTACTTCCCGTGTTCCGGACTCTACTTGTATACATATGTGGGGTACCATGCTGATACATTGCTACTTACCCAACTAACCCATAAGTAGGTCTGTCAGGCCCACGAGCTCCTCACGGAGTGTGGTCGTCCCACATTACAGTTGGTACACTTGTAGTGTCTGTCACACGCCTAGGTGAAGTATTCTGTTGTCAACTCCCTTATTTGTCCCGTGACAATATGCATTATGTGCTTCCCGAACTTAATCAAGGGAAAGTCTATCCACTGTTGTATTACCATGAACTCAATCCATTCCCTCGGGTTGTTACCCTTGGGTTTACCGGTTTCCTTTCCGGTTATTCAAAAGTAAACTGGGTATAACTTACCTACCGTGTGGCACTGAGGCAGGTGTAGGTCCTCTGGTTTGGTTTTTATTTTTTAAGAAGGTAGAAAATGAGTATGGGTTGGAAAGAAAATTTGGTTTTGAAAAGAAAAGAGTTTGAATAAATCTGGGTTTGAAAGAAAAATTCTCGTGGTTCACAACGTCTTCTTGCCTTAACCAAATCTAGCTTCTTGCTGACTGGTGTACTTCTAATTACAAGGGTTAGGCTGTTAAGCCCTTCCACAGTTATAATGATCGCACTTAACTTCGTGGTACTTTACCAAGTACTTGTAGTTGTTAAAACTTCCCCGAACAGCCCTGTTATAGCAGCACGTGCCATGGCAAGTGCACCATGCTAACTGGCTATCGGTTCAACACATACCGGTTGTGGTATTGTTTTTTTTTTTTTACCCATACTGTCATCAGTGGCCTTGTTGGCCCTCACTTGATCCTACATTCTTGACAATTAACCCTCTGGGCGACTTCTCACTGTATTCACATGATAATTATTAACTGGGGTGTCTCCCATTCTTGGAGACCCCTTTTTACTTAGTATTGTTTCCTCTTTGTAGCCCGTTTCACGCATTTGTCGTGGTCACTCAGACTTGTCTCTTGTTTGGGCACTACGTTGTAGTTCCCTTGTCGGTTGGTATACCGTTGGTGTATCATTTAACAACTGTGGTTCCGTAGACACTCGTCTCGGGTTTCATTAATCCATTTCTTGCCCGTTGCACGGTCGGTGCGTTGCAAGCTGGTTATTCTCGACTGCTCGGCATGTCAACCCAGGTTGCCGGAAATTCTATTCTTCTATACACTGATTCTTCACTCTTCGCTATGAAATGTGGTTCACATTGTTTAGATGGGAACCGTCTCCGGGATTCCCAGTTTTCGGGATCTACCGTATGACAGGTTCTCCGTACCTTTAGAGGTGTTTAATAACAGCCAGATCGGGTATTCCCGAGTAAGAGAGGACTTCCATCTCTCTGGCGTTCCTTCCCAAGTTATAAAACAGGGATTGTGGGGGGCGGGAAGGATATAGTAGGTTTCCAGTGCACACTGGTTACTCCTAACTAGCGTATCTCTCACGCTATCACTCAACCCTTAACCCAAAGTACTAAAATCCTAACTCGGTACTTCCTAAGCTCGGTAATTCAGTCATCAGAGCGATACTTCGCTCTGATACCACTTTTTGTAACACCCCATCCAACACTTACGCACTTAATAACAAACTGCAGTGGAAAACAAGTTTCATCACATTACTTAACTCGTTGGTGTTACACGCCGTTAACCACCCACGTGGCTAACAAGGCTATTACATATACATTGTACCGATCTGATGGACTAGATTCCCGAGCGACTACACATTACTGACCCTTCCATTAACAATAGAAACAACATACACCTTCCAACTGTACCGAGTATTCACAAACTAATGTCGATAACAATTTCGGTCTTACTACACCTACTGTATATATACAACTTAAATGATTACCCATGTACAACGACTACCCCGTCCTACTCTCGAACGGCTTCCAGCTCCTTGTACCTGAAATAGGAAAAGAAGAGAAAGGGTGGCCCCCAAGGGGCTCAGCACCTTTGCTGGTATGGTAATCCTGTAGCCCGCATGCTACCGGGCCACGCACAACTAATTGTCGTCTTAGCATGCGGTTGATTATATTTAAATCATGCATGTAACTATAAACACAACACACAACATTCCACCTCAAAGAGCTCAACAAACAGATAACACCACCTTACTTGATAAGTCACTCATGGTGTTCATTACCCCTAGAGTGTTTCTCCTCTAGTGGAGCTACTTCCTTAATAGACGACACTTACCCATTAATCGGGTTATCCTTAAACGCCTCTTATCACAAACTGAGATTCATATCCATGATCCACATACTCCACATTTTACAACATATAACATACACTACATAACAACACTTTTCACGTTTCAACGTGCACATAACAACATCGCAATAGAAATTGCATTATAACAACAACACATAACATAACGGGAGCGGTTCTCTTAGGAACCGACCCAAACATTGTTAATTCACTGGTGAGCCTAGAGAATGATGTCACCCTCATGATAAGCTCGTTATACGACACTCATTACCGTCCTAATAGTCGGACGAGTAACTTAAGTTAAGATGGTTCGGGTTTTGTGACCCGAACACACCACACAAACACATGTTCCCCCTAAACCGATCATAAGTCAGAATAGTTAAGCTTTGGAGTAAGCTAATGGGAGATCATAACCCGTGAGGGAAACAACCATAACAGAGAGAAGGGTAAGGCTAAAAAGGATACCCACTCCCAAACAACGCGCGACCGGCCTAACCGGATTCCTCACCCCTGTTAGTACATACTCACTTTTAGATACTAGTTAGAACCCCAATATGGAGTCTATCACATCCACACATCATACAGTATTACAACTGGGTTACACATATGAGGGAGGTCCCTACATACACACACAAATATCACACAATTAACACACGCATAGCCGTGGTTAGAACGTCCCATGGTTCGGGTCGTTTAATCCGAATACCGAACTCTCATGTGATCCTAGACTCAGTTAACTAAGGTTAACACTTCCGAGGTTAAATGGTATCGGAACTAGACACGTCACATATATGAATTACTGTAAACTCATTACATGTTTTATCTTACAACGTGGCAAACATACCGAAAACACATTGGCATACAAGCCGGTGTAATCCGGTAGGACACAGGTTGCAAGAAAACCATACTTGTCACCGGAGTCCACTCTATCATGTCCACTTATGTTCCTCGAACAATTCTCGAACAACTGGTAACATTACATGTACTTTTATTAACACTGGGGTAACATGATTGTTTAAAGTCTAATGCTCATAACTTATCCCAGTTAACTTAGTTAAATAACTTCACATTTTAACTTGTTTTACTTTTACATTTTAATACAACTTTTCCCCCACTAAATTGTCATTATAACTCACTAGGGTTTACTACTTAAACCACACTTAGTTTGTTTTTTTTTTACATGTTTTGGGCCGTCCGACCCACCGTCCGACCCACAACTGGGTCGGACCGTTCCAGAAACTTTTTCGTCTTTCAAATTCACCTGTCCGACCCATGTCCGACCCAAGACCTATGGGTCGGACCATTCCAGAAACATCAACGGGTGAATTAACAGGGCTGTCCGACCCACCCTGGGTCGGACCACTAGGTCGGACAACATCAGAACTTGTCCAAAACTTGTCAAACTTTCTCCAAACTTTTCCTCAAGCCTCCTAATGTGTTCTAACATCATTTGGCACATTTAACCCTTCATATAACATCCATAAAACTCATTTTATAACTCATTAAACACTTACTCTTTTCTTACCAAAATTCCTAACACTTATATTGTTTTCTCCTTAGTTTCTCCAAGTGGTGTTTCATAATTATGACAACCACTATGCCAAAAATGTTTCCTTACCATCATAACATCATCTCTCAAACATCTTTTCTTACTAACTAAATCTCCTTTTTCACATCTTACCTAAACATCATTTCCTACTTGTACATCAACATTCCTTAACCTTAAACAAACTTCTCCAAGACTTTAGTACATCCTCAAAAACACACATTGAATTCCTAGAACTTCCAAGATAACACCTAAATCCTTGTATCACTCTAAATCACCTTAATACATGCTTTCTTCCCTAGTAAAACACTTGTTCACCTTTAACACTTCCTAGTTCACCAAAACATCTTTAAAACACTTAGAACTTCTTATACATTTTCCAAATTTTGCCATAGCTTCTCTTGTATATTCTCACATCCAAACACTTAGGTTTTTACCTTATTTCTTTCAAGAATACCTAAAATTCATCAAGAGTATTCTCACACACAACATACACCAAATTTTACACTACAACACAATATAGTGCATAAACTTAAATTGCTTGGCACTTAGGCCCTTAAATAACATGGCTCTTAGGCCCTTAAATTGCATAAACCTTAAACACTGAATTTCCACATAATATATTGCCTTTAACCTGCAAATACACTCAACATCACATATGCCCCTTAATAGTTTCCTTGAGAGCATTTTACTAGGTCATTCACCATTGGCTCCTTAGGTATTTATTATGCAAATCAAGCTCATTTTTCCTAAGGCATTTAAACTACATTGAGATAGTTTGTTTACCTTTTTTCCTCACAAACTTCTTTCTTGTTTCCTTGAACCGAAAATCAGCAAGGAGTTTGATCACTTGTCAACTTTCTAATCAATATACATATAAGGGTAATGAGCTTAAGAATTCACACTTAAACTCATATACAAACCCTAGTTTAACATAAGTGTTTTAATACACTAAAATGATATTTACCTTTGAAATTGAAAGAGAACTTGAATATGTAACAAGAGAGGACTCCTCCTTGTCCCTTGAAGATTGAAATGGTGCTATGAAAGAACAAGAGAAGACACCATCAAAGGTGATTCTCGGTTACACACAAAAACAAGAGGGAATGTTGTTTTTCTTTGATTTTCCTTACCTTGAAGCAAAGGAGAATGACAAGGCATGAAAAGGTGAGCTCAAGCTCCAACAATGGTGAATCTTCATGGCACCGAAATGGAGTTCTTGAAGATTTGAAAAGAAAAGATTGTAGAGCTTGACTAAACTAAGAGGATGGTGGTCTTAGTTTTTGATTTGGCAATGGGAGCTAGGAGATATAAAGGTTCAAAGCTTGAAGATGGTGTTTGTGCTGTAGCATCACCGAAGAAGAAGGGAGGAGAAGATTGAAGACCGTGTGAAATGAGAAGGAAGGAAGGAAATGAGGAGGAAGCTTACTTTTGGAGATATTTATACTTAAAGTAAATAGTAACCTTGCTTTATTACTTTTCTTGTTTATTTGATTGGTCAAGTGTGGTGAGTCACACATGAAAAACCGGCCCCTTAATTTTTTAGGCCAAGTCATGGTCTTTGTTGACCAATTAACTTACTTATATTGACTTATGTCATAAACTAGCATTTTTTTGTTACTATTCACAAACACAAGGCACATTCTTGTGAAATTTTTGATTTCCCATTGATTTAGACCTCCAAATGTGATACTAAGTAGTACACATGTTAATTAAAGAGTAATGATGGACATTTAGCCATTCAAAACTCATTTACAAGACAATTTTTCAAAAATGTGCTTTAAGACTCCTTAAAGCACATTTTGTGTTTTAACTTGTTTTCAAGCTTGGTTTTCTTTGGTAATTGGTTTAATATGTTCATTAACATATTTATAAGGTATAGGTATGACCTTTAGGTCTTATACAAATTTATCCCAAGCTTAGAGCACATTTTTGCTCTTATTGACTTTAAGGTATTTTCTTATGTTTTGTTTGGTTTAACTGTCTACCAAAGTTTCCTAAGGACTTAATTAGCCTTAAATCATAATTGAATATTACCAAGTCTTGGTAGGTCCTTTGGGTCCCAACCAAGTTCACTCCAAGCTTAGAGCATGTTTTTGCTCAAGCTGTGTCTTAGTGCTTTATTGTGCTTTACTACCATTTAAATTGACCACTGATGTTTCTAAGGCACTTTTTAGCCTTTAAATACCATGTTTTAACATTTAAACAACATATCAAGGTTTGGGGTATTTCATATGGTTATGTTCAGTTGCGACTTCGCCTTGCGGCTATGTATAACTCAAACTATCCCGTTTAGGGTTGTAATGTCTCCCGTTATTGGGTAGATCATTGGTTCTTTCCTTACCTTCTTGGTCAGGTTGTCATTCTCTTCAGTGAAGCATACTATGGGAATTTTATCCCGTTTATCGAACATTAATATGTTCATTTTAGGCATTTGTCGTATTGTTTATAATGGGTATTCATTCCAGTTACCGTTTGTTTCCTTTGTGATTTCTGAGACATATCCAATGTCTATACTTATTACTCTGTGCTTCCCGCACTTCTTAACGCTACACATTTAGGCCCGTTATCTTCCTGGGTTCTTCTCCTTGAACATTCCTGGTAGTCAATTGTTCTGGTCTGAATTGTCTCTTTCGTCCGTAGTATGGAGTGGGCTACTTCCCGTGTTCCGTACTCTACTTGTATACATACATGGAGTATCTTATTGATACGTTGCCACTTACCCGACTAACTCATAATTGGTTTGTCAGGCCCGTAAGCTCCTTTGGAGTGCGGTCGTCCCATGTCTCATTTGTGTACACTTGTAGTGTCGGTCGCACGCCTAAGTGAAGTATTCTGTGCCAGCTCCTCGTTATCGTCCTATGATAATTACCTTGGTTCCCTGAGTTGGTTTTAAAATTTGGGGGTTTTGGAAAATTTTGTGTTTGAAAATAAAAGTTTGAGTCTTGAAAATAAAATCTTCATGGCACTTCAATGCCGGTTACTTCTTGCCAGGTCTAGCTTCTCGCTGACCGGTATGTTCTTAATACGATGGTTAGGCCGTTCAGACTTTCTAAGGTCTCGTTTCAGAATTCTTAGGGTTTGTGGTGTTATATTGGCTCCTCTCGCCATCTTCGTACTTTGCTAAGTACTGGTAGCTAGTTAAAGCTCTTCTTAATAGTCCCATTTTCACTACACTTGCCTTGGCAAGTGCGCGGTACAGGCGGTTTTTGGGTTAACTCATACCGGTCACGGTATTGTTCCCACTGTATTTGGTAGCCTTGTCGGCTCTTCCTTAATCCTTTAGTTGGATAACATCTCGTCGGAGCTGCTTCTTGTTCATCTTGACATGATTGTCATCCATTTAGGTGCTTCTCCACTCTCAAAGTTTCTCTGTTTACTTAGTTCGGTGTTCTTCCTCGTTGCTCGTTCCCACGTCTTTACTGTGGTTATCGAGGTTAAACTCATTTAGGCACTACTTCAGTAGTCTTATTCGGGTATGTCCCATAAATATGCTCATAGTTGTCTGAGCAATGTCAGTTAGGTATTGCAACCTCTTCAGGTGTGGCAGGGTGGGTGTACCTACCCTTGACTAGATTCTTAGTCAGTTAATATACCGCTAGTGGTATTACATAACCATGGCGGTCCGTAGACATGTGTCCCGGTTCTCGTTATTTCTTATGAGTCCGCGTTGTCGCACGATTGGTGCTTTCTTCTTGCTGCCGCTCGGCCAGCTAGGTTCTCGCGACTGCTAAGCATGTCGCCCCATGCTGCCACAGGTTCCAGTTTCCTTGGATTAGGATTTCTCGATCTCCCGCCACTAAGTGTGGTTATTATCGTTACAGCGGGATCCGTCTCCGGGACTTCCGGTTCTCGGGATCCACCGGATGACAGGTTCTAGTTCATATTGAAATATTTAACAGCTGCCAGGTTGGGTTTCCCCGTCTCCCTGGCGTTCTTTCCCAAGCTTTTAATACGGGGGTTGTGGAGGGCGAGTCTGGTACTGTAGGTATCCAGATCATACTGGAAGTTCCTAGCTAGCGCATCTCTCACGCTACCACTCAACCCTTAGCCCTAAGTCTCTAATTCCTAACTCGGTATTTCCTAAGCTCGGTATTTCTAGTCATCAGAGCGATACTTCGCTCTGATACCATTTTTGTAACACCCCAACTGCTAATCACGCCATTACCTCTTAAACTGTCACAATTACCAATAAACTCGCAGCGGAACTCTAAATACAACAGAGGGTGATACAACGCCGTTAGCCACCCATATGGCTAACCAGGCTTATTTCACATACAGTAACAGTCTGATGAACTGGAACAACTGAGTACACAATACAAATACAATATTCAACTAGCTTCTTTACTATACCGAGTCTACAAAATATGGTTGCCGACAACATATTCGGTCTTACACCTCTTTCAATACATAAGTAATTAAATCTAACTACCCATGCAACCCACCGACCCCGTCCTACTCTCGAACGGTAACATCTTCGGTATACCTGAAAAAAAATAAAAACGTTGCCCCTAGGGGCCCAGCTTAACGCTGCATATGAAATTCGCATACCCCAAGCGCTAACCGGGGTACGCCGACTACTTCTGTCGGATATACATGGAGTTCATTTTAGTCAAACAACATGCATCATAGCAATACAATATATATGTGTATTACTCAAGGAATCTACATCCAATCACAGAACACAACTCCTAACTAACATAACAAGGTTGTTAGTTGTATCAGTTAACTCTTAGGCCTTGAGGGTTATACCTCACTGTGCCTTGTTTACTTGTTCAATATCTCACCCACTCTCTCGGGTTCCTTATTCATATACACACCCATTCTCTTGGGCTACTCATTTTATACTCACCCGTTCTCTCAGGTTACTTATACTCATTATCTCCCCCACACTCTTGGGTTATTTATACTCATTATCTCACCCACACTCTTGGGTTAATTATACTCAAGCTCTTGTAGATTCTCGAGACACTACAGGTCTCCTACGTCACGCTTGTTACTCTTAATACATACTAGGCCAAAACTCATGACCCACGAGCATAGCCTTACTTCCCCGGTTTCGACCCTATTCTGGGTCTAGCATGGTGGGAAGGTTCAACTAGCTCACGGAACTCTCTCTTAGTTCCTATCTCTTTTTACTTAGGTCCGACTACTCTCGGACTACTTACTTTCCCATACACTCCTCTCTCGGAGTTATAAAATATTATGTGTTTTAGTCTAGAAGCATCACTCTCGATGTTTCTAATGACTTTGGGAACAATACTCAAGTTCGGTAAATCTTAGGTTTTAAGAGTTACCCATACATTTCACTTACTCATACTTTCAGTTATTTTCTTATATCGGGTAAAATCCTCATATAGGAGGTCGACCATGTCTCAAGGGAGCTACTAATCCCTTAGGTCTCTTTTACCTTCTTTACCAGTTCACATCTTCGAACTATCTTTAATCCTCTTAAAGGAGGTTCACTTATCTTTCCACTCTCATTTGTTTCGTCGATTGTGTCATTATGGTTTACTAACCATTGTCGGGTAATTACTCAACCCGCACATCTCCTCACACTCTAGGGAGTTCATATGTTTACGTTTTCGTTATACTTTAATGAATAGTTTGTGTGTTTGCACGTTTTCGTTATCATAAGCATCGACCCGATCTATGGGTCTCTAGCCAAACGTTACTCACTATGAGTCGGTCTTTACTCTATGTTAGACCACACCGGCATACAAGTATGTTAGCTCATTCAACATACAACAAGACATACATAATCAAACAAGGGATTATTTTTCATGCTTTAGTCTTGATTAAGCCGGCACACAAACACACAAATCAACGTAACTCGGTTAGCACGCGGAGTATGAGAAAATCATACCTTTCACCGGAGTTAGCTCTACCGTGTGTTCCCTTGTTCCTTGGTTCACACTTGTTCCACTGATAATGTTTCAAACATTTTTATTAATACTATGTTCATACAATACATTAGTAATTACTACTCTCGTACATACCCCGTTATCCCGGTATACTTAATGTTCTCATACTCTCAACTCACTTGATTACTTTTCATACTTGTTTTCCTACTCATATACTTACTTTCCTACCATTGGTGTTACATTAATGATGTATTACCAAAGTCCTTTATATATGTACATATCCATATATATACATACATATGATTACTATGTTACTTTTATTTTATTTTTTTAAGTAAATTTAGGGCCGCCCGCCACACACCGACCGACCCAACCCTTGGGTCGGTCCATTCCAGTAAGTTTTCCGTCCTCTGAAATTTTCCCGACTGACCCAGAACTGTTCCGACCGACCCATACACCTCTGGGTCGGTCCATTACCGAAAGATTCAGTCCCGTTGTCTAAGCTCCGACCGACCCACCGACCGACCCAACCTATGGGTCGGTCGAAGTCAGGAACTTCGACAACCGAGAATTCAAGTCCGACCGACCCACGACCGACTCACGGCACCTGGGTCGGTCCGTTCCAGTACTTTTATTTTTCGTTGCTTAAGCCCCGACCCGACCGATCCACCTCTGGGTCGGTCGGTAGCAGAACATTGCTACAGACCTTGTTTTCATCTCCTTTCTTACCCATTTCTTCCTCAATCTTCCTACATACATCCTAACATGATTTAGTGCCATTTAGGCTTCCTAAAATACCTCAATTCATCCACCAAATCCATTTACTACATTCCTTTCCCATTCCCATATGGATTTACACAATTTCCTCCCTTTCCATTCCTGCACACATAGCAGTTTTTGTTCCTCTTATGCTACAGATTTTGAAACTCAATCCTCCCATCCAATACTTCCTCATCCAATACTTCCTCACCCAATGCCATTCCTAGCTTTCTAAATACCTCTCCTTTCCATGCCAATTCATTTCCAAGCCTTTACACTACCTACACCCAAGTTCCAACACTCATTTTACAAAATCCTGCACACTAATTTCTTCCTAGTTCTACAATGCATTTTGATCCCTCTCTTGCTACAGATTTTGCATCTTAACTTCACATACTACAACCATCTATCCATGGTTTCTACACAAATTTTGCCATAACTTGGCTACTTTCCTAACATTGCCCAACACTCCTTTCTTCACATAATTCACCCTAAAACTAGCCAAACCCACAAGGGTTCTATCAGCACATAAATAAACCATCAATACTCATCAAACCCTCAAAATGCAACACAATACATAAATCATATAGTGCATAGCTCTTAGGCTCTTAAATCAAGCATTAATTCACAAATGCATTAAGCACTACCACAACTCTTCCTCACCTCAACAAATCACACTCCATTGCATGTTGGGGTTCACTATTTAATTTAACCCTTCCCAAAATTCTAAAAACATTTAGTTAGGCTCCAAGGTAGATTATTTACCTTATATTCACAAGCCTTTTCTTTGCAATTCTCTTCTCCTCTTCTCTTCATCCAAAATCGGTCATGGCAAATCACTTGCCCAATTCTCTAGACCAATATTAAAATGGAAATTAAGCACTAAGAAATTCTCTTAGGCTCACTAATTAATCTAGAATTTACAAAGATGCTTAAAGCACCAAGTTAGGGTTTACCTTTGGAAATTCTTGAATGGTTTCCAATTCTTGAGTCTTAGGAGGGATTTCCACCACCATTTAAAACTTGGAGGATAGCTCAACAAAGAAGGGAAGGCTAGTCATTAAAGAGCCAAAATCGGCTAACAAAAGGAGATGAAGAAAAATGCAAGTTTATTTGGATATTTTTACCTTGGATGGAAGAGGAAGCTTCAAGCTTCAAAATGGTGTGCTTTTCTCTTCAAATGGTCAACACCCACGAAAATGAAACTCATCGTTTTCGAGTTTTGAAAAGAGAGAATGATAGAGGGTGATGAGAGGATCTCAAATATGTGATTATTTTTGAGTTTGGAGTTTAAACAAGGCTTGGGCATGAAGAGAAAGGTGGAGATGCCATTGGAGCTCTTTGTTGCAGCTCAAAATCGCTCAAGAAGGAAGGATTAGGGGAGCATATGGATGAGACAGATGAGGGAGTCAAATGAGAAGAAAGAAAATGAGGAAAGAGGAAAGAGAAAAGTAACTTATTACTCTTACACTTTTTACTATTTGCTTTATGACTCACCACTTAATTAGCTAGGATATAGTGTGAGAGAGAGCTAATTCATGCTCTAAAAATTGGCCCACTTAAGTAATATAGGCTGAGAGCATTTTTGACTTTCACAGAAAATGCTCGTTAATTCACCCGGTTTGGCACTATTCACTAACCGGGGCTCGTTTTTCGGATTTTTCTCGTTTCTCTATTTTTAATGGTTATTAAGCTTCCATTAATACTTATTTATAGTTATTTAATCAACTATAATTCTTACAGGTCCGTTTGACCACTTAAAGTCACGTTTTTGGGTTTTCTCAAAAAACGTGCTTTAAAACTCCGTTAGCGTTTTAGTCCATTATTTGGATCCGTTTTGTTCGGGAATCATTCCCGTATACTAATTAGGCCTAACTAAGCCTTAGGAATCCCTCTCGGACCCTAACGAGATCATATATCTCTTATACTTATTTAACACGCATTTTAGCGTTTTTCGCTTTTCAAGCGTTTTCTCTTTTCTTTTGGTTTTATTCTCTTTACCAATACTCTTTAGGCACCATTAGGCCTTTAATAATCATATTAGAGTAATTTAATCACAATTTTTAGATCCGGGGTATTAAAAGTATACTAGCAGATACCTTAAGCAAGGAACAACGGACTTGAAATGTACAACTCACGTGATAATTCGTTCATCTTATCTGTTTGACTCGTTAGATATTAGCTGCTGAGGGTTTACGTCTCTGCACTCTGTAGGACTGAGTGTTTTGGTATTGCACTTGTGCAGTTATTAATCTAGTGGGAATACGGGAAGATGTAATGGATATCAACACGAGTGTGTATCAAAGAACTACAACAGTGTGTTACTCTGGAACAAAACCACCAGGAGACACGGATGACAAGCTTTATCTCCGTTTACATGTAGGCTGGTACATCTTAGTATTACTAAGACTAGTGCAAAGAGCACTAAGTACTAACAATAGCTAATGTCAAATTGCACCTCAAGCTGAATAGCAGTGAGAGAAGACACACGCATGTACGCTAGTGATTTAAACGAGAGGATACACAGCGATGAAAAGAGGCAAACTGAGCCTATGTTCATGGGTCTGCACCTCAATACGGAGCGAGTGGTTCCATTAGAACGAATTCGGGAGAGAGCACAAATAGTTCAGTGCCTCACCCTTTATGTATTGTGGAGCCCTGAAGGGCTAGAGTCATCCCGTCTCTCTGATATAAGGATAATCCACAAGTTGGAGAACTCTATGAGAGCCAAGTATCCAGCGCTCCTTGTTGAGTGGCTGCTGTATAATTGTGGGGTACGGGGGCATAACCCTTTTTAAGGGGGGTAGAGCCTCTTGGCTGTGCACGTGTGTGCACTAAGTTTTGTTGTTTCGTATGCGGGGCATACAGTAGTTTGTTGGTATGCGGGCCATACGATGTTTGTTTGTTTGTTTGTTTCGTATGCGGGGCATACAGTGAATGGGTGGTATGCGGGGCATACGATGTGTTTGTTGGTTTTGTTTGGTACGTGGGGCGTACGTTGTTGATTTGTTTGTGTGTGATGTGCACTTGTATGTATGTATCTTATGAGATACATGTTTGAATGATGTGTATACACCCATGTGTGTAGTACCTTTCTTATGATACTTGTGATATATATATTTATATTACCTTGTAGATTGATTACATATGGTATCACCTAGATACGAAGTGAATCATTAGATATGGAATATGGAAGGATGGTATGTTATGGACACCTCGGGGAGGTTGTTAGGGTTTGTAGAATTGATAGGAAATAATGGTGCTGATGGATCACCTATATCCATATATGATTGAACTAACACCACAAAGTGATGGCTATGTGTTGTATAAGCACAATACGATGTGTGTAAATGATATATCACAAAGATATACATTATGGGTTATATGGGTAGTTATTAAAACACCTATTTGAATGAAGCGACTTCGGGATGAAGTCTTTTTAAGGGGGGTATATTGAAATACCCCAAACTAATAAAACATGGATTAAACATCTAATCACATTAATTAAGGTCTAAATATGCCTTAAAAGTCAATTGAGAACAACAATGGTCAACACAAAGCAAATATTGCACCCTTTGACCGTTTTGGGTAGATACATACCCAAATGAACTTCTTAGGACCTAAAATTTTGTCCTAAGCATATTAACACATAAAGTAACATACTACAATTATTGGACAACACTCCAACACAAAGAACAAGCATTTACATGCTTAAAGGTCAAGTAGGGCAAAAATGTGCTCTAAGAAACCTTAAAGGTCTTATGACCTCCATTTGATACAAAATTGGATTCCTAAGTTCACATATCATGTAAGGAACATAATAAAACCGTTCTCAAGGAAAACCAAGCTCAGAAACACCTTGTGACACAAAATGTGCACTAAAACACCTTAAAGCACGTTTTTGTGTATGAGCTCTAAGATATTGACTTTTTGTCACTTTAAAGACTAGATTACATTCTTTATATCATTAATGTGACATGATAGACTATATTATAAAGTCTAAATCAAAGTTTAAAAATAAAATCAAAATGGGTGATTTTGGGTGAATAGTACCCAAAAATAACATTTAATTACTTAACTTAACCATGGTCAAATGTCATCCATTGACCAAACCAACCATTTCCGCCCACTCTTGCTGTCATCCTCATCCATTAAGCCATCTAAAATATCTCCTAATGAGTCATCTATTACTATGCACTAAAGTAACATTAAATGACATAAAAAGCAAAATTAACTTTCTTTGCTCATTATCTTCCTTCCCAGCCGACTCCAAGCAGCTCCACTCTCTCTTTTGCTCCTCCATTACCGTGGGAACACACCAAACTCAGAGGAGAACACCAATTGATCTAGGTAAGCTTATTAAGCCATTTTATGTTCATTCTCTTCACTTATCTTTCCTCTTTCCATGAATCTAAACATCAACCATTTCCATCCATGGTTCTAGGTTGTTTTGGAGGTTAAAATAAGGGTGATTTTCGGCTGTAACAAGGGAAGGTGAAGAGAAGTTCTAATCTTGATCTTTTAAGGTAAAAATGTGCTTTAAGCACTTATCTTTTCATTCCCTTCATTACCGGTTGTAAAACCTTATTTCTTAGGCTTATAATCTTCTTCTTAACATGCTTATTCATTTGGTATATCAAGAGCTTCAAGGAATATCCAAATCCATGCCAAAAACACCATTTTTGGCATCTTAATCAAGGTGAAAATTAGCCATCTTCTAATCTCAGTTATACCAGTTTTAAATCTGGTTTTAGTAGCTCTTTTGATGCTCTTCATCTTCTATAAATTTAGGCCGAAGATCATCTTTCCGAGCCTTGGTATTCTAAGGTAAAATTTACCTTGAAAATATACATTAAACACTTCTAATGGTTAGCTCTTGTTTGGAGACTAATCATGCCTTAATTGCTGTTTGAAAACATGTAAAATAAGCTGTAGAAAAATTATCCCTTTGCAGCCGTGGCCAAACAAGGCCTAATCTTGGCAAAAATAAGGTATAAATCACTTAAACCTTCACTTGGTATATTAATATGTGTTTATACATATGTATATATATATGCCGTGAGTGAACAAGGTATAAAGGGCCATATTTTGACCTTAGGTGATTAAGGAATGGTTTAGTAAATTTATATAAGTAATTAATTAACATAATTGTCAAATTTAAGACATTATGTGGAAAATTGGTAAATATGGAATAGTATATGGTGAGGCCGAGAGTTTAATGTATTTTTGGGCATTTATGTGTAATTTTTTTATAAGCTAATGTTTGTAATAAGGCCATGTACTTTAGGCCATTTTATTTATGTATTTATAAGGTTTTAATTAAGTTTAGGTGATAAAAATATATTACCGCAAGATATAGGGGTTTAATGTGTAATTAAATTAAATTTGGGGGCTATATAATAATAAAGCCGAAAGTTTGAGGTTAAAAGCATTTAAAAAGAAAATTATAAGATTTTATAAAGTGTTGGGGTTAAATGGTAATTTCTAGAAAATATGGGTACAAACCGTAATTATTGGAAATTGATGGTCAAGGAAATATTAAGGAGGTACCTTGACCATATGGTAGGCTTTGACCAAATTAGATAAGTTAAATAACTTATTTAAGGTTTTATAATAAGATAAGTATTTAATTGTAACATTTTTATAACATATGGGGTAAATATGTTATTACTGAAACTAAAGGGTGTAAAATGGTATTATAAACACCCATGGACTATTAGGAATTTTTAGGAATTTATTGGGTTGATTTTGGAATTAAAATAAACTATATATGTATAATATATAGTTATTATGTCATTGTGACACTTTGGATAAATAAATGTGGTGGAATAGCAAATACCGAAAGTATATGGGTTAGGAATAATATTTATAACCCTTTGGTGGAGTTTGGTGAATTTTGGAATAATATAAGAGTATTTAATAAGATATGTGTATAATATATAGTTTTAATGATATTATAAAACTATATGTTATAAATTGGGTCAAATTGCAATTATAGAAAGTTGGTGGGTTGAAAAATAATATAGAACAGCATAGGGTTCTGTTCGCAAGTTAAAAATGTTATATAACTATAGGTTATATTATTATTAAGGTTTGAAATGATATAATATATGATATATATGACATAACATTATATATGTGGTCAAATTATAAATTTGGAAAGTAAAAGGGGCTGGAAATTAATTAGAACAGATTATAAAATCTGTTCGGTTATTTTATAAAATAACCATAGGTTATACCATTTTATAAAGTTAAAAATGTTATATTATATGGTATATATAACATGGTGTAAATTATGGGGTGATTTTGTAAATATAGAAAACTATGGGTTATGGAAAAGAATAAGGTTTAAATGTATATGCCTATGCGGCATTAAATATAGTTTTGTATAAAAACTATAGGTTATAAGTTAAAGGAAATAAAAATATCATATTATATGATATTAGTATATGGTATAGCATTACATAATGTTATGTGGTCAAAATGAAATTTAAATAAAATATAGTGTTGTACCGAAATTAAAATGGTTGGAAAATGAATTTTAGACTATGGTCTACAATGTTATAAATGTTATAACAATTATATGGTATTAATGGGATTTAGATGGAATTAATATAAGTAAGGATATTCACATCAAATAATGTGGCAAACTATAAATAAATAAGATTTGTAAACTAAGGTATATATTGAATAAACCTTAGGAGTTGTAATTATACAGCATGAAGATGTTACATAACATTAAGATAATGATCTTAATATAAGTTGTATAATATAATACAATTAATGGGAATAATCATCTAATATAAGATGATAAAAATGTAACATATAATATAAGAGTTTTATAACTCATGAAACTTTCCTATATGGTAAATATATGCATATGCGAGAATAATGTATATAAGGATGGACATATATTATGGTTGGAAACCATATAATATAATGGTGAAGATTATTACATGGAAATAGTTTACAAACTTTATGTTATAAGTTTTTGAATTCAAATATAATTATCAAAGGATTAATGGATTATATAATACAAGTATTATAATGGATGGTGGAAAAATAATACAATATAATATATAATGCATGCATACATGCAACTATAGGTTATATACCTAAATTCAATGATGGATAAGATTAAAGAAATATAATGAATTAAACTTAACAGTCGAAACATTACGACCTACGAGTTTTAGTAACAAAGCCGACTGGTTTAGAGAAACCCGTAACAATTAACTGTAGAAATCCGGGGATGAACTGTCGGGGTTACTTGTTATTCGGAAATACCGGATTTAGTTAGTCATGGTAAAACATTTAGGAATTAAATGTACGTAAGGATACATAAAAGGTTATATTTAAACACCTTATTATATAGGTAATAATTAAGCAAATAATGTACCTTGTGAATACTAAATGTAAGAGTTCGATAAGTCTAAGTTAACTATAATATAGTTGTATCAATATGAGAGGTAATTCAACATCTTATGACAAGATTATTAGACGGTTATAATAGGAAGTCATTCTGAACTAAGGATATGATAATTGAGTTTAGTGGCTCAATTAAGTTATAATAAAATGTATCTACAACATTATGATTCCAATGTACAAGATGTAGATCTTAATTAAGTTAAGGGAGAGACTTAATCATAATGGGTTATCTAGTAGATATTGTTTAAATACATAATCTTTACATTGTGAGATAATAGTATAGTATTCTGAGATGAGTCCATCATAGGTCATAATACAATGTTTATTCTAAATTAAGAATAAAGGTATTGAGCTTAAGATTATTATTGAATTCTTAGATTTAATTATATAATATAAACACATTTATGTTATAAAGGTCTCAAAAGTCTTGAATGTGAGGATTGTGGTTAGATATGAATTAAGTGGATAGGAGTGGACAGTTAGCAGGTGTTAATGAAATACATTCCTTGATCCTACAACCTTGGGCTATACAACCTTCTAAAATAAGTCAAGGGTCATACATAACATTTAAGCGAGGGCTTATAAGATAATTGAGATTTGGAAATAAGAGAGAGGAATTTATTTAAGTTTTACTTAGGGTACAGGTTATTGATAGTAAGTTATCTTCAATGTTCCTCAGAGAATTGTTGAATGTTTGCACGAGTTTACTAGAACTACTACAGCGTTGACCAGGTACGATTTCTTGTACTCCGATATTTTTGCTGATTGACTTGTGGAATGTTTTGGAAAACGCTAACTGAGTTTAAGAGGAATTTCTAAAAGGAATTGGTTGTGTGACTAACTCAGCTTGTGTGACTAACTGAGCCTTGAATGTGAAATTTACATGGGTATTGGTTCCTTCTTTTTGGTGCCCCGTTAGACATTGGCTGCTTAGGGTTTACGCTTCTGCACTCTGTAGGACTGAGTGTTTTGGTATTGCTCTGGGTAGTTAGTGAACTAGTGGGAATTTTGAAAAAGGTCAATCTTGGAATTCTTCTTTTGACTCTGGATATCGTTTCATCCATGAGCTTGTTCTGGAGGTTTCGATGTGTGCGCGTCTTCAATGGTAACATTGAGGGGCTGTATATCCCCTGTCCCAAAAAGGGGCGTGATAGACAGTGAGGGGCTGTATATCTCCTGTCCCAAAAAGGGACGTGATAGACAGTGAGGGGTTGTATATCCCCTGTCCCCAAAAGGGGACGTGATAAACAGTGAGGGGCTGTATATCCCCTGTCCTAAAAGGACATGCTTGGCGGTGGGGGCCATCTCTCCCAGTTGAATTATTCCATTCTTGAGTTATTGGTTCTTGGATCTATCTTATTATTCCTAGTCCTTTGTGACTATCTGGTTCTTTCTACTCCTAACGGGAATTGGGTTTAACTAAGGCAATGTGTAACACCCCATCCAACAACAAGCACATAACAACAATCTGCAGCGGAAACTCAACTCATCACATTACTTATTTCAATGGTGTTACACGCCTTTAACCACCCACGTGGCTAACAAGGCTAATACATGTACTTTGTATCGGTCTGATGGACTAGATTCCCGAGCAACTACACAATACAATCCTCATTCCATTTTCAATATTTATAGAATACATGCATTCCCACTGTACCGAGTATTTATAAACTGATGCCGACAACAATATCGGTCTTACTACACCTACTGTATACATACACTTAAATGAATACCCAAGTACAATGACTACCCCGTCCTACTCTCGAACGGCTTCCAGCTCTCCGTACCTGAAATAGGAAAGAAGAGAAAGGGTGGCCCCCGAGGGGCTCAGCACCTTTGCTGGTATGGTAATCCCGCAGCCCACATGCTACCGGGCCACGCACAACTAATTGTCGTCTTAACATGCAGTTGATTATATTTAAATCATGCATACGAGCCATAAACATACAACACATAACATTTCGCCTCAATGGGCTCAACCTATAACCAACACATCCACACTTAACAAACCATTCAATGATTCCTTAAACCCTAGAGTGGCTCTCCTCTAAACGGAGCTACTTCCTTGATGAACGACACGTACCCACTAATCGGGTTATCCTTAAACGCCTCTTGTCATAACTGGGATTCATTTCCATGATCCACATACTCCATATCCTACAACACATCTCATTCCTCACATAACAAACATAACAACACCTTTCTTGTTTCGACGCACACATGATGACATCGCATTCATTTTAAACATCCAATATATACATATATACCATAGCACAGCAAGGGAATTTGCATAGCACCATAACATTACATAACACATAAAATCGGTTCTCACAAGGAACCTTCCACCATAGTTAGTATACCATGTGAGCCTAGGGATTTTTTGCCAATCCCATGTTAAGCTCGTTACCAACCTCGTTACCGTCCAGTTATATAGAACGGTTAACTTAAACCCAAGGTGTGTCGGATATAGTGATCCCAAGCACACCGAAATAACATTCGTATGCCCCTGTGGCCCGAGGTGAGTCAGTAACTAGCTTTGGATAAGCTAAGGGAAGGTAGAAACCAAATTGGAATACCACCTATACATACACCAAGAGAGCCGAACCGGATATGACATCGACTCCCGTCCATCACACGCGTGGCCGGAACAACTGGACTCCTCACCCCCCATTAGTACATATACACTTATAAATAAGTAGTTAGAGATCCATTATGGAGCCTACCACATCCACACACCATACGGTATCATAACCGAGTTAAGCACACAAGGGAGGTTCACACACTTGCATACAACAACAATATCCAACTAACTCACACATAGTCGTGGTTAGCACGTTCCCAAGGTTTGGGCCGTCAACTCCGTATACCGATCACTCATGTGTTCCTAGTTTTGGTTAGCTAAGGTTTAACACATACTTGAGGTTAAATGGTATCGGAGGCCAAATTCGCCACATAAATGAATTACTATAAACTCATACATGTTTAATCTTACAAGGTGGCAACACTCAGTAAAAACATATTGGCATACAAGCCGGTGTAATCCGGTAGGACACAGGTTGCAAGAAAACCATACCTGTCACCGGAGTCCACTTTACCACGTCCACTTATGTTCCTTGAGCAATTCTCGAACAACTGATAACATTACATGTATTTTTATTAACATCGGGGTAGCATGATTATTTAATGTCTAATGCTTATACTTCTCCCCGTTAACTTAGTTACATAACTTAACATTTTTAACTTGTTTTACTCTCACATTTTAATACAACTTTTCACCCACTTAATTGCCATTAAAACTCACCTAACATGTCCTTAACAACCTTATAACATCATCACCTATCAATCCCCATCATTACACATCATTTCCATACCTTAAAACAACAATTTTGGTCCATTCAATGGCCTGTCCGAACTTGTGTCCGAACCACCAAGTTCGGACGTGAGTCGAGAATCTCTAATTGCGGAAATCCATGCGTCCGAACATGTGTCCGGACTTCCCAAGTTCGGACACAGTTCGAGTGTGCAAAACTTCTTACCCAACAGAGCCTGTCCGAACTTCCATGTCCGGACGGAAGTTCGGACACGGCAAAACATTCAATTTCCAAGTCTTTAAACACTTAACCAAATTCCTCCAAAGCCTCCAACACTTATAGTATCTTCTCCTTAGGTTTCTAAGTGATGTTTCATGCCTATTTTAACCATTATACCAGGACATATCTTCCACACAAACATCATCATTCAAACATCCTTTCTTACATATCAAAACTCCTTATGTCATTCTTACAATTCCTTTTCCAAGCTTACACTTCCTCCTTAATTTACCAAATCCTCTTTTCACAACTTCTTGAATTCCTTTCTCAAAACCTTATCTAAACATCATTTATTCCTTGGATACCAACATTACCTAAACCTTAAACAAACTTCTCCAAGACTTAAATACATTCTCAAACACGCCTTGAATTCCTAGAACTTCCAAGACAATGCCTAAATCCTTATAGCACCTTAGAACACCTTAATGCACATTTTCTTCCTTAGTGAGACATTTACTCATTCCTAAAAATTCCTAATTCACCCAAGTTCATTCAAGCACTTAGAACTCCTTATACATTTTACAAATTTTGCCATGGGTTCTCTTAGCACATCATCATTCCCAAAACTCATAGTTTTCACCATTAAACACTCAAGAACACCTAAATCCATCAAACACATCTTTATACACAAACTTCACACATTTAGCACTACATCACAATATAGCTTAACTTAAATTGCTTGGCGCTTAGGCCCTTAAATAACATGGCTCTTAGGCCCTTAAATTGCATAAACCTTAAACACTGAATTTCCACAATATATAAGCCTTTGACCTGCAATTACACACACCAAACATGTTCCTTTACTAGTCTCCTTGAGAACACCTTACTAAGTCATTCACCATTTGCTCTTTAGGTAGTTTTAGCAAGCATTAAAAGCTCATTCTCCTAAGGCATTAAACCACATTGAGATAGCATATTTACCTCTTTTCCTCACAAACTTCTTTCTTGTTTCCTCTTAAACCGGTAAGGCATTTCTTTCCTTGTCACTACTAAACAATACCAACATTGAAATGAGTATATAAGCTTTATGCTTCATCTCATTGTAAACCCTAGGTTTACATTATTTCAAAAACATTAATGTAGTTGTTTTACCTTGATCTTTGAAGGGAGTTTGAATATCTATGAAGAGAGGACTCCACCTAGTCCTTGAAAGATTCAAATGGAGCTAGAACAAAGCAACACAAGGAGCTCCATCAATGAATATTTTTGGTCAACACCCAAAAGTGAAGGAAATGGAATTTTCTTTGGTTTTTCCTTACCTTGAAGCAAAGGAAAACAAGAATATGTGAAAAGGTGAGCTCAAGCCCCTCCAATGGTGAATCTCCTTGGCACCAAAATTGAGTTCTTGAAGATTTAAAAAGAGAGGAGTGTAGAGCTTGACCTAACTAAGACAAATATGGTCTTGGAATTTGATTTGGCCAAGGGAGCTAGAAGATACAAGTGGTCAAAGCTTGAAGATGGTATATGTTCTGTAGCACCACCGAGAGAGAGCATGGAGGGAGGTTGGAGACGTTGGAAGTGAAGGGAAATGAGAGAATGAAGATAAAACTTGATTTTGGAGATATTTAAGCTAAAAGCAAATAGTACTTTTGCTTTGTCATTACTTAACTTACTTATTTGTTCAAATGTGGTGAGTCACACATGAAAACCGGCCCCCATCTTTACCTAGGGGTATAATAGTCTTTGATGACTCATTTAAATACTTATAACAACATATGTTTAAACTAGCTTATTAAAGTTACTATTCATAAAACAAGGCACATAGAATGAAATTTTTGATTTCCTATTGATATAGACTTCCAAATGTGATACTATATAGTACACATATATTTAAGAGTAATGATGGACATTTAGCCACTCAAAACTCATTTACAAGACAATTTTTCAAAAATGTGCTTTAAGACTCCTTAAAGCACTTTTTGTCTCTTAACTTGTTTTCAAGCTTGGTTTTCTTTGGTAATTGATTTAATATGTTCATTAACATATTTATAAGATATAGGTATGACCATTAGGTCTTATACAAATTTATCCCAAGCTTAGAGCACATTTTAGCCCATATTGACCTTAAGGTATTTATTTATGTTTTGTCTGGTTTCATTGTCTACCAAGGTTTCCTAAGGACTTAATTAGCCTTATAAAATCATAATTTAATATTATCAAATCTTGGTAGGCTCTCTGGGCCCTAACCAAGTTCACACAAGTTTAGAGCATGTTTTTGCTCAAACTGTGTCTTAGTGTTTTATTGTGTTTTACCATGGTTTAAATGGTTCATTTATGTTTCTAAGGCACTTTTTAGCCTTTAAATACCATAGTTTAACATTTACACAACATACCAAGGTTTGGGGTATTTCAATCTACCCCCCTTAAAAGAACTTCGTCCTCGAAGTTCACATTTCCTCGCATCATTGGATTAGAGTACGGGATTTACTTATAGCCATAAAACTTCCATTACCAACCACCCTTTACATCCAACCTCGGACTTAATGGTCCGGGCAACATATCCACATTATACATAAATATCATACTCACATGGTAACCTCGGACTTAATGGTCCGGGTACCTTCACCACACTTGCACTTACATAATATCCTTCAGACTCTTAGGTCTGGGTGACATAACCACTTTGGACTCGTAGGCCCGGGTAACACAATCAATTCAGAACCCACCCACATTAGAACTCAAGGTCTAAAATAGTATTTATTACTTATTCCCACAACATGTCTTAGCATGTATATCAACAGAAATACCTTTTCCTTCTCTCCATGGGTTCGAATCCCACGTGAGTACATATACACTGTGATCCCGCAGAACCCGGTCGCGATGGACACCTTCTGGTCCCCGTTCCTTGGGAGATCAAAACATTCACTTAATTTTTAACATATATACTTCCATGTCACCGGTCCGAAGACAAAGGCTCATACGTCCTCACGCGTGAGCAGTACTACAAAAATACTCTTTACTAGTTAAGTATATAAGAGAATCCTTTATTCAAAATATTAATTGACTGTTTTGGAAATACCATTTGAAAATCCTTTTGAAACGCAACACAACTCCAAGTCCAATTTATGCTCTTTGTATCTTTCTTAACATGGTTATTTGTGACCACTTACAGGGAGCTTCAAGAGTCATCCAACCCTGATGTGATCAGCATCAGTGTTGAACTATCTTTTCACCCAATTTGTGTTCGGCTTCCCTTGATCTCATGATACTCAAGTTTCACCTCCCCTTCATTTTCAACCAACAACTAATTCGAGCATATCCCATTTTCTATCTTTAAATCCTTCTAGTCATAATCATTACATCTCCAAGGGATAGGACTCCGTCTATCAATCATCACCCAAATCCAACTTAATTCAAGTTACCTAGGGAATTTAATTCTCGCTAGGTTCTATGTCGGTCTCATACTCCTTCATAAATCACAACATTGTATATATATACATATATATTTTATCAAAATACAATACATGGTTTACATTTATGCACCGTCGGGGTTTTAGTTCCCCGGGAGTTTCTTTACTCCCTTCCACTTGTACTCTCACACACCACTGTTAACAAGATAAACACACTTCCCACAATGGTATTCGCATCTTCTATGCGCAATTACCACAATTTAACCACAAATAAATGCGTATGTTTGTATAACACACGCGCCAACCATCATAACAAATCATTTTGTGCTATGCACAACATAGTTCACGTACACTTGTACGGTAAAACACACTAAGCGGCTTTGCGCTCTACCCCCCTTAAAAGGGATTACGCCCACGTAATCAATCACTAAACCTTAGCTTAAGATGTTCTGCCGTCGTGAAGTGTTTTGACTTCCACGCGGTCTATTACACAATGGATTCTGATTAGAGGATTTTAACCATATTGGCGGTTTAGTCCCTAAACCAAGAATTCGCATTGGAGTTCTAACTCATAACCGGTTTCGGTCCTGGCCTGTGAGGTTCTAGGCATTGATAACTAGCCATTCATTCATATTCACAATGTATATTCGGTATATGATGCATGGGCTCACTGGCCTCTGTTGCGCAACTCTGATAATTATAGGGCTAGTTTGCCCCATTCGTTACTATTACTGTATTGTACTTCTCTAATGTATTACCCTTATCTAGGTAACAATGGTTTCTCAACCGACGCATGGTATCTCTTACCTTGAGCGAATTCGGTGAGTTCCAAAACTTTCCATCCACTTCTCCAATAGCTTACTGCGTAAACTGCACAATGATTGACTTACTTCTACCGACTTACTGTCGGTTGAGATTGAGCTACTACTTAATGTGTAGTGCTCTCTCAGTTATTTCCCACACCTGGGGTATATCTCATACCGACATTTGGTATTTAATGTTACTGTAGTCACTTACTGTTAATCACGTCTCCACCTTTGGTTTTGCACATGTATTCTTTCATTCCTGCGGCCTTGCATTACCTATGCATCGGCCATTATAGCGTTAGAAGTTTCTTTCTACATCCACCACAATTAACATTTCCCAAATCCTAGCTATCCCACTCGATCCTTACTGCGCAAATGCAATACCAAAACACTCAGTCATACAGAGTGCAGAGGCGTAAACTCTTGACAGTAAATCTCTTATGCGATTGCAATAGGAGTTTACACTATGTTTACTGGAATTCTTATCACATAACACTTGCCACCGACTTACTGCTCGGTTCCTTTGCTATCACTCACTGTTGTACCTCCACTGGGGTTAACTCATAACTCTGCTCACTCACCATTTTATCATCTAACAATACTCATACAACGGTCGCTTATTGCGCACCGTATCCTTACTCATTATACAACATCAACTTATACCGCACCCGCTATTATATTAGCTTCCGCTATTACACTAGGTTTATCTGGCCACTTATTTGGCTGATTTTGAATATACTATTTTTTTTTTGAGCCTTTATGTTCCTTGAGCGTTGTTCGCTACACATTCAGCATCACACACCTATGGTGGTTGCTATCGGACTTATTACTCTTCCTGTGTACACAACTGGTACAACACTTCCTTTTTGTATTATTGTTACTCCAATTATTCTAGGGTAATAACAACATGGTCAATCCCTAACATATTCCTCGAACTTGGTTCACATAGCTACCGCTCCTGCGGTCTCACAATATCGAGAGGTATCCCCACTCTTAATGCAGTGGTTCGTTCTCCGCTCTATTTCCTTGTACCACATAAACTTCTACAATTAACTCAAATTTTCATAACATATCTTATTTGTGGCTTATAAGCCTTGCTGCCTTGAGCTCCCCTCATTGTAGGGTGTCCACACACATGTACTTCTCTATACCATATTACCTGGTTAGAGGTTGTATTGGCATCCATGACAAGGTTGTTGCATCCCATTTCCTTTCATGGGATGTCCCTTAGGATTGCCAGTCCGTCTCCTGACAGCTTATGTCTAAACTGGGTGTTAATTTCAACCCTTGTGTTTCTGTCATGTATTTTCGTTCAACAATTGTTGATTGCAAACACCCTTCAAGGATTTCTCCTGGGTGTTGTTAAGTTACGCCTTTACATCTGGTTCACAGTTATTGGTACATTCAGTTAGCTACGCCTTTTTGCGTCCTTAACTGGTTATTATCTTCTTCTGTGAAGGTCAACATTTCCTAATAATGTAGGTATTCATTTTGGGAGTTTCATCCCGTCCATTGCACATTAATGTGTCCACATTAGGATGGGTCACCATTCCAGCTATCACGTTATCTCTGGGGATCCTTAAGTCATATAAGCTGTCTTTACATTCAGTTAGTGCACTTCGCACCTCCTGACTCTTAAACATTCCTTGAAAGGAATTCACTAATTCCTTTAGTCTCGTTAACTTAACTGAGTTCCTTAACTTCAACCATTCATGGTAATCCTTAGTTCTTGTTTGATTATACTGCTGACCGTACACGGAGTCGACTACTTCCCGTGTTTTGACTACTGTATATACTATAGGGGTATCGTGATACATTACTACTTACCCAACTAACCTATAAGTAGGTCTGTCAGGCCCACATGCTCCTATCGGAGTGCGGTCGTCCCACAACACAGTTGGTACACTCGTAGTGTCCGTCACACGCCTAGGTGAAGTATTCTGTGTCAACTCCCTTATATTGTCCCGTGACAAATTCATTCCTTGCTTCCCGAACTTAATCGAGGGAAAGTTTATCCACTGTTGTATCCTTGTCAATTGCCCCTGGTTTCACTGGTTGGTTTAGAAGAAGGTTGGAAAGAAGTGTTGGTTTGAAAGAAAATCTGGTTTTTGAAAAGAAAGGGTTTGAATAAATTTGGGTTTGAAAGAAAATTTTCATGGTTTCACAACATCTTCTTACCTTAGCCAAGTCTAGCTTCTTGCTGACTGGTGTACTTCCAATCACAGAGGTTAGGCTAACAGGCCCTTCCACTGTTATGACAATCACATTTAACTTTATGGCACTCTTCCAAGTACTTTGTAGTGGTTATAAATTTCCCAAATAGCCCTGTTATAGCAGCACTTGCTATGGCAAGTGCGCCATGCTAACTGGCTATCGGTTAAGCACACATACTGGTTGCGGTATTGTTTTTTTTTTTAACCATACTATCATCAGTGGCCTTGTTGGCCCTCACTGATCTTACGGTCTCGACAATAACCTTTGGGTAACTTCTCACTGTATTCACGTAATAGTTAGCAACTGGGGTGTCTCCCATTCTTGGAGTCCCCTTTTTACTTAGCATTATTTTCTCTTTGTAGCCCGTTCCACGCATCGTCGTGGTTACTGAGACTTGTCTCTTGTTTGGGCACTACGTTATGGTTCCTTAGTTGGTTGGTATGCCGTTGGTGTATTACTTACCAACTGTGGTCCCATAGACATTCGTCTCGGGTTTCATTAATCCATTCTGCTTGTTGCACGGTCAGTGCGTTGCAAGCCGGGTGTTCTCGACTGCTCGGCATGTCGACCCAGGTTGCTGGAAATTCTATTCTTCTATACATAAGATTCTTCATTCCTCGCTATTAAATGCAGTTAACATGTTCAGATGGAGACCGTCTCCGGGATTTCCAGTTTTCGGGATTACCGTATGACAGGTCTTCCGTACTTAAAGGTATTTAATAGCAGCCAGATCGGGTATTCCCGAGTAAGAGTGGACTTCCATCTCTGGCGTCCTTTCCCAAGTTATAAAACAGGGATTGTGGAGGGCGGGAAGGATATAGTAGGTTTCCAGTATTCACTGGTAGTTCCTTACTAGCGTATCTCTCACGCTATCACTCAACCCTTAACCCAGAGTACTAAATACGAACTCGGTACTTCCTAAGCTCGGTAATTCAGTCATCAGAGCGATACTTCGCTCTGTAACCACTTTTTGTAACACCCCATCCAACAACAACACATAACAACAAGCTGCAGCGGAAACTCAACTCATCACATTACTTATTTCAATGGTGTTACACGCCGTTAACCACCCACGTGGCTAACAAGGCTAATACATGTACTTTGTATCGGTCTGATGGACTAGATTCCCGAGCAACTACACAATACAATCCTCATTCCATTTTCAACATTTATAGAATACTGCATTCCCACTGTACCGAGTATTTATAAACTGATGCCGACAACAATATCGGTCTTACTACACCTACTGTATACATACACTTAAATGAATACCCAAGTACAATGACTACCCCGTCCTACTCTCGAACGGCTTCCAGCTCTCCGTACCTGAAATAGGAAAAGAAGAGAAAGGGTGGCCCCCGAGGGGCTCAGCACCTTTGCTGGTATGGTAATCCCGCAGCCCACATGCTACCGGGCCACGCACAACTAATTGTCGTCTTAACATGCAGTTGATTATATTTAAATCATGCATACGAGCCATAAACACAACACATAACATTTCGCCTCAATGGGCTCAACCTATAACCAACACATCCACACTTAACAAACCATTCAATGATTCCTTAAACCCTAGAGTGGCTCTCCTCTAAACGGAGCTACTTCCTTGATGAACGACACGTACCCACTAATCTGGTTATCCTTAAACGCCTCTTGTCATAACTGGGATTCATTTCCATGATCCACATACTCCATATCCTACAACACATCTCATTCCTCACATAACAAACATAACAACACCTTTCTTGTTTCGACGCACACATGATGACATCGCATTCATTTGAAACATGCAATATATACATATATACCATAGCACAGCAAGGGAATTTGCATAGCACCATAACATTACATAACACCATAAAATCGGTTCTCACAAGGAACCTTCCACCATAGTTAGTATACCATGTGAGCCTAGGGATTTTTTGCCAATCCCATGTTAAGCTCGTTACCAACCTCGTTACCGTCCAGTTATATAGAACGGTTAACTTAAACCCAAGGTGTGTCGGATATAGTGATCCCAAGCACACCGAAATAACATTCGTATGCCCCTGTGGCCCGACGTGAGTCAGTAACTAGCTTTGGATAAGCTAAGGGAAGGTAGAAACCAAATTGGAATACCACCTATACATACACCAAGAGAGCCGAACCGGATATGACATCGACTCCCGTCCATCACACGCGTGGCCGGAACAACCGGACTCCTCACCCCCCATTAGTACATATACACTTATAAATAAGTAGTTAGAGATCCATTATGGAGCCTACCACATCCACACACCATACGGTATCATAACCGAGTTAAGCACACAAGGGAGGTTCACACACTTGCATACAACAACAATATCCAACTAACTCACACATAGCCGTGGTTAGCACGTTCCCAAGGTTTGGGCCGTCAACTCCGTATACCGATCACTCATGTGTTCCTAGTTTTGGTTAGCTAAGGTTTAACACATACTTGAGGTTAAATGGTATCGGAGGCCAAATTCGCCACATAAATGAATTACTATAAACTCATTACATGTTTTAATCTTACAAGGTGGCAACACTCAGTAAAAACATATTGGCATACAAGCCGGTGTAATCCGGTAGGAGACAGGTTGCAAGAAAACCATACCTGTCACCGGAGTCCACTTTACCACGTCCACTTATGTTCCTCGAGCAATTCTCGAACAACAGATAACATTACATGTATTTTTATTAACATCGGGGTAGCATGATTATTTAATGTCTAATGCTTATACTTCTCCCCGTTAACTTAGTTACATAACTTAACATTTTTAACTTGTTTTACTCTCACATTTTAATACAACTTTTCACCCACTTAATTGCCATTAAAACTCACCTAACATGTCCTTAACAACCTTATAACATCATCACCTATCAATCCCCATCATTACACATCATTTCCATACCTTAAAACAACAATTTTGGTCCATACAATGGCCTGTCCGAACTTGTGTCCGAACCACCAAGTTCGGACGTGAGTCGAGAATCTCTAATTGCGGAAATCCATGCGTCTGAACATGTGTCTGGACTTCCCAAGTTCGGACACAGTTCGAGTGTGCAAAACTTCTTACCCAACAGAGCCTGTCCGAACTTCCATGTCCGGACGGAAGTTCGGACACGGCAAAACATTCAATTTCCAAGTCTTTAAACACTTAACCAAATTCCTCCAAAGCCTCCAACACTTATAGTATCTTCTCCTTAGGTTTCTAAGTGATGTTTCATGCCTATTTTAACCATTATACCAGGACATATCTTCCACACAAACATCATCATTCAAACATCCTTTCTTACATATCAAAACTCCTTATGTCATTCTTACAATTCCTTTTCCAAGCTTACACTTCCTCCTTAATTTACCAAATCCTCTTTTCACAACTTCTTGAATTCCTTTCTCAAAACCTTATCTAAACATCATTTATTCCTTGGATACCAACATTACCTAAACCTTAAACAAACTTCTCCAAGACTTAAATACATTCTCAAAACACGCCTTGAATTCCTAGAACTTCCAAGACAATGCCTAAATCCTTATAGCACCTTAGAACACCTTAATGCACATTTTCTTCCTTAGTGAGACATTTACTCATTCCTAAAAATTCCTAATTCACCCAAGTTCATTCAAGCACTTAGAACTCCTTATACATTTTACAAATTTGCCATGGGTTCTCTTAGCACATCATCATTCCCAAAACTCATAGTTTTCACCATTAAACACTCAAGAACACCTAAATCCATCAAACACATCTTTATACACAAACTTCACACATTTAGCACTACATCACAATATAGTGCTTAACTTAAATTGCTTGGCACTTAGGCCCTTAAATAACATGGCTCTTAGGCCCTTAAATTGCATAAACCTTAAACACTGAATTTCCACAATATATAAGCCTTTGACCTGCAATTACACACACCAAGACATATGTTCCTTTACTAGTCTCCTTGAGAACACCTTACTAAGTCATTCACCATTTGCTCTTTAGGTAGTTTTAGCAAGCATTAAAAGCTCATTTCTCCTAAGGCATTAAACCACATTGAGATAGCATATTTACCTCTTTTCCTCACAAACTTCTTTCTTGTTTCCTCTTAAACCGGTAAGGCATTTCTTTCCTTGTCAACTACTAAACAATATACCAACATTGAAATGAGTATATAAGCTTTATGCTTCATCTCATTGTAAACCCTAGGTTTACATTATTTCAAAAACATTAATGTAGTTGTTTTACCTTGATCTTTGAAGGGAGTTTGAATATCTATGAAGAGAGGACTCCACCTAGTCCTTGAAAGATTCAAATGGAGCTAGAACAAAGCAACACAAGGAGCTCCATCAATGAATATTTTCGGTCAACACCCAAAAGTGAAGGAAATGGAATTTTCTTTGGTTTTTCCTTACCTTGAAGCAAAGGAAAACAAGAATATGTGAAAAGGTGAGCTCAAGCCCCTCCAATGGTGAATCTCCTTGGCACCAAAATTGAGTTCTTGAAGATTTAAAAAGAGAGGAGTGTAGAGCTTGACCTAACTAAGACAAATATGGTCTTGGAATTTGATTTGGCCAAGGGAGCTAGAAGATACAAGTGGTCAAAGCTTGAAGATGGTATATGTGCTGTAGCACCACCGAGAGAGAGCATGGAGGGAGGTTGGAGACGTTGGAAGTGAAGGGAAATGAGAGAATGAAGATAAAACTTGCATTTTGGAGATATTTAAGCTAAAAGCAAATAGTACTTTTGCTTTCATTACTTAACTTACTTATTTGTTCAAAGTGGTGAGTCACACATGAAACCGGCCCCCATCTTTACCTAGGGGTATAATAGTCTTTGATGACTCATTTAAATACTTATAACAACATATGTTATAAACTAGCTTATAAAGTTACTATTCATAAACAAGGCACATAGAAGTGAAATTTTTGATTTCCTATTGATATAGACTTCCAAATGTGATACTATATAGTACACATATATATTTAAGAGTAATGATGGACATTTAGCCACTCAAAACTCATTTACAAGACAATTTTTCAAAAATGTGCTTTAAGACTCCTTAAAGCACTTTTGTCTCTTAACTTGTTTTCAAGCTTGGTTTTCTTGGTAATTGATTTAATATGTTCATAACATATTTATAAGATATAGGTATGACATTAGGTCTTATACAAATTTATCCCAAGCTTAGAGCACATTTTAGCCTATTGACTTAAGGTATTTATTTATGTTTTGTCTGGTTCATTGTCTACCAAGGTTTCCTAAGGACTTAATTAGCCTTATAAAATCATAATTTAATATTATCAAATCTTGGTAGGCTCTCTGGGCCCTAACCAAGTTCACACAAGTTTAGAGCATGTTTTTGCTCAAACCGTGTCTGTGTTTATTGTGTTTTACCATGGTTTAAATGGTTCATTTATGTTTCTAAGGCACTTTTTAGCCTTTAAATACCATAGTTTAACATTTACACAACATACCAAGGTTTGGGGTATTTCACAATGGATGTTCACTAACACATGATGTGGCTTTGTTTCACTAACTTTACAACTGTACTTTTCTGTTATTTACTCATTCTTAATTTGTTACCTTGGTGTGAGATTTGTGAAATGCTTTGTTCCTCTGAGTGGTTTAAGTGATTGCTTCAAGCTAATATTTATTTAAGAGTTGTTTATAAGTGTGTTTTGGAGACTTGGACCAGTTCCATTCCAGGGAACTGACTCACCCTCTCGGGGTGGACTGCTTGGTTTTCATCTTGTAGGTACAAATTGATTTACAGTGGCCACGATGAGCATGGTGATTGGGATGGGATTAGGTTTGGAGAGTGAATGTATTTTATTTTGTTATGTTAATGTTAAGTTTTCTCGAAATTCAGACCGTAACTTAGTTAATTGTAATGGTTGTAATTGGTGAGGTTGGTACCGGGTGTTTGGAGCCCGATGGTCTATAGCACCTTTGGTTTATTTTCCGCTGTTGTTTTATTATTATAGGGGTGTTACACATGGAGACTGACTTATAGTTTTATTACCGTTTAGATCACACTACAGACGAAGACGTTTGACGAGCTAGTGGTCTACACTGCGCATCCTTGGTCTAAGGTGTACAGTATGTAAAGGAGTTTGATCTGGGTTGTCCTAAGGAATTCCTTGGGCTCGGATTTGGTTGATATAACTTGTGTGTTATGTGTGTGGATTCGTGTATGTGATTATGTGTTACTGCATTATTTAATTATGCACGAGCGTCCTACGGGACTAACACTACGTTGACTATAGATTGACTTATATAAATATACATATGCGTTTAATGTGATGACATGACGGTTACTTGATATAATACCACTAGTATTAATATTAAGTATATGGTAACCTAAGTAAAACACTTAGGTACGAGTCACAACATTGTCGGTCTCTAGAGCATGGATCACGAACATGAATATAACCTAGATTACTTCTAGGTATGCGTGAGACCCATTGAAATACCCCAAACATAAATATGGTGATTAGAATATTTTAATATGGTATTTAAGGGCCTAATAGTGCCTAAGTAATTTTGGTAAAGAAAATAAATCCAAAAGAAATGAGAAAACGCTTAGAAAGCGGAAAAGGCTAAAGTAAGCGTTAAATAACCATAGGAGGTACGAGACCTCAGTTAGAGTATTATAAGGATTCCTAAGGCTTATTAATGCCTAATTAGTATATGGGAATGATTCCTGAAGAAAACGGACCCAAATAAGGTATTAAAACGCTAATAGATCTTTAGCGCACACTTTTCAAGAAAACCCGAAAACGTGATTTTAAGTGGTCAAACGAACCCGTAAAAATTATAAATCATTAAGTAACTATTATTAAGCATTAACGGAAGCTTAATAATCTGTAAAAATAAAGAAACGAGAAAATTCCAGAAAACGGGCCCGGTTAGTGAATAGTATCAAAACCAGGTAAAATAACGAGCGTTTTCTGTAAAAGATGAAAAGCGCTCCAGCTAGTATAACAGTGGGGGCCGGTTTTTACTGGTGTAAACAGCCTTCCCTCACACACATACACAAGTAACAAATAAGTAAATCAAAAAGCAAAAAGTAACTAAGGTACAAAAAGCACTCACATACTCTTTCCACCCACCCTCTCTCCTTTTTCCCCCCCACCAATTTCTCTCTCATTCTCCCCCCTTGCTGGCGATTTTTAGAAGCTTCAACACCTCCCATGGCTTCTCTTCTTTCTCCTCATGCTCTAGCTCCATTTGAGCTCCAAATGTAAAATAAATTGCATATTTGAACTCCCCTCTTCAAGCTCTACATTCCTATCTTTTCAAAATCCAAAAATGAGCAACTTCATCTACATGGGTTTTCCCCATTGAAGAGAAAAGCACACCATTATGGAACTTGGAGTCTCCTCTTCCTCCTAAGGTAAAAAGTTTCAAGAAAAATCCATTTTTCTTCACTCTCTATAATGGCCGATTTTGCCCCCTCTTGTAATGCCTTGTTTTCTCCTTTGTTTGAGCTTGGTTCAACTCTCCAATGGTGGAGGAACTCTCCTTTGTATCCAAGGTTTAAAAACCTCCCTTGAAACTCCAAGGTAAAACCCTAACTTATGGCATTTAAGCCTTTCATTGAATTAGAGTTCTCCAATGGGTTAAGGAGTTTAATTGTATCTATTTTGTGTTCTTGAATGTTGGCTTGGGGTTTGGTAACCCCATGGCTCAACTTGACCGATAATGAAGAAGAGGAGAGGTGGAGAACTTAAAAGAAGAATTTTGATCTCAAGGTAAGGAAAACCTATCTTAATGCACTATCTATATGTATTAGGATAATGGGATGGGTAAATGAATCAATAAACCCAAAACATGTGAGGAAATTTGCTTGTTTGATATTAGAGGAAGTTGTGGAGTTGAATTGCATAGTAAGGGCCAAAGTGCCATGTATTTATGTTAATGCATTGTATTGGGCTTGGAGAATTGTGTATATGCGTTGGAGGAAATTTTGTATGAACCTTGTGTGCTGGTAGGACCCTTGTTAGGTGTGGCTAGCTTTAGGTTGAAATTGATGAGAGAATGTGTATTTGAGGAAGTAAGGAAAGTAGGTGAACTATGGCGAAATTTTAGTAGGAATTGTGTATTAAGATTGACTCAGATTGGACTCTCTGGGGAAGCAATGGGTAAGAAGGGAACTGAAAACAGATTTTAAAACTGAAATACTGGGCCGGACCGACCTTAGGACCGGACTTGCAAGGTTGTCGAGCCCAGACTTACAAAGACGGAAACCTTCTGGAATAGACCGAACTTGGGACCCGGACTTCCAAGGTCGGTCGGACCAGAAAATTTTCCCGTCCGAAACCTACTGGAATGGACCGACCTTGAGACCGGACTTGGCAAGGTCGGTCGAGGCAAAAAGTTGAACCTGGAAACCTACTGGAATGGACCGACCTTGGGGACCGGACTTGCAAGGTCGGTTGAGCCTGGAATTTTGCCTTACCGGAACTTATTGACTTCGACCGACCTTGGGTCCGACCCTGGGTAAGGTCGGTCAAGTAAAAAAAATAATTGTTTTATAATATGATTATAGTAATCATATGTATATATATATGCCTATATACATATATGCATATATATGTAGTAGTACGCTGTAAATGAAGTAGTAAAGTAATAAAGTAAGTATATGAGTAGGAAAACAAGTATGAAAAGTAATCAAGTAAGTTGAGAGTATGAGAACATTAAGTATACTGGGATAACAGGGTAAGTACAGGAGTAGTAATTATTAATGTACCGTATGAACATAGTATTAATAATAATGTTTGAAACATTATCAGTGGAACGAGTGTGAACCAAGGAACAAGGGAACACATGGAAGAGCTAACTCCGGTGAAAGGTATGATTTTCTCATACCCCGTATGCTAACCGAGTTACGTTGATTTGTGTGCTGTATGCCGGCTAATCAAGACTAAAGCATGAAAACGGTTTATTGCCTTTCATTGTATGTCTTGCTGTATGTTGGGTGCGCTAACCCTCCTTGATTGATTGTGTGGCTTCACTTAGCGCGTAGATCGACTCATAGATGAGTCTTGTTGTGTAGTGAAACGTAGTCAGAGTTTTGTTGTGAACTAATGGAACCGTAGCAACACACTAAACCAAAGAATCATTAAACAATAACGCAAATTAATGAACTCACTAGAATGTGAGAGAGTGTACAGGAGTAACAACCTTCCGATAACGGTAGGAGAACCGAAACAAATAATCCACAGACAATAAGTAGTGGAAGAGTATAAGTAACCTCTATTAGAGGAATTAATCTTGGTGCAAGACACAAACCATGAGAGTAGTAAAGAATGACGAGGGATCTCCAAACCCCTTAGCAATTAGTCGACCCATTATGAGAGGACCCGACTGATGTAAGTAATGTCCTGAACATGAGAGTATTCGATACGTTGGGGAAACCCTTAAATCTGAGGATACTAGTCGGTTGCAATTCCCTAAGCTAGTGGAGGTTATCAAGAGAGATACTTCTAGGCTAATCCATGAGATTGTATTATACTCTGAGAGAAGAGTGTTGGGAAATTTGAGTAGTCCAGTAAAAACGGACATTTGAGTATTTGAGGAGCTAAGCGTATAGCCCTCGTATTGTAGGTCCGGCGGCGAGTCTTGTGTATGACTCTGCCCAGAGGCCAAGTAATGAGTATTGAGTATTGCGTATGTATGAGTAAAGTAATGAGTATTGAGTGAGAAGCGAGTATGAGTATGTAATGAGTACCGAGTATTAAGTATGTATGAGTAAGCAATGAGTATTGAGTACATATGAGTAAGTAGTGAGTATGCACAAGTGTAGTAACGAGTAACGAGTACAGAGTAAGGATCGAGTACAAGTAAGGTATTGAACATGGAGGGATGAGTATGCAAGAATGAGGAGTGAGTATGTGTAGAGTAGCGAATAGCGAACACAGTACGAACAGAGTAGTGAGTAACCCAACGAAAGGGTAATGAATAATTAACTAGTACGAACGGTTTACTATCGAATTGTCTTCCTTAGTAAGTATTGAACCTTGTATGTGTATGTAGGCATTGTTGATTGTATTGCTGTAGCATGAGTATGTATGTATGCATGTAAAATGAACTCCATGTATATCCGACCCAAAGTAGTCGGCGTACCGTGGTTAGCACGCGGTATATGCGAAAATCATATTCAGCGTAAGCTGACCCCCTAGGGGGAACGTTTTTAGTGTGCAGGTACTCGAAGCCGACCACCGTCCGAGAGAGTAGGATGGGGACTGCTATATAAGCATGAGTAGTTGTATTAAAGGGATTGCGTTTGTAATATATTGTAAAATTGGAAATCCAAACTGTATCGGTAAATCAAGGATTGTAGTAGACTCGGTATAGTAATGTATTGGAAGTTGTAATTGAATTATGGTTGAGTATGCAAGGGAAGGTATTGTATTGTGTAGAGTACTCGGTATGTTCAATTCATCAGACCGATAGTATATAGTATTGTAACTCGTCTTGTTAGTCACGTGGGTGGCTAACGGCGTTGTACACCCGCCGTTGTGTATGGAGTATCCGCTGCGAAGGTAAGTATTGTACAGTAATGACGGTATTAGCGGTAGGGGTGTTACACCCATTGGGCAGCTAATTAATAAGTTGTATTCCCATATAACTAAGAGTTTATCTTAAACATTATGAGAGAGTGGTATGAGTTGAGGTGAGGAATCCCGGTAGTTTACGAACTACTTGGTTGCGCATTTGTGATCACTGAGGGGTTCTCGATCGGGTTCCGCTCTAGGTATTTACCCAACGAGCCCTATTTGGATCGTGGGTCAGGTGGCTACGGCCTTTATATGGACGCCTTACGAGGCAAAGTGAATAGTCAGAGGCCTCCGGACCTCTGGCGAAATGAGCACCTTTGTGTGTACGGGAGGACTACTGTCCATGGTGAGGTTATCGGGTTGTCCTAACATGACGCCCAACTAGTATTAATTAAACATGGTTTGGATGGATAGGGCCTTGAAGGCCAAATTAGATTAACTAAGGAAAGCGTTCGCTACGGCGTTTATTCAGTACTATTATTTGATATGTTCGATTATACAATTGTTGTTTGTGATATTTAATGAATGTTTGGATTGGATGGATGGATAAGTATTTATGACTGTTTGGATGGATGGCTATGTAATAATGCATGTTTATTACAGTATTGATTATAACTGTAAAATGGTAAAGCATGAAACCAATCTAATAATAAGATGGTTAAAATGACTAAGCGACCAATATTGAAATACCCCGAACTTAAATATAGGGATTAAAATTAACTCAATACATATTTAAGGCCTAATGACGCCTAAGTAATATTGGCAAGGAAAATAAATCCAAAAGAAATAAAGAAACGCTTAAAAAGTGGAAAACGCTAAATAAGCGTTAAACAACCATAGGAGGTACGAGACCTCGGTTAGCGTACTACATGGATTCTAAAAGCTTAATAAGGTCTAAATAATATAAGGGAACAATTCCTGAAGAAAACGGATCCATAAAATGGATTAAAACCACAAATGAATCTTAAAGCGCGTTTTTCGAGGAAACCGGGAAAACGCGACTTTAAGCGGGTTAAATAGACTTGTAACAATTTTGGTCAACCGAATAGTCATTAATAAACATTAATGAAGGTCTAGAACCAATAAAATCAATTAAACGAGAAAATAGTAAAAACTGTCAAAAATGGGAAGTTGTGGGGTGAGAGTGTAAATAAACTAAACTAGTGTGTCCACTATTAGAAATAAAAATCAAAAATCTGTAGGAAGTGATGAGGGGGCCGATTGTATATGCTCTCTCTCACTCTTTTAATTTTTCCTAATGCACTGGTGACAAACTAATAAAGTAACCTATTACTTTATTCTACTCTCTCTCCTACTCCCCTCATTTCCTCTCATCACTCACGTACAGCAGCCCCTCTCTTTCTCTGAATTTTTCTTCTTCTTCCCATGCCAGCCATGGCGATTTCAAGAAGCCAAAGCAGCCCCCATATTCTCTCCTCTTGTTAACCCATCAAACCTTCACCAAAAATTACAAAAATTATACCATTGGAATCCCCTCATCAAGGAGAACATATTCCTCTTTTCAAAATTCGAAAACAAGCATTTTCGTTTTCATGGGTATTCTACATTTGGAGCTTCAAGACCACCATTAGAACCATCTTCATCTCCTTGTTACTATGAGGTAAAAATATTCTTGAAACCTCATCTTTTTCTAGCCCTTGTGTGCAAAACAAAATTTTAAGCTAAACCCTTGTTGGTGCTTTGTATTCTAGCCGATTTTGGCTTCTTTGGTGGAGTAGAAATATTTTTCTTGAGCTATCCCAAGATTCACCTACACCCTTGCAAGGTAATGAAATTTCTAAACCCTAAAACTTACATTAAAGCTTAAAGATGGTTAGGGTTAGTTTTTTGTATTGAAGTGTGTATATCAATGGGTTGTAGTGTTAGATAATCTAATTTACAAAATCAGTGAAGAAGAGAAAAAAAGAAGGAAGGAAGAAAGAAAGAAGAAGAAAAGGATAACTAGAAGAAGAACAAGGTAAATTGCACTCTCTTGGTAGCCTTGTAAAATGTATTGTATAACAGATTTTAGTAGCTCTTAATTGTGTATTGAAAATGGTAATGAGTAGTAGTGTAATGTGTAAGAGAATCCAAAGGTTAAAACCTTTGAAAGACATGTAAAAGCTTATTGAAACCTAGATGGGAATTGATGTTGAGTGCAGGAATTTAATGATGTTAGTGTTGGTATTGTGTTGGAGAGCTTGGTATATTAATGTTGTTTACAAGCAGGTGAAATGAGTGATGTTTTGTGAGCTAAAACATGTGGTGAGAATGTAAAAATATAGAGGAGACTATGTCAAAATTTACCTAGAAACTAGAGAACTTAAGAACTAGGAACTAGGTGAAAACATGTATTTGAAACAGATTTTGATTGGAGCTAGTAGGTGGGTAGTTTAGGAGAGGTGTGTAATTCATTATAAGCCTTAGGAATGGCATTGTAAGAGGGAGCTATAGATGGAGGAAGTGAGAATCAAAATCTGTAGCAAAACAGTGTATTAGTACCTTGAATTTTAGGAAGAAAGTTGGTGTGCATAACCTTGGAAATGAATGAAGAACTTGAGTATAGTTATTGCAAATGGTTATAAAGGATTTGGAATGGTTATTAAGTGAGTTGGTAGGAGGTAGGGAACTAGCAAGAGAAAGTTAGAAGTGCACTAGTGTGCAAAGTGCAAAATGTAAGAATTGATGTTTGTGAATTTGAGCAAGAATTGGAGTAAGGGTTTAACCAATGATTTGGAGAGGTTTAATTCATGTTTTAAGGTGTTTAAACATGTAGGAAACATGTGGAAAGATTGTGGAATAAGTGGAAAAAATTGGGGTGAATTTGGAGTTCAGAATGTGTAGAAAAATGGTTTTAAAAATGGGGTCTGTTCTGGACCGTCCCTAGGGACCGCCCCTGTGGGGAGGTCCAGTGCAAGAAGAGAAGAAAACGAAAAAAATGGGTAGCTTCTGTTGTGGACCGCCCCTGGGACCGCCCCAGAGGGGCGGTCCATACCAGAGATGAAGAAAAAAAAATTGTTTAAGGCTCCTAATGATGGGGGATTGAATGGTAATGGTTTTAGATGATGTTTAGAACTTGTTTTGTGACTTTTAAGGTCCTAAGAAGTGTAAACAAGTTTGAGAAGTAATTAAGAAAGTTGTAAGTTTAAGAACATTAAGTTAAACCGAAACAATGGGATAACGGGGTAAGTATAGGAGTAGTAATTATATATGTATTGTAATACATAGTATTAATTGAACCATTTGGCATGTAGTCATTGGTTCGAGAATAAGACTCGAGGAACAAGTAAGGAACAAGGAGACATTCGGTAAAGTAAATTTCAGTAAAAGGTATGATTTCTTCATGCCCTGTATCCTAATCTGGTTACCCCGATTTGTGTGCTTATTTGATCACCTAAATAAGATAAATGCATGAATCGGACTATAATGCACTTACTTGTGCTTGATTTATGTGTTCTTGATAATTATTGTCTTGAACACTAGTTTGTATAATTCATGAAATATGTGGATGAAGATGAAGTGTATTTGTACCTTGTAGTGTACTTGTGTATTGTATTGTATTTCGTATGGATGTATATATGAGCAATGTATTGTATTATTGTGGCTTGGATGTGTGACTTCTACTAATTCCTAACTACCTAACTTCTAACGTAAGTAATAAGTAAATTGGAATGAGTAGAAGTCCGATATAGCTTCGGCCACGCGTAAGGATGAGGAGACACAAGAGGTTGGATCCGATTCCTGGTTCTTAAGCTGGTCCACGGCCCAAACCCCATAAATGGGTAGCATCCTGGATTAGTGAACCAAGTAAATCCCGATGGTGGGACAGAGTAGTCCCCGGGCCGGAGGTCCCGACGACTTGACTTGAGTAAGTAAGTAAGTAAAGTATGAGTATGTATGCGTAAGTATTGTGTAACGAGTAAAAGAGTAATCTCCACCCGATTAACCCGGGTGGACAAAAAGGAGCTAACATGTATTGTGTATGCGTATTTCAGGAAAGGTAAGTAAGTATCAATTGGCTTGTATGGACTACTTGTATGTATTGAAATGTATGTATGTATTCCTTGCATAAAGTATTGTAGTATTATGTATGAAAGTATGTATGCATGTATGTATGAATATAATGAACGACATGTATTCGACCAAGTGGTCGGCGTACCCTCACTAGTACGCGGGGTATGCGGTTATCATATTCAGCTTAAGCTGACCCCCTAGGGGAACGTTTTTAGTGTGCAGGTACCCGAAGCGGTTGTGGTCAAGGTAAGAGACCGGTGGCTACACTTGGATAGTTAGAAGTGAAATGTAGAAGCGTACTAAGTGGTACACCCCTTGTACTTAGAAAGTAAGTAGTTTGTGAGGAATGCGTAGTGGATAGACTCTTAATGAGCATGTATGAAATTGAAGGAGGTATTGTATCTGTATAAGGATCTTAGTAAACTCGGTGTATTATAATGTATTGAACTTATGGAGTATTGTAATGAATGGGAAGTTCTAGTATTTGATTTAGTAATTGTAGTATGTATTGTAAGTGTGTAGTACTCGGATATTCCGGTCCATCAGACCGATGCTGTATGTAGTAGTAAGCCTTGTTGGTCACGTGGGTGGCTAACGGCAATGTATCACCCACCGTTGTGTAAGTATGTATCCGCTGCGTGAATCTGGAAGTACGAGGAGATTGGACGGTAATGACAGTATTAGCGGTAGGGGTGTTACAAATATGGTCCAGGCCCGGCATACTCAGCGTTTATCGCTGAGACTACACTCATTGTGCAGGTTGTTGATCATTGTCGAAGCCGAAGTGCGGGAACAGGGTAGTTAGAGTTTATTTTAATTACCGCACATGGAGTTGATTTGTATAACAATAACAGACTGTGGATTGTATTATGGTACGGTTATGTATATTCAGGATTGGGTAGACGCTCACTTGTCGACGTTTATGGATTATGGACTTAGTATGATGTGTAGGAGTTATCTCGTTATCACAGCGGTTAGTAGTGTTATTTATTTTGGTTGTTGGATATAGTTATGCTTCGTTACTCGCATGGGCGAGTAATGGCAGGTGACACCCGAGTGAGTATTAATGTTATTTATCTTCCGCTGTAAGACGTTTTATTTATTGCTACGTGAGAGATTATTACGTGTTTATGGAGAGGGGTGTTACACTAACCATTTCACAGTTCAAATCCCTAGCACAGTTAATACGAATCTTATCAACAATTACCATAATGAACCATGAAAGAGCATAAAACAAAGCGTACCATGTGAGTCGCTTGGATATGCCACTGATTCGATGTTCAGTAGGACCATAGTAAAAAAAGAAAGACTGCCATCAGACATTGGATTGACAAACCACAGACCTTTGGTTCATTATCACCTCGAGGTTACCAGACCGGTTACTCCCCGGCGAATTCACGCATCAAAAGGGCCATCTCCCGGTTCGGCTTCGTCTTGCGACATGATCCATTCAACGATGGAAGTGAAAGAGGTAGGTGCAGTGAAACTTTCCAGCAATGGTACGGTGTTGGCTATGGCTTGATGTTGACGATGGAGTCTTCGATCCACAGTGGTGTATGGGTCCGAGCAAGGGATCGTGGGAGAAAGTGAAAGGAGTAGGTGAGGCGATCAAAATTTTGAGTGCTTGAGGTGAAAGTTTCTATGTGATTGAAGGGGGTGGGTTCGATCGACGGAAGCAACAAAGACGTGGGAGATAAGGATGAAATCGGAAAACCAGAGAAGCAGAGAAGTTGTCATTCGAACGGGGAGAAGAGTAGAACTCCAGTTAGGTTGATGATTACCGGCTCTGTAGAAGGGTAAAACATCGCTATGTATGGGTATGAAGCTTGAGGATTCGGGTATCGATGAATATTTTCGAGTTTGAGTTGGTTTTTGTTTCTAGAATTGCAGTTTTGAAGATCAAGAGTGAAGAAGACCGATGGAGAATTGAAGATGGCTCAGAGCTTTTCCTTGTTCGCGTGAAGAAGAGAATGGAAATGGATGCAGATGCAGTGCTACTTGTTCGCCGGTTTGGGTTGAAAATTACCGGGAGGAAGAGATGAAGATGGTTGGCTGTTTGGGTAGTGGATTACCGTGAAGAAGAGAATGAGAATGGAGTTCTCGTTCGGCAGTTTTTGGTCGTGAAATACCGACATGAAGAGAATGTTTCCGGTAACGAGTTATTGGGAAAAAACCTAACGGTAAATTGTTGTTGATTTCATCTTGCTCATTGAATCTGGCTTTTGTTTATGCAATGAATTCGCTCATCATAGCTTCCAAGTTTGAGGAACTACTAGCTCCTTGACCTTGCATCTTTGATTCTGAGGGGGTCTCTGATAAGACTGATTATATTGTTGTGGTGCCTTCTGATTGTAGTTGTTGCTCTGAAACCTTTGCTGCTGATATCCTTGGTTGTTTTGGTTGTTATAGAAATTTCCTTGTCTGTTCCCCAGGTAATTCACCTCTTCACTTGGTTGAGGTGTACACTGACACAAGTTTGAACTTCTACCACAGTACTCACATTGAGGGAATGAATCAGTGATAGCTGATGCGTTTGATTTTGGGTTCATCAATGTGCACATCTTCTCAAACTGCTTAGAAATGCTATCCGTCTTAGCAGCTAAGAGGGTATTCGAGTCTACCTCATAAATTCCTACATTCTTCTTTGGAAAGATCTCAGTAGCCGCTCTAGCACCTCCCCATTGGTTAGCTGAATTGGAAAGAGTTTCCAACAACTCCTTTATCCTGGTGATTGGAAGCTCCATAAGACTTCCTCCTGCACAGGTATCAACTAATAGACGGCTCTGGGGGTCTAGATCCTTATAATGATTGCAATACAACTTCTTCTCCCAGACCATGATATGGAACTCTTCTTACAATTCCTTTGAATCGCTCCCATGCTTCAGAAAGAGTTTCACCGCTATACTGTTTGAAGTTCGTGATCTCACCTCTCATTGACAACATTCGGGACGGTGAAAAATACTTTGCTAGGAACGCATTTGCCCGCTCACTCCAAGAAGTGATGCTGTTTGGAGATAGGGAGTTCAGCCACTCCGCAGCTCTGTCCCTGAGTGAAAAAGGAAACAAGGTTAGCCTGGCTACCTCCTGAGAGGCTGGTGTTGAACATGCTCCAACCAATCGCAGAAAGGATGTAAGATGAACATTTGGGTCTTCAGTAACTGTTCCACTGAACTGTGGAGCATTCAGGACCATTGTGACGTAATGGGTCTTGAACTGCCACTCTACTCCTTCCGGTAGTGCAGGGATTACTATTGGTGATGTGAGTCCCTCCACATTCGGACGAGTGTAGTCATTCATCCTTCTTTCTCGGCTGATACCGTCCATAATATACTCTTCCTCTAGAACAAATGTATCACCTGGTGAGTCCTTGAAAAACAGTTTAGGCTCAACTGCAGTCTCCAGTACTAATCCCTGACGACTTCTTCTAGCAAGTCGCTCTATCTCAGGTTGAAGCTCAAATTCGGGATTGCCTTCAGAACGAGTTTTAACCATAAACAAAATCAGATAACTGACAGTAATTTAGTTGTAAAAGTGAACTCAATCGGGTAAAACCAGAACCAAAAATAAATTTCACAGAGCTAAGAAAATGAACAAAACAAAATAAAACAAAACAAGAATAAACTAAAAAAAAAGAAAAAACAAAACAGAATTAAATGAGATAATACCAATATAAAATTAAACTAAATAACCGTGCCTCCCCGGTAGCGGCGCCAAAAACTTGTTGGGCAAAAACCTAACGGTAAATTGTTTTTGGGGGTTTAACCTAACGGCAAGTGTACCGGTCGATTATAGCAAGTTTAAATCTCGGAGTATTCCCTGAGTATCGAACCAAAGGAGGCAGTGTGTAGTTTAATTTCTACTTACACACAAGACAAGAATAATAAAAAGTAACAGGAAAGTGGGGGTTTTTGTATGTGATGGTAAATGTTGTAAAGGAGTTCAATAAACAATAAATAATAGGTAAATAATTGATTTGATTTTTGTTTGATAAAGGAAATTCCGGTTTACTACTTCTCTCTAGATTTGCAGTTTCTTCTCCTAAGTGATTTCTACAGAATTCTGAATAAACCCTAGAATAAGGATAACTCGTATTCGGTCTCCCACTCTATGAATTCTAATTAGCAAAGACCGATTCCTAACTCTCGTTATGAATCCACTGTTTACTAATTGCTTTAAGCATAGTCTAGATTAATGGTCAGCTAGTGGTTTAGAGGAATTACCATCTCTATACTAACTGGTTATTTCCCTGTAGTCAATTGATAGCCACAGTTCTCACTTATAAGCTAACAAACTAATAAACTTAATAATTGATCAGATTAAAAAGTTATTAGGAATTCATAAGGGAAAGGAACTTTATTCTAAAGTACTGCAAAGAAATCACAAAGGTTCAGAAATAAAATCTAGAGATACATAGTAAAACGAAATTAAAGTGACTACTCAGCCATAGACATAATAATAATGCTCAATATAAACAGTATAAGGATAGATGGATTTAGCAGAAAAACTGATTTTAGAAGCCGTCGCCGATTCTGCAATTTCCACTCTTGTCTATGTCACGTCCGGCTATCTGGGGTCGGACGCCGATCCGGACGCGTTCTTCAAGGTCTGTCCGGATCCGGATGTCAATCCGGACGCGGCTAAATGAAGCACCGTGAGCAGGTTTCTGTCTGTGAGTGAGGGAGAAGAGTTAAGGAGAAAGGTTTGTGAATGGAGATGAAGGGTTTATCGTGGATGAGCAGGTAATATGAAGGGAGAGGAGGAGAGTGTAATGTTTAGACTGGAGCGTCTGGTACGAATTGAAATGGAAGCAGGAGCAGGGTTTAAATAGGCTTAGAAATAAACACAGGTTAGTTGTTATAACCCAAAGTCTCGAGTTATTTTATTTCGTTAAATGTTATTCTAAGTTGGCTCATGTCATCTAGGACATGGAAGTCCTTCTTAATTAAACCAGGGACGAGGAAGTCATTCTGCCCCTCCTTCTAAATTATGGTGAGATTATTCTCCTTTTAACATTTATTTTCTCTCAAATAATTCCCCTTCTAATCACGTTCTCACGACTCCACTAACCCCGTCAGTTTTGAATATCCTCAGACGCTCCTTCCTTCTTTGTGCTTTCTCTCTCTGTTCTCTCTCTCAACTGCTGCGTTCTTCCAAGCGCTCAATCCTGCAAGTGTGGTTCTGAAGTCCGAGTTCTACTGGTGGATTCTGCGTTTCTTCTTCTTCATTGCGATCAGGTTTGCGGATTGTATAAGGTTATCTCAATTCAGTTTGAGGTTTAGGTTTTGGAATTTTCCTCCTTCTAATTCTGGTCTCTGCAATCTGATTGCCAGAATCTTCAGTCCTCTGCGCGTTGTGCTCGTTTTCTTCCCGTTGGTTCCCTTGTTGACGAATTCAGGTGAGGATTGTGTGCAGTTTTGGATTGTGATTTCAGTTTCAGAGTTTGGGTTCCGTTTTCTGAATTGGGAGTTTTGCAATTGTGTTTTGCTCAGTGAATTGGTTTGCGTTCGGTCTGCGCTTTGGTATCTGCATTGGCTCGGTTCTGCTGCTTCAGTTTTGGGTTTCGCTTTGCTGTAATCGAGGTAGGTGGCTTTCGGATTCGATCCGTGTGTTCAACATTGGGAGTTCGGATTCTGCAATTTAATTCAATGATTGCCTTGTGTTTGTGTGTGATTTGTGCCTGTTTTAATGCCATTTCAATGGATTAAACCCCCAAGGTTGTTTTGTAAATGTGTGTGTTGATTTGAGTTGGTTTTGTGCCTCTGTTCGTGTTGAATTCGCATCTGTCTTCTGAGTTTTTCGGCATGTCCGAACTTCCGTCCGAACTTGGACGTTCGGACATGTCCTTCTGCGCTTAAACTTTCTGAAGTTTTCGTTGTGTCCGTACTTCTGTCCGAGTTTTGAAGTTCGGACACAGCCTTCTGCCTTCTCTGATTTTGGCTTCGACTTGTGTCCGAACATCTGATGTCTGGACACAAGTTCGGACTCTACACGTTCTGGTTTCCGAAGAACGTCCGAACATCCGTCCGAACTTGGATGTTCGGACACCTCTGTCTCCTCTACTGTTTTAAAGTTCGACCTGTGTCCGAACTTCGTAGTTCGGACACATGTTCGGACATCTGTCTGATTTCGACTTCTGTGTCTCGACTTGTGTCCGAACATTGATGTCCGGACACAAGTTCGGACATACCTCTGTTTTGACAATAACTTGCTCGTTTGAGCTCCGTTTTGACTTCCGTTTGCGGGGTTGGATTCCCCTTCTGATTTCCAAGCCATCTATGTGCTTTCTGGTGCCTTCGGTGCACATATGCTTATCTGTATTTAAGCTTCTGTTTTGGGACCTAGTTATCTCTGTGTCTGAGCCTTTGGATGGCTGGTTACGCTATCTCGTAGCGCTATGTAGGATCCTTCTGTTCACGGGTGATGTTCCCCGTTCTGTTCACGGGTGTTTACACCTGTTCTGTTTATGAGTGAGGTTTCCTCGTTCTGTTCACGAGCTTGTTGCTTGTTCTGTCTGTATACTGTGATCAGCTAGTGTCCCACTCTGTTTTTTGATTCTGTCTGATTCTGACTCTATTTAGTCCCTTATGGTGTGGACTTCTGCTTCTGTTTTCTGACATGCTCTTAGATTCTTTCGATTCCTTCTGATTTGTTAACATTCTGTAAAATGTTTTGAGCATGCTGGTTGATGAAGTTGGTCATCTACTGGGCATAGTTGTGTGCTCATTCCCCTACTTTATCTAACATTGCAGATTGATCAGCGAGGGTCACTTTGCAGCTCTGGAGCTTAGTTCATTTTGATATTTGATTCGTTTGAGACTTGTATTTGAATTTGAGCCTTTGGGCCTCTTCTGTTAGATTTTGCTTTGATATTCGTTTTGGTGGGTTCTGTAATACTTTTGGGATGTTACGACATCATTTGATTATACTTTATTTAAGTATTTCGTTTGGGCCTTATTTGTTTATCTGTTTAAGTTTGCTTATTAGAGCCTTGCGTTATTATGTAATAATACGCGGCGTGTGACACCCCTAACTCCTAGGCCAGTGTTTGGGGGTGTTACATTTAGTGGTATCAGAGCCAGGTTTTTAATCTACTGGGATTTTAAGTTAGCCAGTCTGTCAGAAATGTCAGTGCTAGTATCTGAGTTTAACTGCTTGCTGTTGGACTTTCAGAATGCCGCCAAGAAGAGCAAATAACCCTCCAGGAAATGTTGCTGATGCTGTTCAGCAGTTTATGACGCAGCTCATGCAGACCATGGCTGCAGGGGTGGACCAGCTGAAGGAGGACCAGCTGGCGGAGCAGGCCCAGCTGGGGCAGATGCTGGAGGGAGGAACGTGAAGGCGCTTCAGGAGTTCATGAAGCTGAAGCCGCCGTCATTCGACGGGGCAGGAGACCCCCAGGTGGCCAGTCATTGGTTGTCAGAGGTGGAGGACTTGCTACATGTCATGGGCTCAGAGGAGGAGCAGAAGGTCGACTTCGCCACCTTTCTGTTCAAGGCCGAAGCCAAGGAGTGGTGGAGGTCAGTTATGGGGAAGTTCCCACAGCCTTGGACGTGGGAGCAGTTCACTGGGGAGTTCAACAAACAGTTCTACCCCCTGACGTCTACAAGGATCAGCGCATTCTAGAGTATAACCGACTACACCAGGGTCGGGACATGAGCGTTGAGGAGTATGTGCGCAAATTCATCAGTCTGTCTAAGTTTGCACCTGAGCCTGACGAGCATAGGAAGGCCAGGAAGTTTGAGAGCGGCCTGAGGCCTGATATCCGTTCTGCTGTGACGCCCCTGCGTCACAAGACCTTCAGGGACGTTGCTGATGTCGCCCTGTTGGTAGAGGCTGACTTGAGAGGTCGCCAGTCTGGAGGGAAGGACCAGAAGAGGAAGCAGAGGTCCGATGAGGGCGACAGGAGGGATCAGTCTGCTTCTCAGAAGAAGCAGTCTACTGGAGACCGAGCTGGAGACCGCTCTGGAGACCGCGCACGAGATAGAGGTGGTTCGTCTTCGTCAGCTCCCGCTCCGAAGTGCCAGGTCTGTGGCAAATTTCACAGAGGTCAGGACTGCTACAGGAAGTCCGGGGCCTGTTTCAAGTGTGGATCCATGGGACATAGGATTGCTGATTGCCCTCAGGCTGAGAGGAGCAGGGGTAGTTCTGGAGGTAGAGCCGTTGAGTCTGCTTCAGGGTCCAGAAATCGAGACCGGGCTGAGCAGAAGAAACCCCAGGGCCAGGCCAGAGTGTACGCGATGGCTGGAGAGAGAGACCGATCGACTGACAGAGTTGTCACAGGTATTCTCCAGTTGTCTTCTCATTTTGTTTTCTGTTTGTTTGACTCTGGAGCCACCCACTCTTTTATTTCTGCTGGGTTGGTGGGTGAGCTCGGTTTGCCTGTTGTGCCTCTGGGTGTTGAGCTGTGTGTGCATAGTCCATTGGTTAGGGACTCTTCCATGTTGTTGAATTCTGTCTGTAAGGCTAGTCCTGTGTTAGTCAAGAATAGGATTCTGTGTGCTGACCTCATCCCGATGGAGATGACTAGTTTTGATGTGATCCTGGGCATGGATTGGCTTGCTGCGCACCATGCCCACATTGATTGTGCCGCTTCGAGAGTCACTTTTGAGGAGCCGGGCCAGCCCCGTTTGATTGTAGCAGGGAATGGACTCCCGTGCTCGCCGCCAGTCATATCAGCGATGCAGGCGTTCCGCTTTCTAAGGAAAGGATGCCAGGGATATCTGTGCTACATCCCTGAGGTTCGCAAGGATGCGAAACTGGAGGACATACCAGTGGTCAGAGACTTTCCCGATGTATTCCAGGATGACGTACCTGGGCTTCCCCCTGTCAGAGAGGTGGAGTTCTCGATCGAGCTCGCACCTGAGACTCAGCCGATTTCGAAGGCCCCATACCGGATGGCGCCTGCAGAGCTTAAGGAGTTGAAGGTCCAGTTGCAGGAGCTGCTGGATAAGGGCTTCATTCGCCCGAGTGTGTCATCGCCTTGGGAGCGCCAGTGCTATTTGTTAAGAAGAAGAACGGTAGCATGCGGTTGTGCATTGACTACAGGGAGCTCAACAAGGTTACCATTAAGAATAGGTATCCTCTCCCTCGCATTGATGACTTGTTCGACCAGTTTAGCAGAGCTAAGGTGTTTTCGAAGATCGATCTGAGGTCGGGAATCATCAGCTGAGGATTAAGGCAGACGATGTGCCTAAGTCCGCCTTCAAGGACTCGTTATGGACATTACGAGTTCCTAGTGATGCCATTCGGTCTGACGAATGCGCCTTCTATGTTTATGGATATGATGAACCGGGTGTTCAAGCGTTCTTGGACCAGTTCGTTGTAGTATTTATTGATGACATCTTGGTGTATTCCAAGAGTGCAGAGGAGCACGAGGAGCATTTGAGGACCGTTATAGACTCTGAGGGAGAACGAGTTGTATGCGAAGCTGAAGAAGTGTGAGTTCTGGTTGGACCAGGTGGTATTCTTGGGACATGTGGTCTCTAAGGATGGTATCTCCGTGGATCCGGAGAAGATTCGAGCTATTACTGAGTGGGCCAGGCCTACTAATGTTGGGGATATTCGTAGCTTCCTTGGATTGGCGGGCTATTACCGCAAGTTTGTGGAGGGCTTCTCCAAGTTGGTGATTTCGTTGACTCGTCTGCTTCAGAAGGATGTGAAGTTCGAGTGGAGCGATGCCTGTGAGCAGTGTTTTCTGGAGCTGAAGAAGAGGTTGACTACTGCGCCGATCTTGACTCTTCCAGAGGGGACCGAGGGCCTGGAGGTTTTCTGTGATGCATCCCATAGGGGACTTGGGTGTGTTCTGATGCAGCAGGGGAAGGTGGTTGCATATGGCTCTCGTCAGCTTAAGCCATATGAGAAGAACTATCCGACCCACGACCTGGAGCTAGCTGCTGTGGTGTTTGCTCTGAAGATTTGGAGGCACTATCTGTATGGAGCAGCGTGCAAAGTTTATACGGACTACAAGAGCCTCAAGTATCTGTTCACTCAGAAGGAGTTGAACTTGAGGCAGAGGAGGTGGCTGGAGCTGCTGCACGACTACGATCTGGAGATCCTCTACCATCCTGGTAGTAGGGCGAATGTGGTTGCTGATGCGCTCAGTAGGAGGGGTCCATCTGGGACCGTTTGTGCTTTGTCTGGTGTGCAGAGGTCTGCTCTTGAGTTGCAGCGCATGGGTATCTGGGTTGTTCGTCCAGAGAGGTCTAGGATGTTGGCAGCGTTGTAGATTCAGCATACCTTGATCGACAGGATCAAGGCCAGTCAGGAGCTTGATGTCAGTTTGCGTGAGATCAGAGATGAGATTGCTGCTGGTCAGGAGTCTGAGTTCCGGGTTTCAGAGGACGGCTGTCTGAGGTTTAGGGACCGTGTATGTGTGCCGGCGGACGACACTTTGAGACGTGAGATCATGCAGGAGGCTCATGGAGCTCCTTACTCGGTACACCCAGGCGGGGTGAAGATGTACCGGGATCTACGGGAGACATTCTGGTGGGGCAACATGAAGAGGGATATTTCTAACTTTGTATCCAGATGTCGGACCTGTCAGCAGGTCAAAGCCGAGCATCAGAGACCAGCTGGTTTGCTTCAGCCTCTTCCCGTTCGGAGTGGAAGTGGGAGAGCGTCGGTATGGACTTTGTTATGGGACTGCCTAAGACTCCGAGGGGTTTTGATGCAGTTTGGGTCATGTGTGGACCGGCTCACGAAGAGCGCTCACTTCCTACCTGTCAGGAAGACCTTCAGTTTGCATCGTTTGGCTCAGCTGTACGTGGATGAGATTGTGCGTCTACATGGGGTCCCCGCTTCTATTGTGTCTGACAGAGATCCGAGGTTTGTGTCCAGATTCTGGCAGAGTTTGCATCAGGCTTTGGGGACGAAGTTGTCTTTCAGTTCAGCTTATCATCCTCAGTCAGATGGTCAGACAGAGAGGACGAATCAGGTCCTTGAGGACATGCTCAGGGCATGTGTGTTGGACTTTGGGGGCAGTTGGGATCAGCATGTTGCACTGATAGAGTTTGCGTATAATAATAGCTTCCAGACCAGTATCGGGATGGCTCCGTTTGAGGCCTTGTATGGCAGGAGGTGCAGATCACCCATCTATTGGGATGATCTGAAGGAGAGAGCTGTGATTGGTCCAGACTTAGTTCAGGATGCTGTGGGCAAGATCCAGTCTATCAGGGAGCGTCTGCTTGTGGCTCAGAGTCGTCAGAAGAGTTACGCCGATCAGAGGAGACGACCTCTAGAGTTTGAGGTGGGCGACCATGTGTATCTGAAGGTTTCTCCGGTTCGTGGAGTTGTTCGGTTTGGGAAGAGAGGCAAGCTTAGGCCTCGTTTTGTGGGTCCTTTTGAGATCCTAGAGAGGATCGGACTGGTTGCCTATCGTTTGGCTCTGCCTCCATCTTTAGCAGCAGTGCACAGTGTGTTCCACGTTTCTATGCTGAGGAAGTATATTCCGGACCCATCTCATGTGATTGACTTCAGTTCGCTTCAGCTGAGGGAGGACTTCACGTTCGAGGCAGCTCCTTTGAGGATCTTAGCCCGGGATGTCCGCAAGCTCAGGAGTAAGACCATGCCCTTGGTGAAGGTGCAGTGGTCGGGTCAGTCCGAGGAAGAGGCGACCTGGGAGGTCGAAAGCGAAGTGCGCTCTAAGTTTCCCGCCCTCTTCGATCAGTAGGTATGTTTTATTTCGAGGACGAAATTCTTTTAAGGGGGAGGTGATGTTATAACCCAAAGTCTCGAGTTATTTATTTCGTTAAATGTTATTCTAAGTTGGCTCATGTCATCTAGGACATGGAAGTCCTTCTTAATTAAACCGGGGACGAGGAAGTCATTCCGCCCTTCCTTCTAAATTATGGTGAGATTATTCTCCTTTTAACATTTATTTTCTCTCAAATAATTCCCCTTCTAATCACGTTCTCACGACTCCACTAACCCCGTCAGTTTTAAATATCCTCAGACGCTCCTTCCTTCTCTGTGCTTTCTCTCTCTTTTCTCTCTCTCTCTCTCTCACTGTTGCGTTCTTCCAAGCGCTCAATCCTGCAAGTGTGGTTCTGAAATCCGAGTTCTACTGGTGGATTCTGCGTTTCTTCTTCTTCATTGCGATCAGGTTGCAGATTGTATATGGTTATCTCAATTCAGTTTGAGGTTTAGGTTTTGGAATTTTCCTCCTTCTAATTCTGGTCTCTGCAATCTGATTGCCAGAATCTTCAGTCCTCTACGCGCTGTGCTTGTTTTCTTCCCGTTGGTTCCCTTGTTGACGAATTCAGGTGAGGATTGTGTGCAGTTTTGGATTGTGATTTCAGTTTCAGAGTTTGGGTTCCGTTTTCTGAATTGGGAGTTTTGCAATTGTGTTTTGCTCAGTGAATTGGTTTACGTTCGGTCTGCGCTTTGGTATCTGCATTGGCTCGGTTCTGCTGCTTCAGTTTTGGGTTTCGCCTTTGCTGTAATCGAGGTAGGTGGCTTTCGGATTCGATCCGTGTGTTCAGCCTTGGGGAGTTCGGATTCTGCAATTTAATTCAATGATTGCCTTGTGTTTGTGTGTGATTTGTGCCTGTTTTAATGCCATTTCAATGGATTAAACCCCCAGGTTGTTTTGTAAATGCGTGTGTTGATTTGAGTTGGTTTTGTGCCTCTTCGTGTTGAATTCGCATCTGTCTTCTGAGTTTTTTCGGCATGTCCGAACTTCCGTCCGAACTTGGACGTTCGGACATGTCCTTCTGCGCTTAAACTTTCTGAAGTTTTCGCTGTGTCCGAACTTCTGTCCGAGCTTTGAAGTTCGGACACAGCCTTCTGCCTTCTCTGATTTGGCTTCGACTTGTGTCCGAACATCTGATGTCCGGACACAAGTTCGGACTCTACACGTTCTGGTTTCCGAAGAACGTCCGAACATCCGTCCGAACTTGGATGTTCGGACACCTCTGTCTCCTCTACTGTTTTAAAGTTCGACCTGTGTCCGAACTTCGTAGTTCGGACACATGTTCGGACATCTGTCTGATTTCGACTTCTGAGTCTCGACTTGTGTCCGAACATTGATGTCCGGACATAAGTTCGGACATACCTCTGTTTTGACAATAACTTGCTCGTTTGAGCTCCGTTTTGACTTCCGTTTGCGGGGTTGGATTCCCCTTCTGATTTCCAAGCCATCTATGTGCTTTCTGGTGCCTTCGGTGCACATATGCTTATCTGTATTTAAGCTTCTGTTTGGGGACCTAGTTATCTCTGTGTCTGAGCCTTTGGATGGCTGGTTACGCTATCTCGTAGCGCGCTATGTAGGATCCTTCTGTTCACGGGTGATGTTCCCCGTTCTGTTCACGGGTGTTTACACCTGTTCTGTTTATGAGTGAGGTTTCCTCGTTCTGTTCACGAGCTTGTTGCTTGTTCTGTCTGTATACTGTGATCAGCTAGTGTCCCACTCTGTTTTTTGATTCTGTCTGATTCTGACTCTGTTTAGTCCCTTATGGTGTGGACTTCTGCTTCTGTTTCTGACATGCTCTTGGATTCTTTCGATTCCTTCTGATTTGTTAACATTCTGTAAAATGTTTTGAGCATGCTGGTTGATGAAGTTGGTCATCTACTGGGCATAGTTGTGTGCTCATTCCCCTACTTTATCTAACATTGCAGATTGATCAGCGAGGGTCACTTTGCAGCTCTGGATCTTAGTTCATTTTGATATTTGATTCGTTTGAGACTTGTATTTGAATTTGAGCCTTTGGGCCTCTTCTGTTAGCTTTTGCTTTGATATTCGTTTTGGTGGGTTCTGTAATACTTTTGGGATGTTACGACATCATTTGATTATACTTTATTTAAGTATTTCGTTTGGGCCTTATTTGTTTATCTGTTTAAGTTTGCTTATTAGAGCCTTGCGTTATTATGTAATAATACACGGCGTGTGACACCCCTAACTCCTAGGCCAGTGTTTGGGGGTGTTACATTAGTGGTGAGTTTGGTGAATGTGGTCAATGGGTATTTGATTGAGCATGGGTGTGTGTTAATTAATGTAGGGGTATGGGCTAAACCGCCGCTCGGCTGATAATTGTGCCGAAAGCCTGATTATCAACGCGATGCATTTTTTTTTTCGTTTCTTTCTGTGTGACGTCCGGATCTGTGTCCGGATCTGGACGTGAGACAGCGGTTTTAGATCTGAAACTCGGATTATGTCCGGATCTGCGTCCGGATCCGGACGTGTCTTTTGATGCGCGTCCGGATTTGTGTCCGGATGAGTTTGGCCGGACGTGGCCAAGTTTTTGCCTCTCGGATTTGTTCCCCGTTTGTTGCGTTGCAATCCTTATGATGTAAAATCTTCATTTCCCTGGGTTTTTCCTATATTTATCACATAAAATGCGTCAATTCATATCAAAACATCAATCTTAGGAAAAACAAAGAATAAGTGGGAAACATTGCTTAAATTGTTGCAGATTATAAGGTAATTAAGCCCTAAAAAGCCTATATGTTTCACACTTATCAACTTCCTCACACTTAAGCCTTTGCTTGTCCTCAAGCAAATAAGGAATAAGAATATCTCTAAAACTGTCAACTAATCTCAAGATTAAACAAGTGCAGGGTGAAATCAAACAAAGTGATAAATGAAAGAATAATCTTGCTCTTTAGAGGTAGGTTTTCACAAACAGTGAAAGAAGAACAATTTTGTAAAAGCATAGAGAACATAGATTGTAGAAAACAAGTTAGCTTAGCTTGGGACTTTCCACCAATTTTCATTCCTCTAACCTTTGGATGACAAGGGGTGTGAAGTAATGTCTTATTCCGCAATACCTTTCAGCACCACGCACTCATGATCAAAAGTATAAATTTAACTGCAATTATCTCTTTTGTAAGCGAAAGCATTCATCTTCAAGAATTATGTATAAAACAAACTAATATTTGAGATCTTGTAGAGTTATTCTGTAACCTAGACTTTTCTCTCTATCCATGAGATGGTGTTGGGCCAACTATCCCAGATCCCGAGACCTTAGGTAGATAGATGTTAAGGCACCCTTAAGACTTAATAACCGGATAGACGAGGCCTGTTATTGTTAGGAAAAAAATTTTGATCAGTGGAGTACCTTGCCTTATCCTTTTCATTCCAAACATTCACTTCATTTCCAAAATCCCAAGCTAAAATAATCTGGTTTCCACAACTAGCCAATCTACCAGATTTCAGTGAAAAGAGAGTATTTTTAAATAAAACTATTTATACAAACCTCATCAAGCAAAAAGATTCCTACGGTTTTCACTTGGTTTAATTTCACTCGGTGTGCACAGGCATTAGAGCAGCAAAAAGTAAGTGTGGCATTAAAGAACAACTAGCATGTTTTCAGGGAAAGGTCTTGCGTCTGGATCCGGACGTGTCTTTTGATGCGCGTCTGGATTTGTGTCCGGATGAGTTTGGCCGGACGTGGCCAAGTTTTTGCCTCTTTTTCCGGATTTGTTCCCCGTTTGTTGCGTTGCAATCCTTATGATGTAAAATCTTCATTTCCCTGGGTTTTTCCTATATTTATCACATAAAATGCGTCAATTCATATCAAAACATCAATCTTAGGAAAACACAGAATAAGTGGGAAACATTGCTTAAATTGTTACAGATTATAAGGTAATTAAGCCCTAAAAAGCCTATATGTTTCACACTTATCACGAGTGAAGATAAAAAAATGAGAGCAAGGAAAAAAATGCAAGTTGTGTGGCGGCGGTGTTGCTTGCTTCCAGGAAAAATTAGGATCTGGGATTGACTTCTTTTTATATTAGAAGTAGGGTTTTCTACTCGTTATGGGTTGTGTTTGATTGAATTGGAATGGGCTCCTCGACCATGTTCCGTGTGGGTTAAAGCAGTGGTGAGGTTGGACTTGTTACATGGGCCACAAATGCAAAAGAAAAATAATACCCAATGCAGATCTCTAACTCCTCACAAATTACAACTATAGTTACACCAATATTAATTGTTAACACACTTACTGACCTGGCGATGGGGTTGATTTGACCGAGAACACACAGCTTTTGTTTGGTTCGACCCAAACAAATGGGAAAAAGTTAATGTCTTTTTAAAAAAATAAAAAATAAAGCAAATATAGAGTAACATTTAAAGGTTTTATCCAGATAAATGACTTGTTTTATGCTCAAAAGACATGAAATAATATAATGAAGATAAAAGGACATATAAACAAATAAGTAAAAAAGAGACAATAAAAAATGCATAAAATAATAGAAACTATTCTAAAATAATGATAAAAACAAGACTAGAAGAAAATACTAATAAATATATACATGTAAAAGTATCAATAAAAATAGGATAAGTAAAAAGGGAATAAAATAGAATGGAATAAATAAAAGTGACGGGTTTGAAAACAATTATTGTTAAAGAATGTTTTTGAAGGATAAAGTTTCTCCTTAAATATTTTTATTTGAAAATTATGAGGTAGAATGGAGGTTTTATTTTCACGCGCACATTAATGTGTTTTGAGCTTTTATTTTTTTTACTAAATTTTGTTTTAATGGGGTGAGAATTTTTGATGTCTACAATTTGTTAACTTAAAGTACATTAATATGCTAAGATATATACAACTAAGTAACAAAAAGGAACACATATAAACAAAGTGCAATCCATAACAGAAACTATTTATTTTATAAAAGTATAATGATAAAAAAATGATTCCACTAAATATTTATATGATTATTAATTTGGTGAAAATAGTAAATATTCTCAATGATTTTGTGGTTTCCTCATTATTTGTAAATACTTTGCAATTTTTTTATGATTCATTTTCTAACTCCACCCCTCTTCTATTCCCTCATATATTGTTCAATTTATTTTAGGGACAATTCACATTATACCCTTCTTTTCTTTCATAATTCACAATATACCCCTGTTGATTTTTGTAATTCAACTTTAAATATGCTTAAATGTTGTCCAAAATTGATGAAACTTTAAATGGACGATGCTAAAGTTTATATTTTGATCCAATATCAAATTTGAAGTTTTTAAGCTCACATATGCCCTGTGGGACCCAATGAAAATTGTGACATGTTCAGTGGGTCTCACACGTCACATATGAGCTTAAAAAAACTTCAAATTTGATATTGGACCAAAATATAACACTTTAGCATCATCCATGTAAAGTTTCATCAATTTTGGACAACATTTAAACATGTTTAAAGTTGAATTACGAAAACCAACAGGGATATATTATAAATTACAAAAGAAAAAAGGGGTATATTATGATTTTTCCCTTTATTTTAATTACCAATACAAAAATAAAGCATAAATGGTGTATTTGTCCACATAATATTTGTGTAGAAACCTAAAAAATTATCGTTTTTACAACAAGGGAGTAAAGCAACGTAAAAGGTTATTAACTAACAGAACGGATTGGTACAAAAAGAATTAAAAAACAAATTGCAAGACCAAAGTGCCTCTCTCGAAGGAAAATGGATGATGACAATTACAAAAGCGCCCTTTTAGGAGTGTTAGAATTCATACAGGAGTTAACTCATCTAATAATCATCCTTCATTATCTGCTTGTGTGACAATGAAACAACCACTGCTTATTTTAAAATGAAAAGCAATTATTGAACCCATAAGGCAACAAAGCATACTGCCGAGAAACACGACTGAATAAACAAACGTTCACCATTTGCAATCGTACAAAGCATTCCATGGTGGTCCTCCCCGTACATACAAAAAGACATATAGTACTAAATAAACACGAGAAACACGACTGAATTTCTTTACCCAATCGTATGGCCGGCATACTGCCGGTCCACAGGGGTTTCGGTGTCAAACAATAATTTTCAGTCCGGGACCGAAAAAATCGTGGGCCGCCCAACAATCGTGACGTTTGTTTTTCTTTTTCTTTTTAATCTCAACCATCTATTTTTCTTTTCTGATATATAGGTCCGTTCGATTCTGGGCTTTATTTATAAAGCTCCACGAATCGCAACTTATATGGCCCAGCTAAAGAAACCCTAAAAGTATCTTAAAAACTAGGTCCATCAAGACCCGTTCTATTTCGAGCTTCTGTAATTTGAATATTGAACGGGTACAATTCCTCATTTGCCCTTGCTTTTTTGACATGCGTTATCTTTCAAATTGTTCTTCTTCCGCAAGTTTCTCAGAAAACCCACCCCTCTTGCCAAAGTACTAGGTTATAGAAAAAAATTAGGGAAATTTCACCAAATACCACTGAGTTTTTGCTTAATTCACAATATACCACTGTGTTGTTAAAATTACACAGGATAACACTAAGTTCTAACTTATTTCATCATATAACTCTCTATCTTATATTTTGTTAAATGTTCCATTAATATTCTAGGAAAATGACTAAACTACCCCTATTATTAATTAACAACTTTAAAGTGATTTGTCATACTGATAAATTCATTAGAAATCATGTTTGTTTAACTATTTATATGTGTATTTTAGTCTTTTTTCTAGGGATATTAATGGAACATTTAGCAAAATATGAGGCAGAGTGTTATCTGATGAAATAAGTAGAAACTTAGTGTTATCCTGTGTAATTTACAAACACAATGGTATATCGTGACTTAAGCAAAAACTCAATGGTATTTGGTGAAAATTCCCAAAAAATTATCAGCTTCCTGGGAGAAGTGCGGATGTGGTGATTTCATTCTGTAACCTAGATCAAGGAGGATGACAAACTTAAAGAAGATGAACCAAGGAACTAGAAATTGGTGGTGGGGGAAGTAAAACTTTAATTGAATGTTTGTCGTAGATAGTACATCCACCCTCAATTTCAGATGGTGATTCATGTGATAGACGCAATGATGGTTCGACTGGTGCAAGATTTGGTTGCAGGCGAAAGATATGACATAGCGGGAACATGTAAGCAATGCCGGCGAGCATTCAAACCTTAGGAGGGATGGAGTGCGCATCCATTGAAGAGGTTGAGGTGACGGACAACCCCATATCTGCGGGTCGACTTCAAAATAAATGATGGCAGATTTTGTAATTGTGTGCTACAGCATGAGGGTACGATGTCATTACATGCACCCGAAGTAGCTTTAAATTGGACTGAAAAACCCAAACGCAGCAAAACCAAGATCTAAGTTAAAGCTGGGCGGACCAGCTCTAAAGCGGGATTTTCTGGTGGTCAAACCTGAAAAAAGTCGGTCAAAGCTTTAAAATAAATCTAGATTAAGCTCCGATTTCAGCAGAAGCCTAGAATCGAACGGGGCCATAGTACACTAAGTTACACATCTTTTGTATTACTGTCATTATTTATTTTCAATTTTAATCGCTCAAACCTCATTGTTTAATTAAGTTTTTTATAGTCTATTATCGATATAAGTTATGTGTTTATATATTTTATTATTTTTTAAGTTAGCAAAGAACTTGAATGAATTATGCTATTCATTTGTTTTTTTCCGCATCTCATATTATACAGTCTTTTGTAAGTAAATAGTTTAGCATATATAATATGTTATTACTTTTTGTCTAACTTTTAAAATATTTTTCTGTTTCTATTTTTGTGAATTTATTAGAGAAGAGGGAAATGAGACCGAACAATATATATTGTATCCATTAATATCATACCATAAATACATTATATACCGTACACACTAATAAAACCTATAAATATTGTAACTGCTTATGGAATCAAGGGTTCGGGGATTAAGCGCTCAAGTTTATAAATGTCATGAATATAATTTTTTATATAATAGTGTAAATATTTGTATACATTCATGGATACATTTTTAATTGATAGAAGTCTTAATCAAGTCTAACATGTATATTTTAATCATTGGTCGAATGGGTTATGCACTCGTTTTTACGTTTTAAACTAATCATGGATACATAAAGGAATTATGTTGGATACAATTTGAACTATTAATCAAAATTTTAATATACAATGATATATACAATTTTCAACCGTTGATGAAAATATTTATCACTTGTTGGCATCTTTTAACCTAGTGATGAAAGCATTATAGGGTATCTTGTTGTTATTAATTTATATACCCTTATAATGTTACAATTTCTTGACAAGTTTTTAGGGTCTAAGGTTTAGGGTTATAGGGTAATAATTTTTGAACTTGTTGTATACATTATAAGATGACACTAATTGAGAGTGTCAATTTAAGTTACTCTCGTATAATATTTTTATCGTATCATGAAATGTCCTCCCATTCGTTATTTCATGTGAGGTTTATTTTTAACGCTTAGATAATTTCTTTTAACCTCTTAACCTTATTTATGTTTAAGGTTTACCTATATAATTTAAACCATCATAGTCTTTACTTATAAGACTTATATTGTATGGTAATTCTCTTTTAATTACCTCCATGATCTTATATACCGCATTAATTATTTTCTCTTAACTTATATAATTCCCTTGAATGTATTTTTGTATACACAAGTGCTATTCACATGACATGTTGTATTTGTCCAAACGACATAACAATTTACAATTTCATCAATGACATTTATTGGTCACATGTAAATTAATTCTTCTCTTAACTTTATTTTTAATATACTATAAATCCAAATATTATTTGGTGTTCACACCTTAAATTCCTTATATTCATTTCCTTTTGATTTACTTGAAAATCTTAAATGTATATATTTTATACACATGTATTATTTATGATACATGATTTTAATTGTCTAAATGACATAACAACTTTATAAATTCTCAAATTGTATTTACATGTCACGCATGGGCTTATTATTCCCCATATCTTTTATTAATTACTATCTAACCCCAAATAATATTATTTCTTTTCAAATAAGTTACTACTGTTCATATAACATATAGTTTTAATTTATTAAATCCTTAAATCATATTTTTTTCTTTTCTAAATTTTCTAAATATCCATATAGGACGTACAAATATTTTAATCCCATAAATACACTATACTTTTCGGTTATTATATTATACCCTCATTTATTTCATAAACTTTACCTTATACTCCAAAATACATTATATTACATAGTTTTAAATCCTTAATCAATTAAATCACAAACTTAGCCTTATAAAATCGGTAATTATGAACTGAACACATTAACCTTCATAAATTACCAAATCACCCCTTAACCTTTCGGTTTTAACACATAACTCTTAATTTTACATTTTAACCCCAAAAACTTTATAATAGTTATATATTAACTTATAAATTATAGTTTTAATATTTAATTTCCTTAAATTTCGAATGGCACATAAATTTCCATTAATTACGCTTCCACCCTAATTTAAATTCTAAATCTACATAAAAACTTTTATAAATTACAATTTCACCCCCAAAACTTTTATAAACTTAATATTTTATGTCATAAGTCATTTTAACCCAAAGTTTTTGGTCAACACTTTGACCAATGCCTAATTTCATACTTAATATGTTTATACCCAGAAAAATCTTATTAACTCGGTTATACACCAAGTTTTCCAGAAATTACAAAATAGCCCCAAAACTTTATAAATTGTTATTTTAATTTCTAAACACTTATTCAATTTCACCCAACATTCATAATATTAATTCCTACCTTATATTATGTCATTACTATGCCAAAGACACATATTATTCTCGGCTATTACCATATATTCCCACAACTTTCTAAAAATTACATTTTTACCACATAACTTATTAAACTAGTCATTTAAACACTAGTAATTATTTTTAACTTGCCCAAAATTCATAATATGAATTTATATACATATATAGCTCATTAAAACTTATTTTTCACCAATAGTACTCGGCTATAATTATTTGGTGCCATATAATTTTTTAAACTTGATTTATAACTTATAATAATTATACATAAATACATATGAGCCATATTTCTCATGTAAAAATTATTGTAATGTCTTAGACATATTTTTAGCTCAAAATGGAGCAAATCCTTCCTAGGTAATTCGGCCATTTATTATACTCCTCATAATTAATTTTTTGGTGACATAAAATTATACCTTAAGGTAATAACCTTAGCTTAAGGGCTATAATTATTTTTCTTGGTAAATAACCTCACTAATTCGGCCTTAATTAATTGGAGAGATGTACATAATTTTTGTACAAAATTTATGAGCTTAAACAAAGCTTAGATCATTAAGAATTAACTTAATAAACTTACTCTTAATCAAGGATGATTAAGTACTTGAACTCCTCTTGAATTTCCCAAGCTTCCTTCAATGGAAATTGATGCTCCCATTTTCGGTTTCCATACATGAAAGGAAGGGTTTAGGAGTTGGATCTTAACAAAGATCTTAAGTAGATTTATAATTTGTTCTCAAGGGATTTACCTTGGTATTTTATTTTACCTTATATTTGGTACACCTTCGAATAGATGGAGATCCACTTTCCTTCATGAAAATTGATGAAGAAAGCATTGGTTTAGAAGGTAGAATTTTCGGTTACATATATTAGGACCTTGAGGATTTTTCAAGCATAAAAATACCTTAGGATGATCTTGAGTACTCCTTGGTTAAATGTTGATTCAAAACTTTCTTGGAGCATATATTGGTGGCGAATTCTTGTAGTAAACTTGGGAAGATTTTTGCTTCAAGTCTTGATAGAATTAACTAGGAAATTAACATAAAAATGGAGTTATAACTTAAGACTTCATTAATGGAGCTTGAAGCTTGAAAGGAAAAGGAAGAAAGGAAGAGAGGAGGAGCTTACCAATTCGGCAAGAATGAAATGAAAGCTCATTGCCGTGAGCTATGTGAAGGAAAGAAAGGAATTTGATTATTTATTGTGGACATATTTAGTTGGTATGTTAGGTAAGTAATGTTGTTTCATGTTTTGCTTCAGATTTTTGGACTCAAAAGTCTTCCTACAGCTAGACTTTCGCAATGGTGGTGGTAAAGGGTTGGCTGAAATTGTTCATGGAAAAGCAAGCTAATATTATGCAAGGTAGGTGGCCTTAGTTTATAACTTGCTTTTGATCTTTGACTTCAGATTTTAGGGCTAATTATACACTCCACAATTGTCTCCCATTACCTATAATTTTCGGTAGAGACAGGAAAAAAGGGGCACTAAATTTTGATGATTGAAAGCATGTGAGTGTATAATATTAGTAAGGTATTGTTTAGTGAATTACTTTTGATTTAATAATGCTGAATGATGTTGCTTTCTTCCTTGTAATTCACGCATGGAGCTGGAAAGGAGGTTGATTACTTTGACATTATATTGTCTAATACCACTTGTATATAGATGTAGATTAGATCTAGCTTTTAGTATTTAATTTACATGACTTTCTTTTGATTATTCAAGCTAATGGTTCTTCTTTTCTCTTGTAGGTGCACGGTTCCAAGCCTTGAAAGGAGCTGCTTAGACTTATATAATCTTGTCATTATATTATACAACATGTGGAGAGATGAGTCACCAAGTTTCATGTCATAAATAAGGTATTAATATGTTAATACCATATAAAACGGCCACATGTGAAATGAGAGGGGTTGATTTTCAACTTGATTTCTATCACATTATATTATACTAAGATCATATTGTAACATGTTATAGGTTACAACATTTATTTGGGTAACACCCATCAAAGCCATCCAAGCGTCGTGTTATCGCAATCTGAACACTTAATCGAATACGTCGCAGCGGAAATAAACAACACTTGGACCTTGCCACGGTCTGATCGTTAGAATATACCGGCTTAAATACTTACAATACTTATCCAAAATGCTTATCCAACTTAAACATCAACATTCACAATACCACAACCAACCGAGTACTAGTATCTTAAACATAATCCAAACTTACATCAGTTTAATATAAACAGTCGGGTGCACATGCGCAACCCGAACTCAAAATAAAAGTCCCACCCTAAGACTAACCGCTCCTACTCTCGTAGTGCGTCCTCATGGGCCTCTTACCTGCAAGTGTAAAAATAGCCCCCGAGGGGGTCAGCACGAATGCTGGTACACCCTCTCATGGCCCCCAAGCTAACGGGGCTACGACGACTAATTGTCGATAGCATGGAAATTGATTACATACACAAGCATAATATGAAGTGCAATAACAATAACCACAGATGACATATATAGTTCACAAACAATGAACGACTCAAGCGTTCCCTTATCAAGTGGGTTAGTAACCCCCTCCTTAGTCCTTATTTCCTTAATCTTAGTTTCTTACCTTACCTCAATCTTATCTCAATCTTAATCTTAATCTCAATATACAAACCTTTCCTGGAAGGGATTGGTTGTAGCTTAATTCGAACCTGGGATTTAGGTGATCCCACCGCACCATCTTAAAGCCACCTACTCTGGACGGGAGTCCAGCGTAGCTGAGCCGGCAACCGGCCCTAGGCTACAAGTCCGAAGACAAGTCCTTAAGCGGAGGGCGGATCTGATTCAGATACCGTCCCCCTTTTTCCTTAGCATGCATGACCGAGATCGGTCCCGGGTTTCCTCACTCAAGTTCCAGTTAGTAGACATCTTAAACACCATGTGCTAGCTAAGCCTTAACGGGCATTAACCAACAACCATCAAACTTAACTCTTATTCTTAACTTAGTAGTACTAAACTTGGTTAGTAACAATCTCAAGTCTCGCGGTTTAGTGTAGATATAACACAATCACAACGAGAACAATATAACTGGTTGCATGCTTTATCTTGTTTTAGTCATAGCAAATAAACAGATAGCACACAAGCCGAGGGACACCTCGTTAGCAAGCAGGTCACAAGAAGGATTGTACCGTTCACCGTCGATCGTTGTTTGACTAATCTTCTTCGGGGTCCCAACTCACAAACCTAAAACATTCATTCATTTTTAGGTTATTAGTTGTTTGCACCTTACTTAACTCACTTAGTTCCTAAGTACTTCCATTCAATAACCTCTCAAGTCCTTATCACTTAGCTTACAAACTTAACTTTAAACATTAAAACTTATACTTAATCTTAACTTAATTCCTTAAGTTCTTAGGGTCCCAATCATTACTACCCTACCAAGGGCATACCTCATTACCCATTACCATTCTTAGAATTTGAAATTTCTTTTTTTTTTTTTAGGCTCGACCGGACTTACCGACCGGACTTGCCAAGTCCGGTCCATTCCAGTACCCTTTTACCGTTGGAAAATTCACTCCGACCGGACTTACAAGTCCGGTCCTATGTCCGTGATTCCAGAGACTTATAACCGTACAAAATTCATGCCGACCGGACTTGACAAGTCCGGTCCCATGTCCGGTCCATTCCAGAAACATTTTCCCTCACAAACACAAGCCCGACCGGACTTGTAAGTCCGGTCCCCAAGTCCGGTCGATTCCAGAAACATTTTCCGGTAGTGTAACAGAGCCCGACCGACCTTGCAAGTCCGGTCCTAAGGCCGGTCGGCTCTAGAAACTTGTTTCTAAAATTCTCTTTCAACTCCAAACTTCTCCTCATATGTTCTAATATGTTATCCCTTTGGGCACCTCAAATACACCTTAAGCCCTCCTTAAAATACCTTAATTCATCCACCAAATCCATCTTAGTCACTATGCATTTTCCTTGTAATAATGCTAACACTTGTAATGCTTTCCTCTAGGTTTCTAGGTGGTGGTTCATACCTAGTGTAACCACTATGCCAAATGTTTTCTTCACCACTATAACATCATCTCCCAAGCATCTCTCACTATCTAAACTCTTTTAACATTTACTTAGAGTTCCTTAACAAGTCTAAACTTCCATCATCATCACATTATTTCCTTCCTAGTTGTGCATCAACATTTGCCTAAGTCCTAAACACTCGAATGCATTCTCTTGATTCCTAAGTCTTCCATGGTGATACCTAAGTCATCATAAGTCATTAAAACACCTTAACTTCACCCTTTTCTTCAAGACAACCCATAGAACATTCCTAGTACTTCCTTAGTCATTAAATTCCCTTAGGATATCTTAAACACTTAAACTCTCCTTTAAATTTTGCCATGGTTCTCTAGTATATAGTACTTCCTAACACATGGTTTTTCTCCATCAAACAACCAATACCACCAATCCTCATCACAACAACTTAACACCCAATTTGCACCAAAACCACACCACATCATCATATAGTGCTTAAACTTAAAATGCTTGGCACTTAGGCCCTTAAATGACAATAATCTTAACCACTGAATTTCCACATATATATGCCTTCAACCTGCGAATACACTCAACAAGGCTCCCATTGAAATAAAATGCTTCTTGTACTTCACCTTTATCTTCTAAAACTATCTCTCTTTTCTCATTTGCTCCTTAGTCACAAGTTCACAAGAATAGTCATTGTTTCTCCTTGGTTTTTATAGCACCTTCCCAATATAAACTCTACACTAACTCATCATATACCCACACCTCATTCCCTTAAACAACAAGGCACCTTAAGGTAAGTAATTTACCTTGTTTTCTCACAAGCTTAAAAGCTTTTCTCCTTAGGTTTTCTTTGTTCAATCTCGGTCCCAATGTGATTCTCCTTGCCAATGTTCTAACCAATTTCCAATGACTCCAATGATTAGTAAGATAACACATTAACCCTAGGAACAAACCCTAGGTTTAAAAATATGTTTTAAGGTATTAATGTGATTGTTTTACCTTGGTTTCTCAAGACAAACTTGGATGTGAAGCAAGAAGGACCCCCTCTCTCCTTTGAAGAGTAGAAACAAGCTAGAACAAGGCATAACATGGAGTCCCATGAGTATATATTTTCGGTCATGTGAAGAAAATGGTGGAAACCTAGATTTTCTTACACTTTCTTTACCTTAAGAGAATGGAGATGCCAATGGAGTCTCCAAACTTGAATTTCCTCCTCTAATGGTGGTTTGACTTGGCACCAAAATGAAGCTCTTGGAGTTTTGAAAAATAGAAAGGAGGAGCTTGAGCTAACTAAGAAGAATATGTATTTTGTTTTGGATTTGGAGCTAAAATGAGCAAGATGTGTGCAAGAGAAGTGGAGCTAGCATGGAGAGGAGCTTCACGTTAATGGAGAAGAGAAGAGCAAGAAACCGTGTGAACAAGGGAGAATGAAGAAGTGAGGAGAGAGATAAGTAAATATGTGAATTTATCTTAAAGGTGAATAGTACTTTTACTTTATAACTTACTTATTTTGCTTTCTCTTTACTTAGCTAGATAAGTGTGGTGAGTCACACTTAAAAACCGGCCCCCTTTAATGAATGAGGGTAGTTTTAGTCTTTGTTGACCAAATGTCTCACTTATATAGACTTATGTATAAACTAGCTTAATTAATTCACTATTCATCAAAAACAAGGCACATTGTTGTGAAATTTTTGATTTCCCATTGATATAGACCTCCAAATGTGATACTATATAGTACACATATTAGTTAAGAGTAATGATGGACATTTAGCCATTCAAAACTCATTTACAAGACAATTTTTCAAAAACGTGCTTTAAGACTCCTTAAAGCACATTTTGTGTTTTAACTTGTTTTCAAGCTTGTTTTTCTTTGGTAATTGATTTGAAATGACCATTAGGATATTACTAAGGTCTTAGAACAATATTTGGGTACTCTCCCATGTCTCTCCAAGCTTAGAGCACGTTTTGCTTAAACTGCTCTTTTTGGTGTTTCTTTTTATATTTTCTTTGATTAGAAATGTTTCTTAATGTTTCTAAGGCATTATTTAGCCTCCTTATATCTTAGTTTATCCTTTGAACGCCATATCTAAGTTTGGGGTATTTCAATCTCCCCCCTTAAAAGAACTTTGTCCTCAAAGTTCACACATGTGCTTAACCATTCACGGTACACATTTCTCTTAATCTTAATACCACATCTTATATTCACATTCATACATCTCAAGACTCAAAGGTCAATCTCAAATACAATACATAAGTATTATACATAACTCAAACTTACACCAAAGTGTAGCAACTTACACAAATCCACATCTTAAACAACCAAACAAACGACAAACATGATCGTTTCCTAACTCAAAAGCGAGGAAGCTCTACCCCCCTTAAAAAGGGGTATGCCCCGTACCCTATACAGACGACAGTCAGTAAATAAAGAAGGGTACTTCGCCCTCATCTTATCCTCTAATTCCCACGTGGCCTCTTCGACATCCTGGTTAGACCAGAGAACTTTCACCAGTCGTACTGACTTGTGGCGAGTGTCCTAGTCTTACTGTCCAAGATTCTCTAAGGAGTCTCCACGGATCTCATGTTTGGTTCTAAAGTCAACCTCTCAGGTTCTAACACATGGGAGGGGTGGTGCATGTATTTCTTCAGCTGTGAAACATGAAAGACATCATGCACTTTACCCAGCTCAGCAGGTAAATTCAACCTGTAAGCAACCGGGCCCACCCGCTCTGTAATCTCATAAGGACCAACAAATTTCGGGCTTAATTTGCCCTTCTGCCCAAACCTGAATACACCCTTCATCGGTGATACTCGCAGAAATACCCGGTCGCCCACTGCGAACTCCAGGTCCCGTCGTCGAACATCAGCATACGACTTCTGCCTATCTTGAGCAGCTTTCATGTTCTCCCCTGATTTGCTGAACTTCAGCCTTAACTTGTTCCAAGTACTCTGGTCCTATAATGACCGTCTCACTCGACTCATCCCAGCAGAGCGGTGTACGACATGGTCTACCGTACAACGCTTGAAAAGGTGCCATCTTGATCGAAGCGTGATAGCTGTTGTTGTATGAAAACTCGATCAGATGCAATCTGTCAATCCAACTGCCCTGGAAGTCTAAGGCACATGCTCTCAGCAACATGTCCCTCGAGTGTCTGAATAGTACGCTCAGTCTGACCATCTGTCTGAGGATGGAACGCGGTACTCAGTTTGGATTCTGTACCCAACGCTTCTCTGGTAGCTCTCCAGTACCTCGAAAGAATCTAGTATCTCTATCTGACACTATGGTCTTCGGTGTGCCATGATACCTCTCATGATTTCTTTCTCAATAACTCAGCAATTTGGTCACCTTCCAAGTATCCTTCATCGGTATGAATCGGGCTACTTTGGTAAGGCGATCCACCACCACCCATAACATGTTGAGACCTCCCCTAGCAGTGGAAGTCCAACTACGAAGTCCATGGAGATATCATGGAACTTTCCACTCCGGAACTGGCATCGACTGTACCATTCCGCCCCGTCGTCTGTGCTCAAATTTCACCTTCTGGCATGTGAGACACCTCAAGACGAACTCGGTAACATCTGTCTTCATCCCCGCCACCAGAAGTATCTCTTCATGTCTTTATACATTTTGGAGGCTCCCAGATGGATGGAAACTGAAGAACAGTGTGATTCTCTAAGTATATCTTCTTTCAGATCCGTGTTACCTCGTGTATGCATATCATATCGGCCTTAAGTCTGATCAGATCATCATCATGAAGTCTGAAGTCGTATTTTCTGACTCTCAAAGGTACCATCTGTCAGCTTCTGTCTGACCTCTCTCATATACTCATCTGTCCTCTGAGCCTCTCGCACCTCATCAACCAAGCTGGAGAAAGAAACTAGCGAATGGAGTGAGTGTGCTCGACGGCTCAGGGCATCTGCTACAACATTGGCCTTCCCTTCTTTGTATTGGAGGTCAATGTCATAGTCTTTCAAAAATTCCAACCATCTCCTCTGTCGAAGATTTAAACTCCTTCTGAGTGAATATGTATTTCAAACTCTTTGATCGGTGTAGATCGTGACACTAACCCACCCCGTATAAGTAGTGGCGCCATATCTTCAAAGCGAAGACTACAGCTCCCAGCTCTAAATCATGTGTGGGGTATTTCTCCTCATGTTTCTTCAACTGGCGTGAGGCATATGCCACCACCTGCCATGTTGCATGAGCACGCAACCCAGCCCTCTGCCGGATGCATCACATAAACCTCAAAGCCCTCTGTACCGTCTGGAATGGTCAGTACCTGGTGTCAGGGTTGAGCCTGGTCGTAAGCAAGTGAGTGACTCCAGCGCTTATAGACATCTGCACTCTCTCCCAGTCCAACTGTCCATAGAGAAATGGTGCATCTTTCTTCATCAGACTGGTCATCGGTTTTCGCGACCTTGCTGAAATCTCTAACAAATCTCCTGTAGTAACCTGCCAGACCGAAAAGCTCCGGATGTCTTAACAGTCTTCTGCCTTGGCCAGGTACGTACGGCATCAATCTTTGCTGGATCCACTGCGATCCCAGCATCTGAGATGACATGACCCAGGAAAGACCTGGTCAAGCCAAAACTCACACTTGGAGAACTTAGCATATAGCTGGTTCTCCCTCAATATTTCTAACACCCTCCTCAAATGTTCCTCATGCTCAACCTTAGACTTTGAATATATCAGAATATCATCAATAAAACCACGACCGACTTGTCCAGCTGCTCCCGGAACAAGCGGTTTCATCAGATCCATAAACTTCGCTGGTGCGTTCGACAAACCGAACGGCATCACTGTAAACTCATAGTGGCCGTACCGTGTCCGGATGTCGTCTTCTCAATGTCTCCCGCCTTAATGGCTATCTGTGATACCCCCCGATCTGAGATCAATCTTGGAAAACACAGATGCTCCCTTCAACTGATCGAACAGATCGTCAATGCGGGTAGTGGGTACTTATTCTTCACTGTTACTGCATTCAGCTCTCTGTAGTCGATGCAGAGGCGGAGACTACCATCCTTCTTCTTCACGAAGAGGACTGGCGCTCCCCATGGTGACACACTTGGTCTAATGAATCCCTTATCCAACAAATCTCTCAGTTGTTCTTTTAACTCAGTCATTTCTGCCGGAGCCATACGGTATGGTGCTTTGGCTATCGGTCCGGTACCAGGTAGCAGCTCAATGGTGAACTCTACCTCCCGAGTGGGTGGCATGCCGGGCAGTTCCCGAGGAAATAGATCGGGGAACTCCGACACTACCGGTAAGTCGGGGTCGAACTCAGGGTCTCTCTCTATGTCCTGTACATAGCAGAGGTATACTTCTTCCTTTCTCCTTAATTCTCTATGCATTGCCATGGCGTGATGATCTTAGTCGAAGGCTCCTGGGCCTCTGGCGGTATGATATTGTTACCCCAGACGGACTCCTGAGCAGCAATCTATGCTCGGCAGAGGATACGTCCCTTGTGCCGCTCCAACCAGTTCATCCCGAAGATAACATCAAATCCTAGCTTACTGAACTCAATGAAACTGACTGGGAAGTCTTCCCCCTTAATTCTGATGGTGGCTCCTCGGTAGTAACGAGTGCAACGAACCTTCTCCTTAGACGGGAGATAACGTGAAGTCGGGTAGCTCCTCAGCGTCTAGCCCCAACCTGTTCGCAAACGATGCCGAGACAAAGGTATGCGAGGCCCCTGAGTCGAAGAGAACTGATGCCTCAATCCCATTGATCGGAAAGGTGCCGGTGAGGATAGTACCGCTGGCGTCGGCCTGTGCCTCTGTGAGTATGCTTAGTGCACCTTCCGTACCGAGTCCATAACCTGGCCTCGATGAGGGCTCAGGCTCATCGTCCCGGTCCACCATGTGTAGAGTGGGCCCCGTCTTCTGGGTCACCCTTGGGTTCTTGTCCGCCGGCTGCTGCACTTTCCTCTGACCGTCAGATCCAGCTCCCTGGTCGGTCTTGCCCTTGCCCCTGGTATCGGGCCTATAGGCTCTGCTAGCAGGATTCCGGTAACACTCATAAGCTCGATGCCCGTAGACACCACAGAAGTTGCACTCCACCTTATTTCCCTTACAGTCGAGCCCGGGGTGGTCCTTGTGACCCATCTACAGATGAAGCGTCGTTGGTAGCCACCACCGGCTCCCCTCTCAGTCTCAGATCCTGATGATTCATATTGTCAATTCTCAAATCTCAAATGGTTACTAACTTATTTCTTAACTCATTCAATATCAATTTCCTTACCCTTTGGCGCCTTAGAGCGCAGTGGTGTAGCTGCAATAGCATAGGTCAGCTTCAATGGCTCTTCCGAAGCTTCTCCTTTCCTCCTTCCCTTTCGGGTTCTGATTTTTCTGGGCCTGAGGCTGGTACTTTTGTTTCTTGTACCCTCCCTGCCCTTGACTCTCTGAGCTTTTCCCCGCACTCTTCCTCTTTGCATTCTCCTCGTCCCTCAGCTGGACGGTAATCTCCACCTTAGCAGCGGCATGATAGCACTCCTGCTGCTTTTCCATAGTATTAGTCTCACTTATTTCTCATAATCTAAATCTTATTCATCACTTACTCACATCTCAATCGTTCTTATTACCTGCAAGGTAGTGTAACTCGTCGGCCCCATGCCGTAGCGGAGTCGATGGCTAAGCCCGCCATAGAAGCGGTCCACCAAGATCTGGTCAGAATACCCTAGACCCGGTAGAAGACGGAGCAAGGCAGTGAACTCTGAGTAATACTCGTCCACTGTCATCTTGTCCGACTGCTTAAGCGCATCTAACTGCAAGCGCTTCTTCGTCTGGACATGGGCGGGGTAGTACTTTGCCCGTAGCAAGGCGGTGTACTGCTCCCGCCGAACTCTGGATTGGCCACATGCTCGGCCCTCACCAGCTTCCACAATCGCCCGCCGCCCCCTTCAGGTAGAAAGCAGCTAAGCGCACCTTGATCCCAGCAGGGACATCAAGGGTCTCGAAGGCGGTCTCCAGCTCGGAGATGTACGCCTCAAGCTTGGCGGGATCGGTCTCCCCTTGAAGTGCGCGGGTCGAAGATCAGCAAGACTCTTCACCCAGTTTGGTTCCCTAGGCTGTGGCGGTGGAGGTGGTGCACCCACACCAGGCTGATAGCCCATATGCCCTAAAGCGGCAGCTACGATCTCTGCGATCGTCTGCCCTCTAGGTATCCCTGGAATATCCTCACCCACCGGCCGCGACCTCGGCCTCCTCTAGGGCGTCCTGCCATCTGAACAAGCATAACTTACATTAGATTCGTACTCACCATTGTTTTGGTTAGTAAATTTATAACGTCCGTAAACGGTAAAGACAATCCACACTTATTAGTGGTCATCTGACTCTACTCACTCTAACTTCTCACACCCTTAACCCAATACTTACTCCTTAACTTATATCCTAGCTCGGTGGTTACTTATATCCGGTATTTCTTGATCAGAGCGTAACTACGCTCTGATACCACTTTTTGTAACACCCCATCCAAAGCCTATCGTGGTTATCGCAATCTGAACACTTAATCGAATACGTCGCAGCGGAAATAAACAACACTTGGACCTTGCCACGGTCTGATCGTTAGAATACCGGCTTAAATATTTACAATACTTATCCAAAAATGCTTATCCAACTTAAACATCAACATTCACAATACCACAACCAACCGAGTACTAGTATCTTAAACATAATCCCAAACTTACATCAGTTTAATATAAACAGTCGGGTGCACATGCGCAACCCGAACTCAAAATAAAGTCCCACCCTAAGACTAACCGCTCCTACTCTCGTAGTGCGTCCTCATGGGCCTCTTACCTGCAAGTGTAAAAATAGCCCCCGAGGGGGTCAGCACGAATGCTGGTACACCCTCTCATGGCCCCCAAGCTAACGGGGCTACGACGACTAATTGTCGATAGCATGGAAATTGATTACATACACAAGCATAATATGAAGTGCAATAACAATAACCACAGATGAACATATATAGTTCACAAACAATGAACGACTCAAGCGTTCCCTTATCAAGTGGGTTAGTAACCCCCTCCTTAGTCCTTATTTCCTTAATCTTAGTTCCTTACCTTACCTCAATCTTAATCTCAATCTTAATCTCAATATACAAACCTTTCCTGGAAGGGATTGGTTGTAGCTTAATTCGAACCTGGGATTTAGGTGATCCCACCGCACCATCTTAAAGCCACCTACTCTGGACGGGAGTCCAGCGTAGCTGAGCCGGCAACCGGCCCTAGGCTACAAGTCCGAAGACAAGTCCTTAAGCGGAGGGCGGATCTGATTCAGATACTGTCCCCCTTTTTCCTTAGCATGCATGACCGGAGATCGGTCCCGGGTTTCCTCACTCAAGTTCCAGTTAGTAGACATCTTAAACACCATGTGCTAGCTAAGCCTTAACGGGCATTAACCAACAACCATCAAACTTAACTCTTATTCTTAACTTAGTAAGTACTAAACTTGGTTAGTAACAATCTCAAGTCTCGCGGGTTAGTGTAGATATAACACAATCACAACGAGAACAATATAACTGGTTTGCATGCTTTATCTTGTTTTAGTCATAGCATAAACAGATAGCACACAAAGCGAGGGACACCTCGTTAGCAAGCAGGTCACAAGAAGGATTGTACCGTTCACCGTCGATCGTTGTTTGACTAATCTTCTTCGGGGTCCCAACTCACAAACCTAAAACATTCATTCATTTTTAGGTTATTAGTTGTTTGCACCTTACTTAACTCACTTAGTTCCTAAGTACTTCCATTCAATAACCTCTCAAGTCTTATCACTTAGCTTACAAACTTAACTTTAAACATTAAAACTTACTTATACTTAATCTTACTTATTCCTTAAGTTCTTAGGGTCCCAATTTACTACCCTACCAAGGGCATACCTCATTACCCATTACCATTCTTAGAATTTGAAATTTCTTTTTTTTTTTGTTTTTTTAGGCTCGACCGGACTTACCGACCGGACTTGCCAAGTCCGGTCCATTCCAGTACCCTTTTACCGTTGGAAAATTCACTCCGACCGGACTTACAAGTCCGGTCCTATGTCCGGTCGATTCCAGAGACTTATAACCGTACAAAATTCATGCCGACCGGACTTGACAAGTCCGGTCCCATGTCCGGTCCATTCCAGAAACATTTTCCCTCACAGAACACAAGCCCGACCAGACTTGTAAGTCCGGTCCCCAAGTCCGGTCGATTCCAGAAACATTTTCCGGTAGTGTAACAGAGCCCGACCGACCTTGCAAGTCCGGTCCTAAGGCCGGTCGGCTCTAGAAACTTGTTTCTAAAATTCTCTTTCCAACTCCAAACTTCTCCTCATATGTTCTAATATGTTATAACCTCATTTGGGCACCTCAAATACACCTTAAGCCCTCCTTAAAATACCTTAATTCATCCACCAAAATCCATCTTAGTCACTATGCATTTTCCTTGTAATAATGCTAACACTTGTAATGCTTTCCTCTAGGTTTCTAGGTGGTGGTTCATACCTAGTGTAACCACTATGCCAAATGTTTTCTTCACCACTATAACATCATCTCCCAAGCATCTCTCACTATCTAAAACTCTTTTAAACATTTACTTAGAGTTCCTTAACAAGTCTAAACTTCCATCATCATCACATTATTTCCTTCCTAGTTGTGCATCAACATTTGCCTAAGTCCTAAACACTCGAATGCATTCTCTTGATTCCTAAGTCTTCCATGGTGATACCTAAGTCATCATAAGTCATTAAAACACCTTAACTTCACCCTTTTTCTTCAAGACAACCCATAGAACATTCCTAGTACTTCCTTAGTCATTAAATTCCCTTAGGATATCTTAAACACTTAAACTCTCCTTTAAATTTGCCATGGGTTCTCTAGTATATAGTACTTCCTAACACATGGTTTTTCTCCATCAAACAACCAATACCACACAAATCCTCATCACAACAACTTAACACCCAATTTGCACCAAAACCACACCACATCATCATATAGTGCTTAAACTTAAAATGCTTGGCACTTAGGCCCTTAAATGACAATAATCTTAACCACTGAATTTCCACATATAATGCCTTCAACCTGCGAATACACTCAACAAGGCTCCCATTGAAATAAAATGCTTCTTGTACTTCACCTTTATCTTCTAAAACTATCTCTTTTTCTCATTTGCTCCTTAGTCACAAGTTCACAAGAATAGTCATTGTTTCTCCTTGGTTTTATAGCACCTTCCCAATATAAACTCTACACTAACTCATCATATACCCACACCTCATTCCCTTAAACAACAAGGCACCTTAAGGTAAGTAATTTACCTTGTTTTCTCACAAGCTTAAAAGCTTTTCTCCTTAGGTTTTCTTTGTTCAATCTCGGTCCCAATGTGATTCTCCTTGCCAATGTTCTAACCAATTTCCAATGACTCCAATGAGTACTAGATAACACATTAACCCTAAGGAACAAACCCTAGGTTTAAAAATATGTTTTAAGGTATTAATGTGATTGTTTTACCTTGGTTTCTCAAGACAACTTGGATGTGAAGCAAGAAGGACCCCCTCTCTCCTTTGAAGAGTAGAAACAAGCTAGAACAAGGCATAAACATGGAGTCCCATGAGTATATATTTTCGGTCATGTGAAGAAAATGGTGGAAACCTAGATTTCTTTTCTTTACACTTTCTTTACCTTAAGAGAATGGAGATGCCAATGGAGTCTCCAAACTTGAATTTCCTCCTCTAATGGTGGTTTGACTTGGCACCAAAATGAAGCTCTTGAGTTTTGAAAAGATAGAAAGGAGGAGCTTGAGCTAACTAAGAAGAATATGTATTTTGTTTGGATTTGGAGCTAAAATGAGCAAGATGTGTGCAAGAGAAGGTGGAGCTAGCATGGAGAGGAGCTTCACGTTAATGGAGAAGAGAAAGAGAGCAAGAAACCGTGTGAACAAGGGAGAATGAAGAAGTGAGGAGAGAGATAAGTAAATATGTGATATTTATCTTAAAGGTGAATAGTACTTTTACTTTATAACTTACTTATTTTTGCTTTCTCTTTACTTAGCTAGATAGTGTGGTGAGTCACACTTAAAAAACCGGCCCCCTTTAATGAATGAGGGTAGTTTAGTCTTTGTGACCAAATGTCTCACTTATATAGACTTATGTTATAAACTAGCTTAATTAATTCACTATTCATCAAAACAAGGCACATTGTTGTGAAATTTTTGATTTCCCATTGATATAGACCTCCAAATGTGATACTATATAGTACACATATTAGTTAAAGAGTAATGATGGACATTTAGCCATTCAAAACTCATTTACAAGACAATTTTTCAAAAACGTGCTTTAAGACTCCTTAAAGCACATTTTGTGTTTTAACTTGTTTTCAATCTTGTTTTCTTTGGTAATTGATTTGAAATGACCATTAGGATATTACTAAGGTCTTAGAACAATATTTGGGTACTCTCCCATGTCTCTCCAAGCTTAGAGCACGTTTTGCTTAAACTGCTCTTTTTGGTGTTTCTTTATATTTTCTTTGATTAGAAATGTTCTTAATGTTTCTAAGGCATTATTTAGCCTCCTTATATCTTAGTTTATCCTTTGAACGCCATATCTAAGTTTGGGTATTTCAATTTGGTACATTTATTACATTTATACCAGGTGCTAAAAGGTGAAATTGCTAAGGTAAATGAAATTATAGTACTTTTCTTCATGATTTTCGGCCCTATTTGTGCTCATGGTTTAGACCTGTATTGATTGATTTATATGGTAAATTCTTCCCCATTTAAGATTCCCAATTCGTTGCTCCTCAAAAACTTCAAGGTAATTGCGTAAAACGCGTTTTTACGGCACCCAAAAGTGCTTTTTTTGTGCTCTAAGGATATTTTGGAGAATAAATTGTTCCAACTAGTTCCAAGTGTTTATAAACATTTTTTATGGTCAAGTATGATATATTAAGGTGTTACATTGAGTTATATGTGGTTATATCAACTCGTGACACAATTCCCGGGTTACCGGGGCACTCCAGACCAAAACAGGAGCGTTAAGAATTCCCCCGAGCACTTTGTGTTTAAATGAATAAGTGGCTTGGGATTCTCTTATAAAGGTTAATAATGGTCAATTAACCATTAGGAGTGAAGAAAACTAGTTTATACCAACTTAGAATGCATTTCCGGGGGTTCCCGAGACTTTCGTGCTTTAAAGGGCGTGTGTGAGCACTCCGCACGACGCACTAGCGTTATTAACTAAATATGGCCTGGGATTTATGATTGTAGCCATATAATGACGGTATGACCATTTGGTTTGAGTTTAAAAGGTCATAGGACTCATGTATTACAAGGCCGCGCTTAATCGAATGTTTTTAAGAACGTTCTTGTCGTTAAGATGTTTAGTGCGTATTTTTGACCTTTGATGTGTTCTTATGTCTTTATGATATACAATAGGTGTAACATAAGTTGTTACATTTTATTTAAATGTGTATATCAATTTATTCTAGCATTTATAAATGCTTAAGCATTCGTAAAATATTTACGTTGCGTTTGTATATACGTTCGTATTGATCCTTCCTTGTTGACGCTCTCTCTATCGAGCTAGTGTTATGTAAGGAGTTTTTCCTTGTTATAATCGTTCATAAACATTGTACGAGCACGTTAATACGTTTAGTAAAATTACGCCTGTTAGTGTTTATGGTAAAATGACTGTTTTTACGTGACGTTTGCATGCGTGAGTTTGCATGCATACGTGAAATGGTTTATCCTTAGATTAATTCTTCATTATTTGATAGTTTAACGAGTTATTTAGATTTGGGGTATTTTGTCACTTCTTACAGGGGCGTAGCTAGTGGGATCACGTGGGGTCATGTGAACCCATGTTTTTCGAAGGATTTAGAGATTCCTATATGTATAACAATTATAGTTTATATGTATATAGTATAATGACCCCATGTATCATAGAGTTGTTGGTGGTGTAGTGGTAAAGGATAGAAACATTGAATGATTTGTCATGGGTTCTAATTCAACTATGATTAAAATATGTTAAATATTGTTTCTTCGAATAATAGTGACCTCATATAATTTATATTCTAGCTCCGTCCCTGACTGCTTACCTACTGAAATATGCATATGTAAAAAGGATAGTGTTTTGCTACTACTCTACTAAAGTATATATATATATATATATATAATATATATATATAGGAATATGGACGAAATTCTTGCCACTTTTTTTGGGTAATTCATGAAATGCAACTAAAAAAAGAAAGTCACAAATGTCACTACATTATTGTAAAAGTCCATGAAATGACACTATGTCATTGACCATAAGCAAAAAATACAAAAATACCCCTACTCGTTAACAAAGTACTTTTAAAGTTCTTAATATGCCCCAAGTGTTAAAAAATTCACTAAAATTCATAAAAAAATCAAATACAATAAAATTATAAATAACTATAAAAATTATAAAATAAATAAAAATATGTTAAAATATCATGAAAAATTGAAAAAGTAATATTTCATAGATTTATTTCAAAATTATTAGTACCATAAAAAATAGAGGTATAACCTCATAATTTATACTAATATTTCTACAATTTAGACCAATATAGTACCATAATTTATACCAATTAATTACCATAATTTATACCAATTAATTTCCATAACTTTTATCATACATTTTAAATTATTTTTTTCTACCAATTTAAATTATTTATTCAAAGCAAATTATTTAAATTAATATTTGGAATTTTTTAATTTATATTCTATTTTGTACATGATTTCATGACATATTATAATTTATTTCAATAAAATATTTAAAAGGGAATCTAAAAATGTAATGGTACAAATTATGGTTATTAATTGGTAGTGCTCAATTGGTAGAAAAATTGTATAAATTATGTTAAAAATTAGGGAAATATCATGAAATGCCACTATATTTTTGGCTAAATCATGAATTGCCACTAAAAAAAAATTCACAAAATGCCACTATATTTTTGTAAAAGTCCATGAAACGACACTATAGTCATTGACCAGATGAAAAAAAAAAGACAAAAATATCCCTACTAGTTAACAAAATACTTTTAAAGTGCACAATATGCCTCTAAGAGTTAAAAAATTAGTGAATGAAATAGAGATCGAGGACCACATTGTGGACGCGTTTAAGAAAATTTTGGGTGAAAGTTTCAGGGAGAGAACCCGGTGTGATCAAAGTGTCTTTCGGAGAGGTAGAGAGGTTTCTACAGAAGTGAATGATAATCTGATGATTCCAGTTACAGATAAGGAAGTTTGGGAGGCTCTAAAATCCATAAAAAATAATAAAGCGCCTGGCCCTGATGGGTTCAGTTCTTTGTTCTTCAAATCCGCGTGGCATGTTATTGGAGATGATTTCACTAAAGCTATTAAAGACGCCTTCTCGAAAGGGAAAATTCTGAAACAGATAAATGCGACACTTATTACTTTGGTGCCTAAGGTTGAGAATCCTATGTCAGTTAAGGATTTAAGGCCCATTGCTTGTTGTAATGTGGTGTATAAGGTGCTATCTAAAGTAATCTCTGCGAGGCTTAAGGAAGTTCTTCCTTGTATTATAAGTGATTGTCAGGGGGCTTTTGTTACGGGAAGGAGCTTGTCTCATAATGTGTTGCTGTGTCAGGAGATAATCCAAGGTATAACAGAAAGAATATTTCTCCTCGATGTGCGTTTAAGGTGGACATTCAGAAAGCTTATGATAGTGTTAGTTGGGATTTTCTGAGGGAGGTTTGGTTGGTTTTGGGTTCCATGATAAGTTTATCAGCTTGATAATGGGGTGTGTCTCTACACCATCCTATTCTATTCTGATAAATGGCCGGAGTTGTGGGTTTTTCAAGGGTGAGAGAGGACTGAGGCAAGGGGATCCCCTCTCCCCCTCTTCTGTTTGTGTTGTGCATGGAATACTTGAGTAGACTCTTGTCAAAAACGCAAGAGAACCCTAACTTCAATTTCCATCCGAAGTGTGATAAGATATCACTGAATCATTTATGTTTCGCTGATGACTTGTTGGTGTTTTGTAGAGGAGATTTTGGGTCAGTTAAGATTTTGAAGGATATGCTGGATAATTTTTCTGCTACCTCTGGCTTGTTCTTTAGCCTTCAGAAGTGTAAGATCTTTTTGGAGGGGTTAATGATGAGACTAAAGGGAAGATCCTTGAGCTGCTGGGATTTGATGAGGGTAGTCTGCCTGTTAAGTATTTAGGGGTTCCTCTGTCTTCACACAGGTTAGTCTCGAATGACTTTTTGCCGTTAATTAATAAGATCACAGCTCGTATTTCCCATTGGGCTGCGAGAAAATTAAGTTATGCTGGGAGATTGCAACTAGTGGAGAGTACCCTTATTAGCATTCAAAGATTCTGGGCGAACATCTTCTTGTTCCCCAAATGTGTTGTACAGTTGATTATACGGAAATGTCGTACTTTCTTATGGTCGGGTGGAGAATCAGGAAGAAGAGCTCCTATATCCTGGAGTACTGTTTGTAAACCCAAAAGCAATGGTGGGTTAGGCATTAAGGAGATTCTGTCCTGGAACAAGGCTGCAATGCTATGCACTCTCTCGAAGCTGGATGAGGAGAATCCCCAATCTGCGCTTGGAAGATGGTGTAAAGAGTACATTCTGAAGGGTGCTTCCGTTTGGAATGTGAGACTTAAGGGAAGCCATGCTGTATGGTGGAAAAATTGTGTTAAGCTAAGAGATGAGCTTGGCAGTCAGCATATATTACCAGAGTTGAAGCGTATGATTGAGGAGAAAGGTAGAGTTTCTGTCCGTGATATATATGAAATGTTCCATCCTCCTTCTACGGAAGGTGGATGGGAGAAAATATTATGGTCAACTTATTGTACTCCACACTCGTCCTTCATTTGGTGGATGGCTTGCCACAATAGGCTGGCTAGTAAAGATCGATTGAAGAAGTGGATGGGAAACATTGATGATGGATGTGTTTTTTGCAAGCTTCCGGAAACAAGAGACCATTTATTTTTCGAGTGCGAGTTCAGTAAAGTGGTATTTAAGAGGGTTTTACATGAGTGGCTATTATGTAGAATGCCTTTTAAGTTTGCTGATTGTATGTCCTGCCTTTGGAATTCAAATAGCAAGTCCTCTCTAGTTTACAAATTGAGATCTTCGGGCGGTAGGGGTCACAGTTTATCATATTTGGAGGATGCGGAATGAAGCTATTTTTTCTAATGTGAAACCGGATGTGGAGAGGTGTAGGGGGAATATTCAATTGGAACTTAAGATGAGATGGGGTAGATTTTCTTTCCCTGTTTCGAGGAGGAATTTTAGGATTTGCAAAAGTTTTGGGATTATAGATTTCTTGGGTAAATAGTGTGTGAAGTCCTGCAGCTTGTTGCAGGATCGGGATCTTTTTATCTTTTTGCTAGTTAGGTTTGTAAATTCAGGATCTCTTTTGTTAATACAGCTTAATCTTACTTCAAAAAAAAAAAGAGTTAAAAAATTCACAATACACAAAAAATTTAAAATTCAATAAAAATAAAAATAATATATAAATTTAAATTTTTAATTTTTTTTAATTAATTTAAAATATCATCAACTAAATATTTCATTTTTTTAAAAATTTATTCAGTACCATAATAGAATAATGTGTTCTGAGCAAATAATTTGAACCAATTTTTCTACCAATTTTACCAATTATGTAACAAAGTTATATCAATTAAGTATCATAATTTATACCATACGTTTCTAAATTACATTTTTTCTAAAAAATTAAATTAATTTTTCAATATAAATATAATATATTTCTTAAAAATATTTAGAAAAAATATTTTAAAATTTATATTATATTTGTACAAAAATTTATGACATAATATTCTCTTGTTAACAAAAAAGATTATGTCATAAAGCTAACGACAAAATAGAACGTAATTTTTAAAACTAAAATTTCTAAATATTAGTTAAAAAATATAAATAATTTACTTTGCAGAAATAATCTAAATTGATAGAAAATAATAATTAAAAAAATATATGGTACTTATTTGGTAAAAATATGGTACTTAATGGGTTAATTTGGTAGAAAAATTGGTAAATTATTTGTTTGGAGCACAATATTTCTTTTTATGCTACTGAATATATCTTAAAAATGAAATATTAATTTAAATTTTAATATTTGATGATATTTTCATTTTTTTTCAATTTCATCACATATTCAATTTTTAAATATTATTTATATTTTTTTATGTATTTTGAAAATTTTGTGATTTTTGTGAATTATTTAACCTTGAGAGGCTATTGTAAACTTTAAAAGTACTTTGTTAACTAGTAGAGGTATTTTTGTCTTTTATTCCATCTGGTCAATGACTATAGTGACATTTCATGGACTTTTATGAAAATATAGTGGCATTTTGTGACTTCATTTTTTGTGGCATTTCATGAATTAGCCAAAAAATATAGTGACATTTCATGAATTTCCCTAAAATTATGACCAGTACAAATTTTACAACCAATGAAGCACCATAACTTGTAACAATTAACTACCATAATTTATATCATACATTTTTCAGATTATCCTTTTTTATCAATTTAAATTATTTATTGGAAATAAATTAGATTATGGCATAAAGTCATTTGCAAAATAGAATATAAATTAAAAAATCTAATATTAAGTAAACAATTAAATAATTTATTTTGAATAAATAATTTAAATTGGTAGAATTTTTTTCAAATGTATGGTAAAAATTATGGTAATTAATTGGTATAAATTATGGTACTATATTGGTCCAAATTTGTAGAAATATTAGTATAAATTATGAGTTTTAAAATTCTGTATTTTTTATGGTACTAAATAATTTGAAAAAAAATCTAAGAAATATTTATTTTTTTCAAATATAGTGGCATTTCATGAAATTTTCCCTTTTTTTATTCTGATCAATGATATAATGATATTTCATGGACTTTTACAAAAATATAGTGACGATTTCATGACTTTTAAATTTAAGTGGTATTTCATTAATTAACCAAAAATAGTGACATTTCCTAAAGGAAAAACTGTTCCATGGCACGACTCAGATCGGTTTTCGTCACATAATCCTCTCCCCTGCCAGTCGTATAATACGATTTTCATAATAAGATACAATTGTGACTTGTGTTGTGTTCGGAATATTTCACCACATATCTCCGATATTTTGAGGAAATTTTATATAATATACTTACGTTTGCAACTTACCAATGTTTCAGTATATTCTCCGTTGAAATTTTGATATATTATATTTTTTTTATGATTATTTTACTGTGCAATAGTATAAGATTACAAGATCAAATCTTTTTTTTTTAAAAAAAGAGATATAGAAACCTAAAAAAATAGATAATAAATAATCAAATATCATATAAAATTTAAAACAATTTTAAAAATAAATAAAAAAGATAAAAACACAAAAACAATCAAAATCGTAAAAAAATACAAAAATGAAATTGACTAAATCATTAAAAATTAATTTATTTTACAAAATAAACATCAATTATAAATGTTACATAATTATAAAATATTGTAAATTTGACTAAAATCCTAAATAGTACTTACATTAAATTTTCATATGATAATTTTATAAATTATAATAAATATAATACGAATATCAATAATCCCAACCAAAATATCATATTTTTTTGTGGCTGTTATAATTTGTTTTTATTATTATAAAAATTGTTTTTTCTATGAGTTATATGAACATTTTAATTTTGATATTATTCATATAATTATATATTGTTTATCGATTATAAAATTGTTTAATGTTTTCATATATTTAATGTAAATTGATTTTTTTTAATTTTTTTTGATGTAATTTAGTTTAATAATTTCTAAATTATTCGACATTTTTTTGTGTATTTATTTAAAGTTAAAATATTTTAATTATAAAATCATTTATCTTATTTATTCTAAATTGTTATGATGTCAATTTGTTTGTTTTTTGTGTTTTTTGGCTTTGACAATTTTATTTATGTACAAAATGTTGTTAAAATTTAATATGATGTTTATTATTTTTTGCGTATTTTTTAAGATTTTATTCATTATTGATTTTTTTAATATATACAATTGGATTAAACTTAGATTATGCAAAATATAATATTTCTGAATTTTGAAAAGAGGGTAGTTTATAGTACAAATTGAAATAGGATGGTAATTTGTAATAAGCTGTAAATGTAAATGTGAAAGATATGTTGTAAAATCACTGAGCGTCTAGTGAAATTTCTGAACCAAATAATTTAAACAGTGACAAAGACAACTAGACAAGCTATCGCGGAAATTATTCAAAATGTATCTTATAATAAAGAGACGACTACAGTCGTGACTCCGACCATTCGTTCATTCAGGTATACCTTACCCCTTCAGCTTTTCTCTCTGCCGCACACACACAAAGCACACTCTGTGCGGAGAGACGGATAAGCAGAGCATGGAAAATCCACTTCTAGGTATCCATGGAGAAGCTGAATTGAAGCAGAAGATGAAATGGATGAAAGCCCTCTTCTTCATCCTCGCACTCGCGACTATTACAAGTGGGTTTCATTCTAGTTCTTAATTTGACTTGTTTGGTTTTGTTCTTCTTTCAACTTTTTGCTTTTTGACCTTTTCCCAAAATTGTCATCCGGATGTCTTTGTTTTTGGATTCCAAATTATTTTATTTTTGTTTTTGAACGAACACGGTGAAAATCCTCTGGGTTATTCAGTGTCCTCGAATTTCGAGGATTAAGGAGCTGGCAGCCGGATAAATCCATCAAATTTCGACCGGCCATAGAAAAAAGGTAGAAGATGAATAAATTATTGAAGTTGCTTATCCATGAAAATACAATATATTAGTGATGTGTCATCTTGAAGACTGTTAAGAAACTTAATGTTATATTATTAGGAGTACTCTGTTTCTATCAGACCGTTTGGTTTCTAGAATTTGTTGGAGTTTGACCGACCTTTTTTTTTAGTATTGCGGTGATTACGTTGCACTGAGACCTGGTAATCCTCTTCGGTTCAGAGATTGTAGAAATTAGAAAAAGAAAAAGCTTGTTGGTCGGTGGTCTTTGAATAACTAACTGAGTGACCCGAATTAATTGATAGTCACCTTGGTGGGTGTTGTGGTACGAGAAAGTGGGAAGCACGGCCAATTACTACTAGAAAAAAACGATGACGGTGGGAGTGACTTCGAAGATGGTCCAGACGTGATCCAATCAGATAAAGCTGTAGTGGCAGCAGACGATGCCCGTTGCTCAGAAGTAGGCGCGTCAATGCTCCGTGAAGGCGGTCACGCAGTTGACGCAGCCGTAGCGACTGCCCTCTGTGTTGGCGTGGTGAGTCCAATGTCAAGCGGGATAGGTGGAGGAGCTTTCATGGTGGTGTACTCACCTTCATCTCCTTTGAAAGCGGACGCCTTTGACATGAGGGAAACTGCTCCTTGGGCCGCTTCAGAAGTATGTGCTGTTGTAATTGTTGTTGTTGCTGCTGCTGCTTTGTCATACTAGTAAATATTACCAATAAATATTCATTCATTCATTGATTCATTCAGTGTGTTATTAAATAATGAATGTAACAGAATATGTACGAGTCAAACCCAGGGGCGAAGTCAACCGGGCCACTCTCAATGGGTGTGCCAGGGGAACTAGCTGGACTCCACAGAGCATGGCTCAAGTACGGTAAACTCCCATGGAAGACTCTGTTCAAACCAGCCATAAAATTCGCTCGTGAGGGATTCGTGGTGTCTGCTTATCTTGCCGATCACATAGCCTCGCGTTCAGATAAAATTAAAGCAGATCCAGGTTTATCCCAGATATTCGCGGCAAATGGGAAACTAATTTCTCCTGGAGAAACCTGCTACAATCCTAAACTAGCTGAGTCACTGGAGGCGGTGGCTGAGCGTGGACCGGAAGCATTCTACAACGGGGAAGTTGGGGAAAAACTGGTAAAGGATGTAAGAGAAGCTGGTGGGATTCTGACAATGAAGGATCTGAGGAAATATGAAGTGAGAGAGATGGATGCTTTGAGTGTAGATGTTATGGGTGGTTATACTGTTCTTGGTATGCCACCTCCGTCTAGTGGAACGCTTGGGCTCTCCATGGTTAGTAGTACTATATTATACAGTATATCCCTTGAATAATGAAAAAGAGTACTGAATCAACAAGTTAATTAAACACTTTTTTAGGTTCTGAAAGTATTGGATAAGTATGGAAGCACTAATGCTGTGGCGGGAGCTTTAGGAGTACATAGACTTATTGAAGCGTTGAAGCATATGTTTGCTGTACGGATGAACTTGGGTGACCCTGCATTTGTGGATGTCAGCAGATATATGTCTCTCATGACTTCTGATTCCTTTGCGGCTGAGGTTAGAAAGAAGATTGATGATAACACCACCTTCCCTGCAGATTACTATTTGGGCAGGTAACAATTAGTTTATGATCTCTTTATACATCATCATTCATCAGTAGAGTAGAGTTTTGAATATGATCATCAGCTAGCTATAGCTAGGCTAGCTTATATACATATATATATATATATAAAAAAAAAAATGAATGATCAGGTGGAGCCAGCTCAACGACAACGGAACCAGTCATTTCTGTGTAGTAGACTCTGACAGAAACGCCGTATCCTTTACCTCAACCGTGAATTCCATCTTTGGTGCTGGAGTCATGTCACCTTCTACTGGAATTGTTCTCAACAACGAGATGGACGATTTCTCCACACCCACCGAGATACAGGATGATAAGCTTCCACCAGCACCAGCCAATTTCATTTGTCCCGGCAAAAGGCCATTGTCCTCCATGACACCCCTCATTGTCGTAAAGGATAATAAACTGGCGGGTGTTATTGGTGGAGCCGGAGGCTCATTTATAATCCCAGGAGTCGTACAAGTATTCCTCAATCACTTTATTCTTGGTCTTGATCCTCTCCCTTCAGTGCAAAACGCCAGAGTATACAACAAGGTGAGATCGAGGACGTGGTGTTTAATTTCTTCTCTTTTTTTTCATTAATTTCCTTCTTTTATCATCGATCACCTCAATTGATTCATGGCGCAGTTGGCTCCAAACGTTGTTTCCTATGAGAATCTCACTGTATTTGACGGAGAGCGCATTGAGCTTTCAGAGGAAAGAAAGGAATTCTTGAAAGAGAGAGGTCACCAGCTCAAACACATTCACATTGGATCCATCATCCAGCTTGTTGTTCAGTCACTAGATGACCAAGATTATAACAAGGATTCACACATCAAGCTGGGAAGGAAGGACGCCAAAAAACCTCATGCTGAACCATACCATGGAATACTCACAGCTGTCTGTGACCCAAGGAAAAATGGAAAACCAGCATCCATATAAAATATCACATCCATCTGTACTGTCTGCCCCACCCCACATTTATGATTTCTATTCCTAACTCCGTCTATCTATTCGCTACCTACGTGTCACCTGATGCGACTTTATTAATTATGTTCTTCTAATCAATTAAAAACACTCTTTTTTTATGTAGCGCCAAGTGAAAATTATTAAGTACAGCGCTAGCTAAAGTGAAAAACGTACTGAACAAGGTAGGTAAACGCATGTTAGAGTTTTGAACTGATAAACCAACTGATAATGTGACTGACAATATGTAAACCAACTGATAATGCGACTGATAATGCGTAAACCAGCTGATGAACTAACTGATAATGCTGTTTTAAATAAGCTTTATGAGTAAATGGTATATGACCCATAATACAACAAAAGAATGAGCTGAGCCTGATAAACCAGCTGATAAATCATAAACCAGTTGATTATGGTGTAAAAGAATGGGGCCATACCCCCCATTGTGAACCACCTCCGTCCTCAAAATACTGCAAAATACTACCCATATGAACAACTCTATAGCTACCACTACCAGTAGTTACAGAGACAAAAACTTGGCTCATTAACAGTCTCATGATACAATCAGTCCTAACATTACTAACCAGATTAGAATTCACCACTACCTTAACCCAAAAAGAAGCAGCCTTATTGGACTCTGGCCTGCTTCGAATATTCTTACAAACAAACCAGACCTTAGCAACCATATTGGTCCCGAGCATTCTCCTGCGATAGACAAAACACTTAACCTCCCAGGTTTTACAAAAAATGATAACTGGAGACTTTAGTTCCTTCCAAGCGCTCCACTTGATCGATCTGTCCATTAGATTAAAACACAAGTTAAGGCTATCCATCAGATTAACAAGCTCTAGAGCTATTTGGCGTGTTAACAATCTAACCATATGCACATTCAACGTGCTTGAGATCTTTCTAGTAGGGATCTGAAGATAGAACTTAACTCTTAGCAGATAAAACTTCCTCTGATTTTTGTCAAATCTCCTCTTCTTTTCTTTTCTGTCCTTGCGTCTCCTTTTCTGATTCCCCTTGTAGATCAGCAGCCGAAAATCCATCTAAAGAACTTCACCCTTATCAACTGAGAGACCACTCCATTACCCAGCTTGAACACTTTCCATCTACACCCAGACCTGATAATCCTAGAATACCCCATCTATCTGTTTACTCTATAATCTTGCTTCTCAGTCTCTGCCAAAGGAAAGTTAGCCGCACTGTATTTTAAGTTAAGCACACCTTCCTGATAAGCTGCTAGGAGGAGACCAAACCCCCAGCAGCACACTTCTAAGAGACTCATTTCTTCTGGCTGCCTTGCTTATCAGCAAGGGCAGCCTTGGACAGATTGGCCTTTGAGCTCATCGAGCCCGGCAAGACTTTAACAGCCTGGGTTTTTCCACTTCTTTGAATCTTCTTGTATGGGGATTTAATCCCCTTGCGCTTCTTTTTTTTCATCATCCACTAAGCCTTGACTGAACACCTGTTTCCCCTCTCTTTGATTCCCACTTGCTAACTGAGGGAATAGCTTATTAGGAAAGCCTGAGGTGGAGATAAATTATCAGCCTCTTCCATTAGTTGGGTAATGAACTTATTAAGATCACCTTCCTCTTTAGTGGATACCTTGTTTTTCTTCGACTTTGCTTCTTTGAAGTTTTCGAAAGCCTCTTTTCAATCCTCCATCTGATAAACAAATCTCTTTTTAAAGGGAATATCCTTTTCATTTTCTCCACTTTCAGACACAAGGGATCGAACTTCTGTGGTAGGATAGGCTTATCCTTAACTTGAGTCTTGTTCAGAGTGATAACAAGCTTAGCAGAAAATTTCCTGAAACTCTTATCTGCTACTTTCTCAGCTTCTAGCCTCTCCCTGGTATCACCCGACACAGCCTGAGGAGAATGGCTGAACAAGATTTCTTTACCTCTGTATTTTCCACCTTGAAGATTTGAAGCTGGCTCCTGCTCACTTTCCTTATAGGATGAAGCTCTACTGCTGATATCCATATCCAAAAACCATTATCAGCTTTATCTTTCTTAGCCTGCTCTTCCTTTAGGCCCTTGTCTCCATTTCTACTAACCGAAACATCTGCCATCTCTTTTCCTATGAGTAACTCATTGCCCAATATCCTCAGATTTCCACAAGAATGATCTGTTAACACATCATCTTCTAACACCGCCAGAGATCCAGCAAACTCTGACCGCATCCACGGTCCATACTTTTCTTGCTTAGAGGGTGAGTCACTTATATAAGGGCACTCAGAGATGACATGGTTAATCCTACCACATCTGAAGCACAAGAATGGCAAGTTGTCATAGGAAACTCTACAACATCTATCTTTACCTTCAACAGACAACATTATCAACCTACACAAAGGGTCTGAAACTTTAACTTCAACACAAACCTTTAAGACCTTTGCAGCTAGTGGGTTCAACCGGTCAGGGCACGAGACAAACTTGCCTATTTTGTTACCCATACCCAAAGCTGCTGGTTTGTTATAAAAGGATATAGGGAGATTATGAATAGAGGCCCAGAGGTTTTTGGAGTTAGGATCATGCTCCTCTATGGATAGCATGGGATTTAAAGGAGCGACAACCAGTAGCCTGTTTTGGAAGTGCCATGGCCCATGACTCAATACAAACTTAGCATCTGACTTGTTTGTAAATTCAAAAGTAAAGCGGTTGAACTCCCTGTCATTTACCGTAAACTGAGCCTTTGGCTTCCAAATGAGATTGAAAAACTTGTGTAAAGCCTTGCAGTTGATGCGCTTGGGGTGCCATAGCCTGCCAAATAGAGCCTTATTTAACTTTTTTGGTCTGTTTCCCACAAGCAAAGCATCACTGTCCATTTTCTCTGATTCTCCAGGATGCAGTCGAAGGAGTTTGCATCTGTCTGTAAGAAGATCCATATCGCGTAGCACAGAACAAGGGAAGAAAGCCCAGTACACCGAGACAGAAAGGATGACGAGGGAGAACGCAGCCAGGCAACAAAAAACTGAAACCAAGCACAACACTCCTTTCCACCCGGGGCTCTTTTGGAAGAACAAATTCGAATCCAAAAGGAAAAGTACAATCTCTGATAAGACTGGTGTTTAATTTGGTTGTTGGCCAACCCATATCTCAGAGATAAAGCCAAGTAACCGATGGCTTTAACTACAACGTGTGAGGAATTATGGCTATAGTTGTACTTAGCTATAACTTCAAACAACTGATAGACCTTCTTACCCCTGAAGGGGAAAAGAGAATGATCACTCCTCTCCCAGGCAGTGAAAGACTTTTCTAAATCTCCAAGGGAATCACCATGCAGGGGGCCATACTCCTTTGGGAGAACCTCTCTCTCACTCATCTTTTTGTAAGCGCATTCTTGCACTTCGAAGTTACTACTCCACTTCTAAATAACTGGTAGTGCAGTTTGATATATATATAGAAATATAAGCTTTATTGATCTTCCAGCAATCTGCAGTGTAGTGAATTTAAAAAAACTACATTTCATTTTGTGTTGTTCACTCTGCGTGCGGTAATTTTCAAGGCCATTTTACACATCCTACTACACTCTACTTCTTCCCTAAAACTTTCATGTTTGCCTAGAAAATTTTGTTCATTATTAGTTCTTTCATAGTCTCTTGAATCCACAAAAACTCACAGTTTTTACATTCTGGCCTAAGGGAGGATAAACGATTTAAAATGGCTAGCTTTCAAGCTGAAATGTTTTGAGAGCTAGATTTGCTGGACAATTGCTCGCATAGAGTGTTACACATGTGACTGTTGAGCATTATGGATTGTGGTGAATTACATTCAATCATCAAACCCCAAGACAAAATCTCAGGTAATGCAAGTTACAAAAAATGATCAAACATAAGTACATGTTTATATTTTTTGTATTCAATAGATTCATAAGCACCAGTATTTGACCAAGTTGACAAAAAAAAAACACCCTTTACTAAAGTAGAAAAAGAAGAATTAGAACAGTTGTACGTCAGAATTCCTACGGGTAATTTGTTGAAGTGAAGAAGAAGCTTATGATCTATACAATAGTTATGCCTTCCAAAAATGTTTTGGTACAACAAATGGGTTCTAGACATATTATCCAGATGGTTGATAAGTAGTTCAAGACTAGCGATTTATGCCCCTTGTTTCCCCATCGTATGGCATAAATTCATTATTTTATTCATATTTCAGCAAAAATGATAGAGAAATCAAGGTAAATCTAGAGCAAAGAAGAAATTTGACCCCTCGATGACTATCAGCCGATCTCTATTACAACTCGGTCAAACTTGACAAAACTACACAGAAGAATTCCCACCTTAGTCTCGAGATGCATGCCAATGTAACTAACTCCACTACTACATATGTGATTTAAAATGGCAAAACTTAGACCATTAAAAAGGGAAATATAAACCATGTCCTAAAGGTTATATAAAATAAGGCGTCATAATTATACTATGTTAGACCCTATTGAAAAAGATAATTATGTATTTTGTTGTACCTGTTCAAATCATAGACAACAATATTTTTTTGTAGTTTTTAGTTAAGTCAATTGAAACAAAATTTGTTAACGGATCCTTTCTTTACTCAAGCACAACAAAGATTTTTTTATGTAATTGTGCCTCCTCTGTTTCTCTCTCTTTCAGCCTCTGAGAAATTGATTTTGTATTCTTCCTTGTTCACTGTCGTTTTCAAAAACCTACTGTGATAGAGTGAGAACTCTCCTATCTCTTTTTCGACATTGATGCACCTAAAGTAAGATCAACGAAATAACAAGAGATTTCTCACTATCACCGCACAAAGGTCAAGAGCTAACCATCACCATGCTCAAGTTTAATGAGTGAATTGCTATACACACCGTTGTTCAACTTTAGAGTTATTCAAGGTACTAACCATCGTTGTCCTTGAGTTTATGACTTCCTTATTGTCGAAATTTTTTACATCTTCTTCTTCATGCACTTTTGATTTCATTTGAATCTCTTCACTACACACGGTTAGGGATTTTGATCTCCTTGTGAAATTTTTTGATCTACTTGAGTTTATAACTTCCTAATTATCAATTTTTTTTGCATCTTCTTCTTCAGGCACTTTTGATTTCATTCAAATCTCTTCACTCCACACAATTGAGGTTTTTGATCTCCTTGTAAAATAGAACCAGAACTGATAAAATGAGCCGTGGAAAAAGTGTTTCCTCCCTTCACCCACTGTTGTCTTTGCCTTCTCTGAATTTGTTTGTAAAATTATTAGATCCACACTGTAAATGTTGAGTTTGCATGCCAATTAGCTTTCTGGTACCATGATTCACATTAATAAGTTTACGCAGACACAAGTAACGACTAATGGTAGTCTGTTGTCTCCTCTTATTTCTAAATTTGAATGTGATGTAACATCTACACTTTGAAGAAATATCAAGATACACATACTGTTTGACAATCTCCCATAGATGCTAGTTGTTTCATCCGATGTATATGATTGTAGGTGGTCATGGCTTTTACATTCTAATTTCTAGTGTTTGTATGTTATGTGTGCAAGTATGATTGAAGCTGCATAACATGAGAGTTATGCTTTCCTCAACTTCCAAAGGGTCTCCATGCTACAGAAATTGAATTACCTTCCTTTAGTAGCTATTTTTTGATGATTATACTAGTTACTAATATGTTAATCTGATTAAGAGATTCAGAGACATATGATATTTCCTTTAAGGTATTGCAAACAACATTATAAAAGGATGACATTTTCCTTTGTAATAAGATTACTAAACCAACCCGAGCCAATACTATAAGTTTACTATAAGGTCTTTCTCTCTATCCATTAAAGAGAAGATGTAAACAGAAATAGAGAGAGAGAGAGAGATGTGTATGTATGATCTTTCTCAGTCACATGTGTATGTCAATGAATACAGCCTACTTTAATTTACAATCAAAGTTAATTCTAAAGTGTTTGATAAAATTATACTATACTTACGTAATATGAACATTTTCTGGCTTTAGTGTACTGAAGCATGAGTTCAGAAACACATCATATACCTGACGAACCGTTGGACGTTTCTGGTGAACCTCTCTACTATCGAATGGCCAGAAGAAAAAAAGAGAAGGTAAGTAGTTGATGGTACTCAGGTCGATGGTTAACTTATCCTTAGTATCCTAATTTTTATGCTGAATATATGGTTAACTTATTCTTACTTGATTGTATTCATCTCTTGGAAACATGTTCTTGATCCCAAATTAAGTTATGTTTGACTTCTCTTCTAAATTTTGGTTAGGATATAGATAATAAACATAAAATGAAACTCAGAAGAAAGCAAAATGCATATGTGTCCACTGAAAAGCTTTATATATAATTCCTTTCCTGATGAAATACCCCAAACCTAAGTATGCTAAGTAAACATCAATTTATGAGGTGATAAGGCTAAAACATGCCTTAGAAAGATTGGTAGACAATTTAAACCAAGGAAAACACAAGAAAACGCCTTAAGGGCAATTTAGGCAAAAATGTGCTCTAAGCTTGGAGTGACTTTGATTAGCACCCAAACATCATTATAAGACTTTATTAACATGCTAATGGACATGTTAAAGCAATTACCAAAGAAAACCAAGCTCAAAACCAAGCTTAAACACAAAATGTGCTTTAAGATTCCTTAAAGCACCTTTTTGAGAAATTGTCTTAGAAATGGGTTTTGAGTGGCTAAATGCCTATGATTACATCTTAATCAACATGTGTGCTAATTAGTATCACATTAGGAAGCCTAAATCAATGGGAAATCAAAAATTTCACAAATATGTGCACTAGTTTGTGAATAGTGCCAAATAGTGCCTAGTTTAAGTTTTAGTCAACGTAAGTCAATTAGTTGGTCAACAAAGACCATGTTAGCCTTATCTAATGAAGGGGCCGGTTTTATAAGGGATGAGTCATTATAGACTTCATCAAATAAGAAAAGAAAAGGGAAGAAAAGTGAAAGAAAGACTATTTACCTTTTATAACAAAATATCTCCATTTAAGCCACCTTTTTCTTCTCTCTCTTCATTTCTCCTTCCTCCATCGGTTTTCCTTCCCCTTCCCTGCTCCAAAACCGAGAGAGCTCCATCCATGGTGCCTCTACCTTCAATTGCTCACCAAATGTTCATCTTTGCTCCAAATTGAAAAGTAAGCATATATTTCTCTTAGTTAGATCAAGGCCTTCATTCCTATCTTTTCAAATCCTCCAAAGCTCAAGTTTGGTGCCATGAGAAAACTCCATTGATGGAGGAAAATCAAGTTTGAAAAGCCCATTTGGTTCCCCATTCATCCAAGGTAATGAAAATGTAAGAAAAACCATGTTTCCACCACTTCTTCTATATGGCCGAAAATTACCACTCATGGGGCCTTGTTTTCATGCCTTGTTCTAGCTTGTTTTATTCACCAAGGACTAGTGGAGGTCCTCTTTCATTCAATGCCCAAGTCTACTTTGAGACTTCAAAGGTAATCATCCACTTTTATACCTTAAACATATTTTTAACCTAGGTTTTCATTCCTTAAGGTTGGTATATTGTTTAGCACTCATGAGAGTCATTGAATATTGATTAGAACATTGGCAAAGGAAATTTAATGGGTGGCCGAGATTCATTCAAGAAGAAGGTCTAAGGAGGAAGTTAAGATAAGCTTGAGAAAACAAGGTAAAATGCTTACTTAATGGTGGTTTAAGTTTTATGGGGTGAGATTTAGATAAGTACTAATGTGGCTTAGAGCTTACATTATGTAATGGGTTATATAACCTAGGAAAAAGAATTTAAACAAGCTTATGAACTTGTGATTAAGGAGCCAATGGGAATGAGTTGATAATATAAGTTTAAGGTGGATTTTAAGAGCATCATAACTACTATGAGATTGATAGGTGTAATTGCAGGTTGAAAGCTATTACATGTGGGAAATTCAGTGTGTAAAATTCATGTCATTTAAGGGCCTAAGAGCCATGTTATTTAAGAGCCTCAGTGCTATGCAATTTAAGATTATTGCGTTATATTGAGTTTGTTATGAATGAGTTGAATTGGGTGAGAAAATAAGATGAGAAAGAACTTGATGTGTGTGAGATGGTTGAATGAGGAAAATAATGCATTTGGGCATGATAAAATACTAGAGAAGCTATGGCAAAATTTGAATAGAAAACCAAGTGTTTAAGTGGTGGTGGTGAGTTAATATGCCCTAGGGTTCACTAGGGATCATTATGAGGAATTTGAGTGGAAATGAGTTAACTGAGGAGTTCTTGAGGTTTAGAATGACCTAGAATTGTCTTTGAGGAAATTAGAGTTTAGATGGGTGTATTGAACACACCAAAGTCATGGTAAGAGGAATGGTGAGACATGTGCATAAATTTGAAGGAGAAGGTGTATAATGCTTTAAGATGATTTAGGTTTGAACTAGGGAATATAACAATGGGAAGTTTGGGAAGCTTGTGTAAGTGAAGAGGATGCTAGTGGTGGAACAATAAGGTTTTAGTTAGATGGTAATGAGTGACTTGGGTGATGGAAGGGAGAATTGCAAGAGAATGTTGTAAATCGTTAAGGAAATTGACTAGGAATGTATAAGAGTGTAAGATCATGAGAATAGTGAGTAAATTGAGTAAAAGAGATGTAGATGTCTAAGGAGGGTGTAGGAAGGTCAAGGTAAAGAAGAACAAGGTTAAAGTGCTAAGAGGATGGGAAGAAATGTTTAGGTATGCCCAAGAGTTTAGGAATGATGAGTAACAAATGAAAGAGAGAGGAATTTGTGCATGGATATGCAAGGTGACTTGAGGAAGTTTTGGTAAATGAACTGAAGATGGAAAATGATGTTTATGAAGTGCTCAAACTGTTAAGGAGGGAACACTTGGGTTGGTTGAAGTTTTGGTAAGGTTACAAGTTGGAAATGTAAGGAAATAAGTGCTAAGTGTTAGGAGTTTAAAAGGATTGGTTGAATGTTTAAGGAGATCTTTGGAAAATTGTTTTAGAGAGTTTGGTGGAAGTTCTAAGGTGAGTTTAAGTGCCTAAATGGTATGAGGACACATGGGGGAACTTGTGGAGAAGTTTGGAGTCAAATGGGAATTTAAAAACAAAGGCCTGGAGCCGACCGACCTTAGGGACCCGACCTGCAAGGTCGGTCGAGCCCAGTTTACACTACCGGAAAGAGTTTCTGGAATGGATCGACCTTGGGGACCGGACTTGCAAGGTCGGTCGGGCTTGAATTTTAGGTACGGATTGAGTTTCTGGAATGGACCGACCTTGGGACCGGACTTACAAGGTCGGTCATGTCTAAAATTTTCAACGGGGAAAACTCTCGGGAATGGACCGACCTTGGGGACCGGACTTGCAAGGTCGGCCGGGGTAAAATTTTCAAATGGTGATATGTTCTGGAATGGACCGACCTTGGGTAAGGTCGGTCGACCCTAAAGATAAAAAAAAGAAGAAAGAAACCCTAAGGAAGTTTAGTGGTATTAATGGTACCCCATTAAGAGGGCATGGATGATTAGAGGTATAAAGACCTAAGGGATTAAGTTAAGTATAAACTTAAAAGTTTAAGGTTAAGTTGAAAGAATAAGTTGTAAAACTTAAGAGGTGTTAGGTGGGGATCATTATGAGTTAAGTAAGTTAGTTAAGTTGAATTAAGTTAAGTGATTAACAACCTAAAACTGAATCAATGTTTTAGGACTTGAGAGTTTGGACTCCGGAGGAGAGTAAGCTACCAAGCGACCAACGGTGAACGGTACAGTTCTTCTTGTGACCTGCTTGCTAACGAGGTGTCCCTCGGCTTGTGTGCTATTTGTTTTTGTGTGCTCACTAAACAAGATAAAGCATGCAACCGGAACATTATGTTTATTGTATTGTTGTGTGATGTTTGAAAACTAACACAACTTACGGTGAGAACTTACTAACCAACGTTTAGTAAGGAATTGTGTGAGACTAAGGAACGCTCCCTAATATTAGTTTGTTAAAAACCGAAAGAGGTTTAACCAACAAACATTGTCTTGAGACTTCTACTAACTGGTACTTGGGGGGAGTGAGGAACCCGGGACTGACTCCGGTCATGCATGCTAAGGAAAAAGGGGGTCGGTATCTAAAGCAGATCCGACTTCCGCTTAAGGACTTGTCTTCGGACTTGTTGCCTAGGGTCGGTTGCCAGCTCAGCTACGTTGGACATCCAGTCCAAGGTTGGAGGCATTAAGATGGTGCAGTAGGATCATCTAAATCCTAAATTATAAGATAAGTTGTTTATTCAACCAATGGAGTTAATAGCTCATTGGCTAGGGTTGCTTTAGACCCAACAAAAATAAACATTGAGGTAAGGTACAATCATTTCTATTTAAAGAGTGGTTTGTATTCTAAGATTAAGTTAAGGTTTGAGATAAGTTACATCCATTTCTACTTAAAGAATGGTTTGTATTCTAAGACAGAGATAACCTACATCCATTCCTATTTAAAGAATGGTTTGTTTTCTAAGACTAAGATAAGGACTAAGATTGAGGTAAGATAAGGTTGGATTGAGAATAAGAGGAAACATAATTTAAGGAGTTAAATAATTGACTCAATAATTAAGGGAACGCATTTAAGTCATTCTTTGTGCCTGAACTTTGATTGTTCATATTTGGCTTGTTGTTTACTGCACTTTCTATTATGTTGTGCATCTAATCAACCTCCATGCTATCGACAATTAGTCGTTGTAGCCACGTTAGCTTGGGGGCCATGAGAGGATCGTACCAGCATTCGTGCTGACCCCCTTTGGGGGCTGTTTTTACTACACAGGTGGACGTCAGGAGGTGGCCGTCACGAGAGTAAGATGGGGTACACGTGTTACGGGTTAAGTGTGGCCTACGAGTTGTGCATGTACACTCGTATGGCATTTTGAGTTAGTAAGATGTATAGGATGTGAGGGGATTGTATGAATAATATGTATTTGGTTAAGGCTTGTAAGTACTAATGTTCGGTATATTCTGTCAGTCAGACCGTGGCAAGGTCCTGGAGTGTATTGAATTCCACTGTGACATTTGTATATAAGTTGTTAAGTTGCGATAACCACGATTGGATTGAGTTGGGGTGTTACAAAAAGTGGTATCAGAGCGTAGTTACGCTCTGAAGACAAGAATTACCGAACTTAGGAGAATACTGAGGTTGAGTTTAAGCTATGGGTTAAGGGTTGAGAGATAGAGTGAGAGGTGCGTTAGTTAGGACTTCCCGGTGTTTACCGGATATCCATAGTACCTAAACCGGCCCTCTACATCCCTTGCCTGAATACGTAGGACAAACGCCAGAGAGAAGAAAGCCTTCTCTTACTCGGGAAAGACCCGATCTGGCAGTTAGTTAACATTAAGCAATACGAGAAGCACATCGTTATACAACGGTTTACGAAAACTTGAAGGTTTTAATTGGAGTGCAATGATGAAACAGGCGCTGCCAACGGAATTCTACCAATACGGGAATGGTAATTACTGGCAACATGGGTCGACATGCTACGCAGTCGAAATAACCCGCTATACCAATGATAAGAAAAGCACTACGAGTGCAATGGATAAGAAAAGATAAGCTACAGGAGTACCGGACAGTGATCCGAATGAGCATAACAAGGCATGAGAGTTAAGATTACTGGAAAGTCCAGTTAGAAACGGGAACATCAAACCCCGTACCATGAGAAAGGTTATAAAACCTGGCCGACATAGCGCAGGCGACAATAAGAACGTGTACTACTGTATATCGGAATAGGACTATGATGTAGTTCCTGAAGGAGAATCATTACTTAGTAGCCACGATTAATGTGTGGAAACGGGAGCGAGGATTAAGACATAAGAAAATAACAAGGGGTTCCCTCGGAAAGAGGAACGCCCTGATAAGTGACAATACTGTCAAGACGACAAGGAAACTGCCCGGTGGTCAGTTATCCAGAATAAGAGAACATTGAAGGAGTCCCAAGGACTACCAAAGATATAAAAGATTAGGTGGAAGTACCACTACCAACATACATAGTACCAACAACTCATCTTGCATGGCGCACTTGCCGTAGCAAGTGCTACCACGGTTAAGCTGTACGGGAAGCCATTATGGCAATATAGTAGAATGTTACAGTTATAACGCTTATTAGTACCGGATTGCAAATCTATAAGAACGAGAGAATGAGACCCTGGAAGGCCTGACGGCCTGACCATGATGAGATGAGTTAATACACCAGTCAGCAGGGAGCTGAACTTGGACGGGATACTAGACGACATAAATATTAGCAACGGTACAACCTACTACAACAACAACCGACAGCCCGGTAAGAACGACAATCCCGAACCTCAGGAGAGGAACCTAAGAGATCGCTCAGTGATTCGAGCAAAACACTATGTAGGCGATAACATACAAGGAATGTATTGTAAGATACCAATGAGGCAGTCGACAGAACGACTTCTAGGAGGAATGGGATAGAATTCCAGAGATGACCATTAAGAATACCAATAACAACAACCTTCGTTGAATGTGTTAGAGAACCCTGGAATCAGGGACAGAGGAAATGAATTTAAACTATAACTTACCAGGGATTAAAGACATACAATCCCGACAGAGGGAAGCTCAGAGGACTACCCCCACCGAGCGGGCATAGTCAAGCCGAACAAACTGATTAATGACAGTTAGTATTGTTTGCCTAACTCATCAACACCCAAGTATAATTAATCATCAACGGGTGGCGTTGTCAACGCTAGTTGAACGAAGCGTTGCGATGGAAGCATAAGATGACAGGATGATATCCAACTTAGACACCGTAAGGCAGATGCCTAATACAAACCGATCCATAATTGTTAAAAGGTGCAGGTATATGAAAACGACAGAATTGTCAAGGAACTGAGTAACCTCAGATCACCTGAATAAACTTCCATAGCAGGAAGCAGGATGCAACAACTCACAATGAAACCCGATACTACATTTAACATGTAACCTAACGGTGGATAGTGTTCAAAGAACCATAAACTTAAGAGGATAACCTACAGATGAGTAAGAGTACAAGCAATGAACTGAGAAATTAAGCACTAAGAGCCTACGAGCCAAGGATGTTAATCACATCAGAGCCGAGGCGCAGTAAGCTATACGTGAGCTATTTTAAGCCATGAAGGAACTACAATTGTAGATATGAACGATTACTAAACCTATAACTTAGATTGTGGAAAACATTGCCAGAAAAGGGCACCAATGAGATAGTACTTTGACAGGGGCGGAGAACGAACCATGCCTTCTAGGGTGGGGATACCTCTCCTTATTGTGAGGCCACGAGTGGGAATAAACCCCTCAAAAAGGGCTTTCACTTATTAGAGATGAAATACGCTTTTATTAGAAAATGGAGACCGTAAACCTTGAGATTACCTTAGACATACCAGATATACTTGAGAAATAAGGGAGGCTGCATAGGCAGACCTCGTATCCAACACCCGGGATTTAAGAATCAGTGATCGTCAGAGATAAACATTGTGAGTGCACAGTATGGCACATCAAATGACCAATACTCAGAAGAGCTTGTGATTCAATGGATAACTTCATCAGTAACCGGTTAAATTACATGGTAAATAACATCATGAAGGATGGAAACACCTTCATGTTAAGAGATAACAAAAATTACAGCACGGTACGACAACCGCCCAATACCGAAATAGAGAAACCCTAGTGTGTTTACACCAAGGAGGGATTGAGTATAAGATAAGATGTTAGAATAAGTGAGTAAGTAGTTGCACCATCAATGGGCAACATGTTAAAGGCCAACTACCACGGTAGCGGAGGTCCTAAGGACAATATGTATATAAGGAGATTAAGTCATGGTATGCAGTAAAGCGACCATTATGTATAAGCCGTCAAATGTGGACACAAAGGCAATTAGATTTGTAAGCTGAGACCGACATAAGTAAGGAAATAAGATGGTAGACGAACTGTGCGTTGATGCCAGTAGTCTAGGCAGTGTGAGGTAAGATTTCACAGGAAGCATACTATGCAATCCTAGTAGATCAAAACATGAGAAACAGGATAAGAGGCTCCGTGGAAAGAGACCTCAGTTACTAAGAGACCGAATCAATACGGAATACAGAAAAGAGCTAGAGCATACCATACCCAAGAACACAGTAAATGGATTTCCCTTGATTAAGTTCAAGAAGAACAATAAGTGTTATTATGGAACGATGAAAGAGGAGATCGACACCAGAATACTTCATAATTAGCAATAGCTAAACGTATGATGGACACTACGAGTTTACTAACGAGACGTGGGACGACTGCACCCCACAGGGGCTTGTAGGCTTGACACGCTCATTTATGAGTTAGTCGGGTAAGTAGTAATGTACCAGTAAGGTACCCCATGCATGTAGATGAGTGGTGTAAGGAACACTGGAAGTAGTCGACTCCGTACCACAGACAATGACGCAAGATCAGACAAGAGCAGCTACTACCACAAATAGTCGAAGAGAAGAATTCAGTTGAACCAACAACACAAAGGAATCAGAGAACAAATAATTAAGGACTATGAGGTGCGAAGAGCACGGATTGTTAAGCACAGACATAGGACATGTCTTAAGAAGTTAAGGATAAGACTGTAAAGCGCAATAAGCACTAAACAGTAGTTTCAGATTAAGAATAATCCTCAGACCAAAGGTCAGATGGAAAGAACGATTTAGACACTTGAGAAAACACTAAGAGTATGAACATTAGATCTTCAGGGAGAATGGATAGACGAGTTACAACTCATTAAGGCCGTGTACATATAAAGATAACACATGTCCAATGAGAAACCAATATTCCTAAAACTGTAAGGAGGCAGAAGGATATACAATACTATAAAGGATAAGAAAGGTAGTTAAGCCTAAGATTATCAGAGTAGCGCAACGGAAGCTAGCAGATCAGTACCTTTGAGTTAAGACCAAACTAAGTTAAGAAAATGGTGTAAGCACTGTTAAGAATCCTCGATACAGAGACTAAGCCATTAACATAGTTATGGCCCTCTGATCGAATTATAAGTGAGATAGATGACATGGAAGCTAGAATGCTTGGTAAGAATTAGACATCTTGAACCTATGTTCAAGGATGATATAATGTTGATTACGTGGGCATAATCCATTTTAAGGGGGGTAGAGCGTAAACCGCTTAGCATATGTTTATGTACTTAGTACGTAAACTACGGTGTGTATAGCACAAAATAATTTGAGAATTTGTTTGCACATAAACATTTTGAGATTAATTATGGTTATTGCGTACGGTAGATGCGAATACAATACATATTAAGTACCTATCTTGTTAACTCCAGTGTGAGTACAAGTTAAGAGAATTAGTGAAGAGGATTAATGAGACTTAAGGAATAAGGAATATATGAGATATGAGTCGATATGAAAGTATGTGGAGATAAGAATAAGATAACACTATGAGATATTATTTGATATAAGTATGAGTCAGGAAAAAGTAATGCTATGAGGTACAAGATGGTGAGAGTCGGTATGAGACTGGTATAGAACTTAGTAGGAATGAGAGCCTTGGGGTAATTACTAAGAGATGAATTGGGAATGTAGATGGACTGAGTCCACACCTTGGAGATGTAATGATTACGACTAGAATCCCTGAAAGATAGAAAATTGGACATGAGTGAATTATTTGATGTTTGAAAATGACGTGGGAGGTGGAACTTGATTTTCTAGGGATCAAGGGCAACCGAACACAAATTAGGGTGGAAGGATGGTTCAACACTGATGCTGATCACATCAGGGTTGGATGATTCCTGAAACTCCCCATCAGTGGTCACAATTAAATCACGCTAAGGATAGAGGCATTAGTATAAAACGAAATTGGAGTTGATTGTATTTTTAATTAGAGGAATTATTCCTCACATGACCTCGTAAAAAGGATTACCTTTTAACTGAGTCTCGCCCATGAAGTCGAGGACACACAAGCCTTTGTCTTCGGACCGGTGACATGGGGAGAGCAGAGTTGTTTTGTATTCAGGCCCATGGTGGCGAGGACGAATGTGCCTTTGTCTACGGACCGGTGACATGGGAGAATACGATGAAAATTATGTGATTGTTTTAATCATCAAAAGGAACAAAGGGAATTTTGAGTGCTATACATGCTTAAGCATGTTGTGTGATAATCGAGGATAGGTATATGACAGACTTAATGAGTCAATAAGGTTAGGTACACATAAGTATGATCTATATGATATATGGAATGAGGTAAGCCATGTATTCTAATAAGATAAGATGCATGGGAACTTTGGGGACAAAGTTCTTTTAAGGGGGGTAGATTGAAATACCCCAAACCTAAGTATGCTAAGTAAACATCAATTTATGAGGTGATAAGGCTAAAACATGCCTTAGAAAGATTGGTAGACAATTTAAACCAAGGAAAACACAAGAAAACGCCTTAAGGGCAATTTAGGCAAAAATGTGCTCTAAGCTTGGAGTGACTTTGATTAGCACCCAAACATCATTATAAGACTTTAGTAACATGATAATGGACATGTTAAAGCAATTACCAAAGAAAACCAAGCTCAAAAACAAGCTTAAACACAAAATGTGCTTTAAGATTCCTTAAAGCACCTTTTTGAGAAATTGTCTTAGAAATGGGTTTTGAGTGGCTAAATGCCTATGATTACATCTTAATCAACATGTGGGCTAATTAGTATCACATTAGAAATCCTAAATCAATGGGAAATCAAAAATTTCACAAATATGTGCACTAGTTTGTGAATAGTGCCAAACAGTGCCTAGTTTAAGTTTTAGTCAACGTAAGTCAATTAGTTGGTCAACAAAGACCATGTTAGCCTTATCTAATGAGGGGGCCGGTTTTCTAATAGATGAGTCATTATAGACTTCATCAAATAAGAAAAGAAAAGGGAAGAAAAGTGAAAGAAAGACTATTTACCTTTTATAACAAAATATCTCCATTTAAGCCACCTTTTTCTTCTCTCTCTTCATTTCTCCTTCCTCCATCGGTTTTCCTTCCCCTTCCCTGCTCCAAAACCGAGAGAGCTCCATCCATGGTGCCTCCACCTTCAATTGCTCACCAAATGTTCATCTTTGCTCCAAATTGAAAAGTAAGCATATATTTCTCTTAGTTAGATCAAGGCCTTCATTCCTATCTTTTCAAATCCTCCAAAGCTCAAGTTTGGTGCCATGAGAAAACTCCATTGATGGAGGAAAATCAAGTTTGAAATGCCCATTTGGTTCCCCATTCATCCAAGGTAATGAAAATGTAGGAAAAACCATGTTTCCACCACTTCTTCTATATGGCCGAAAATTACCACTCATGGGGCCTTGTTTTCATGCCTTGTTCTAGCTTGTTTTATTCACCAAGGACTAGTGGAGGTCCTCTTTCATTCAATGCCCAAGTCTACTTTGAGACTTCAAAGGTAATCATCCACTTTTATACCTTAAACATATTTTTAACCTAGGTTTTCATTCCTTAAGGTTGGTATATTGTTTAGCACTCATGAGAGTCATTGAATATTGATTAGAACATTGGCAAAGGAAATTTAATGGGTGGCCGAGATTCATTCAAGAAGAAGGTCTAAGGAGGAAGTTAAGATAAGCTTGAGAAAACAAGGTAAAATGCTTACTTAATGGTGGTTTAAGTTTTAAGGGGTGAGATTTAGATAAGTACTAATGTGGCTTAGAGCTTACATTATGTAATGGGTTATATAACCTAGGAAAAAGAATTTAAACAAGCTTATGAACTTGTGATTAAGGAGCCAATGGGAATGAGTTGATAATATAAGTTTAAGGTGGATTTTAAGAGCATCATAACTACTATGAGATTGATGGGTGTAATTGCAGGTTGAAAGCTATTACATGTGGGAAATTCAGTGTTTAAAATTCATGTCATTTAAGGGCCTAAGAGCCATGTTATTTAAGAGCCTTAGTGCTATGCAATTTAAGATTATTGCGTTATATTGAGTTTGTTATGAATGAGTTGAATTGGGTGAGAAAATAAGATGAGAAAGAACTTGATGTGTGTGAGATGGTTGAATGAGGAAAACAATGCATTTGGGCATGATAAAATACTAGAAAAGCTATGGCGAAATTTGAATAGAAAACCAAGTGTTTAAGTGGTGGTGGTGAGTTAATATGCCCTAGGGTTCACTAGGGATCATTATGAGGAATTTGAGTGGAAATGAGTTAACTGAGGAGTTCTTGAGGTTTAGAATGACCTAGAATTGTCTATGAGGAAATTAGAGTATAGATGGGTGTATTGAACACACCAAAGTCATGGTAAGAGGAATGGTGAGACATGTGCATAAATTTGAAGGAGAAGGTGTATAATGCTTTAAGTGAAGAGGATGCTAGTGGTGGAACAATAAGGTTTTAGTTAGATGGTAATGAGTGACTTGGGTGATGGAAGGGAGAATTGCAAGAGAATGTTGTAAATCGTTAAGGAAATTGACTAGGAATGTATAAGAGTGTAAGATCATGAGAATGGTGAGTAAATTGAGTAAAAGAGATGTAGATGTCTATGGAGGGTGTAGGAAGGTCAAGGTAAAGAAGAACAAGGTTAAAGTGCTAAGAGGATGGGAAGAAATGTTTAGGTATGTCCAAGAGTTTAGGAATGATGAGTAACAAATGGAAGAGAGAGGAATTTGTGCATGGATATGCAAGGTGACTTGAGGAAGTTTTGGTAAATGAACTGAAGATGGAAAATCATGTTTATGAAGTGCTCAAACTGTTAAGGAGGGAACACTTGAGTTGGTTGAAGTTTTGGTAAGGTTACAAGTTGGAAATGTAAGGAAATAAGTGCTAAGTGTTAGGAGTTTTAAAAGGATTGGTTGAATGTTTAAGGAGATCTTTGGAAAATTGTTTTAGAGAGTTTGGTGGAAGTTCTAAGGTGAGTTTAAGTGCCTAAATGGTATGAGGACACATGGGGGAACTTGTGGAGAAGTTTGGAGTCAAATGGGAATTTAAAAACAAAGGCCTGGAGCCGACCGACCTTAGGGACCGGACCTGCAAGGTCGGTCGAGCCCAGTTTACACTACCGGAAAGAGTTTCTGGAATGGACCGACCTTGGGGACCGGACTTGCAAGGTCGGTAGGGCTTGAATTTTCGGTACGGATTGAGTTTCTGGAATGGACCGACCTTGGGAACAGACTTACAAGGTCGGTCATGTCTAAAACTTTCAACGGGGAAAACTCTCGGGAATGGACCGAACTTGGGGACCGGACTTGCAAGGTCGGTCGGGGTAAAATTTTCAAACGGTGATATGTTCTGGAATGGACCGACCTTGGGTAAGGTCGGTCGGTAAGGTCGGTCGACCCTAAAGATAAAAAAAAAGAAGAAAGAAACCCTAAGGAAGTTTAGTGGTATTAATGGTACTCCATTAAGAGGGCATGGATGATTAGAGGTATAAAGACCTAAGGGATTAAGTTAAGTATAAACTTAAAAGTTTAAGGTTAAGTTGTAAGAATAAGTTGTAAAACTTAAGAGGTGTTGAAATACCCCAAACTTAGATATGGTGTTTAAATGATAAACTAAGATATAAGGAGGCTAAATAATGCCTTAGAAACATTAAGAAACATTTCTAATCAATGAAAATATAAGGAAACACCAAAAGAGCAGTTTTAACTAAAACGTGCTCTAAGCTTGGAGAGACTTGGGAGAGTGCCCAAATATTATTCTAAGACCTTAGTAATATCCTAATGGTCATTTCAAATCAATTACCAAAGAAAACCAAGCTTGAAAACAAGTTAAAACACAAAATGTGCTTTAAGGAGTCTTAAAGCACGTTTTTGAAAAATTGTCTTGTAAATGAGTTTTGAATGGCTAAATGTCCATCATTACTCTTTAATTAATATGTGTACTATATAGTATCACATTTGGAGGTCTATATCAATGGGAAATCAAAAATTTCACAACAATGTGCCTTGTTTTTGATGAATAGTGAATTAATTAAGCTAGTTTATAACATAAGTCTATATAAGTGAGACATTTGGTCAACAAAGACTAAACTACCCTCATTCATTAAAGGGGGCCGGTTTTTTTAAGTGTGACTCACCACACTTATCTAGCTAAGTAAAGAGAAAGCAAAAATAAGTAAGTTATAAAGTAAAAGTACTATTCACCTTTAAGATAAATATCACATATTTACTTACCTCTCTCCTCACTTCTTCATTCTCCCTTGTTCACACGGTTTCTTGCTCTCTTTCTCTTCTCCATTCACGTAGAGCTCACCTCCATGAAAGCTCCATCTTCCCTTGGCCACATCTTGCTCATTTTAGCTCCAAATCCAAAACAAAATACATATTCTTCTTAGTTAGCTCAAGCTCCTCCTTTCTATCTTTTCAAAACTTCAAGAGCTTCATTTTGGTGCCAAGTCAAACCACCATTAGAGGAGGAAATTCAAGTTTGGAGACTCCATTGGCATCTCCATTCTCTTAAGGTAAAGAAAGTGTAAGAAAATCTAGGTTTCCACCATTTTCTTCACATGACCGAAAATATATACTCATGGGACTCCATGTTTATGCCTTGTTTAGCTTGTTTCTACTCTTCAAAGGAGAGAGGAGGTCCTTCTTGCTTCACATCCAAGTTTGTCTTGAGAAACCAAGGTAAAACAATCACATTAATACCTTAAAACATATTTTTAAACCTAGGGTTTGTTCCTTAGGGTTAATGTGTTATCTAGTACTCATTGGAGTCATTGGATATTGGTTAGAACATTGGCAAGGAGAATCACATTGGTGACCGGGATTGAACAAAGAAAACCTAAGGAGAAAAGCTTTTAAGCTTGTGAGAAAACAAGGTATATTACTTACCTTAAGGTGTTTTGTTGTTTAAGGGAATGAGATGTAGGTATATGATGAGTTTAGTGTAGAGTGTATATTGGGAAGGTGCTATAAAAACCTAGGAGAAACAATGACTATACTTGTGAACTTGTGACTAAGGAGCAAATGAGAAAAGAGATAGTTTAAGAATATAAAGGTGGAGTACAAGAAGCATTTTATTTCAATGGGAGCCTTGTTGAGTGTATTCGCAGGTTGAAGGCATGTATATGTGGAAATTCAGTGGTTAAGATTATTGTCATTTAAGGGCCTAAGTGCCAAGCATTTTAAGTTTAAGCATTATATGATGATGTGGTGAAGTTTTAGTGTAAATTGGGTGTTAAGGTGTTGTGATGAGAATTTGTGTGGTATTGGTTGTTTGATGGAGAAAAACCATGTGTTAGGAAGTACTATATACTAGAGAACCCATGGCAAAATTTAAAGGAGAGTTTAAGTGTTTAAGATATCCTAATGGAATTTAATGACTAAGGAAGTACTAGGAATGTTCTATGGGTTGTCTTGAAGAAAAAGGGTGAAGTTAAGGTGTTTTAATGACTTATGATGACTTAGGTATCACCATGGAAGATTTAGGAATCAAGAGAATGTATTTGAGTGTTTAGGACTTAGGCAAATGTTGATGCACAACTAGGAAGGAAATAATGTGATGATGATGGAAGTTAAACTTGTTAAGGAACTTCAAGTAAATGCTTAAAAGAGTTTAGATAGTGAGAGATGCTTGGGAGATGATGTTATAGTGGTGAAGAAAACATTTGGCATAGTGGTTACATTAGGTATGAACCACCACCTAGAAACCTAGAGGAAAACATTACAAGTGTTAGCATTATTACAAGGAAAATGTATAATGATTAAGGTGGATCTTGGTGAATGATTTAATGTGTTTAAGGAGATAGAAAATGAGCTTTGTGGATGTTGTATGAGGGTATAAGTGTACCAAATGATGTTAGGAGACATTATGAGGGTTTAGGAGAAGTTTGGTGAAAATTGGTTAAGTGTTTGAAGGCTTAGAAAATGAGTGTTTTGCCTTGTCCGAACATCCGTCCGGACATGGACATTCGGACAGGCCCTGTTGCGTGAAAATTTTCAGAGTCTCGACTTGTGTCCGACCTTTGGAAGTCCGGACACAAGTTCGGACGTGTCTGCTTCTACTTTGAATTTTCCTCGACCCATGTCCGAACTTCCGAAGTCCGGACACAAGTTCGGACAGGCGTCTGTTTTCAGTTTTGAGTCTCGACTTGTGTCCGAACTTGGGAAGTCCGGACACAAGTTCGGACAGGCCACTGTATGGACCAAAAACCTTGTTTAAGGTTAGGAAATGATGGGGATAATTAAGTATGGATGTTATGAGATTGTTAAGGACTTGTTTGGTGGGTGTGATGGTCATTAAGTGGGAGAGTAAGTGTAATAGATAATGAGGAAGCGATGCGCTTAGAAGTTAAGTTAAAAACCGTAAGACTTCGTGAAAAACAGTGAGTAAAAGTTGATGTCTAGGGAGGTTAAGTAATTGTATTGAGTTGAATTGAATAATAACCTAAAACTGAATAAATGTTTTAGGATTGGTGAATTGGGACTTGGAAGGAGATAAACCAAACAATCGTCGACGGTGAACGGTACAGTCTTTCCTGTGACCTGCTTGCTAACGAGGTGTCCCTCGGCTTGTGTGCTATCTGTTTATTTGCTATGACTAAGACAAGACAAAGCATGCAACCGGTCAAATTTATTCTCGATGTGAATGTGTTTACTCCACACTAACCCACGAGACTTGAGAATGTTGCTAACTAAGTTTAGTACTCACTGAGTTAAGGTTAAGAACTAAGTATCGGTGATTGTTGGTTTTACCCGTCAAGGTTTAACTAACACTTGGTAATTAAGGCTTTCACTAACCATAACTTGGGGTGGGAGTGAGGAATCCGGAATGGTACCGGCACATGTGTATTGGGGGAGGTCGGTATCTGAATCAGATCCGACTTCCAAATAAGACTGGTCATTAGACTCGTCGCCTAGGGTCAACAAATCGACCCGACCACCCGGGCTACTGTTTGAGGTGGGAGGCACATTAAGGATGGCGTGGGGGGATCAAGCCTACATCCCCAATAAATTAAGAAAGGTAGCTTATCGTCGGATAGTGCACTGCTACCGGCTAGGGTTAACCAAGCCCTACAAAGATAAGCAACCAACTAAGGGCTAACCAATCTAATAGTGGAGCGGTTGGCAAGTATAAGGTTAAGGAGATTGTGGATCTAAGGGGTTAAGAACTAACTCACTTATTAAGGGAACGCCTGAGTCGTTCGTTTGCTTATGAGCTAATTATGTTCATTGTGGTTGTTGGTTTGTTGTGCTTCATATTAAGCTTATTGCGCTATTTATGCTTATCATGTTAATCAACTCCCATGCTATCGACAATTAGTCGTCGTAGCCCCGTTAGCTTGAGGGCCATGGGAGGGTCGTACCAGCATTCGTGCTGACCCCCTTTGGGGGCTGTTTTTACACTTGCAGGTAAGCGGCCGATGAAGTCACACCACGAGAGTAGGAGCGGGTAGCCCTAGGTGGGACTTTATTTTGAGTACGGGTAGCGCCTGTGCACCCGTCTGTTAGTAGTGGAATATGAGATATATTACATGGTTTGAGAATACTTAAAACTCGGATGGTGTATGTATTTTGGATGTACGGTTGTAAATATTTAAATTACGGTAATTCTTGTTGGTTAGACCGTAGCTAGGTCCTGGTGTTACTTTATTCCGCTGCGACGTTAAGTATAGTTTGTTAAGTTGCGATAACCACGATTGGCTTAGGACGGGGTGTTACAGGTGTTGGGTGGGGATCATTATGAGTTAAGTAAGTTAATTAAGTTGAATTAAGTTAAGTGATTAACAACCTAAAACTGAATCAATGTTTTAGGACTTAAGAGTTTGGACTCCGGAGGAGAGTAAGCTACCAAACGACCAACGGTGAACGGTACAGTTCTTCTTGTGACCTGCTTGCTAACGAGGTGTCCCTCGACTTGTGTGCTATTTGTTTTTGTGTGCTCACTAAACAAGATAAAGCATGCAACCGGAACATTATGTTTATTGTATTGTTGTGTGATGTTTGAAAACTAACACAACTTACGGTGAGAACTTACTAACCAACGTTTAGTAAGGAATTGTGTGAGACTAAGGAACGCTCCCTAATATTAGTTTGTTAAAAACCGAAAGAGGTTTAACCAACAAACATTGTCTTGAGACTTCTACTAACTGGTACTTGGGGGGAGTGAGGAACCCGGGACTGACTCCGGTCATGCATGCTAAGGAAAAAGGGGGTCGGTATCTAAAGCAGATCCGACTTCCGCTTAAGGACTTGTCTTTGGACTTGTTGCCTAGGGTCGGTTGCCGGCTCAGCTATGTTGGACATCCAGCCCAAGGTAGGAGGCATTAAGATGGTGCGGTAGGATCACCTAAATCCTAAATTATAAGATAAGTTGTTTATTCAACCAATGGAGTTAATCGCTCATTGGCTAGGGTTGCTTTAGACCCGACAAAAATAAACATTGAGGTAAGGTACAATCATTTCTATTTAAAGAGTGGTTTGTATTCTAAGATTAAGTTAAGGTTTGAGATAAGTTACATCCATTTCTACTTAAAGAATGGTTTGTATTCTAAGACTGAGATAACCTACATCCATTCCTATTTAAAGAATGGTTTGTTTTCTAAGACTAAGATAAGGACTAAGATTGATGTAAGATAAGGTTGGATTGAGAATAAGAGGAAACATAATTTAAGGAGTTAAATAATTGACTCAATAATTAAGGGAACGCATTTAAGTCGTTCTTTGTGCCTGAACTTTGATTGTTCATATTTGGCTTGTTGTTTACTGCACTTTCTATTATGTTGTGCATCTAATCAACCTCCATGCTATCGACAATTAGTCGTCGTAGCCATGTTAGCTTGGGGGCCATGAGAGGATCGTACCAGCATTCGTGCTGACCCCCTTTGGGGGCTGTTTTTACTACACAGGTGGACGTCAGGAGGCGGCCGTCACGAGAGTAAGATGGGGTACACATGTTACGGGTTAAGTGTGGCCTACGAGTTATGCATGTACACTCGTATGGCATTTTGAGTTAGTAAGATGTATAGGATGTGAGGGGATTGTAAGAATAATATGTATTTGGTTAAGGCTTGTAAGTACTAATGTTCGGTATATTCTGTCAGTCAGACCGTGGCAAGGTCCTGGAGTGTATTGAATTCCGTTGTGACATTTGTATATAAGTTGTTAAGTTGCGATAACCACGATTGGATTGAGTAGGGGTGTTACACCTGATTAGTTCGGAAATAGAATCTAAGTTATCTGCTCCATTAGGTCGAGTTGTATTTACATTCTTTTGATTTAATTTTTCAAGAATTTAATTAAATTGTTTACTTTGTTCATTTCCTTCCCTTAACGATCTAACCACTAATTCCTCTTCGATCTGTATTTTTACATCAGTGTACTCAATGAATTACCTTGTTACCGAGGGAATCACACTTAGAGAGAACTTTGCTATGCAGAGAGAGAATGGCCAATCAAAGGTTCGATCAGTAAAGATAGTGTGTCTTATTTCATGGGGTGAACCCCTATTTATAGTACTTTTCCAAACTTTCTAGGACTTCCAGCCTGTCATTCTGTCTAACTACCAGGCTGTCATTTTAGCTGCTAATTTAAACACAACACTTTGTACCTACCACTCTGTATTTAATTATTTGACCGGGCGTTGGCGCCTAGTCGCTATTTATATTTAACTCCTTGATTGTCGACCGTTCACATGCAACCGGTCGTTACTTAAACCTAGTTTCTCGATTACCGACCGGTGTTGGAGAAATATGTGACAACTTCTACAACTTAGGCAGTGTACCTATCGTTTTGTGGAATAATGGATTTATGGGGTTGTCGTACTCTTGGGGACCTCGCTATGGTTAGCTGACAGTGTAGTAAATTGACTGAGACTTCTAGTAAACAGATTTTATCATTTATTGAAAGAGTATGATTGAAAACTAACTTATAAGACAATAATAAAAACAATTAATCAAAACAGAATAGAAACAGAAATTGTAAATCTTTTGTTTTTAAAGAAGCATCCTGGGTTATTCTGTTCACCTATTTTATCCAATTATGTCAATATAAACTTTCACCACTTTAGCAATAAACTCAAGAATCTTAATATGTTCATTGACCGGTCCTTGTACAACAAACCCTAACTAGCAGAAATAACAAGCCGCAAAATATGCCCAAGTCAATTCAACCAATCGCATTATTAACAATTCCTATTGGAGACAGATTAACCTATAGGCGAAAATCGCTTCTAGTCGTTAACTCATTTTGACTTCCTATGTCTAGAACCTTGTCTTAGCACCGCATTTCAACAAGAAACTACAAATATCACTTTAATAATTGTACAAGAAGATTAAAGCGCATTAAGGACAAGAATCAAAATATTGCATAGATAAATTATAGTGGAAAGTTTACAAAACACAATTATATAAAATAGGCTCGCTTCCCAACCCAGGAGGCTAGGTTTATTAATCACACATAATTATAAAAACAAGCATCAATAATAAGATAGACATTAAAACAGAGTAAAGTTAAAGGAAAGAAAGAACTCTATTTGGGGAGAGTTGTTCGCTTCCGGGCTCGTTTCCGTGATTATGCCGACCTCAAAACGATGATAAATAGGTAGAACGAAGAAAACCGAACAAACGGGCACAAGTTGGTCTTGTCCGGGTAGGGGCTACGCGGACACAAATCCGGACAACACCTGTCCGGGTAGGGGCTACGCGGACACAAACCCGGACACAATCTGGGATTGTGCAGATCGTCTTCTTCATCTGGAAATCTAGAAAATAACAACGTAACTTTGTTTGGAGATGTGGAACTTGATCGATGGTGTGGTTGTAGGGATTTAGGAGGAGAAGAAAAGAAAGAGGAAAAGAAGAAAACTGGAGAATTTGGATTCAGGAAGGGATGATGAAGAAGATTGAAGGAGCGTGGGTTTTTATAGAGCAGAGGAAAGGAAGAAGATAAGGGAAGATGGGATAGAATGTAGGCGGTGGTGGTAGATGGTGATGCACTGATTATTGATATATCTTTTAAGTGCTTTGAACCCTTGTTTTCCATATTCTTTTACTTAGATTTATGCATTTACCTTATTTTTCATGTTATTTTGGCTTAGGACGTGATTAGGAAGGAGTTAAGAGCTTTTGGAACAAAAAGAGAAAAATTTACACATCTCCGGATATGAGTCCGGATGGGAAGCCACAGACACAGTAGCGGACATCTCCAGATCAAAATTCACCTTTAACCCTGTCCACATACGCGGACAGAAAAGCGGACAGCTCCTTCTGTCCCTTGTCCGCAAATACGGACGGCCACACGGACGCTCACAGATCTTGCCAGGACAGTCATGTCCACAATACGAACTCAAATGCGGACAGGAGTTAATCTCGCTAGGACAGCCATGTCCGCACGCGGACAGAAACACGAACGCGTGTAGATCTCGTCAGGACACCCCTGTCCGTATGCGGACTCAAACACGGATGTCACACAGAGTTGAAAAATAAAAATCATGCACGCTGATAATTGTGCTTTCGGAGCGATTATCAGCCGATTACGCCCATACTCTGTTTATTTAAACCAATGTCCATGCTCAATCAATCTCCGACCCAACTCACCACTAATCTATGTCTACTGCTAAGCCTATTTAAACCCTTCCCCAGCCTTCATTTCAATTCGCACTAGACATTCGTCTACACCTTCCCTCCTCCTCTCATTCCATTCATCTGCTCATCCTCATATTAATTCCTCCGTACTCCATCTCCATACCTAGACTCAAACACAAACACACTTCACATCACTCACATTTTTATCCCAATTTCTTCACACAAAAATCACAAATAAGCTTCCGCACACACGCCACATAAAATATCACGTCCGGATTTGTGTCCAGATTTGTGTCCGACCCACCCCATCCGGACGTCTCACAAACTTGGCCAAAATTTCCATTTTCACTCCATTTCACCAAATTCACTCCATTATCACCAAATCCAACCTCTCAGTCAGCATAGCGCAAGGACAAAGGGCGGAGCGAGCAAGAAGATCTTCGTAACAGATGATTTCTCTCAACTCTCTCTCTCATTTATGATTTTAATCGCTATGTCTAGCTAAGAGGATATACTCTAGGGGAAGGGATGTTGTAATTAGTTAAACTCTGCATTATTTTACTGCTTTATTGAGACTATTTGGATTGTTCAGGTTAATGCTTTTTAAGTGTTTTTAATAAATGTCATGAATTTATTATAAGCCCTCGAATCATGTTATGATCAGATAAGGTGATTAGCATTGATGGTCCTATTAACCTGTTACCTGTGATAATTGCAATCGGATAGATTATATTAGCCACTAGGAGCTTTAGTCCGGACCAAACCAGACTAGTAATTTTGTGCAATAAAACCATCTAGATATGCTTGCTAAGTCTAGACTAGAACTACATGACCTGTCTAGATGAGCTATCTGGAATTAGGACTTAATACAGAATAGGCAATTGAGAATTACAAGCCAATCCAAGGTCTCCATTTAAGTAGTAGAATATGCAGAACCTAGCTAGTAAAACAACTCCCTGAACCTAGAGTACCGTTCACACTCCCAAATCTATCACTTTAATTTATCTGCTATTTACTTTCTTGTTATCTAATTAAACCCCCAAACCAAAACAAACCTCTTTTGAATTACCCACTGTCTTAGGCTAGACTTATTTACCTCAAGTCCCGTGCATTGACACCTGGTCGCTTCATAATTACTATACTACTACAACCGGGATTTTTGCAACCCGACGGTCTATTGATTTGTTGATTTCTTGGATTATTTCTTAGCTTTTAATACATCAAATAAATCGTTTGCAAAATGGCGCCGTTGCCGGGGACTTGACTTTGTCTAGTCCCTAGCCTTGGTTAATTCGTTACTTTATTGCAACACCCTGTTTATGATTATTCGTTTTGTAATTTATTTTGTTTTAAGTTTAATTTATTTTGTGTGCCATTTTATACAATTGTTTTTCATTACTGTCATTTAATTTCAGTTATAATTTTTCTGTCATTTAATTTTCAAGTACTATAAGTTCATTGTCTTAGTTATCTCAATTTTGTTTCCTTGTTTACTTTAGTTCTCAATTCCACACATTTTGTTCCTTTCTCTCTGGCTGATTATAAGCACCTAGTGGATGCGCAGAACACGTTCAACTGGTCCCCCGGATACAGACTTTGACCCCGAAATCGAGAGAGTTTACCTCCAAGCTCTGAGAGCGAGAAGACAGCTTGATTTCAACATGGCAGCAAACCATGACCAGCTTGGAGGAGGTCCAATCACCCAGTACACGATGGGAAGGATAAACAGGCCACCAGCCACACCAAGAAGAGGCCCAGTGGTTCTACCAGACCTAACTGTAGAGCTAATGGCAGATTGACAGAAGATAAAACCTCCCCATCAATCCAATGCTGTTTGAAACCACCCTGCAGGAACCTTTTCAGGTGCCGACCCAGGGGATGCATTGGACCACGTACATCGATTTCTAGTGCACTTGGACTCTCTTGGTTTATCATAAGGATCGGAGGAGTATGCCAGACTGAGCCTGTTCCAGCACAGCTTATCTAGAGAAGCTTCGAAATGGTTCCATCGACTACCGCCAGGCATCATTACCACCTGGGAGCAGATGATGGATAAATTATACAAGAAGTACATTCCCATCTCCAGGACACGACAGATGATTGCCGACCTGATGGCATTCGGACAGATGGGTAGCGAGACAGTCTGTGAGGCGTGGGACCGATTCAAAGAACTACTCCGCCAGTGTCCTCACCATGGTCAGGATATCACCTCATTGGCTCAGGGATTCTTCCAAGGGCTAAGAGACGAAAACAGAGGCGAGATAAGAGCCACCCTAGGAGGAAACCTGCTAGCAAAAAGTGGGGAGGATTTCATGGCAGCCATGGAGTCCTACTGCGAGGAGCTTCGCCAATGGAGCAGCAATGGGGGACGAGTATTCTCAATAGGTCACAGTTCTTCCCGAGCTCCGGACCCGATAATGGAACAGATAGCCGCCAAGCAAGCATAGCTGAAAACCACGATGGGAAGCATGGAAAAAATGCTCGAACAGCTCACCATGGGGCCAACCTCCAGGCAATCCGCCAAGAAAGTCTCTACAAGTGCCGACGAACTCTGCTGCTCTCAGTGTGGGGATGCACATGATTACGAGGACTACCCACTGGTAGCCGAAATGAAGCAAACTGAGGAGGCCAATGTCATAGGACAATTCAACAACAGACAACCCTGGGTGCAGAATCAGCACCAAAACCTCAGGTACGGAAATCCGAACAATGCGCCAAATTCACATCAGATGCAGCCTCAAAGGACGAACCAGGGAGGACCACCAGGCTTTGTTAGGCCTCAGTATAACCAATTCAGGCCACAGCAGTCTCAAGCTCAGCAACCATCATTGAGCTCAAACAATGCCAGCCTGAAGGAAATGGTAGATAAGTTGATGGCTTCTCAGGAGCAGCAAGCTGCAATCAATCAGAGTCTGACAGCTGGTCAGCAGAAATTAGAGAATGCCATGGTAGAGATGCAGGGAACGATGAGCCAGCTGACTCAGTTCCTCTTACAGCAGAGACCTTCTGGATCACTGCCTTCCCAAGCAGAAACCAATCCCAAGGAACAGTTGAAGGCAGTGTCGGTCTCAGAAGAGGACTGCGAGGATTATGGAGAAGTGGCAACAGTTACCCTAAGAAGTGGAAGGAACTTAATCAGAGACAAAGTGGCAGGAGACCATACTGATGAGGAGACCGAGCCCCTTTCTAATACCGCCGGTGCACCATCAGGGCATCCCGCCCCTCCTGAGGTAGTACATGAGGAGACCCAGGCTCCTATTCCTTCTTCCTCTCATACAACTGCTGTTAAAAATACAAAAGGAAAGACACTTGCAAAAGAACTTCCTTTTCCAAACCGTCTCAAAGAGCGAGAGCTCGATGAACAATTTGGAAAATTTTTAGATGTCTTTAGAAAGTTGACTGTCAATATTCCTCTTATTGATGCGATTAAACAGATGCCAAATTATGCAAAATTTGTGAAGGATCTGATTTCGAACAAGAGGAGATACAAGGAGAAGGACACCATTCAGCTAACCGAAACCTGTTCAGCAGCTATCTTACAGAAGCTGCCTCCAAAGCGTGGTGATCCTGGTCAGCCCATTATCCCCTGTTCGATTGGAGACATGGATTACGGATACGGTCTCTGTGATCTAAGAGCGAGCATCAACCTGATGCCATACACCATGTTCAAAAAGCTTCATGCGGGTGAGCTCGTTCCCATTCATTTCAGACTCCAGTTAGCTGATAGATCATCGATCACACCAAGAGGTATGGTAGAAAATGTAGTTGTTAGTGTGGGTAAATTTTTCTTCCCCGCTGATTTTGTGATCCTCGACAAGGATGAGGATGTTGAGGTACCTCTGATTCTTGGTAGACCTTTCCTTAGAACTGCAAAGACTGTTATAGATGTTGACAAGGGAAAGATTACCTTGAAATTTCATGACGAAGAATTAAACTTTGATATTAATAAGATGATGCAGAAAAATACTTCTTCTCATGCTGTTTTCTCTACTGATTTAATTGAGAATTTTTATGATCTTAAGGATGACTACATCCATAGGAGTTCTGATACTTCTAATTCTTTGTTTAAGTGTTATGACATTTTAGAGCAGGTATTGAGTCAATCCATTGAAGATGACAAAGAAAGCTTTGAGATGGCCTCGGTCGTCCAGCAGCTAAATCAAGGGAAGTCATACTTTCACTCCTCCTCTCCACTTGTAGAAAAGTTGGATCGACCCATTCAAAGGCATATCCCTTCAATAGAGAAGCCTCCTACCCTTGAACTCAAATCTCTCCCTTCCCATCTTAAATATGTTTTCTTGGCAGAGGGTAGCACCCTGCCTGTTATTATCTCTGCATCTTTGTCTATTTCGTAGGAAACTAGACTTCTGGAGGTGCTAAAGAAGCATAAAAGTGCCATGGGATGGTCAGTTGCTGACATCAAAGGGATCAATCCGGGTTTCTGCACTCACCGGATTTATATGGAGGAGAATTATAAGGCAGTGAGGCAGCCCCAGAGAAGATTAAATCCAAATCTAAAGGAGGTGGTCAAAGCTGAAGTGTTGAAGCTTCTTGATGCAGGCATCATCTACCCGATATCTGACAGCCAGTGGGTGTCTCTAGTCCAGGTTGTCCCAAAGAAGGGAGAGATCGTGGCAGTTCCCAACGAGAAGGGGGAGATGGTTCCCCAGAGGCAGACGACAGGTTGGAGAATGTGTATCGACTACCGCCGCCTCAACAATGCCACTAGGAAAGACTATTTTCCACTCTCATTCATAGATCAGATGTTGGAGCGTTTGGCTGGTCAAGAGTTTTACTACTTCCTCGATGGCTATAGTGGCTACTTCCAGATTCCCATTGCTCTAGAAGATCAAGAGAAGACTACCTATACCTGTCCATATGGGACATTCGCATATAGGAGGATGCCTTTTGGCCTTTGTAATGCTCCAGCGACGTTCCAGAGATGTATGATGGCCATCTTCAATGACTTCATTGAGAAGAGCATTGAAGTTTTTATGGATGATTTTTCAGTTTATGGGCAGAGTTTCGAGGTGTGCTTGGAACAGTTGGATAAGATATTAAGGAGATGTGAGGAGACGAACCTCGTACTGAACTGGGAAAAGTGCCATTTTATGGTACGGGAAGGTATTGTACTGGGTCATAAGGTTTCTAAGGAGGGCATTCATGTAGACAAAGCCAAGGTGGAGGTGATAGAAAAGCTTCCCCCACCAACTTCAGTGAAGGATGTCAGATCATTCCTTGGTCATGCAGGGTTCTACAGGAGATTTATTCAGAACTTCTCAAAGATCGCTAAGCCCCTGTCAGACTTACTTCAGAAGGATATCAAGTTCCAGTTCACTGAGGAGTGCTTGACAGCCTTTCAGACCATCAAATATAAGCTCTGCTCAGCTCCAATTGTGGTCCCACCAGACTGGTCAGAACCGTTTGAGATCATGACGGATGCGAGCGACTATGCTGTTGGCGCCGCACTATGTCAGAAGAAAGATAAGATGCTGAGAGTAATCACCTATGCTAGCAAGACCTTGATAGACGCGTAGAAAAATTATACTACTACAGAAAAGGAGTTGTTAGTTGTGGTATTCGCGTTAGATAAGTTTCGACCATATCTGCTAGGAAGCAAGGTGATTGTCCACACCGATCATTCGGCCCTCAAGTATCTTTTTCAGAAAAATGAATCGAAACCAAGACTTCTGAGGTGGATCTTACTTCTCCAAGAATTTAATTTGGAAGTTGTAGATAAAAAGGGGAAGCAGAACGGAGTTGCTGATCACCTATCTACGCTTGACATCCTTGATGATGGAATCCCAATCAATGAATTCTTTCCTGATGAGATGGTGTTCATGATTGGAAAGGTAAAAGAACCTTGGTACACGGATTTGGCGAACTTTCTTGCTTCTGGGTTGATTCCTCACGATGGTTTGATAAGGTGATGCCTTCTAGATGAGGAGATCTAGAGTGTAATAGAATTTTGTCATGCTAAAGAGGCGGGTGGCCATCATGGTTTTACAAGAACAGCTGCAAAGATATTAGAGTGTGGATTCTTTTGGCCCACTCTACATAAAGATGTCCACCACTTCTGTTCCCATTGTGACCCCTGTCAGAGGATGGGAAACATCTCTAGAAAGCATGAGATGCCTCAGAAAGGTATTCTTGAGGTGGAACTTTTTGATGTTTGGGGCATAGATTTCACGGGCCCTTTCCCCTCATCTCATGGACACCATTATATCCTAGTAGCTGTGGACTATGTCTCGAAGTGGGTTGAAGCTATTTCATGCCACACTGCGGATGCTAAGATAGTGGTGAAATTTCTGAGGAAACACATATTCACCAGATTCAGGGTGCCCAGGGCAATTATCAGTGATGGTGGCTCTCACTTCTGCAACCGAGCCTTCGACTCCTTGATGACTAAATATGGGGTGACCAACAAGGTGGCATTACCTTACCACCCCGAAACTAATGGTCTGGTAGAAGTGACCAATCGTGAGCTAAAATCGATCTTGCAGAAGACTGTTAACACATCAAGAAAGGATTGGTCGGTTAAGCTAGATGACGCTCTGTGGGCATATCAGACGGCCTTTAAGACTCCTATAGGGATGTCTCCGTTCAAGCTTGTGTGTGGGAAAGCCTGCCATCTTCCAGTAGAATTAGAGCATAAAGCTTACTGGGCATTGAAAGCCCTGAATTTTGATCTACACACTGTTGGAGAGAAAAGAAAATTTCAACTGTCTGAACTCGAAGAACTCAGAGAGCAAGCCTATGACAGTTCCAGAATTTATAAGGAGTGCACAAAGAGAATCCATGATCAAATGATCCGTAAGAGAGAATTTAAAGTAGGGGATCTAGTATTGCTCTATAATTCTAGACTGCGCCTTTTTCCTGGCAAGTTAAAATCCCATTGGGCAGGACCATTTAAAGTCGTGGGGATCACTACCTATGGTGCCTACGAGCTAGAAAACAAGTCAGGAGAAGTATTCAAAGTGAATGGTGCTCGACTGAAGAAGTACCTAGGCGATACCTTTTCTCAGCCTCCTGCACCTTGTATATCCTTGATTGAAAGTTCTAATTCCATAAATTCTGTTTCTGCTATCTGTACTGCAGCACCCCCTCCAAAAGCATCCAAGAAGCTGCGCCCGCAATGGTATTTCAGACTGAAGAAAGCTATTGCTAGCTGCTGTGGCGGCCCTCCTTGATCCTATCTGTGAAGTCTAGCCAGAGACTTTAACTCCGGGCAGCTTGGTGGGAGGCAACCCACCGGTTTGTATCTCTTTTCATTTCCTTAGTTTAGTCATTTATTTTACTCTTCTATTTTAATTATTGTGGTACGTTAATAGCTGTTGTGAAAGAGCCTTGGCTCTTGTTTTCTACTAATAGTTTTATCTATTTCCACTTGAGTTCTTCAGGCCTTGCAGATTCAAAAATTTTCAATGAGCTAAATTGGTGCGTGGCTGAACTCAAGTGTGGGGGAATCATGAAGCATTACTCCTTAAAAGATCAGGGAGCAATTCTTACACCCTCACTCTCTGCTTTCTGTATTATGTGTGCCTACTTTGATCTTGCCTGATTTACTGCTTATGTGTGTTTAATTAGTTAGCTTTATCAAGTCTTCTGTGATAGTGTTGGTGATTTGCAATTTTAAATTTTAAATTATAAACTATTTTATATAAAAAAGAGGTATTTTTAACGTGTCCGGAATTGAGTCAGTAGAGCTCCACGCGGACACATTATAAAACCACCATGTCCGCATAACGGACACTAATACGAACAACATCTATACACAACCCCTCAATTTTCAGTCACGTCCGTATGCGGATGCTAACGCAGACGTAGCCAACACCCGTGTCCGTCAACAGACTCATTCCTGGACGTGACCGATAGCCGTGTCCGTATACGGACTCAATTGCGGACACATGTAACTCAGTCATGTCCGCAACGCGGACTCAAACACGGACGTGACTTAAAACACGATTTCTTCTTCATTCTTCTCTATTCCTCCTTTCTTCCTCTCTTCTCTATTTTCTTCTCCGATGAACTAGATCCACCCGAAAACACCCACCTTCTCTCCTCCGTAACCAACACCGGCGACCACCGCATCCCCAAGCTGCCTCCGCCGCACCGCCGATGGACCGCCGACGCCAACCCGCAGCCGACACTGTCGTCCTCTTCAGAAATCCGTAAACAACTATTCGCACAGGTTTTCTTCACCCAAATTCGAGAATTTGCAAATCTATTTCGAACTTAGAATAAATCGATAGATTAGATATTAGTTTGCGGTGATTATGCTGTTAATTAGATGTTTGAGGTGCGCAATCGTGAGAAAAATTGTGAAATCTGTGAAAATTTTGTGATTTGGGCGATTTTCTGTTCGCCGCGATTTTTTAGGGTTCTTGCTTGTGTCCGGATTTGCGTCCGCGCCAGCCCATCTGGACACAAGTCCGGACATGTTGAAAATTTGCAAAAATTTTGAAATTTAATTGTAGCTTTGCACCTTAATGTTTGTTGATTGTTAAGCCATAAATTTCCATGCTCGCACACGATTAAAGAACTTTTGAGAATATGACTGGTTATGAGCTCGTTTTTGTCAGTTTGTGTGTTCTTTTGCATCCTTTATTATTGCACTTTAATTTACTGTTTAAACACTATAAAATAGATGCCTCGTACTAGAGGAGGTGGGGTCACACGCTCCTCGCGAGCCCCGCACCCAGATACTACATCAGAGGCACCGCCTCCACCGCCACCTTCACCACCCACCCCACTACGTGAGGATGGGTTTATCTCTACCACTGCCCGTACCTGGTATGACCAGGGCGGGAAATTCATCATGGAGAGGCGAATCACATCGGAGGTGATCAACGCCACAGACATACAGCCTATCTTCGAGGGCTTCGGGATGGCTGCAGTACTGAGGATGGGCGAGGGCCTGGTCTCTCCTGACCTAGTCCGGGAGTTCTACGCGAACGCCGAGGCGCACGACACGCTGAATGTCATCACCTCTTACGTGCGCCGCCACCGGGTTGAGATCACTCCCACCTCTTTTAGCACAGTTTTCCTGCTTCCGGAAAACGCGGATGCACATGTGGATATGAGTGAGGACCTGCTGAGGACCACTAGGACTAGATGGGTCCAGGAGATTGGTCAGACGTCGAGACACCGGGGAGAGGAGACTAAGGGTGTCATCCCCTACACCAGCCTCCCATCGCTCATGCAGAGGCTGGTAGCAGAGCTCCTCAGCCATCAGATCCGGCCTCGTGCGGGAAATGATGTCACTGACGAGGACTGTGTACTTATCGACTACTTCCTAGCACCGCCTCCCGAGCCACGACGACAGATCTCTGTGCCATACATCATGTTCTGCCAGTTGCACAAGGTGGTCATCTACTTGAGATCAAAGAAGAAGAAGATCACGCCTATCTTTCCCTTCTTCATCCACCACCACCTCGCCTGTGTGCTACCTAACGACGTCTTCACCAGGGTCGATGTGCACGAGGGTGAGAGTCCTATCTCTCTTCAGACTTTGAAGAGGTGGGGCTTCATGCGCTTAGCAGACGGGAGCTGGGTACGCGGCAGCTCTGGCCTGGGAGCTACTGCATCATCCTTGACTTCGGGCTCTGCACCGGCGGCCACTACTACCATGCAGCCACCAGTTCCTCCGGACATGAGCATTCCTCCAGAGCTGCAGACCACGATGGATACACTCATACAGCAGCAGCAGGCGATACAGCAGCAGGTCGGAACCGTCCAGTAGAGACAGGAGCAGATGGCAGGCGATATTGGCGAGCTGCGCCAGACCCAGGACCGGATTACCCAGCGCATAGAGCGCAGCGACGAGGTCTTGAGTCGGACAGCTCTACTCATCGAGAGGTTCATGGGCCACCTGGATCACAGACCACCCCCGGGACCATCACAGTGATCATCTATTTATTGTTTTGTTTTTTTTTATTTATTTCAGTTGTTATTTATTTTAGTTTGCACTCTTTTGATGTTTTTACCTTTATTTTATTTTATTTTGAAGGGTAAACGGTGCCGTAAACCGTACAGAATAACTTGCAGTGTTTACATGTTAAATTCTATTCTACTTTCCTCTAATGCTATGTTGTGCAGTCTCTTCTATTTTTACACTCAACACTTATGCACTCGAGGGGACATATAGCACGACAAATAAACATCAACTGCGCACGAACTTACGATTGGCTGGAACATTGGGAAGTACTCTTTTTTACATTTTGTTATCTCTACTTGCTTACCAATTTTCTACTTTATTATGCATGCTTACTTGGGGTTCAATTTCCACGCAATGGGGGCATTGCTCTTCTCAAGCGTGAGGGGGAAATTAAAAGTCGAAAAATCTATCTGAATATGCAAGTTGGGTTTAAATGTCACACTTATCTTTATTTGTCTACTTGCTTTCGAGAAAAAAATACTTCTTCAAGCAGATTTAGAATTCTAGGCATGTTGACTACCTCAAGAATCCTTCTGCTTTAAGGTGTTTGTACATCAAATTTTATTCAAAATTAATCTATTTTCACTAAAATTTGATGGAGTAGTTGATTATGGAAACTGAATTAGTTTAGCTTGGGACTCTTGGAAATGATTTGAAAGTTTGGAATGAAAAGGATAAGTCAAGGTACTCCACTGATCAAACAAAAATTTTCCGAACAAAAGCAGGCCTCGTCTATCCGGTTATTAAGTCTTAAGGGTGCCTTAACACCTATATACCTAAGGTCTCGAGATCTGGGATAGTTGGCCCAACACCATTACATGGATAGAGAGAAAAGTCTGGGTTACGGAATAATTCTACAATTCGCAATAATTCAATTGTTTTATATGTATCTCTTGCAAAGAATGTTCTTGCAGGCGAAAAATTAATTACAGTTTAAAATTTTGATCATGAGTACGTGGTGTTGAAAGGTATTGCGGAATAAGGCACTACTTCACACCCCTTGACATCCAAAGGTTAGAGGAAAGAAATAGTGGAAGATCCCAAGATAATCTACTTCCAAATTTTATATTCTGACTTCTCCATGCTTTTAAAATCCTTCCTTTTCACTGACTGTGAAAACCTACATCCAGAAGCAGAATTATTCTTTTGATCGTCATCATTTCTTACTTTCTGTTTGCATCTGTTTAACCCTGAGTTTCAATGCTACAGCCTGGAAGATAGTTTCATTCTCTATTTTGCTTGAGGACAAGCAAAAGATAAGTGTGGGGGAATCTGATGCGCTGATTATTGATATATCTTTTAAGTGCTTTGAACCCTTGTTTTCCATATTCTTTTACTTAGATTTATGCATTTACCTTCTTTTTCATGTTATTTTAGCTTAGGACGTGATTAGGAAGGAGTTAAGAGCTTTTGGAACAAAAAGAGAAAAATTTACACAAGTCCGGATATGAGTCCGGATGGGAAGCCACAGACACAGAAGCGGACATCTCCAGATCAAAATTCACCTTTAACCCTGTCCGCATACGCGGACAGAAAAGCGGACAGCTCCTTCTGTCCCTTGTCCGCAAACACGGACGGCCACGCGGACGCTCACAGATCTTGCCAGGACAGTCATGTCCGCAATACGGACTCAAACGCGGACAGGAGTTAATCTCGCTAGGACAGCCATGTCCGCACGCGGACAGAAACACGGACGCGTGTAGATCTCGTCAGGACACCCCTGTCCGTATGCGGACTCAAACGCGGACGTCACACAGAGTTGAAAAATAAAAATCATGCGCGCTGATAATTGTACTTTCGGCGCAATTATCAGCCGATTACGCCCATACTCTGTTTATTTAAACCAATGTCCATGCTCAATCAGTCTCCGACCCAACTCACCACTAATCTATGTCTACTGCTAAGCCTATTTAAACCCTTCCCCAGTCTTCATTTCAATTCGCACCAGACATTCGTCTACACCTCTCCTCATCCTTCTCCTCTCATTCCATTTATCTGCTCATCCTCATATTAATTCCTTCGTACTCCATCTCCATACCAACACTCAAACACAAACACACTTCACATCACTCACGTTTTTACCCAAATTTCTTCACACAAAAATCGCAAATAAGCTTCCGCACACACGCCACATAAAATATCACGTCCGGATTTGTGTCTGACCCACCCCATCCGGACGTCTCACAAACTTGCCCAAAATTTCCATTTTCACTCAATTTCACCAAATTCACTCCATTATCACCAAATCCAACCTCTCAGCCAGCATAGCGCAAGGACAAAGGGCGGAGCGAGCAAGAAGATCTTCGTAACAGATGATTTCTCTCAACTCTCTCTCATTTATGATTTTAATCGCTATGTCTAGCTAAGAGGATATGCTCTAGGGGAAGGGATGTTGTAATTAGTTAAACTCTGCATTATTTTACTGCTTCATTGAGACTATTTGGATTGTTCAGGTTAATGCTTTTTAAGTGTTTTTAATAAACGTCATGAATTTATTATAAGCCCTCGAATCATGTTATGATCAGATAAGGTGATTAGCATTGATGGTCCTATTAACCTGTTACCTGTGATAATTGCAATCGGATAGATTACATTAGCCACTAGGAGCTTTAGTCCGGACCAAACCAGACTAGTAATTCTGTGCAATAAAACCATCTAGATATGCTTGCTAAGTCTAGACTAGAACTACATGACCTGTCTAGATGAGCTATCTGGAATTAGGACTTAATACAGAATAGACAATTGAGAATTACAAGCCAATCTAAGGTCTCCGTTTAAGTAGTAGAATATGTAGAACCTAGCTAGTAAAACAACTCCCTGAACCTCGAGTACCGTTCACACTCCCAAATCTATCACTTTAATTTATCTGCTATTTACTTTCTTGTTATCTAATTAAACCCCAAAACCAAAACTAACCCCTTTTGAATTACCCACTGTCTTAGGCTAGACTTATTTACCTCAAGTCCCGTGGATTGACACCTGGTCGCTTCATAATTACTATACTACTGCAACCGGGATTTTTGCAATCCGACGGTCTATTGATTTGTTGATTTCTAGGATTATTTCTTAGCTTTTAATACATCAAATAAATCGTTTGCAGATGGATAGAATGTAGGCGCCGTAGATAAGAAAAGAGAAGGGTGGCACCAAAAGTTACAACGAGTGAAATCTGGAATTCGGCGCCGCACTTTACATGTGTCCAGATTTGTGTCCGGATATGGCTCATCCGGACGTGACACGTCCTAGTTTCTGTCCGTGGTAAGGACATGCTTTTAGTTTGCGTCTGGGGTTGCGTCCGTGGTACGGACGTGAGACGTCCGGGGTTGCGTCCGTGGTACAGACGCTTGTAATTCGTGTCCGTGTTTGCGTCCGTGGTAAGGACGCTTGTATGTGCGTCCGGATATGCGTCCGTAGTACGGACATGTGTATTTTCGTCCTCGTTTTTCTACAACTTCATCTGGGCTTAGATTCTTCATTTGAACTCCGTTTTACTTGCTGTTTGTTGCGTTGCGAAGCTTGTGAAGTAAACTATGTGATTCCAAGACTTTTTCTTGCATTTGATACACAAAATGTATCAGTTCATATCAAAACATAAATCTAAGGAAAAAACATACGATAAGTGAGAAATACGACAAGAATTGTTATGAAAATAGGAAGAATTATAGCCCTAAAGATAGATGTATTTCGCACTTATCAAACTTCCTCACACTTAGCTTTTGCTTGTCCTCAAGAAAATAAGGAATAAATCTATTTCTAAGGTCGTAGTATCGAACCTCAGGATCAAACAGATCCAAACAGGAAGTAAGCACAGTGACAATCAAAAGAATAGTTCTGCTCTTGGTTGTAGGTTTTTGCAATCAGTGAAAAAGAATGATTTTCAAAAGCATGGATAAGTTAGATTACAAAATCTGAATATAGATTATCTTGAGATCTTCCACCATTTCTTTCTTCTAACCTTTGGATGACAAGGGGTGTGAAGTAACGCCTTATTCCGCGATACCTTTCAACACCACGTACTCATGATCAAAAACAAAAATTCAAACTGTAATTAACTTTTTTCGCATGCAAAAACATTCTTCTTCAAGATGTATACAAAACAAACGAGTAATTGCGAATTTGTAGAGTTATTCCATAACCCAGACTTTTCTCTCTATCCTTGTAACGGTTTTGGGCCAACTATCACAGATTCCGAGACCTTAGGTATATAGGTGTTAAGGCACCCCTAGGACTTAATAACCGGATAGACGAGGTCTGCTTTTGTTAGGAAAATTTTTGATCAGCGAAGTACCTTGCCTTATCCTTTCATTCCAAACTTTTCACATCATTTCCAAAATCCCAAGATACTAATTCAGTTTCCACAATCAACTAATCCATCAAATTTTAGTGAAAGCAGATTCATTTGAATAAAACTATGTATACAAACAACCTAAAGTAGAAAGATTCTTGAGGTGGTCACCTAGCTCAACTTCAAAATCTGTGCAAAATTTTTTACCCAAGAATTCAATATTTATAAGCACTCAGAGAAGTGATTCTCTCAATGCAAGAAGACAAATAAAAACAAGTGTGGCATTTAAGCGCAAATGGCATATTTTCAGGGAAAGGTCTCTACTTCCTCACACTTAAGAGGAGCAATGTCCTCATTGTTCGAAAATAAATACCAAGAAAAGACCTTTCAAAATATGCCAGACTCAAGAAGAATTTCATTCAGGACAATCATGGACTGATAAAAATAAGCATTAAGCGTGATAGACTGAACACAAACAAAAAATAAAGAAACTGAAACTCCCCTAATATCGTAGATTGAGGAAGGTTTCCTTCCTCACACTTAAGTTCGAACAATGGGGGTAGTAGCGTTCCTCACACTTGAATTCAAGCAAGTGTCCAGCCTTGGAGATCATCAAATACCATGATTAGAATATCACCTGCACACACTCACAACTACCCAAAAATAAATGCTGAAAAGCGTTGCATTAAAGCTCAAACACCATTAAAATATTATAAAATCATATGCTCCCCTCTTCATTTGATAGCACATCCTTCTTCCTTTGATTTTTTTTAAAATACACACGTCCGGACTTACGTCCAGATCCGGACGTGTTTAAGCTTTGCACGTGTCCGGGTCTGTTGGTCCGGACACAAACCCGGACACGTTAAAATAATTTTTTTTATTAAAACATATATAGGAATAATATGGAAGACAAAACATAAAACAAAAATAGTAGGATAATAAATTTTAACCACTGGGTTGCCTCCCAGTAAGCTGCCCGTATTTATAGTCTTTGGCTAGACTACCACTTCGTTATCCTAGATCAAAAATAAAAGTAGACAACAGCTTTGCCAGGAAAATGAAGTTAGCAGTAATTAAAAGCAAACCACCTGGATCAAAACAAAACTTCACCTTGGCAAATAAAATAGGAAAATGAATACTCCACAAAACCTGGTGTTTGAGGGGATACTGCCGGTAACGGAGTTCTAATAGAAGACCAGATGGTGATGACTTTTCTACCTCAAATTGGAGGATGTAAACATCCTCCTCTTGTTGTTGAGGCTTATGGAGGCAGGGTGGAAGTTGATGAGAGACTGGTGGTAGCGGTGTTCCTTCCTCAGATTCGAGGATGTAAATTTCCTCTCCTAGTTGATGAGGCTCAATAGGATAATCCTTCTCTAGCTCGCGGACTGGCTCAGACAAAATATCTTCAAATTTTAATTGCTCCTCTTGTGCTGGGGACGGAGATGGAGGAGAATTGTAACTCTTAGACATTTGCTCCAACTCGGCGTCGGAGAAAAATGTCCTAGTAAGTTTCATTATCTCCTCATCTGAACTTGTAGCTTCATGAATATCTGGCTCGAATTGATCTTTACTCCTTGGAGTCACCACTGGAATCTCTTCTAGCGGCTTGGTCTGACTTGGGAGAAATTCGTCTGGCCCATGTGTAGATTGTTGTTCATTCTGATAGAAATGGTAATATCCCAACTGAGCTTATTTGTACTGTGTATTAGCCTGGTCGACTTCCCACCAATACAGCTCTCGATTTGATTGTTGAGGTGGTTGATAATCCTTGACCATCCTTTGATATGAGGATATCTCCTCTTGCATGTGCGTCCATTCCAAATCAATCAACAATCTTCTCACCTCATCGTAGCCGCTCTCCATTATCAGTAACTAGCCTACAAAAACAAAAATAAAAATACCAAGTAGAATAGAACTAAAAATCGAAAAGAAACACAAAAACAAAAATTAACTAAATAGAAAAACAAATAAGAAATAAAACAGAGATAATAGAAAATTGCTAAAATAAATAAAGTACGTAAAATTAAATAAAATTAAATGAAGCAAAAATAAAATAAAATAGGAAAAAAACTAAACAGAAATCTCAATAAAATTAAAAACCATCAATTAACCGTGCCGGAGATCCCGGGCAACGGCGCCAAAAACTTGTTAGAGAAATATGTGACAACTTCTACAACTTAGGCAGTGTACCTATCGTTTTGCATAATAGTGGATTTGTGGGGTTGTCGTACTCTTGGGGACCTCGCTGTGGTTAGCTGACAGTGTAGTAAATTGACTGAGACTTCTAGTTAACAGATTTTATCATTTTTTGAAAGAGTATGATTGAAAACTAACTTATAAGACAATAATAAAAACAATTAATCAAAACAGAATAGAAATAGAAATTGTAAATCCTTTGTTTTTAAAAAAGCATCCTGGGTTATTCTGCTCACCTATTTTATCCAATTATGTCAATATAAACTTTCACCACTTTAGCAATAAACTTAGGAATCTTAATTAGTTCATTGACCGGTCCTTGTACAACAAACCCTAACTAGCAGAAATAACAAGCCGCAAAATATGCCCAAGTCAATTCAACCAATCGCATTATTAACAATTCCTATTGGAGACAGATTAACCTATAGGCGAAACTCGCTTCTAGTCGTTAACTCGTTTTGACTTCCTATGTCTAGAACCTTTTCTTAGCACCGCATTTCAACAAGAGACTACAAATATCACTTTAATAATTGTACAAGAAGATTAAAGCGCATTAAGGACAAGATCAAAATATTGTATAGATAAATTATAGTGGAAAGTTTACATAACACAATTATATAAAATAGGCTCGCTTCCCAACCTGGGAGGCTAGGTTTATTAATCACACATAATTATAAAAACAAGCATCAATAAAAAGATAGACATTAAAACAGAGTAAAGTTAAAGGAAAGAATGAACTCTATTTGGGGAGAGTTTTTCACTTCCGGGCTCGTTTCCGTGATTATGCCGACCTCAAAACGATGATAAATAGGTAGAACGAAGAAAAACGAACAAACGGGCACAAGTTGGTCTTGTCCGGGTAGGGGCTACGCGGACACAAATCCGGACAACACCTGTCCGGGTATGGGCTACGCGGACACAAACCCGGACACAATATGGGATTGTGCAGATCGTCTTCTTCGTCTGGAAATCTGGAAAATAACAACGTAACTTTATTTGGAGATGTGGAACTTGATCGGTGGTGTGGTTGTAGGGATTTAGGAGGAGAAGAAAAGAAAGAGGAAAAGAAGAAAACTGGAGAATTTGGATTCAGGAAGGGATGATGAAGAAGATTGAAGGAGCGTGGGTTTTTATAGAGCAGAGGAAAGGAAGAAGATAAGGGAAGATGGGATAGAATGTAGGCGGTGGTGGTAGATGGATAGAATGTAGGCGTCGTAGATAAGAAAAGAGAAAGGGTGGCACCGAAAGTTGCAACGCGTGAAATCTGGAATTCGGCGCCACACTTTACACGTGTCCGGATATGGCTCATCCGGACGTGAGACATCCGAGTTTCTGTCCGTGGTAAGGACATGCTTTTAGTTTGTGTCCGGGGTTGCGTCCGTGGTACAGACGTGAGATGTCCGAGGTTGCGTCCGTGGTACAGACGTGAGATGTCCGAGGTTGCGTCCGTGGTACAGACGCTTGTATTCGTGTCCGCGTTTGCGTCCGTGGTAAGGACGCTTGTATGTGCGTTCGGATATGCGTCCGTAGTACGGACAAGTGTATTTTCGTCCTCATTTTTCTGCAACTTCAACTGGGCTTAGACGCTTCGTTTGAACTCCGTTTTACTCGCCGTTTATTGCGTTGCGAAGCTTGTGATGTAAACTATGTGATTCCAAGACTTTTCACTGCATTTGATACACAAAATGTATCAGTTCATATCAAAACATAAATCTAAGGAAAAACATACGATAAGTGAGAAATACGACAAGAATGTTATGAAAATAGGAAGAATTATAGCCCTAAAGATAGATGCATTCGCACTTATCAACCGGTCACAAGAGACCGCTCGCTATTTATACTTAATTTTTGCTTTCTATGACTGTCAAAGACGACGGTCGCTTTTCACTTATCTTTCGCTTTCTGCTGGTTGTAGGCGATCGGGCGTTTACTGTTGTTCTCTCCACCCGGTCGCAGTGGTCGGTCGTCCCCTTTTGGCCTTTCCCCAGCTTTAGGAATAGTCTTATTTTTCCCCTCTTCATCAGTCCCACAAGTTCTACTTTTTGAAATTTTGATGAAGAAAGTAGAACTTTTGCAGTTGTCTTGGTTACTCAGCAGAAATCGAGATTTTTTTTAATTTTAATTTTACTGTTGTTTTGAAGTCCCACAAGTTAAAGGTCGTACGTCTCCCGTCCTTCCTATCTTCTCTCAGTCCCACAAGTTCTTTTTTCCTTGCCTAGCATGGAAAGGAGAAAGCGACACATAGTCACTCTCACATTACAGACGTGCGCGCTCAAGAAGCTTAGTGGACTACACTGCGTATCCTTGGTCTATGGTGTACGATATGTGAAGAAGGGTTTGATCTGGGTTGACCTAAGAAAGGGCCCGGAATTGTTTGATAACTTGTATGTTATATGTGTGGATATGTGCATATGATGATGTGTGTTAATGCGTTATTTAATTATGCGCGAGCGTCCTACAAGACTAACACTACGTCGACTATAGTTCGACTTATATAAACATACATATGCGTTTGAAGTGATGACACAATGGTTACTTGATATAATACCCTTAGTATTAATATTAAGTATATAACAACCTAAGTTGAAATACCCCAAACCTTAATATATTGTTTAAACACTTAAATATGGTGTATTAAGACTAAAAAGAGTCTTAGAAACATTAGTAAACAAACTTAAACAAAAGAAAACACAAAATGTGCTTTAAAGTCAATAAGAGCCAAAATGTGCTCTAAGCTTGGGATAAACTTGGTTAAGACCTAATGAGCTTACCAAGACCTCATTTATATACTAATGAACTTATTAAACCAATTACCAAAGAAAACCAAGCTTGAAAACAAGTTAAAACACAAAATGTGCTTTAAGAAGTCTTAAAGCACGTTTTTGAAAAATTGTCTTGTAAATGAGTTTTGAATGGCTAAATGTCCATCATTACTCTTAAATATATATGTGTACTATATAGTATCACATTTGGGTGGCTATATTAATGGGAAATCAAAAATTTCACTTCTAAGTGCCTTGTTTAGGTGAATAGTGCTTTTTATAAGCTAGTTTATAACATATGTTGTATTAAGTAATTAAATTGACAAACAAAGACTAAAACACCCTCACACTAATAAAGGGGGCCGGTTTTCTAAGTGTGTGACTCACCACTCTTTAGTTGATAAAATAAGTAAGTAAAGAAAACTAAGTAAACTTACTTTTTACTTTATAAGCATAAATATCTTCTTAAAAGCAAATCCTATCTCATTCTCATTTCTTTCCTTCATTCCCACGGTTTCCAAACACATCTTCTACCTCTCTTCTTTGCTCTCTCTCGGTAATACCACTACCACCATTAGAACTCCCACTTTGATCTCTTGTTAAATCTTGCTCTCTTGTCCAAAAAAAAAAACACCACCATTTCTTCCTCTCCTCAAGCTCTTCATTTCTATCTTCTCCAAACTTCAAGACAACCATTTCGGTGCCATGGTGTTCCACCATTGAAGGAGCTTGAGCTTGTTTTTCTACATATTATTACTCTCCTTGGCTTCTAGGTAAGGAATCTCAAACAAAAATCAAGTTTCCTCCATGTTCTTACCTTGACCGAAAATACACATTGATATAGCTCTTTGTGTGACCTTGTTCTAGCTTCATTCCAACTCTTCATGGACTAGGTGGAGTCCCCTCTTGTTATATATTCAAACTCTCTTCAAAGAGCAAGGTAAAACAATTACATTAATATTTTTGAAACAATGTAAATTAGGGTTTACAATGAGATGAAGCTTATAGCTTGAATACTAATTATAATGTTTGTATATTGTCTAGAACTTGACAAGGAATCAAAATACCATACGGTTTTGTAAGGAAACAAGAAGGAAGTGTTTTGGAAAAAGAGGTAAATCTACTAACTTAATGTTGTTTAATGCCTTAGGAGAAATGAGCTTATAAATGCTTATTAAAACTACCTAAAGAGCAAATGGTAAATGACCTAGTAAATGTTCTCAAGGAGACTAGTAAAATACCATATGTCTTGTTGTATGTAATCGCAGGTTAAAGGCATTATATTGTGGAAATTCAGTGTTTATGATTTAAGCACTTTAAGGGCCTAAGAGCCATGCATTTTAAGGGCCTAAGTGCCATGCAATTTAAGTTATGCACTATATTGTGATGTAGTGTGAATTTGGTGAAGTTGTGTAAGAAAGTGTTCTAGATGTTTTTGTGTGCTTGATGGAGAAAACAAAATGTTTAGGTTTAGTAATGTTCTAGGTGAATCCATGTCAAAATTTAGGTAAAAAGCAAGAAGTTCTAAGTGTTACATAAGGTTTGGTGAGTTAGAAAATGTAGGAAATGAATAAGGAGTTCATGATGTTTTAAAGGAATTTTGATGAACTAGGAAGTACTCTAGAGTGTGATAAGGACTTAAGCATGATCTTAAGATTTAGTAAGTACCAAAGTCACTTTGGGACTTAGGTAAATACCTAGGCAAACTTTGGTAAAATAAGGAGAAGTGTACACTAGGAAAAAGAGTTTCAAGAAGGATATAAGGAATTAGTTGTGAAAGGTGATGCTTGGGAGATGATGTTAAGATAAGGGAAAGCATTTTGGGATAGTAGTTATCTTAGGTATGAAACACCACTTGAAAAACTAGGAGAAAATATTGTAGGTGTTAGGAATTTTGTGAAGATATAAGTAAAGGCTTAAGGAATTAGAAAGTGAGTTTTATGAGTGTTTAAGGATGGTTTAAGGTGTGTTTAAAGTGCCCAAATGAGGTTAGGGAGTACTAGGTTATATGGGGTGAAGTTTGGAGTTGAATGTAAAAAGGAAAACAAAGATTTGGGGTAGACCGGACTTGCGACCGGACTTGCAAGTTCGGTCGGGCCCAGTTTACCCTGCGGAATTTGTCTTCTGGAATGGACCGACCTTGGGACCAGACTTGCAAGGTCGGTCGGGCTTGTAATTTGTGTACGGATTGAGTTACTGGAATCGACCGGACATAGGACCGGACTTGGCAAGTCCGGTCGGGCTAAAATTCCGAAGAGGAGAAACTCTCTGGAATCGACCGGACATGGACAAGTCCGGTCGGCAAGTCCGGTCGGACCTAAACTTGTAAAAAAAAAAAACAGAAACGAATGTGACTTATGTAGTTAACCCTAGGGTGTATAATGAAAGTAACCTAGGGTAAGATAGACATTAAAACATGTCATACAATCATGTTAAATACTTAGTAAGTTTGAAGTTAAATAAAAAATTAACCGACGTTACTAATGTGTTTAGGATTCTCTCAAGGTGGAAATCAGTCGAGGCAAGGACCAAGGTATGGTTTTCTTGCAGTCTGTTGCCTACCGGTTTACACCGGCTTGTGTGTTGTTTGTTTTTCTGTGTGTTTATGACTTTGTAAGATTAAACCATGTAAAGAGTTTACAGTTGTTAAATATTATTATGTTGTTAAGTATGACTCTCTCTTCCCTTGTGTGTGTCTAACAAGACTTGACCTATGATTGTGAATTGTTTGTTGTGTTCGATGATGAACTACTAACAAGGGCTAACGGGGGAAGTGAGGAGTCCGGTCTGTTCCGGCCATGCGTGTGAGTATGGGAGTCGATGTCATAACCGGTTCGATTCTCTCTGTATGTTATGGTTAAGTTTCCAATTTGGTTTCTAACCTTCCCTTTAGCTTAACCAAGGCTATTTTACTGACTCACGTCGGGCCACAGGGGCATACTATGTGTTATTTCGGTGTGCTTGGATCACTATATCCGAGGCACCTTGTGTTAAGTTAACCGTTCAATCTAACCGGACGGTAACGAGTTATGTAACGAGCTAAGTATGAGCGTGGCAACATTCTCTAGGCTCTTAATGGGGACTAACTATGTTGGTTCTCTTCCAAAAAGGAACTGTATGTTTGTGATGTGTGTTATGATGTGTACAATACCCGTGTTATGTTATATATGTATGTGTTGTGTGTTTTAAAATAAATACCATGTCATCATGACAAATAGTTGCGCGCATTCCGGTAGTCGATGGACTGCGCGTTAACCATGCCAGCCAAGGGTTGCTGACCCCCTCGGGGGATCCATATTTCTTTTACTGCAGGATGAGGATCGAAGAAGCGGAGTGGCTCTAGATCCTAGGGTGTAGTTACTTTTGGATGTTTGCCCGGGATGCGCCTGTGCTCCCGTGGCGTGTTATGTACTTGATTATGATGGTTTACAGTGACGGTATACAGTGAAGGATTTTGTAAACACTCGGTATTATGTTGATGTATATATATGGTTATTAGTTCTATGCTCGGGAGTCTGATCATCAGACCGGTACAACTGTATTTATTCAGCCTTGTTAGCCACGTGGGTGGTTGACGGCATTGTAGCACCATTCGTTTAGTTACTGTTTAGTTGTTTATTTTCCGCTGCGATTCCAAGTAATGTGTTGTGCGTAGTAGGGGTGTTACAAAAAGTGGTATCAGAGCGAAGTATCGCTCCGATGACTAGAATACCGAGCTTAGGGATATACCGAGTTAGGAAACCTAACTACAGATACCTAAGTGAACAGATTTGGAAAGGTTGACCACTAACTAAGTGTGGAGATACCTTATTATCGGGAAGCGTTACGATCGTTGGACCGATAAGTGTGCAAGCATAATGCTAATGAGATGTTCATATGAATTCAGATGGCAGGTAGACCACGAGGTAGAGGCCGCGGGCGCGGTACTGGAGGTGTGGGTGACCAGGGTGATGATACTACGGCACAGACTATGGCTGAGGCGGTTGCAGCCGCCGTAGCTCAGCTGGTACCCGACTTAGTTGCTGCTATACAGCAAGGGCGACAGCCCGGAGTTCAGCTACCACCACCACCGCCACGAGAGACCAATTGGGTCAAGGCGTTGGCTGATCTGAGGCCGCCCTCATTCAGTGGGGAGACCGATCCCCGTAAGCTCGAGGCATACATCTCCGAGATGGAGACCGCCTTCGAAACCCTAGCACCACCTGAGCAGGTCAAGGTACGACTTGCTGCTTACTACTTGAAGGGCTCGGCACAAAATTGGTGGAAGCTTGTGCGAGAGGGCAGAGTTGCTGACCCAACCTTTCAGTGGAGGGAGTACACGGCTCTGCTGCGAGCCAAATACTACCCTATACATGTGCAAGAGGCCAAGCGCCTGGAGTTGGAAAATCTGAGGCAAGGGGATAAGATGACGGTAGATGAGTACTACTCAGCCTTCATTGGACTTATCCACCTGTTACCGGATCTGGGTTACTCAGACCGGATCCTTGTGAACCGTTTCTACAACAGACTGAACTATCGCCTACGCTACGGCATGGGGCCTACTGGATATACCACTTTGCAGGTAAAGGAAACTACAGTGTAATGTGAATAAGTGTGTACAATGTGTTAATGTGTTGTGAGTTTGTTGGGGGGGCATAACTGACACCCTAAATATAGGAGTGCTATCATGCCGCTGCTATTGTGGAGATCACCGTCCGTCTGAGGGACGAGGAGAGTGCGCTCAAGCGCAAGGCTCAGAACGAGGGCCAAGGCACGTAAGGACAGTGGGGAGGGAAGAGAAGAAGTCATACCCCCAGTCCCAGAAAGGACAGCAACAAGGTGGCAAGGGCCAGACCCAGACCACCACTGCTGAGGAGCCTCTGCAGCTCACCTATGCGTATGCGGCCAAGCCCCTACGTTCTTACCCACCTAAGGGTAATTGTCTAATCCTGTGTGATAAGTTAGAGTATATGTTAATAAGTTGTGGAACAAGTATTGATTGTGTATTGTGATAGCAGCTAGCACGGGCTCTGGACCGGAGCGCCACTATTACTGCAAGTGGTGCAATGGAGACCACCCCGGCAAGGACTGCAAGGGTAACGATGTTCAGTGCCGATTTTGTAAGAAGATGGGTCACCACGATCACGAATGCTGGCAGAACCCGAACAGTAGGAACTACAGGCCCAAGGGGCAATGGAAGGGTAAGGCCACTACGACCACCGATGGCCAGAAGATGGCAAACCAGCCACCCCCAGATCAGAGGTACACGGAGTCCCAGAAGGGGAAGGGGTCGGGGTCCAACAAGGCCACCCTGAATGTGGTGGACCGGTCTGAGGCGCCAGGGCCCTCTTCTAGACCAGGTACCGCCTAAATTGTTAAATGAAATAAGTGTCTGCATACCGCATTTCATGCATGTGTGTGAGTGAGTTTAAATAAACAACCATGTGAGTAAATAAATAAAGTATAGTGTGAGATTTACCTAATTAGAGTACTCTAAACTTAAAGGAACTTTCAATATATGTTATCCAATCCCACCCACACCAAACCCTGAAGAAACCACCATCAACATCACCGACTTTCCGTTGGAGCAATGTCAGGTTATCCAGCCAGGTATGATACTCTTAAATGGATACCTGACACCGGAGGCACAAATCCATATCATCAGACGATGCAACGAACTTGGAGCAAAACCAGGAGGGTTTTACACACCCGAATACCCGAACGGAGCAAGGATGCAATTGAAGATGATGTGCATGGGTAAGGACTGGAACCCTTACACCAAGTCATATCAAGAAGTGCGAGCTGAAGATGGAGCAACAGTATCAAGTATACCAGAGGAGTTCCATGCGGTCGTTAACCACGCCGTGGGAATTGCTCAGCAAGTTGAAACGGAATCAATTCCAAGTGTGGAAGCAGATCTATGTATTGTGAACTTCTACCAGAAAGGTGGACGGTTAGGTATACACCAAGACAAGGACGAGTCACCCGAGTCTCTAAGTAAGGGAGTACCCGTGGTGTCTTGGTCCATTGGTGATACCGCAGTATTTGTATATGGCGAGGCAGAAGCGTACTGACCTCGCAAAGAAGCTACTGCTGAAATCGGGAGATGTACTAATCATGGGTGGGCAATCAAGGATGATACCATGGCATCAGAAAGATCAAACTGAATACCGCACCGTCGGCAGTGATCAATGCCACACACATGAAACCCGGACGTTTGAATTTGACCTTCAGACAGTTTTAAGCCTTGTATATTTGTGGTAAACCAGTATGTATTAAGGGTTGTAAGTGTGAATCATGGCGACAGTATAAGCCAATGAATGTTGTAAAAAGAGTGTGTTAATGAATAAAGTGGAGTTGTTGAAGCATATAAACCGTGTTGTTACCCAATACTTATTAGTTTGCCAATGAATTAGGCTGTGCACTCGGAACGGGAGGTATACTAAGTGTCTGCAATAAGGCAGAAGCCGGCAAGAGTGGCACAATCACCGGTACCTTCCAGTGAATGGCGTGGATGCATCGATCTTGTTCGACTCTGGAGCCTCACACACATTCATTTCGCTATCATTTGCGAAGAGGCTGGGGTTAGATGGTGAAGACATGCCAGACTTCGTGGTTACTCTCCCGTCGAAAGAGCGGATCCGATGTACCCGCTACTACCGAGGTGCTATTGTACAAATCAGGGGTGAAGAGTTTCCGATCGACTTGATAGAGTTCGACGGATTGGGCTTTGATGTGATTATCGGGATGAACTGGTTGGAGCGGCACAAGGGCAGATCCTGTGTGCGAGCATCGACTGCTTCTTCGGAGTCCGTCTGGGGTTACCATATCTTACCGCCAGAGGCCCAGGGAGCCTTCGACTCAGATCATCACCGCCATGGCTATGTATCACGAGTTACGACGAAGGAGTGATGTATACCTCTGCTATGTCCAGGACATAGAGAGACCCTGAGTTTAGCCCAGATGTGGGTAGTGTCGGAGTTCTCTGATGTATTCCTAAGGAACTGCCGGGCTTGCCGCCGGCACGAGAAGTTGAGTTGAGATTGATCTAGTTCCGGGAACCGGACCCATTGCGAAAGCACCTTATGTATGGCTCCAGCAGAGATGACAGAGCTCAAGGAGCAGAGAGAGACTACTCGACAAGGGCTTTATCCGCCCTAGTGTTTCACAATGGGGAGCGCCGGTCCTCTTCGTGAAGAAGAAGGACGGTAGCCTCCGCCTATGTATGATTATCGGGAGCTGAATGCTGTTACGGTGAAGAACCGTTACCCCTTACCACGCATCGACGATCTGTTTGATCAGCTGAGGGGAGCATCAGTTCTCCAAGATAGACCTACGTTCCGGATACCACCAGATTGCCATCCGTGACAGTGATATCGAAAAGACAGCTTTCAGAACTAGGTATGGGCATTATGAGTTCACAGTTATGCCGTTTGGCTTGTCAAATGCACCAGCAAAGTTCATGGACTTAATGAACCGTTTGTTCCAAGATCAGTTGGACAAATCTGTGGTAGTCTTCATCGATGACATACTTGTGTATTCGAAATCGAAAGGTGAGCATGAAAGCCACCTGAGAGATGTATTGCAGACGTTGAGAAGAACCAGTTGTATGCAAAGTTTTAATGTGAATTTTGGTTGAACCAAGTATCATTCCTTGGACATGTGATTTCTGAGGCCGGGATCGCTGTTGATCCGGCAAAGATAGATGCAGTGCGCACCTGGCCTAGGCCGGACAGTTACCGACATCAGGAGCTTCCTCGGTCTGGCAGGTTATTATAGGGTTTGTGAAGGACTTCTCCAGTGTCTCGAAGCCGATGACTTCCTTGATGAAAAAGGATGCACCATTCGAGTGGACAGTCGACTGTGAGAGGGCTTTCACGAGTCTCAAGGATGCTCTGACATCTGCACCGGTTCTGACATTACCAGACGGTCCAGATGGTTTTGAGGTCTATTGCGACGCATCAGGCAGGGGTATGGGTTGTGTGTTGATGCAACACGGGAAGGTCGTGGCTTACGCCTCCCGACAGCTGAAGAAGCATGAGGAGAACTACCCTACCCACGATTTAGAATTGGGGGCCATTGTCTTCGCACTGAAGATATGGCGACATCATTTGTATGGGGTAAGCGTGACAATCTATTCTGACCACAAGAGTTTGAAATATTTGTTCACCCAGAAAGAGTTGAACATGAGGCAGAGAAGATGGGTTGAGTTCTTGAATGATTATGACATCAATTTACAGTACAAGGAGGGTAAGGCAAATGTGGTAGCTGACGCATTGAGTCGCCGAGCACACTCTCTCCATTCGCTAGTCTCTCATACTGGCTTGGTTGAAGAGGTGCGGAGTGCTCAGATGACGGATCAGTACATGATGGAGATTAGACAGAAGCTTATTGATGGCACATTCGAGGGTCAGAAGTACGACTTCAGACTCCACGATGATGACCTGATTAGGCTTAATGGCAGATTGTGTATACCCAGGAGTAGCGCTGAGCTGAAGGAGCGCATATCGGGTGAATCCCACTGTTCTACTACTTCGATTCACCCCGGAGCTTCAAAGATGTATAAAGGTATGAAAAGATATTTTTGGTGGACTGGAATGAAAAAGGATGTGAGTGACTATGTGTTGAGGTGTCTCACTTGTCAGAAGGTCAAGTTTGAGCACCGACGGCCTGGTGGTATGGTGCAGCCAATGCCAGTGCCGGAGTGGAAGTTCCATGACATATCCATGGACTTCGTGGTAGGGCTTCCGCCTACAAGGGGAGGTCTGAATATGATTTGGGTTGTGGTAGACCGACTGACCAAGGTGTCCCGATTCATTCCGATGAAGGACACCTGGAAAGTGGCAAGATTGGCAGAACTATTCGATAAAGAAATTGTAAGACATCATGGTGTACCAAAACGATTGTATCCGACAGAGATACCAGATTCTTATCCAGATATTGGAAGTCTACACGAGAGGCATTGGGTACTGAACTGAAATTGAGTACGGCGTTTCACCCACAGACCGATGGTCAGAGTGAGCGCACTATTCAGACACTTGAGGATATGCTACGTGCATGTGCACTTGACTTTCAGACCAGCTGGATTGATAAGTTACATCTGATCGAGTTCAGTTACAACAACAGTTATCATGCATCGATCAAGATGTCTCCCTTCCAGGCATTGTACGGTAGACCATGCCGCACGCCATTATGCTGGGATGAGTCGAGTGAGACGGTCATTATAGGACCAGAGTATCTTGAGCAAGTTCAGGCAGAAGTTCGCCAGATCAGGGATAATATGAAAGCAGCTCAGGATAGACAGAAGTCGTACGCAGATGTGCGCCGACGTGACCTGGAGTTCGCCGTGGGCGATCAGGTATTTTTGAGAGTATCCCCCATGAAGGGAGTGTTTCGTTTTGGCCAGAAAGGCAAGTTGAGCCCAAAATATGTGGGGCCTTATGTTGTGACGGAGCGGATCGGCCCGGTAGCTTATAGACTTGACTTACCCGCCGAGCTGGGCAAGGTACATGATGTATTTCATGTGTCCCAGTTGAAGAAGTATATGTCTCATCCGTCTCATGTGCTTCAGCCTGAAAGGCTAACTTTAGAGCCGACCATGCGATCAGTGGAGACTCCGGTACGGATTCTGGACACTAAGACTCGAGACACTCGCCATAAGTCTGTGAGACTGGTGAAGGTTCTCTGGTCTAACCAGGACGTTGAGGAGGCCACTTGGGAGCTGGAAGATAAGATGAAGGCGAAGTACCCGTCGTTGTTTACTTCTTAGTGTTTGTATGTATAGGGTACGGGGCGTACCCCTATTTAAGGGGGGTAGAGCCGTTTCGGTTATGTATATGACATGTATTTGAATACATTGTCTGTGTTGTGTTGTCATGTTGTTAATGTTACAGACCGCTGAGTCTGATGTTTTGTTGTTTGGACACATGTCCGATATGATGTAAAGATGTTGTTAATGTGATATAGAAGTGTTGTTGATATGTGTTCTCATGTTCTAATTTAGATATGGGAAGTGTGAACTTTGGGGACAAAGTTCTTTTAAGGGGGTAGATTGAAATACCCCAAACCTATATATGTTTAAACACTAAATATGGTGTAATAAGACTAAAAAGAGTCTTAGAAACATTAGTAAACAAACTTAAACAAAAGAAAACACAAATGTGCTTTAAAGTCAATAAGAGCCAAAATGTGCTCTAAGCTTGGGATAAACTTGGTTAAGACCTAATGAGCTTACCAAGACCTCATTTATATACTAATGAACTTATTAAACCAATTACCAAAGAAAACCAAGCTTGAAAACAAGTTAAACACAAAATGTGCTTTAAGAAGTCTTAAAGCACGTTTTTGAAAAATTGTCTTGTAAATGAGTTTTGAATGGCTAAATGTCCATCATTACTCTTAAATATATATGTGTACTATATAGTATCACATTTGGGTGGCTATATTAATGGGAAATCAAAAATTTCACTTCTAAGTGCCTTGTTTAGGTGAATAGTGCTTTTTATAAGCTAGTTTATAACATATGTTGTATTAAGTAATTAAATTGACAAACAAAGACTAAAACACCCTCACACTAATAAAGGGGGCCGGTTTTCTAAGTGTGTGACTCACCACTCTTTAGTTGATAAAATAAGTAAGTAAAGAAAACTAAGTAAACTTACTTTTTACTTTATAAGCATAAATATCTTCTTAAAAGCAAATCCTATCTCATTCTCATTTCTTTCCTTCATTCCCACGGTTTCCAAACACCATCTTCTACCTCTCTTCTTTGCTCTCTCTCGGTAATACCACTACCACCATTAGAACTCCCACTTTGATCTCTTGTTAAATCTTGCTCTCTTGTCCAAATCAAAAACAAACACCACCATCTTCTTCCTCTCTCAAGCTCTTCATTCTATCTTCTCAAACTCAAGACAACCATTTCGGTGCCAGGTGTTCCACCATTGAAGGAGCTTGAGCTTGTTTTTTACATATTACTCTCCTTGCTTCTAGGTAAGGAATCTCAAACAAAAATCATGTTTCCTCCATGTTCTTACCTTGACCGAAAATACACATTGATATAGCTCTTTGTGTGACCTTGTTCTAGCTTCATTCAACTCTTCATGGACTAGGTGGAGTCCCTCTTGTTATATATTCAAACTCTCTTCAAAGAGCAAGGTAAAACAATTACATTAATATTTTTGAAACAATGTAAATTAGGGTTTACAATGAGATGAAGCTTATAGCTTGAATATATAATGTTTGTATATTGTCTAGAACTTGACAAGGAATCAAAATACCATACGGTTTTGTAAGGAAACAAGAAGGAAGTGTTTTGGAAAAAGAGGTAAATCTACTAACTTAATGTTGTTTAATGCCTTAGGAGAAATGAGCTTAAAAATGCTTATTAAAACTACCTAAAGAGCAAATGGGAAATGACCTAGTAAATGTTCTCAAGGAGACTAGTAAAATACCATATGTCTTGTTGTATGTAATCGCAGGTTAAAGGCATATATATTGTGGAAATTCAGTGTTTATGATTTAAGCACTTTAAGGGCCTAAGAGCCATGCATTTTAAGGGCCTAAGTGCCATGCAATTTAAGTTATGCACTATATTGTGATGTAGTGTGAATTTGGTGAAGTTGTGTAAGAAAGTGTTCCAGATGTTTTTGTGTGCTTGATGGAGAAAACAAAATGTTTAGGCTTAGTAATGTTCTAGGTGAATCCATGTCAAAATTTAGGTAAAAGCAAGAAGTTCTAAGTGTTACATAAGGTTTGGTGAGTTAGAAAATGTAGGAAATGAATAAGGAGTTCATGATGTTTTAAAGGAATTTTGATGAACTAGGAAGTACTCTAGAGTGTGATAAGGACTTAGCATGATCTTAAGATTTAGTAAGTACCAAAGTCACTTTGGGACTTAGGTAAATACCTAGGCAAACTTTGGTAAAATAAGGAGAAGTGTACACTAGGAAAAAGAGTTTCAAGAAGGATATAAGGAATTAGTTGTGAAAGGTGATGCTTGGGAGATGATGTTAAGATAAGGGAAAGCATTTTGGGATAGTAGTTATCTTAGGTATGAAACACCACTTGAAAAACTAGGAGAAAATATTGTAGGTGTTAGGAATTTGTGAAGATATAAGTAAAGGCTTAAGGAATTAGAAAGTGAGTTTTATGAGTGTTTAAGGATGGTTTAAGGTGTGTTTAAAGTGCCCAAATGAGGTTAGGGAGTACTAGGTTATATGGGGTGAAGTTTGGAGTTGAATGTAAAAAGGAAAACAAAGATTTGGGGCAGACCGGACTTGCGACCGGACTTGCAAGTTCGGTCGGGCCCAGTTTACCCGCGGAATTGTCTTCTGGAATGGACCGACCTTGGGACCGGACTTGCAAGGTCGGTCGGGCTTGTAATTTGTGTACGGATTGAGTTACTGGAATCGACCGGACATAGGACCGGACTTGGCAAGTCCGGTCGGGCTAAATTCCGAAGAGGAGAAACTCTCTGGAATCGACCGGACATGGACAAGTCCGGTCGGCAAGTCCGGTCGGACCTAAACTTGTAAAAAAAAAAAAGAAAAGAATGTGACTATGTAGTTAACCCTAGGGTGTATAATGAAAGTAACCTAGGGTAAGATAGACATTAAAACATGTCATACAATCATGTTAAATACTTAGTAAGTTTGAAGTTAAAAAAAATTAACCGACGTTACTAATGTGTTTAGGATTCTCTCAAGGTGGAAATCAGTCGAGGCAAGGACCAAGGTATGGTTTTCTTGCAGTCTGTTGCCTACCGGTTTACACCGGCTTGTGTGTTGTTTGTTTTTCTGTGTGTTTATGACTTTGTAAGATTAAACCATGTAAAGAGTTTACAGTTGTTAAATATTATTATGTTGTTAAGTATGACTCTCTCTTCCCTTGTGTGTGTCTAACAAGACTTGACCTATGATTGTGAATTGTTTGTTGTGTTCGATGATGAACTACTAACAAGGGCTAACGGGGGAAGTGAGGAGTCCGTCTGTTCCGGCCACGCGTGTGAGTATGGGAGTCGATGTCATAACCGGTTCGATTCTCTCTGTATGTTATGGTTAAGTTTCCAATTTGGTTTCTAACCTTCCCTTTAGCTTAACCAAGGCTATTTTACTGACTCACGTCGGGCCACAGGGGCATACTATGTGTTATTTCGGTGTGCTTGGATCACTATATCCGAGGCACCTTGTGTTAAGTTAACCGTTCAATCTAACCGGACGGTAACGAGTTATGTAACGAGCTAAGTATGAGCGTGGCAACATTCTCTAGGCTCTTAATGGGGACTAACTATGTTGGTTCTCTTCCAAAAAGGAACTGTATGTTTGTGATGTGTGTTATGATGTGTACAATACCCGTGTTATGTTATATATGTATGTGTTGTGTGTTTTAAAATAAATACCATGTCATCATGACAAATAGTTGCGCGCATTCCGGTAGTCGATGGACTGCGCGTTAACCATGCCAGCCAAGGGTTGCTGACCCCCTCGGGGGATCCATATTTCTTTTACTGCAGGATGAGGATCGAAGAAGCGGAGTGGCTCTAGATCCTAGGGTGTAGTTACTTTTGGAGTACTTTTGGATGTTTGCCCGGGATGCGCCTGTGCTCCCGTGGCGTGTTATGTACTTGATTATGATGGTTTACAGTGACGGTATACAGTGAAGGATTTTGTAAACACTCGGTATTATGTTGATGTATATATATGGTTATTAGTTCTATGCTCGGGAGTCTGATCATCAGACCGGTACAACTGTATTTATTCAGCCTTGTTAGCCACGTGGGTGGTTGACGGCATTGTAGCACCATTCGTTTAGTTACTGTTTAGTTGTTTATTTTCCGCTGCGATTCCAAGTAATGTGTTGTGCGTAGTAGGGGTGTTACATAAGTAAAACACTTAGGTACGAGATACGACAATGTCAGTCTCTAGAGCATGGATCTCGAACATGAATATAACCTAGATTACTTCTAGGTATGCGTGAGACCCATTGGGCAGATAATTATAAATTGTATTCTCCATAAAACTAAGAGTTTATCTTAATCCTATGAGAGACTTGGTATGAGATGAGGGGAGGAATCCCGGTAGTTTACGAACTACCTGGTTGCGCATTTGTGATCACTGAGGGGTACCCGATCGGGTTCCGCTCCTGGAAATTACCCAACGAGCCCTAATTAGATTGTGGGACCGGTGGTACCTACTGCTGGTACATGGCTACGGCCTTTAAATGGACGCCTTACGAGGTAAAGTGAACAGTCAGGGGCCTCCGAACCTCTGGTGAAATGAGCACCTTTGTGTGTACGGGAGGACTACTGTCCATTGGTAAGATTAACCGGGTTATCCTAACATGATGCCCAACTGGTAATTAATTAAACATGACTTGGATGGATGGGGCCTTGAAGGCCAAATAATATTAAATATGGAAACTGTTCGCTAAGGCGATTGTACACTGTACTGTAACTATTCGATACGTTCGTTTATGTGATTGTTGTTTGTGAAATATAATGTCTATTTGGAACGGATGGATGACTATGTGTATGCATGATTATTGCAGTATTAATTATATCTGTAAAATGGTAAAGCATGAAATCAATCTAATATCAAGATGGCTCTAAAATGACAAGTGACCAATAGGGTCTAGGCCCGCATACTCAGCGTTTATGGTTTTTGGACTTAGTATGATGTATAGGTTTATCTCGTTGTCACAGCGGTTTGGTAGTGCTGTTTATTTTTGTTGTTGGATTTAGTTACTGCTTCGTTACTCGCATGGGCGAGTAATGGCAGGTGACACCCGTGTGAGAGTTTAATTTTGTTTATACTTCAGCGGTGAGACGTCTTTAATTATGCTACGTGAGGAATTATTACGTGTTTGTCGAGAGGGGTGTTACAATTATAGTCAATCAAATAGCTATAATTAAACATTAGTGAAGGTCTATAACCATTAAAATTAATTAAACGAGAAAATTCCAGAAAACGGGTTCCGGTTAGTGAATAGTGCAAAAACAAGAACTTGCGGGGTGTAAATTATAATTAGAGCAAATAGCCTCTCCATTGGTAATTAAAAATCAGAAACCCATATGGTTGTGTGGGACGATTTCCAACCCCTCCCCCTCTCTTTATTTGCTTTTAGACACAAAAGGGCAAAACAATAAAGAATAAAATAAGAAAAGTAAAAAAGTAAAACTCACCTTTTGTGACTCTCTCTCTCCCATTTCTGAATTGCCTCACATTTTTTCCCCTTCAGACGTTCTTCTTCTTCTTCTTCTCCCCTCCAATGGTGATTTGTGTTTTCCCCCACCAGCTTAACACTTTCCTTTTGAAGGCCTAAATCACCTCCAACTCCACAAAAATTGTACCATTAGGTTCCTCTCAACTTGGGGGATCATTTCCCACCTCTTAAAATCCAAAAATCTTCATCTTCATCACCATGGCAGTAGCCTCATTGGAGCTTGAAGAAGACCATTGTGACCTCCATCACCTCCTTGTTGTTTTAAGGTGTAAAAAGAGTCTTAAAAACCCATCTTTTTCTAACTTTTTCTTGTAAGACAAAAATCCAACGGGAGCTCTTGTTTTATCCCCCATTCCAGCCATTCTTGACTTCAATTTTGGAGCTGGAAACCTTGCCATCTTGCTGTCCAAAAACCCTACCAAGAAGCACAAGGTAATGCCTCCTTTTTGCCTTTAACATGTATTAGATTCTAGGTTAAAAGAGGAGTAGTTTTCTAAGTTGGTATTGTTGTGTGGGTAACTGTAGCATTACCAGTTTTGTAAGGCAAGAACAAGAAGAAAGAAAAGGAGAAGAAGAAAGGAGATAGGAGGAAAAGAAAGGAAACTAGCAAATTCAAGGTAAATGTGCTTACCTTTGAGCTAGTTTTGTATGTAGTGTGAAAACAGAATTTTAATGTTTATGTATGAGGGATTACATTGTTTTAAGTATGGGTTATGTTGCTGCATATGGAGTAAAAGATTGAGGTATATTAAGTGTGGTTTAAATGATGGTTAAAGGCTTGGAAGCCAAAGGGAAATAAATGTGTAAATGCAGGAATTAATGTGTTGTAGTGTGTAGAATGATGTGGTTATTGGGATTGGTTGGATGAATGAATATGTGGTGAGAATGATAGAATTTTAGGGGAACCTCTGTCAAAATTTACTTGGGAACTAGGTAACATAAGTGTGAAATGGTGAAGAAAGAACCTAGGTTGACTAGGTGTGTTTTAAAGTTGAATTGGAGTGACTAATCACTTGGGAACTAGAGTAGAAGAAGATGATGTAAGTTGTGTATTGGAAGTGCATTAGAGGGAACAAGGAGTGAGTAAGAATGAGGAGCAAAATCTGTAGGAAGGACTAGAGAATAAGTGGCAAGTTCTAGGAGAAATAAGTGGGAAATTTGTGTAATTTAACCAAGTAATGTAGTGAGTTAGTAGTGGAAGTTGGTGTGATTAAGTTGTTAAAACATGTTAGGTTACATGCGTAAAGTGTGGGAAAAGATTGGGCAAAAGAATGAAGCTAGAACAAACTGGAAAATGCAAAATCTGTAAAAGTTTAGCAGGGTCCGGGACTTAGGTCCAGGACCAAGTCCCGGACCGACCTTAAAAATAGGCCGAAAATTCACTTCTGTACTGGTCCGGGACCTAGGTCCATGGTAAAGTCCCAGACCAGCATGAAAATCAAGCCGAAACTACACTCTAGAGGTGGTCTGGGATTTAAGTCCCTTACAAAGTCCCGGACCAGTCATAAAAAGCATCCGAAAGTTGATTCCAGTGTTGGTCCAGGACTAGGGATCCGGACAAGGTCCCAGACCAACCTAAAAAGGCTTTAAAATGTGTATAAATGATATTTTATGTTGGGGATTTGAATGGTATTGATAATATAAGATTGTTAAGACTTAATTAATGACATGTAATGGTCATTAGTGGTATAAACAAGCTTGAGAAGTAAATTGAAGTAAGTATCAAATGTAAATAAGTTTGAAATGTAAGGGGTAAGTAATTGTAAGTCAGGAAACTCTAAAGATTAAAAAAGTTAGGTTAATTATAGAGAATTAACCGTCCGACTCTGTGTACGTTATAAGATTCGAATGGTTGGACTCCGTAGGAAAATCAGGGATCGAACAACTACGGTGAACGGTATGATTTTCTCATGTCCTGTATGCTACCTTGGCTACCCTGATTGGTGTGTTTGTGTGTTATGTGTGATCACCTAACTAAGATAAAATGCATGAATCAGTTTATTGCACTTTCTTGTGCTTGTAATGTATTGTTCCTTGTGGATTGTATTTGAACTTGTAGTTTGTATAATTCATGAAAAGTATGAATGATGATGAAGTGCTTGATTGTGGTAGTGCAATTGTGCCAACCCTTGACTTAGCGATTGTGAAATGATTCTCACTAACTCACTAATTATGTAACCCTTCTAACTTGGAGTAAATTGGTAATTGGAGTATTGAGAAGCCCGATATAGTGTCGGCCACGCGTGAGGATGAGGACACGCAAGAGGTTGGATCCGATTCCTGGCCTTAATCTTTTCCATGGTCCAAATCCCTTAAATGGGTAGCAACCTGGATTAGTGAGCCAACCTAAAGCCCGGTGGTGGGATATCGTAGTCCTTGCCCGTAGGTCACTGAAATACCCCTAACCTTTAAATAATTAAATAACAGTAAATAAATATTATTTGGGGATTATTAAACCCTGAGAAAATTATATAAACAGTTAGGCGTTAAAAACGCACCTAAACTCCTTAAGGTCGTAAACGAGCGTTAAGCCGGACCTTAAGCTAAACAAGTTATATAAGCTATAAGACTCCTATGAAGTCAACTAAGGATCATTACATGACCTTTAAAACACAAGTCCTCAGTTAGAACTGAATAAAGAAACAATATACCCGGGAATTCCCTTAAAGGCCCTTAAGGCCCGAAAGTCCCGGAAATACATTATAGGATGAAGTAAAGCATTAAAATTCATTTCAAATGCACCATAACACTTTATTAAACATATAATATGAAGTCCTCATGGTAGAATTTCAATTAAACGCAAAGTGCTAGGAGATGCTCGATAAGGACCCCACAAACCCCCGGGAATGCCTCGGAGGAGTGCCGAGGTGGCACAAAGTCCTATATAAATTATTCTTAGAGTTCCTAACATCATTATTCAACATTATAAAGAGAATGATCAAGCTACTTTCTCAAAAATAAACAAAGTGCTCGGACGAATTTCTTAACGCTCCTTTTTTCCCCGGTTAGCCCGGGAGTTGTGTTTTGAGTTGATATAACCCCACATAACTAAATGTAACACCTTAACATATTATTATTGACTATAAAAAATGTCAATAAACACTTGGAACTCATAGTGACTAATTATTTTTCAAAAATTCCTTAAAGCACAAAAACGCACTTTCGGGTGTCATAAAAACGCGTTTTACGCAATTGCCTTGAAGTTTTTGAGGATCCACGAGTTGATAATCTTAAAAGGGGATAAATTGACCATCTAAATCAATAAATGCCCGTACCAAATCCATAGTACAAGTGGGGGCGATTTTTGGAACAAAAGGTACCTAAAATCAGCATTTTTACCTTAAAACTTTCATCTTTTACCATGGTATAAATGTACCAATTAAATGTTGTGACCTATTACATGTTATAATATGGTCTTAGTACAATATAATGTGACAGGAATTAAATCAAAAATCAATTCCAATTAACCTCCATGTTGGGCGCCATTTTGGGTGTTTAGAACTAGGATTTTAGCTAGAAAATTGACTTATGGAATGGTGACTCATTTCCCATATGCTATATGTTATATTATGTCAAATAATCCAGCCAAAATAGACCTCCAATACCGTAAGCCTGCAAGGAACCAAGAATAAATTAGTTTAAACAAAAGTCATGAAATAAAATAAGAAGACTAGATCTACTTTTAGACATGACTATAAACAAATGAATCTACCATTCCTATGGCATGTGGCTGCCGATTGTGATCAAGAAAAGGAGGGAGTGATTGCTGCTTGATTAGTCAAATACACCTACCTAACTAGCATGTTCTCTTGTCTCAAAACAAACAAAAATCAAATGGCCTTAGCTAGCATATGTGGCCGATTTCAAGGAGGAAAAGAACAAGTTGATTGCTCTAAAATTAATCAAATAAGACACCTAGCAACCTAGCATGTTCTCATTTTTCAAAACAAGGAAAATCAATTGCCTATCTAGTCCACATTACCGAAAAATTCCAAGAGAATAAGGCATGATAATTGTCTTAGAAAAATCAAAAGAAGACATGTACCTACCTTACTCCTTGTCTTCTAGTTTCCATTATCAAACAAAGCCTCCATTATCTCCTTGACATCCAGCCGTAAGTCTAGTCCAAATGAGAGACTTTTGTAGTCAATGTTGAAATCAAAAATCAAAAGCAAATCATAGAATAATGCCATGCGACATAACAATAATTCTCATTTGATTCCTTCATTCCATTGCCTTATTACCTTACGTGAGCTTAGCCATTCTCTTTGCCTTCCTTTGGCCGATTGGTAAGCTCTCTCCCTTCTCTCTTTTCTTCTTCCTTTGCTAAGTTAATTCCTTAGAGCTTTAACGCTCCATTAATGGTGTTCTAAGTTCTAACACCATTTTAATGTAATTTCCTAGTTAATCTCCTAAGTCTTGAAGCAAGAGATCATTCTAGCAACTCCTACAATTTTCGCCAAGCATAAGTGTTCCAAGGAGGTTCCAAGATTCAACAACAACACAAGGAACAACAAGAACAAGTTAAGGTATATTTTCATGTTTGAAAATACTAAAGAAATACCTTAAGCATTTCCGAAAATTATGAACTTCTAAACCAAGGTTCTCTTTATCATTTCATGAAGGAAATCTAGATCTACAATCATCTCAAGGTATACCGAAAATTCCTTGAAAACTTCCTAAGGTAAACTCTTGTAAAACTACTCTAAATCTTATTTATAAATCCTTGTTAGAAGTCTAACAAATGGATCTCCTAAATATATTCAAGGAGGCCGAAAGTTCTTCAACAAAATACCATTGGAGGAGCTTGGAATTCAAGGAGAAATCAAGTACAAGAATTGTCTTGATTAAGGAGTAAGTTTATATAATTAAGGTTTATTAAGTTTAAGCTTGATTTAAGCTTCAAATTTTGGTATAAAAAATTATGTATAAAGACTAGATAAATTAGGGCCGAAAATCATAGGTTATAATACCAAGAAAATAGTTTATAACATATAAGGTAAGATTATTACCTTAAGGTATAAATATGTGTCACAAAAATTAATTAAGATGCATATATATAAAAACCAAATTGTCTAAGAATTAAATGTTCTATTTTGAGTTTATAATCATTCTAAGTCATTAGCATAATTTTTAGAAGAGGTATATGGCTTATATACATTTATATATACATATTATAAAGTTTAAATCAAGTTTTAAAACCATATAGTAAATATATATTAAAGCCGAGAATGATATGAGTATATTGGTGATTTTGAAAATATATAAGTGTATTAACTTATATTATAAATTTTGGGAACATTAAAAATAGCTACAAGTATTTAAATGGCTAGTTTATAAAGTTATGTGGCTAAAATTTAAATTTTGAAAAGTATAGGGTACAAATTATAATTGCCGAGAGTATAAGGAATTATTTGGTAAATTTATGTTATAATATAAGGTAGGAATTAATATTATGAATTTTGGTGAATTTAAATAAGTGTTTAAATGTTAAAATAACATTTTATAAAGTTTTGGGGCTATATTGTAATTATTGGAAAGATTAGAGTTACAACCAAGATTACATATGAATTTATGGGTATAATAAAGTATTAATTATGAAATTAAGTCTTGGTCAAAGTGTTGACCAAAAACTTTGGGTTAAAATGACTTATGACATAAAATATTAAGTTTATAAAAGTTTTGGGGTGAATATGTAATTTATGAAAGTATATATGAAAAATAGAAGTTAAGTGGGGCGGAAATATAAATTGAAGAAAGATATGGGTTGTTTCGGTTATTTAAAAGAATTTAATATTAAAACTATAATTTATAAGTTAATATGTAACTTATATAAAGTTTTGGGGTTAAAATGTAAATATAGAGAATATATTTATAAAACCGAAATGGTTAAGGGGCGAATTCATAATTAATAAAATTATGAGGGGCCTTTTCGGTATTTTAGGAAATTAAATATTAAAACTATAGTTTATAAGTTAATATGTAACTATATAAAGTTTTGGGATTAAAATGTAATATAAGGAAAGTATATGTCAAGACCGAAAATTAATGAGGTCATTTGGTAATTTATAAATTAGATTGCAACTCCCAAAAGTAATATGGATATTTAGTGAATTGTAAAGTTATATGGTCATTTAGTAATTTATAAAAGTTGGAGTATTTGAATTGTACTTACTGAAAAGATATATGTGGTTATTTGGTAAATTACAAAAGTTAATGTGTCCAAAATATAAATACCGAAATTATAAGGTTAGTTTGGTAATTTAATAAAGAAAGGAATTAAAGTTAAGTAATGTGATATATTATGGGGAATAATATAAGGTTTATAAAATAAACTGTGGTTATGATAAAAATAACCAAAAGAATATAATATAGAGTTTATGAAATAATTGTGGTTATAATAAAGATAACGAAATTATATTGGTATATGGAATAAGAGGAAATAATTATGGATATATGATTAAAGAGATGTAGAAATATCATAATATGGGAATTCATTATCACATGTGGATACTACATAAAATAATGAACTAATGAACTACCTAGAACCACAGTTAAATAACAGGGGAAAAAAAAGAACATACAGAGTTAGTTTACAACGAGTATAAACTCTACAGTGACAGTACTGTAATATTTAGTGAGTGGTTATCTTAATATTACCTGGTATTGCTTGTAAATATAACAGCGTACGGGGAAGAACTGTTAAAGCGTGAATTGTCAAGCTAGTTGTTATCACGGTGAACGGTATGTTAATTGTGTGGTCTAAATGTCCTAAGGATTATCCTAAGGTCCAGACATTATGTGTTAATTGTTTAAGAGCGATATCTGTGATTTTATGTATATGATATTGTATACTCTATTGCTCCACTGTTGCGTTGTATTATTACGCGAACGTCTTATGACTGGAAGTTTATACATCTAAACTGGAACAAGTCTAACTGACCTCAAGGTATTATTAAACCTAACTGATGGTCAACTGTTATGGTCTTAATTCATTTATTGGTTACTGTACCACTGACTAAAGGGCTAACTTATAAAGAGAGGAATCCAGACTGTTTTGACTTTCTGGTTACGCATCGTGATCACTACGAGAAACTTCAATGGAGAGTCACTCAAGGGAAATCCATCAGTCACATTCGAGGATGGTGGAAGGCACTACCGTTGGTGCACAGGTTCGACCGGATCGGTCTTATAATTATCTAGGGCCATAAGGTCAGCTGGTAACGGTTCCATTGGAACCCAGGGGACTATCGTCCATTAACAAGTTATTAAGGGTTGTCTTGACATGACGCCTAAGTGGAATTAAATTGGAAAAGGTTAAGTGATTGGTTTAAAGGATAAGGGCCAGGTGGCCAACTAACAAGTACAGTTTAATACGCGTATCTTGTTGATTATTGTTAAGGATTATTGATGTGTGATTGTTGGTTATTGTAAGGATTACTGATGTGTGATTATTGGTTATTGTTATGGATTATTGATGTGTGGTTATTGGTGTTGTACTATTGTACATTGATGTTTACAGGTGAATTGTTATGTGAGTGTTTAATGTCTACAGTTATTACTGTTATTATTGTAAACCGGTATTTCATGTAAATAATCTAATATCAAGATGGCTAAAACGACTTAAGGAATCTAGATGATTTAAGACTACATTTAGCATACCAGCATTTCGATTGCTGAGCCCTTCAATGGGCCAAACATTCCAGGTTATTGAAGAAGACTCAAGCCGGAGTGCGGGACACGGGGATAGCTGATGTGTTTCCTACAAACACCTTTGGTTTTATTTTGTATTGTATTAAGGAGATTGTTGTATTTAGTTAGTTGCTCATTTAGTTGGATTTGGTTTGTAATAATTAGAGTGCTCAGTATCTGTTCATCACAGCGTGAGGAGTTGTATTGTTGGAAAGAGTAAGGATGCCTTAATACTCACAAGGGTGAGTAACGGCGTGTAACACCAAGGTAGATAGATTTATTTTCCGCTGCGAATTATTATTTATTATGCTACGACATGCGACGTTATTACAGGTTTAGGATTAAGGGTGTTACAAAAAGTGGTATCAGAGCGTAGTTATGCTCTGATGAAGGATACTGAGTCAAGGATATGAGCATAGGATATTTGGGAATACGGGGAAACGTCTGTGAGGATTCGTGACCTAGAAAAACCTAGGAATATCTTCATTGCTAGTGGTTAACTCTCTTATATATTTGTGATTGTGTATGTAAAACGGTGTAGCAACCGAGTAGTAATAATAATATACTATAGATGTCGACAAGAGGAAGACCACGTGGAGGCAGCAGTGGACGCGGTGGCGAGACACCAGCGGATGTTCCAGAGGTACCAGACCTAGTAGCAGCCATGGCGGCCTTCGCGCAGCAGCTAGGAGCTCAACTTACGGGAGCCATACCCCACCCGCCGCAGCCCAGGGAAACCAATTGGTTGAAGAGCGTTGCAGACACGAGAGTACCGACTTACTCAAGGGAACCAGACCCCGCCGCATTGGAGAAATTTATAGTGGAGCACTAGAAGGCGTTCAAAGCTGTTAGAGATCCAGAAGACCAGAAGGTCGACATCGCCGCGTACAACCTAAAGGACGTAGCAGATATTTGGTGGCGGTCAGTGGAGGGCCACCGTAGGGCTACACTGGACTTTGGATGGACAGCGTTTGTAGAAGTGTTACGGGAGAAGTTCTACCCCACGAACACCTAAAGCAGAGAAAAAGGCAGGAGATCGAGACCTTAATCCAAGGGAGTCAAACAGTTGACCAGTACTACACGCGGTTCACCAGTTTATTGGACTACATACCAGGAGTCGACTACTCCAACACTGTGAGGATTCAAAGGTTTAGGGGAAGAGGCGCAGGAAGAAAGAAGAGAAAGAGTACTGAAGGAGATGATGGTGGAGCAACCTCTGGCGGTTACTACAAGAAGAGGAAGAGATTCTTTGATAAGAAAAAGGGCGGAAGGACTTCCATGGTCAGAAGACGAAGGAGCAGGTTCCTCGTCTGACCGGCCCAGGCATTGATGCACAACCACGGAGATCAACCCACCTAGGAGCAATAAGCCAACCCAGCGCCATTACTACTGTAAGCGTTGTGGAAATGATCACCCAGGCGTAGACTGCACAGGCAGGAAGGTGAAGTGTCACTATTGCGAGAAAGAAGGTCACAGGGAGTATGAATGTTTTTCCAATCCAGAGAGCCGAGTATACAAGGGAGCTAGAGGTTCACAGAGAACATCAGCCATCGAAGCGGGCGGATCCATAGGAGGTCAAGCGCCGCAGACTAATACCCATACTAGAGGACCGGGAGGACAGCCATCCTCATCCGGGAGTCAGAAGGGAAAGGAGATAGTTCCAGGAAGAAACACCCTGTACACAGTGGGAACTTCAGGCGCTGAAGCTAGCGCTCAGCGCGAAACCGGTAAGCCTAGAACTTAAACTAAATGCATGATGCATGAATGTGTGTTTATAGTTATTAATCGATGAGACTTGGATGTGTTTAGTAAGTATCAAAAATTTAGAGAGACCTAACTTAGGTAACCTCTCACCTAATAGGATACTTCGACATTTGTTTTCCCTTATCTGTGAGACCGAGGTCACCTGAGCCTATGAGTGAAGGTCGGGAATATCCAGAGGCAAAATGCCTAGTACTTCGACCCGGCATGATCCTACTCAAGAAATACTTAACTATAGATGAACAAATAGCCACTATAAATGAATGTGGAACTTTGGGAATAGGCCTTGGAGGATTTTATATTCCAGGATATGGGAGTGGATCGAAACTTAAATTATATATGATGTGTATGGGTAAGGATTGGGATCCACAGGCTAGGTTATATAGTGAAGTAAGAAAGGTAGATGGAACACGAGTTCCTAGTATATCCGATAGTTTTCAAACTTGGTAACAGAAGCGGTCAAATTGCACAACAATTAGAAACCAACCACATACCAAACATTGAAGCTAATGCAGAGTGTGAGGTAGTACAGTGAGGAAATGTAAGTTAATTTTTGCTTGAGCCGCCAAAGGGCGTTATCAACTGTCCAAACTTACAGTAACTACAAAATGTGACCTGCCTAAATGACGAGCAGATGTCATGAAAAGGAATACATTAATTAATATAAAATACTTAACACTACGTGAATTGCTAAAAGGGTTTGTTGAAACCTACACGTGAAAAGCAAACACTGAATTTCATGGGATACCCAGGCACTGAGCTTACCGCCCAGTGCGGGACTGGAAAAATCTTACAATCCCTTATTAACCTTGCGAGAAGATAGTGTGAAACCTTGAAATATGGCAATGGAGAAACAAAATCTCAAATATATAACTAAACATCCATCATGGATAAGCACGGGCTATAAATACCTGAGCAAATACCAAGGGTCTCAGCTAGTATCATTATAGTGACAGTGCTGGACTCCTAATTAATATAGGGAAGAGAACAAACTTGAAATCTATATTTTCTGAAGTCAAGAGAACTACCTAATTAGCAATACCAAATGCTACATAATACATATAATTTGGAGGTTATAAACCTAAAACGTCGAGGAGTGTTGATACATTTCAGAGGGCTAAGTATCATTAAATATATACCTGCCCTATTTTGAGGCTTACGTCCTACACTATCCTTATGGTTCTATACGAGCATATGTCTTCTATGATAGCTCAATTTATGAATGCGAATAAAGAGCGCAAGAAATCAAATAAAGTTAACCCCCAATGTAATATAAATTTTAATATAAACATGGTAACGAATAACTCTCCATGACACTTACAATGAAGGTAGTATAAGTTATATTAAGAGTTTGAATTTTTATATACACTAAAAGTGGATGGAAATTAAACTTTAAAGTAGGCAAACATACCCCTTGGCTTGTAACAATTGTTTTACACATAAACCTTCCTAACGTTATATACTAATTCCTATGATTCTAAATCCTATAATTGATACACCTAATCGACCTATCTTTTGGGAGCCATTGAGCTTGTGGATTAACCACGTTTCTAAGAGATATAAACAAACAATAAACTTTGATTGTCCTATTACCAAACCGTAGGATTCGAACTGGAAACCCTTAGTTTGAGATGGTACTACTATTAAGAGATACTTAACCTAGGCTGAATGTATGGTTCACCTGATTCATGGAGTTTAAATGGAATAAGAAAAAGCCAAGCTTTAAGGTGGAGGAAATAATACTTTATGGAGCTATAATTGATGATCGAGTTATAAAAACTTTTACTTGGAAGTCTAACTGTGACTGTCCTTGTTCCATGTAATGATAACCAAAGTATAGGCAATAATCAAGCCCTGGTGAGTAAAATACTAGATGAGCCGTTTAAAGAGAAGAGGGTATTCTAAGGTATCCAAGCCCATAACTGAATTTATTACCTGTATGATGGGTTTAAAGAGCCAAATGATTGTTGAATATAATTACTAGACAGTATGTGCCTAGATGTTTTAGTAGGAATTTACCTTTTATGCCAAGAGGAAAAACTGGCTTCCCCGCTTGATGATTTAATCGAAGGAATATGGTTCGGGGATTTGGTAACACACTAGATTCAAGTATAGGTTATAACAATTGTTGGAATAGTTGTATAACAGTCAAGAAAAAAAGTACATGTAGTACTCACCACGTCACAAAGTTTGATAAGATAAAATCTAGAAAATATATTATGTGGTTGTTTGATATTTGACGTGGGTGGTCGAACTTGATCCTGGTCAGATCAAGGGAAAACCAAACACAAAATGGTGTGGAAGGATAGTTCAACACTGATGCTGACCCCGTCAGGATTGGATGATTCCTGAGACTCCTTACAAGTGGTCACAAATATTTCTGTGATACGTAAGTATTTATTCTTAAATCTAAAATTTGACTAATAAGTATACGAGATGTAGAAGGTGTAAGTTAAGAGTTAAGTTGTCCAGGTTACCCTGAGGAGATTTAATAGCTAAAACAACTCTGTGTATGTCGGAAAAATAGTCAATTGTGAGGGAAATGCTAGCTATTATTATTCCATGAACCATGTTAATAAATTAAATATGAGATCAAGAGACAATTACCAATAATAAGAGTATTCTCAAGCTAGCTTCTAAGTTATGGCCATATTTCCATCTGAAGGGGAAGATCGACTTTAAAGTCTTTCTTTATGAATTCAAACCCAATATATTAAATGGGAACCTACCTATAAACATGGTAGAATATAAAGAGTAGAAACATAATACTAATACTCACATGAGTGATTCACAACCGCAAGAACATGTTCAACTGAGAGAAAACTGTACCTTGTTAGAAACCTTAGCGGGAACCCTACTGTGGTATACCTGATGAACAAACGATAGTAATCGTGTATGTACTACCGACAATTGGTGAATCAATAATATCAAGAAATCTTTCTATAATATACATAAGATGCATGGCTTGACCGTAGCTCATACTTTACATCGAAAATGAAAACCGAATGTAGTGATAGTAAACTAAAATACCAGAATCACAAGATGATGACCTGAAGATCAAAGAGAGGGATTTTAAGTATGCCCCAATATTAATACAAAGACCCAAGCGCTGACAATTACAACTACAAGAGGCGATTAATGGAAGTGTCTTACACGAGATAGTTTAAACAAGCCATAAGATAATATTGTCAATGTACAGGATGGTAGATCACCTTCACCCATACATACGGGATTCAAATATAAAACCATACTAATGCACTATGGAACATGTCAGAGAATGCATAGATTATTGGGGGCTATACCTCGTAAACAGACAGAAGTCATATACTGATGTCCGTAGGAGAGACCTCGAGTTCGCAGTAGGCGATCGAGTCTTCCTTAGAGTTTCACCTATGAAGGGAATTTTTAGATTTGGGCATAAGGGCAAGCTTAGCCCGAAGTATGTAGGACCGTACCTTATTACGGAGCGAGTGGGCCCATTAGTCTACATGTTAGATTTACCCATTGAGCTTGGGAGAGTGCACAATGTGTTTCACATTTCACAGCTAAAGCAGTATGTGCCTCACCCGTCACATATCTTAGAGCCCGAGACACTCGAGCTAGATCCTACACTTAGATATGAGGAGACCCCGGTTCGCATCTTAGACTCCAAGACTAGGGAGACCAGGAACAAGACCATTAGAGCGGTCAAAGTTTTGAGGTCAAACCACGACCATGAGGAGGCGACATGGGAGTTAGAAGACTCCATGCGAGACAAGTATCCAGCACTTTTCTCTTAGTTTTGTGTATACTTGTTGGAGTACGTGGGCGTAACCCTTTTTAAGGGGGGTAGAGCACCACATGCGACTTGCATATCTGCAGTCTATACTGGTTTTGTATTTGGTTGTTTTGTGTTCGATTGTTGCACATGTGTGTAATTGGTTGAATGGTTTTGGATATGTCCTATGTGACACTTGGTTATTGATATGTCCTATGTGACACTTGGTTATTGATATGTCCTATGAGACACTTGGATGGTTATTGTGGTGTCCTATGTGACACTTGAATGGTTATGGTTGTGTTCTATGTAACACTTAGTATTGATGTGTTCCATGTAACACCTGGTTGGCTTTTGTCGTGTTCTATGTAACACTTGGATGTTTATGGAAACACTTATTTACTTGACAGTATATTAATTCCTAATGCAATCACACAAGAGATTTACTGCCAAGAGTTTATGACTCTGCACTCTGTAGGACTGAGTGTTGGTATTGCACTTGTGCAGTGATGACCCAGTGGGATAGCTAGGAAGTTGGGACACTTATTTGCTTTACAGTATTTGTCAAGTTACTTATGCTATGATTACATTGTTTGCCGTGAGCAAGGGTATGTTTATGTACGAACTGCATACACTCAGATTACTGATGGAATGTAGAGGTGTCAATATAGTATTGACACCCAGGAATGATAAGTACACAGGAATAGATACGAGGAACTTGATTCCATAAGATATGTAAGTAGAAGTTATGACTTCGGGACGAAGTCCTTTTAAGGGGGGTAGACTGAAATACCCCTAACCTTTAAATAATTAAATAACGGTAAATAAATATTATTTGGGGGATTATTAAACCATGAGAAAAGTATATAAACAGTTAGGCGTTAAAAACGCACCTAAACTCCTTAAGTCGTAAACGAGCGTTAAGCCGGACCTTAAGCTAAACAAGTTATATAAGCTATAAGACTAATATGAAGTCAACTAAGGATCATTACATGACCTTTAAAACACAAGTCCTAAGTTAGAACTGAATAAAGATACAATATACCCGGGAATTCCCTTAAAGGCCCTTAAGGCCCAAAAGTCCCGGAAATACATTATAGGATGAAGTAAAGCATTACACTTCATTCCAAATGCACCATAACACTTTATTAAACATATAAGATGAAGCCCTCACGGTAGAATTTCAATTAAACGCAAAGTGCTAGGAGATGCTCGATAAGGACCCCACAAACCCCCGGGAATGCCACGGAGGAGTGCCGAGGTGGCACAAAGTCCTATATAAATTATTCTTATAGTTCCTAACATCATTATTCAACATTCTAAAGAGAATGCTCGAGCTACTTTCTCAAAAATAAACAAAGTGCTCGGACGAATTTCTTAACGCTCCTTTTTGCCCCTGTTAGCCCGGGAGTTGTGTTTTGAGTTGATATAACCCCATATAACTCAATGTAACACCTTAAAATATTATTATTGACTATAAAAATGTCAATAAACACTTGGAACTCATAGCGACTAATTATTTTTCAGAAATTCCTTAAAGCACAAAAACACACCTTCGGGTGTCATAAAAACGTGTTTTACGCAATTGCCTTGAAGTTTTTGAGGATCCACGAGTTGATAATATTAAAAGGGATAAATTGACCATCTAAATCAATAAATTCCAGTACCAAATCCATAGTACAAGTGGGGGCGATTTTTGGATCAAAAAGGTACCTAAAATCAACATTTTTACCTTAAAACTTTCATCTTTTACCATGGTATAAATGTACCAATTAAATGTTGTGACCTATTAAATGTTATAATATGGTCTTATTACAATATAATGTGACAGTAATTAAATCAAAAATCAATTCCAATTGACCTCCATGTTGGGGGCCATTTTGGGTGTCTAGGACTAGGATTTTAGCTAGAAAATTGACTTATGGAATGGTGACTCATTTCCCATATGCTATATGTTATATTATGTCAAATAATCCAGCCAAACGATACCTCCAATACCGTAAGCCTGCAAGGAACCAAGATGAAATTAGTTTAAACAAAAGTCATGAAATAAAATAAGAAGACTAGATCTACTTTTAGACATGACTATAAACAAATGAATCTACCATTCCTATGGCATGTGGCTGCGGATTGTGATCAAGAAAAGGAGGGAGTGATTGCTGCTTGATTAGTCAAATAATACACCTACCTAACTAGCATGTTCTCTTGTCTCAAAACAAACAAAAATCAAATGGCCTTAGCTAGCATATATGGCTGATTTCAAGGAGGAAAAGAACAAGTTGATTGCTCTAAAATTAATCAAATAAGACACCTACAAACCTAGCATGTTCTCATTTTTCAAAAGACAAAGAAAATCAATTGCCTATCTAGTCCACATTACCGAAAAATTCCAAGAGAATAAGGCATGATAATTGTCTTAGAAAAATCAAAAGAAGACATGTACCTACCTTACTCCTTGTCTTCTAGTTTCCATTATCAAATAAAGCCTCCATTATCTCCTTGACATCCAGCCGTAAGTCTAGTCCAAATGAGAGACTTTTGTAGTCAATGTTGAAATCAAAAATCAAAAGCAAATCATAGAATAATGCCATGTGACATAACAATAATTCTCATTTGATTCCTTCATTCCATTGCCTTATTACCTTACGTGAGCTTAGCCATTCTCTTTGCCTTCCTTTGGCCGATTGGTAAGCTCTCTCCCTTCTCTCTTTTCTTCTTCCTTTGCTAAGTTAATTCCTTAGAGCTTTAAAGCTCCATTAATGGTGTTCTAAGTTCTAACACCATTTTAATGTAATTTCCTAGTTAAATCTCCTTAGTCTTGAAGCAAGAGATCATTCTAGCAACTCCTACAATTTTCGCCAAGCATAAGTGTTCCAAGGAGGTTCCAAGATTCAACAACACACAAGGAACAACAAGAACAAGTTAAGGTATATTTTCATGTTTGAAAATCCTAAAGAAATACCTTAAGCATTTCCAAAAATTATGAACTTTTAAACCAAGGTTCTCTTCATCATTTCATGAAGGAAATCTAGATCTACAATCATCTCAAGGTATACCGAAAATTCCTTGAAAAATTCCTAAGGAAACTCTTGTAAAACTACTCCAAATCTTATTTATAAATCCTTGTTAGAAGTCTAACAAATGGATCTCCTAAATATATTCAAGGAGGCCGAAAGTTCTTCAACAAAATACCATTGGAGGAGCTTAGAATTCAAGGATAAATCAAGTACAAGAATTGTCTTGATTTAAGGAGTAAGTTTATAAAATTAAGGTTTATTAAGTTTAAGCTTGATTTAAGCTTCAAATTTTGGTATAAAAAATTATGTATAAAGCCTGGATAAATTAGGGCCGAAAATCATTGGTTATAATACCAAGAAAATAGTTTATAACATATAAGGTAAGATTATTACCTTAAGGTATAAATATGTGTCACAAAAATTAATTAAGATGCATATATATATAAACCGAATTTTCTAAGAATTAAATGTTCTATTTTGAGTTTATAATCATTCTAAGTCATTAGCATAATTTTAGAACAATTATATGGCTTATATACATTTATATACATATTATAAAGTTTAAATCAAGTTTTAAAACTATATAGTAAATATATATTAAAGCCAAGAATGATATGAGTATATTGGTGATTTTCAAAAATATAAAGTGTATTAACTTATATTATAAATTTTGGGAACATTAAAAATAGCTATAAGTATTTAAATGGCTAGTTTATAAAGTTATATGGCTAAAATATAAATTTTGAAAAGTATAGGGTACAAATTATAATTGCCGAGAGTATAAGGAATTATTTGGTAAATTTATGTTATAATATAAGGTAGGAATTAACATTATGAATTTTGGTGAATTTAAATAAGTGTTTAAGTGTTAAAATAACATTTTATAAAGTTTTGGGGCTATTTTGTAATTATTGGAAAGATTAGAGTTACAACCGAGATTACATATGAATTTATGGGCATAATAAAGTATTAATTATGTAATTAAGTCTTGGTCAAAGTGTTGACCAAAAACTATGGGTTAAAATGACTTATGACATAAAATATTAAGTTTATAAAAGTTTTGGGGTGAATATGTAATTTATGAAAGTATATATGAAAAATAGAAGTTAAATGGGGCAGAAATATAAATTGAAGAAAGATATGGGTTGTTTCTGTAACGCTCCTATTTAACATAAATGCAGTGGAAAATAAAATACTAAGACGATTACAGATCATCGGGTTCCAAACACCCGGCACCAAACCTCACCAATTACAACTTATAAAATCATAAATGTTACGGTCTGAACTCGAGAAAACATAACAAGTGCAAGATATAAAAACTCTCCACAATTCCTAATTCCCATCCCAATCACTCATACTCTTCGTGGCCACCTGTATAAAAACGTACCTGCAAGATAAAACCAAGCAGCCCACCCCGGGAGGGGTGAGTCAGTTCCCTGGAATGGAACTGGTACAACTCTCCAAAACAAAAGTTTAAAAACATAACTCTTAAATAAACAATAACTTGAAGTTAAATGCTTAAAATAAGAACAGAAGAACAAGGCACATCCAAATCACCAAGTCATAGGTAACAAGTCAAGGATAGAGATAAATAACACGAAGGTAACGTTAACCAATAAAAAAAAGAAACCACACCATAAGTTAGTGAACATCCATTGCTTGTGTTAGATTAAGTTCCAATTAGGAGTAGCAAGACCCAAGTAGTCACAAGGACTAGAAATGGAAGAAGAGATCCAAGAACCATAACTCAAGAGTGGAATGAAACCAATTGGGAGAGATGGCCCCCATCGCCAAGCACGTCCTTTTAGGACAGGGGATATACAGCCCCTCGCTGTTAACTACGTCCGATTGGACAGGGGATATACAGCCCCTCGCTGTTTACAACGTCCGATTGGACAGGGGATATACAGCCCCTCGCTGTTTACCGGTGAAGATGTGCGCACATCACAACAAAGACTCTGCTCATGGTTAAAACGATATCCAGAGTCGAAAGAAGAATTTACCAAGATTGACACTTCCCATATTCCCACTAGATTATTAACTGTACAAGTGCAATACCAAAACACTCAGTCCTACAGAGTGCAGAGGCGTAAACCCTCAACAGTCATATCTAATGAGGCAACCTGATAAGAGGAACCAATGATCATGTGAGTCGTACATTCAAGGCTCAGTTAGTCACATCAAGCTGAGTTAGTGACACAACAGTTTCCTTCCGAGATTCATTCAAGCTCAGTTAGCGTTTCTCAAAACATTCCATAAAGCTCGTCACCAAAAGTATCTGAGTACGAGAAATCGTACCTGATTAACACTGTAGCAGTCTTAGTAGACTTGTGCAAACATTCAACACACTCTGAGGAATATTAAAGGTAGTATATCATCAATAACTTGTAGCCTAAGTTAAACTTAAATAAATTCCTCACTCTTATTTCTAAGTTTCTATTGTCTTTTAAGCCCTCACTTAAATGTTATGTATAACCTTTGATTTATCTTAGAATGTTGTATAGCTCAAGGTTGTAAGACCAAGGAATGTATTTTATCAACACTTGTTAATTGTTCCACTCTTATCCACTTTACTAGTACTCAACCATAATTCCCACATTCAAGAGTTTTGAGACCCTTATATCATAAGTGCATTTTATTATTCATTTAATCTTAGAATCTCAATAATAATCCTTAAGTTCAATACATTTATTCTTACTTCAGGATAAACAACGCACTATGACCTACAATGGGTTTATCTTAGAAAACTATACTATTACTTCACGATGTAACAATTATGTATTTTATCAATATCTACTAGATAGTCCATTATGATTAAGTTTTCTCCTTAACTTAAGTAAGATCCACATCCTGTATATTGGAGTCATAGTGTTATAGATTCATTTTATTATAACTTAATTGAGCTACTAAACTCAATTATCATATCCTTAGTTCAGAATGACATTTTATTACAACCGTCTAATAATCTTGTTATAAGATGTTAAATTACATTCAATCTTGAAATAACTATATTATATTTAACTTAGACTTATCGAACTCTTACATTTAGTATTAAGAAAGTATATTATTTGCTTTATCATTAACTATATAATAAAGTGTTTAAGATAACCTTTTACGTATCCTTACTTACATTTAATTCCCTAACTGTTTTATTTTTACACAGATTCCCGCTATAGACTATGTATAATCCTTTTATACTAAATTTTAATAAACTTATGTCTTAAATACATTTTTCATATTGTTTACAAAACCTAAGGTTTCAAAGGAATAACTTAATAAATTTGAAATACCCCAAACCTTGATATGTGGTTTAAATATCAAACTATGGTATGTAAAGGCTAAAAATGCCTTAGTAACATCAGTGAACAATTTAGACCATAATAAATGCAATAAAGCATTAAGACACAGTTTGAGCAAAAACATGCTCTAAGCTATGAGTGAACTTGGTTAGGACCCAAAGAGCCTACCAAGACTTGATAACATTTAATTATGATTTGATAGGGCTAAATAAGTCCTTAGGAAACTTTGGTGGACAGTTAAACCAAATAAACACAGAAAATACCTTAAAGTCAATATGAGCAAAAGTGTGCTCTAAGGTTGGGATAAATTTGTATAAGATCTAATGGTCATACCTATACCTTATAAATATGTTAATGAACATATTAAATCAATTACCAAAGAAAACCAAGCTTGAAAACAAGTTAAAACAAAAAAAGTGCTTTAAGGAGTCTTAAAGCACGTTTTTGAAAAATTGTCTTGTAAATGAGTTTTGAATGGCTAAATGTCCATCATTACTCTTTAATTAACATGTGTATTATATAGTATCACATTTGGGTGGCTATATTAATGGGAAATCAAAAATTTCACTTCTAAGTGCCTTGTTTAGGTGAATAGTAACTTTTACAAGCTAGTTTATAACATATGTTATGTTAAGTAATTAAATTGACAAACAAAGACTATATTACCCTCATTATAATAAGGGGGCCGGTTTTCTAAGGTGTGGTGACTCACCACCCTCTTGTTATTTTGTTAAGTAAATAATGATGACTAATGAATGTACTATTTACTTTAAAGCTACAAATATCTTCTAAAAGTAAACCACTTCATTCTCTCATTTCCTTTCTTCATTCACACGGTTTCACCTTATTCATTCTCCCTTCTTTCTGTTCTCTCTCGGTAATACACAATACCACCATGGAAGTCCATCTTTGACCACATGTAAAACCTAGCTCACTTAACCAAATCAAAAACAAACACCACCATTCTCTTCCTCTCATCAAGCTCTTCATTTCTATCTTCTCAAAATTTGAAGATCACCATTTCGGTGCCATGGAGTTCCACCATTGATGGAGCTTGAGCTTGTCTTTCCACATATTATTGATCACCTTTGCTCCTAGGTAAGGAATCTCAAAGAAAATCAAGTTTCCTCCATGTTTTGTGTGTGACCGAAAATATTCATTGATGGAGCTCCTTGTGTTGCTTTGTTCTAGCTCCATTTGAATCTTTCAAGGACTAGGTGGAGTCCTCTCTTCATAGATATTCAAACTCCCTTCAAAGATTAAGGTAAAACAACTACATTAATGTTTTGAGATAATGTAAACCTAGGGTTTACAATGAGATGAAGCTTAAAGCTTGAATACTCATTATGTTTGTATAATGTTTAATAGTTGAAAAGGAACCAAATGCCTTACCGGTTTTGTAAGGAAACAAGAAAGAAATTTGGGAGGGAGGGAAAAGAGGTAAATATGCTATCTTAATGTGGTTTAATGCCTTAGGAGAAATAAGCTTATAATGCTTGTTAAAACTACCTAAAGAGCAAATGGTGAATGACCTAGTAAAGTGTTCTCAAGGAGACTAGTAAAAGAACATATGTATTGGTGTATGTATTTGCAGGTCAAAGGCATTACTTATGTGGGAAATTCAGTGTTTAAGGTTTATGTTATTTAAGGGCCTAAGAGCCATGTTATTTAAGGGCCTAAGTGCCAAGCAATTTAAGTTGTGCACTATATTGTGATGTAGTGCTTAATGTGTGAAGTTTGTGTGTAAAAATGTTCTTGATGGATTTTAGGTGTTCTTGAATGAAATAAGGTAAAAACCTAAGTGTTTGGATGTGAGTATATACAGAGAAGCTATGGCCAAATTTGGGAAATGTGTAAGAAGTTCTAAGTGTTTTAAGTGAGTTTTGGTGAACTAGGAAGTGTTAAAGGTGAATAAATGTTTACTTGAGAAGAAAACATGTGTTAAGGTGATTTAGAGTGATGCAAGGATTTAGGTGTTATCTTGGAAGTTCTAGGAATTCAATGTGTGTTTTGAGGATGTATTTAAGTCTTGGAGGAGTTTGTTTAAGGTTTAGGTAATGTTGATATCCAAGGAATAAGTGATGATTAGGTAGGATGTGAAAAAAGGAGATTTAGTTAGTAAGAAAAGAAGTTTGAGAGATGATGTTAAGGTGTAGAGGAAACACCTTGGTGTAGTGGTCATTATTGGTGAACTACCACTTAAAAATCTTAAGGAGAAAACATCCCAAGTGCTAGGAATTTTGTAAGAAATTTGTGAATGATAAGATGGTTTTGGTGAGTGATTTAAAGAGTTTAGCACATGGCTAAAGGTGTGTTGATGTGCCAAATGATGTTAGGAAACATTATGAGGCTTTAGGAGAAGTTTGGTGAAATTGGTTAAGTGTTTAAAGACTTGGAAATTGAATGTTTTGCCGTGTCCGAACTTCCGTCCGGACATGGAAGTTCGGACAGGCTCTGTGGGTAAAGGATTTTCTCACTCTCGAACTGTGTCCGAACTTGGGAAGTCCGGACAAGTTCGGACGTGTGTATGGTTTTCAGTATTAGGTCGCGGCTTGCGTCCGAACTTGGAGGTTCGGACACAAGTTCGGACAAGGTGTTGTATGGGCCAAAACATTTGTTTAAGGTATGGAAATGGTGTGTAATGATGGGGATTGATAGGTAATGATGTTATAAGGTTGTTAAGGACATGTTAGGTGAGCTTTAATGACAATTAAGTGGGTGAAAAGTTGTATTAGAGTGTGAGAGTAAAACAAGTTAAAAATGTTAAGCTATGTAACTAAGTTAACGGGGAGAAGTTATAAGCATTAGACATTAATAATCATGCTACCCCGATGTTAATAAAAGTACATGTAATGTTATCAGTTGTTCGAGAATTGCTCGAGGAACATAAGTGGACGTGGTAAAGTGGACTCCGGTGACAGGTATGGTTTTCTTGCAACCTGTGTCCTACCGGATTACACCGGCTTGTATGCCAATGTGTTTTTCTGTATGTTTGCCACGTTGTAAGATTAAACATGTAATGAGTTTACAGTAATTCATTTATGTGGCGTGTACAACTCCGATACCATTTAACCTTGGAAGTGTTAACCTTAGTTAACTGAGTCTAGGATCACATGAGAGTTCGGTATTCGGAGTAAACGGCCCGTACCATGGGACGTACTAACCACGGCTATGCGTGTGTTAATTGTGTGATATGTGTATGTGAATGTAGGGATCTCCCTTGTGTGTTTAACCAGTTGTAACTGTATGGTGTGTAGTTATGATAGACTCCATAGTGGGGTTCTAACTAATATCTAAAGTAAGTCTGAACTAACAGTGGTGAGGAATCCGGTTTGGCCGGTCGCGCGTTGTTTGGGAGAGGGTATCCTTTTTAGCCTTACCCTTCTCTTTGTTATGGTTTTTTCCCTCACGGGTTATGATCTCCCATTAGCTTATTCCAAAGCTTAGCTATTCTGACTTATGATCGGTTTAGGGGAACATGTGTTTGTGTGGTGTGTTCGGGCCTCCAAACCCGAACCGCCTTAACTTAAGTTACTCGTCCAACTATTAGGACGGTAATGAGTGTTGTTGCTATTGTATAACGAGCTTATCATGAGACTGACAACATTCTCTAGGCTCACCAGTGTATAAACAATGTTTGGGTCGGTTCCTAAGAGAACCATTCCCGCTATGTTATGTATTTTTGTTGTGATGCAATATCTATTGCGGTATTATGTTGTGCACGCGAAAACGTGCGAAGTGTTGTTAAGTGTTGTATGTAGTGTATGTTGTAGGTTGTATAATGTGGAGTGTGTGGATCATGGATATGATTTCCAGTTTGTGATAAGAGGCGTTTAAGGATAACCCGATTTAAGGGTATGTGTCGTCTATTAAGGAAGTAGCTCCATTAGAGGAGGAACACTCTAGGGATGATGAATACCATGAGTGACTTATTAAGTAAGGATATATTATCCGCTTGTTGAGCCGAAATGATATGTGTTGTGTGTTTACAGTTGCATGCATGATTTAAAAATAATCAACCGCATGCTAAGACGACAATTAGTTGTGCGTGGCCCGGTAGCATGTGGGCTGCGGGATTACCATACCAGCAAAGGTGCTGAGCCCCTTGGGGGCCACCCTTTCTCTTCTTTTCCTATTTCAGGTACAAAGTGCTGGATGCCGTTCGAGAGTAGGATGGGTAGTCGTTGTACATGGGTAATCATTTAAGTGTATGCATACAGTAGGGTAGTAAGACCGAAATTGTTGTCGGCACCAGTTTATAAATACTCGGTATAGTTGGAAGGTGTATGTTGTTGTGTTAATGGAAAGGGATAGTAATGTGTAGACGCTCGGGAATTTAGCCCATCAGACCGGTACAATGTGTATGTATTAGCCTTGTTAGCCACGTGGGTGGCTAACGGCGTGTAAACCAACGAGTTGAGTAATGTGACGAGGTTGTTATTCCGCTGCAGTTTATTGTAAGTGTGTTAATGTTGGATGGGTGTGTTACAAAAAGTGGTATCAGAGCGAAGTATCGCTCTGATGACTGAATTACCGAGCTTAGGAAGTACCGAGTTAGGATTTAAGTACTTTGGGTTAAGGGTTGAGTGATAGCGTGAGAGATACGCTAGTTAGGAACTACCAGTGAATACTGGAAACCTACAGTATCCTTCCCACCCTCCACAATCCCTATTTTATAACTTGGGAAAGAACGCCAGAGAGATGGAAGTCCTCTCTTACTCGGGAATACCCGATCTGGCTGTTATTATATACCTTTAGGGTACGGAGAACCTGTCACACGGTAGATCCCGAAAACTGGGAATCCCGGAGACGGTCTCCATCTGGATGATGTTAACCGCATTTAATAGCGAAGGATGAAGGATTTTGTGTATAAGAGAATAGAATTTCCGGCAACCTGGGTCGACATGCAGAGCAGTCGAGAATAACCAGTTTGCAACGCACCAATCGTGCAACAGGCAAGAAGTGGATTAGTAAAACCCGAGACGAGTGCCTACGGGACCACAGTTGTTAAATAATACACAAACGGTATACCAACCGACAAAGGAACTACAACGTAGTGCCCAAACAAGAGACAAGTCTCAGTAACCACGACAAATACGTGGAACGGGCTACAAAGAGAATACAATACTATGACAAAGGGGTCACCCAGAATGGGAAACACCCTAGTTGATGATCGTCATGTGAAGACAGTAAGAAGTCACCTAGAAGAGTTATTGTCAAGGCAGTAAGATCAGTGAGGGCCAACAAGGCCATTGTTGACAGTATGGGTAAAAACAATACCATAACCAGTATGTGTTAAACGGACAGCCAGTTAGCATGGCGCACTTGCCATGGCAAGTGCTGCTATAACAGGGCTGTTCGGGAAATTTATAACCACTACGAAGTACTTAGTAAAGTACCATGAAGTTAAACGAGACCACTATGACCATGGAAGGGCTTGATATCCTAACCTCTGTAACTGTAAGTACACCAGTCAGCAAGAAGCTAGACTTGGTTAAGGTAAGAAGATGCTGGGAAACCATGAAAATTTTTCTTTGAACCCAGATTTATACAAACCCTTTTCTTTTCAAACCAGATTTTCTTTCAAACCAACACTTTTTTTCCAACCTTCTTTTAAACCAAACCAGTAAAACCAAGGACAGTTGACAAGGATACAACAATGGATAAACTTTCCCTCGATTAAGTTCGGGAAGTAAGGAATGAATATTGTCACGGGACAATATAAGGGAGTTGAAAACAGAATGCTTCACCTAGGCGTGTGACGGACACTACGAGTGTACCAACTGAATTGTGGGACGACCGCACTCCGATAGGAGCTTGTGGGCCTGACAGACCTACTTATGGGTTAGTTGGGTAAGTAGCAATGTATCAATATGGTACCCCACATATGTATACGAGTGGAGTCCGAAACACAGGAAGTAGTCGACTCCGTCTACGGTCAGCAGTATAAATCAAACAAGAGCTAAGGATTACAAGGAATAGTTGAAGCTAAGGAACTCAGTTAAGTTAACGAGACTAAAAGGATTAGTGAATTCCTCTCAAGGAAATGTTTAAGAGTTAGGAAGTGCGAAGGGCACAAACTGTTATGTAAAGACATTACATATGTCTTAAGGATCCTTAGGGATAAAACATGTTAGCTGGAACGGTGACCCAGCCTGTACATGGCAAAGCAGATGCCTAATGTGGACACATTAATGTGCAAAGAACGGGATGAAACTCCCAAAATGAGTACCTACACTACCAGGAAATGTTGATCTTCACAGAAGAAGATAATAAGCCAATTAAGAACGCAAACGGCGTGGCTAACGGAATGTACCAATAAGTGTGAACTAGATGTAAAGGCATAACTTAACAACACCCAGGAGCAATCCTTGAAGGGTGTTCGCATCAACAATTGTTGAACGAAATGACGTGACATAAACACAAGGGTTGAAACTAACACCCAGTTTAGACATAAGTTGTCAGGAGACGGACTGACAAACCTAAGGGGCATCCCATGAAAGGAAACGTAATGTAACGACCTTGTCATGGAGCTCAATATAATATCCAAAGCATGTAATGTTGTACAGAGAACTACATGTGTGTGGACCGCCTACAACGAGCGCAGCTCAAGGCAGTAAGGCTTATAAGCCACAAATAAAATGTGTTATGAAAATTAGATTGATTGCAAAAGTTCATGTTATATAAGTAAATAGAGTGGTAAACGAACCACTGCATTAAGAGTGGGGATACCTCTCGATATTGTGAGACCGCAGGAGCGGTAGTTATGTGAATCAAGTTCAAGAAATATGTTAAGGATGGACGATGTTATTATTGAAAGAGAGCAGTTAGCTTAGTAGTATGTGTGTATAAGGTGAAACACCGAGCTGAATAATGCCGGCTTGTGACTCGAATGATCAATGCTCAAGGAGCATTCGGTAGTCATCCAGATGAATGATGAACCATAATATAAGTATGGGTGTGGAAGTTAATGTGACAGTAAATACCATGCAAGTTAGTGTTATGTTATACAATAAGCACGGTGCGCAGTAAGCGACCGTTGTATAAGTGTTGTTGAATAATGGTGTGGCAGATAAGACCCGTTATGAGTTAAACTCAGTGGAGATGCAAGATAAGTGATGTTAAACAAACTGAGCAATAAGCTAGTGGTAGGTACTGTGTGATGAGGAACTCAGTGTGAATTCCATAGCGAATAACATAAGAGATTTACTGTCAAGAGTTTACACCTCTGCACTCTGTATGACTGAGTGTTTTGGTATTGCACTTGCACAGTAATGATCGAGTGGGATAGCTAGGAATTGGAAACATGTTAATTGTGGAGCAATAATGTTATAATGGCCGATGCATAGGAAATGCAAGGCCGCACCAATAAAAAAGTACTTGTACAAAACCAAATGTGGAGACATGATTAACAGTAAGTGACTACAGTAGCACTAACTGCCAAATAGCAGTATGGAATATACCCCAAATGTTGTGAATAGCTGAGAGAGCACTAAACACTAGGTAGTAGCTCAATCTCAACCGACAATAAGTCGGAAGGCAACAAGTCAATCATTGTGAAATACATAGCTGTATACACAGTAAATTGTTATGGAAGTGGATAGAAAGTTTATAACTCACCGAATTCGCTAACGGTAAGAGATACCACGCGTCGGTTGAGAAACCGTTGTCACAAAGATAAAGATGATAATTGGGGATATACAATACAGTAAGAATAACAAATGGGGCAATTAAGCTCTACAGTTACTAGAGTTTCGCAGCAGAAACTAGTGAGCCAGTGATTCAAGTGTTGAATATACATGGTGAACATGAGTGAAGGGCTAATTATTAATGCCTAGAAGCCTAACAGGCCAGAATCGAAACCAACTAAGAGTTTAAACAAACTCCAATGAGAATTCTTGGTTTAGGAACTAAACCGCCAATATGGTTAAGATCCTCTAATCAGAATCCATTGTGTAATAGGCCGCGTGGAAGTTAAAACACTTCACGACGGCAGAACATTATAAGCCAATGTTTAGTGATTGATTACGTGGGCGTAATCCCTTTTAAGGGGGGTAGAGCGCAAAACCACTTAGTGTATATTACCGTACAAGTGTACGTAGTGTATGTGATTTATATTGTGCATAGCACAAAATTATATTATTGTTTTGATGATTGGTGTGTGTGTTACGTAAACATACACATTCATTCATGGTTTAATTGTGGTAATTGCGCACAGAAGATGCGAATACCATTGTGATAAGTGTGTGTATTTGTTAACAGTTGTGTGCGATAGTACAAGTGTGGGGAGTAGAGAAGCTCCCGGGGGAACAAAAGCCCCGACAGTGTATAAACGTGAAGTTGTGTGTTGTATTTTGATAAAATATATGTGTATATACATACTATATAGTGATTCAAGAAAGGGCATGATACCGACATAGAACCTAGTGAGAATAAGATTCCCTAGGCAACAGGATTAAAGTGAGTGGAGGTAACTGATAGACGGAGTTCTATCCTTTGGAGATGTATGATCATGATTAGAATGATTAAAAAGATAGAAAATTGGAAATGAGTGATTTATTTGATGCTTGAAATGAAGTGGGAGGTGGAACTTGATTTGCATGTGATCAAGGGAAGCCGAACACAAATTGGAGTGGAAGGATAGTTCTACACTGATGCTGATCACATCAGGGTTGAATGATTCTTGAAGCTCCCTATAAGTGGTCACAAATAACCACGCTAAGAAAAGAAGCAAAGAGCTTAAGTTGGACTTGGAGTTGTGTGTGTTTTCAAAAGGATTTTAAATTGGTATTTATAAAACGTTGATGGATACTTTACATAATTAAAGTCTTCTTACTTAACCCCACAAGGAAATTTTAAAACTTAAGTGATTGTTTTAATCTCCCAAGGGCACGGGGACGGAAGGTGTCCATCGCGACCGGGTTCTGCGGGATCACAGTGTGTATGTAAAAGATATTTTTGATTGTTATACATGCTATGACATGTTGTGTGGTATGTGTAATAAATGTTATTTTGACTTTGATCTCCTAAAAGTGTATGCTATTGAGACCTATGAGTCTAAATGTGTTGTGTTACATAGACCTAAGTGTCTGTAGACTGTTATGTTATGGGGACCTATGTGTCCAAATGTTGTGATGTTACCCGAGACCAGTGAGTCCAAGGGGTTGTTATGTATGTGTAAGTGTTGTTAAGATACCCGGACCATAGAGTCCGATGTTATCATGTGGATATGTTATGTATGTGTGGATGTGAATGTGTTGCCCGGACCATTAAGTCCGAGGTTGTGATGTAAAGTGTGTTTGGTTATGGAAGTTTATTTCCAAGTGATTCCTGTGTTCTAATCTAATGATGTGTGGGAAATGTGAACTTCGAGGACGAAGTTCTTTTAAGGGGGGTAGATTGAATACCCCAAACCTTGATATGTGGTTTAAATATCAAACTATGGTATGTAAAGGCTAAAAAGTGCCTTAGTAACATCAGTGAACAATTTAGACCATAATAAATGCAATAAAGCATTAAGACACAGTTTGAGCAAAAACATGCTCTAAGCTATGAGTGAACTTGGTTAGGACCCAAAGAGCCTACCAAGACTTGATAACATTTAATTATGATTTGATAGGGCTAAATAAGTCCTTAGGAAACTTTGGTGGACAGTTAAACCAAATAAAACACAAGAAAATACCTTAAAGTCAATATGAGCAAAAGTGTGCTCTAAGCTTGGGATAAATTTGTATAAGATCTAATGGTCATACCTATACCTTATAAATATGTTAATGAACATATTAAATCAATTACCAAAGAAAACCAAGCTTGAAAACAAGTTAAAACACAAAAGTGCTTTAAGGAGTCTTAAAGCACGTTTTTGAAAAATTGTCTTGTAAATGAGTTTTGAATGGCTAAATGTCCATCATTACTCTTTAATTAACATGTGTATTATATAGTATCACATTTGGGTGGCTATATTAATGGGAAATCAAAAATTTCACTTCTAAGTGCCTTGTTTAGGTGAATAGTAACTTTTACAAGCTAGTTTATAACATATGTTATGTTAAGTAATTAAATTGACAAACAAAGACTATATTACCCTCATATAATAAGGGGGCCGGTTTTCTAAGGTGTGGTGACTCACCACCCTCTTGTTATTTTGTTAAGTAAATAATGATGACTAATGAATGTACTATTTACTTTAAAGCTACAAATATCTTCTAAAAGTAAACCACTCTTCATTCTCTCATTTCCTTTCTTCATTCACACGGTTTCACCTTCTTCATTCTCCCTTCTTGCTGTTCTCTCTCGGATACACAATACCACCATGGAAGTCCATCTTTGACCACATGTAAAACCTAGCTCACTTAACCAAATCAAAAACAAACACCACCATTCTCTTCCTCTCATCAAGCTCTTCATTTCTATCTTCTCAAAATTTGAAGATCACCATTTCGGTGCCATGGAGTTCCACCATTGATGGAGCTTGAGCTTGTCTTTCCACATATTATTGATCTCCTTTGCTCCTAGGTAAGGAATCTCAAAGAAAAATCAAGTTTCCTCCATGTTTGTGTGTGACCGAAAATATTCATTGATGGAGCTCCTTGTGTTGCTTTGTTCTAGCTCCATTTGAATCTTTCAAGGACTAGGTGGAGTCCTCTCTTCATAGATATTCAAACTCCCTTCAAAGATTAAGGTAAAACAACTACATTAATGTTTTGAGATAATGTAAACCTAGGGTTTACAATGAGATGAAGCTTAAAGCTTGAATACTCATTATGTTGTTTGTATAATGTTTAATAGTTGAAAAGGAACCAAATGCCTTACCGGTTTTGTAAGGAAACAAGAAAGAAATTTGGGAGGAAAAGAGGTAAATATGCTATCTTAATGTGGTTTAATGCCTTAGGAGAAATAAGCTTATAATGCTTGTTAAAACTACCTAAAGAGCAAATGGTGAATGACCTAGTAAAGTGTTCTCAAGGAGACTAGTAAAAGAACATATGTATTGGTGTATGTATTTGCAGGTCAAAGGCATTACTTATGTGGGAAATTCAGTGTTTAAGGTTTATGTTATTTAAGGGCCTAAGAGCCATGTTATTTAAGGGCCTAAGTGCCAAGCAATTTAAGTTGTGCACTATATTGTGATGTAGTGCTTAATGTGTGAAGTTTGTGTGTAAAAATGTTCTTGATGGATTTTAGGTGTTCTTGAATGAAATAAGGTAAAAACCTAAGTGTTTGGATGTGAGTATATACAAGAGAAGCTATGGCCAAATTTGGGAAATGTGTAAGAAGTTCTAAGTGTTTTAAGTGAGTTTTGGTGAACTAGCAAGTGTTAAAGGTGAATAAATGTTTACTTGAGAAGAAAACATGTGTTAAGGTGATTTAGAGTGATGCAAGGATTTAGGTGTTATCTTGGAAGTTCTAGGAATTCAATGTGTGTTTTGAGGATGTATTTAGTCTTGGAGGAGTTTGATTAAGGTTTAGGTAATGTTGATATCCAAGGAATAAGTGATGATTAGGTAGGATGTGAAAAAGGAGATTTAGTTAGTAAGAAGAAGTTTGAGAGATGATGTTAAGGTGTAGAGGAAACACCTTGGTGTAGTGGTCATTATTGGTGAACTACCACTTAAAAATCTTAAGGAGAAAACATCCCAAGTGCTAGGAATTTTGTAAGAAATTTGTGAATGATAAGATGGTTTTTGGTGAGTGATTTAAAGAGTTTAGCACATGGCTAAAGGTGTGTTTGATGTGCCAAATGATGTTAGGAAACATTATGAGGCTTTAGGAGAAGTTTGGTGAAATTGGTTAAGTGTTTAAAAGTGGAAATTGAATGTTTTGCCGTGTCCGAACTTCCGTCCGGACATGGAAGTTCGGACAGGCTCTGTGGGTAAAGGATTTTCACTCTCGAACTGTGTCCGAACTTGGGAAGTCCGGACACAAGTTCGGACGTGACTGTTTCTATCTGGGATTTACTCTCAAACTGTGTCCGAACTTGGGAAGTCCGGACACAAGTTCGGACGTGTGTATGGTTTTCAGTATTAGGTCGCGGCTTGCGTCCGAACTTGGAGGTTCGGACACAAGTTCGGACAAGGTGTTGTATGGGCCAAAACATTTGTTTAAGGTATGGAAATGGTGTGTAATGATGGGGATTGATAGGTAATGATGTTATAAGGTTGTTAAGGACATGTTAGGTGAGTTTTAATGACAATTAAGTGGGTGAAAAGTTGTATTAGAGTGTGAGAGTAAAACAAGTTAAAAATGTTAAGTTATGTAACTAAGTTAACGGGGAGAATTTATAAGCATTAGACATTAAATAATCATGCTACCCCGATGTTAATAAAGTACATGTAATGTTATCAGTTGTTCGAGAATTGCTCGAGGAACGTAAGTGGACGTGGTAAAGTGGACTCCGGTGACAGGTATGGTTTTCTTGCAACCTGTGTCCTACCGGATTACACCGGCTTGTATGCCAATGTGTTTTTCTGTATGTTTGCCACGTTGTAAGATTAAACATGTAATGAGTTTACAGTAATTCATTTATGTGGCGTGTACAACTCCGATACCATTTAACCTCGGAAGTGTTAACCTTAGTTAACTGAGTCTAGGATCACATGAGAGTTCGGTATTCGGAGTAAACGGCCCGTACCATGGACGTACTAACCACGGCTATGCGTGTGTTAATTGTGTGATATGTGTATGTGAATGTAGGGATCTCCCTTGTGTGTTTAACCCAGTTGTAACTGTATGGTGTGTAGTTATGATAGACTCCATAGTGGGGTTCTAACTAATATCTAAAGTAAGTCTGAACTAAAGTGGTGAGGAATCCGGTTTGGCCGGTCGCGCGTTGTTTGGGAGAGGGTATCCTTTTTAGCCTTACCCTTCTCTTTGTTATGGTTTTTTCCCTCACGGGTTATGATCTCCCATTAGCTTATTCCAAAGCTTAGCTATTCTGACTTATGATCGGTTTAGGGGGAACATGTGTTTGTGTGGTGTGTTCGGGCCTCCAAACCCGAACCGCCTTAACTTAAGTTACTCGTCCAATTATTAGGACGGTAATGAGTGTTGTTGCTATTGTATAACGAGCTTATCATGAGACTGACAACATTCTCTAGCTCACCAGTGTATAAACAATGTTTGGGTCGGTTCCTAAGAGAACCATTCCCGCTATGTTATGTATTTTTGTTGTGATGCAATATCTATTGCGGTATTATGTTGTGCACGCGAAAACGTGCGAAGTGTTGTTAAGTGTTGTATGTAGTGTATGTTGTAGGTTGTATAATGTGGAGTGTGTGGATCATGGATATGATTTCCAGTTTGTGATAAGAGGCGTTTAAGGATAACCCGATTTAAGGGTATGTGTCGTCTATTAAGGAAGTAGCTCCATTAGAGGAGGAACACTCTAGGGATGATGAATACCATGAGTGACTTATTAAGTAAGGATATATTATCCGCTTGTTGAGCCGTTGAGGCGAAATGATTATGTGTTGTGTGTTTACAGTTGCATGCATGATTTAAAAATAATCAACTGCATGCTAAGACGACAATTAGTTGTGCGTGGCCCGGTAGCATGTGGGCTGCGGGATTACCATACCAGCAAAGGTGCTGAGCCCCTTGGGGGCCACCCTTTCTCTTCTTTTCCTATTTCAGGTACGAAGTGCTGGAAGCCGTTCGAGAGTAGGATGGGTAGTCGTTGTACATGGGTAATCATTTAAGTGTATGCATACAGTAGGTGTAGTAAGACCGAAATTGTTGTCGGCACCAGTTTATAAATACTCGGTATAGTTGGAAGGTGTATGTTGTTGTTGTGTTAATGGAAAGGGATAGTAATGTGTAGACGCTCGGGAATTTAGCCCATCAGACCGGTACAATGTGTATGTATTAGCCTTGTTAGCCACGTGGGTGGCTAACGGCGTGTAACACCAACGAGTTGAGTAATGTGACGAGGTTGTTATTCCGCTGCAGTTTATGTAAGTGTGTTAATGTTGGATGGGGTGTTACAAATTAATCTCCTTTTTATGTTTTAGGATGAACATTTATCTTAACATAAGGTAAATTTATCTAAGAATTAAATCCTCATTCATAGTAAATTGTCAATTATTTAATAAGATAATCTATTCTGAAAATTATCATATTTAATATTAAAATAACATATTAATATTTCTCGTGCCGTAAAGTATTATCAATAATACCTTATGTACTTAGTTCCACCAGATTAAAGTTCAAGGCTTTAAATATCTAGTTTCTATTTACAAACTTTTTTTTTTAAGTTTTAACTACTCACTATATCACTTAATTATAAACTCACATTCTGAATATTGGTAATATAGTTTCTCCAGTTTTAAGAAACTCAAGGATTATTATTTAGATTAATTCCTAATCATAGTTTAATATAGTTTTTATATCCTAATCCTTTTAATGATCTTATCTTGAAACATTAAGTATTATTCAATATTATAAATGTTATGAAATGATTAAATCTAGGCTTATTAATCCACTTCACAATAAGTGTAAAAGTGTTTATTTATTTTTTATTAATTATATAATAAGATTTATTGTTTAACATCTTATGTAATCTAATTACAAATTTTCCTAAGTCTTAACTTATTAATTACTTAACCCAATTATAGATTTACATTATGGTCGCTGACTAATAATATACATGTATTTTGATACGGTTTATATAAATCTTAGAAATTCAAAGGTAACTCTTTAAGCTTAATTTCATAATCATAATTTAATAAACTCTATAATAATCTATTAATAGTATCATGTATAGGTTTAGTTTAACTTAGTAATTCCCTCATATTTATTTTTCGTAAGGTATTTTATTCCTCTTGTTATTCTTTCGTTATCTATATATTAAGATTTATTAAGACATTCTTTACATAACTTTACTATATTTAATTACTCCTACTAACGTATATACGTATCTTCATCCAATAATGTGGTTTTAATAAAAGTATTTCCCTTTGTTAGAATTCAGTATATTACTTCTATAGTATAAAGTTAACATAAAGTAGGTTAATTAAATTCCTTGTTTTAACCTAAGAATATTTTATTTCTTTTATTTCATTACTTCGCTTAAAAGATTATACTCAAAATATTTATTAACATTCTGTATTAAATGTTAGTTTGGTCTTCTCATGTTATTCCCAACCTATAAAGTTCATTAATCAATTATACTTTAATTTTTGGTTACATTAAAAACCATATATTATAAGATAACTTATGAAAACCTTAGCAATACAATTTTTAAACCTATTTCCCCTTGTCCAAAATTCCCAAATTAAGTAATAGTAGCTATAGCATTTTAGACTATTATAAAATTTTTATTTCTTAAAAATATTTTAATTATCCAAACAATTCCATAGTACTCATAAACTTGCAAAAATTATAACTTACGTTTAAAAACTCAAAACCCATATTAATTTACATCAAAATAAACTAGATTTTATAAGGAATCTATGGTTAAAATTTCGTCTCAAAATCATTTGGGAAGCCATTAAAATTCAACAATTTAGGGTTAAATTATGGAATTATTATAACTTAATACTACTAAATCTTCCCACGTTTTAATCTCGGCCGTCCGTTCCTTCTAACTACGATCGTACGGCCCAGATGCGGCCAGTTCTTCAGAAATCCCCAAATCGAATCTGAGTACAAATCCTTCGATATCTCTCAATCTACAGAACGAAATTCGATGATTCTTGTTTCATTGGATTCGAAATTGAATTCCGGTTCTAATGGTACCAATTTCAGGATCTATGGTGCACGATTCAGAGAAATCGATTCTGGGTTCGTCGAGTTAGGGTTCTTATCGTTTTCGATTTGAATTTCCACAAATTCTCTCAATGTGTTGCGTAATTGGTTAAATTGAGAGAGGGGAATGAACGGAAATACAAAAACGAACAACATAGATGGTGTAATTTGGTCGAAATCATACCGGAGATGCGCCGGCAAGGCAACTCGAACTCGATTTCTGGAAAAGTCATTATTTTATGTGCAGTTCGGGTAGCCTACTTCACAGATCAACTCGTGCTAATTGAGATGGATTCTATCCACAAAACCTACGTCATTTTAAAGTGGACATGTGACTCTAAACATTGGTGGAAGAATCATGGAAAACGAATAACTAGGGAGAAAGTTACGAATCCACAAAGATCTGAGTTTACCATGTCGTTTCTGGAAAAATTCTGGGCAGAAATACCACCGTGATCGAGTAGGCAACTTTAGACAGCTTTATCTCCGAAACTAGTGCGAATCAGCCTTGGTCATTAACATGAAAGTTGTAGAGGGATTAGAGATCTTCAAAACAAGCTGAAGAACACGAGATTTGGCAGAGAAACGAAGAAGTTATGGCGAGACGAAGTTTACCTGATTTCAGGAAAAACTGGAATTCTGGGTTACGAATTCGCAAGGAGTCAACTTTAGATCGATTTTTCCGTCGATGTAGAAGGAGTTAGGTTATGTATGAGTTATGGTTGGAAAGAGCATTTGTAGGAGAAGAGAATGCAAAAGACGGCATACAAAATGGTGGAGTAGGGACTGAGATATAAGCGTTTGAAGATCGACCCTTGAGATGCAAAAACGGTCGAACACTTAGGACTTTTCAGTGGTAGTGTCTTGCTGACTGACACATCAGCACTCTTAAAATTTTGGCTCTAAACTTCAATCCATCATAACTTTGGCTAGGATGATCCGTTTTTAACGTTCTTTTTATCAATCTTCTTGGTTTTCCATAAGCTTTTTATTGATATAGATTTCAAGGGCTGGTTTGACCATTCTCATAAAGTCAACCCTAGCAAGGCTTTAGAAGCTTTAAGGTTTCTATGATTTTATTTTGACTTTTAAGACTCAAATCAATGTTCCAAATATTTCTAAAATCTTTATAATATAATTGGAGTGTCTTGAAAATTTTCCAAGATTTATTGACTTATAAATCATATTATTAAATTCATAATACTATGTAATAATATATAGTAATATAATATTTAATAGTATTCTTTAGGATTAAATAGAAGAAATTCCCTAATTTAATTTTCATAATTCCATACAATAAGTTAATATTTAATAGTACTATTTATGGTTTAATAAAAGAAATCCCCTAAATTAATTTAAATTAATTTAGGGGTATTTCAGTATATCCCCCTTAACAGAAACTTCGCCTCGAAGTTTAAAAATCAACTAATAGGCACTCACACCGCTTCGGGTGTGCTAAGACAATAATAATTCCAACGAAATTCCATACCAATCCAATCCTTTATTTCCATCCATTCCCATTTCCACATTCCACTCGAGATTACTCAAACTCAAACTGGACCAAGATATACCAAGATATTTCATGATGAAAATCAAAAGTCACATACTGTGTCATAATGTAAAAACCAAGTACATACATACACCTCTTACTCTGCTAATCACGCAACAGGGCATAATCTGGATGAGGTAACGAAGAAAGATTATGCTCTACCCCCCATAAAAGAGAACTTCGTCCTGAAGTTTAAGATTTATCTACCAACTACTCGCACCCCCTTCCGGTGTGTGGGTAAACTAAATATCAAGTTGTACTACAAGCTTTAATATGTATATCAAACAATCAACCACTCAAGGGTATTCATCCAATAACAATTCCAAACATTTGTTTCTGTTTTCAAACACTACATTCAAAGAATTCAGCACCTTATTATCAAGCTTTGTTGTAAATTTTATGGCACTGTTGAATTTATCTATGATCGATATATATTTGTACCCCCTAATTGTTATGTATTTGTATTTTCTTGATTATTATAAAATTTTATTTTATGATCCTTACCTATTCGTTTTATGACACGTACGAATGATATGTCCATTATATGTTCATTTTATATTGTTTGTTTGTTTTATGAAGATGTTGTACCTCCCCTTAAAATAGGGTACGACCCATATCTGAAATACCCCAAACCTTGATATGTGGTTTAAATATCAAACTATGTTATATAAAGGCTAAAAAGTGCCTTAGAAACATCAGTGAACAGTTTAAATGCAATAAAACGCTAAGATACAGTTAGAGCAAAAAACATGCTCTAAGCTATGAGTGAACTTGGTTAGGACCCAAAGAGCCTACCAAGACTTAATAATATTCAATTATGATTTAATAAGGCTAAATAAGTCCTTAGGAAACCTTGGTGGACAGTTAAACCAATTAAAACACAAGAAAATACCTTAAAGTCAATATGAGCAAAAATGTGCTCTAAGCTTGGGATAAATTTGTATAAGACCTAATGGTCATACCTATACCTCATAAATATGTTAATGAACATATTAAATCAATTACCAAAGAAAACCAAGCTTGAAAACAAGTTAAAACACAAAAAGTGCTTTAAGGAGTCTTAAAGCACGTTTTTGAAAAATTGTCTTGTAAATGAGTTTTGAATGGCTAAATGTCCATCATTACTCTTTAATTAACATGTGTACTATATAGTATCACATTTAGAAGTCTATATCAATGGGAAATCAAAAATTTCACTTCTATGTGCCTTGTTTTTATGAATAGTAAGTTTTATAAGCTAGTTTGTAACATATGTTGTTATAAGTAATTAAATTGGTCAACAAAGACCATTATACCCTTCTAATATGTAAGGGGGCACGGTTTTAGTGGTGTGAGTCACCATACTTGGCCATCCAACTAAGAAAAATAAAAGAAATTAAAGTAAAGTTACTATTTGCTTTATAACATAAATATCTTCAAACTTTGCCTCTCTCCTCACCTTTCTTCATTTGCTCTTGTTCCCACCGTCATCTTCCTCCATTCTCCCAACCAAAACCGTTCATGGTGCAGCACCTCTCTTCTCCAACTTCAATTGCTCACCAAATGTTCATTAATGCTCCAAATCAAATTCTAAGACCATATTTGTCTTAGTTAGACCAAGCTCTTCACTTCTATCTTTTCAAATCTTCAAGAACTCCATTTTGGTGCCATGAAGAATCTCCATTGAAGGGGGAAAAGCTCATCTTCTTTCTCATATTGTCATTCTCCTTTGTTTCAAGGTAACAAAAACCAAAGAAAATCTAAGTTTCCTCTCATTTTGTATGTGTCCGAAAATTCACCTCACAATGGTGCTTTTTCTTGCTCTCTTCATAGCTTAATTCAAACTTCAAAGGACTAGGAGGAGTCCTATCTTGCTACTTAACCAAGCTCTCTTCCGAATTCCAAAGGTAATCATCAAATTTTGGTGTTTTAAGACACATATGTAAACCTAGGGTTTAACTATGAGTTGGAGTATTAAACTTAATGCTCATTACCCTTATATGTGTATTGATTAGAAGATTGACAAGTGATAAAAGCCCTTGCCGATTTTCTATCAAGGAAGAACAAAGAAAAACAAGTGGGAAGTCTTGAAAGAAAAGAGGTAAATGTGTTAACCTAATGTGGTTTAAATGCCTAGGAAAATGGAGCTTGATTTGCTTAATAAAATACCTAAAGAGCTAATGGTAAATGAGTTAGCAAAATGCTCTCAAGGAGTTTATTAAGGGCATATGTATTGTTGGGTGTATTCGCAGGTTGAAGGCATTTAAATGTGGAGATTCATGTTTAAGTTTAATGCAATTTAAGGGCCTAAGAGCCATGTTATTTAAGGGCCTAAGTGCCAAGCAATTTAAGTTTATGCACTATATTGTGATGTAGTGTAGTTTAAAGGTTTAGTTGTGTGTAAAGAACATCTCTTGTGAAGGTGAATGTGTTTGATGGTTAAAGGATGAAAAAACCATGTGTTTGTGTATAAGAGTGTGTATTAAGAGATTGAATGTTCTTGATTGTCTAAAGGTGAAAAACAATGTGTTTTGATGTGAGTTTACAAGGGAAGCTATGGCAAAATTTAGTTGATAAACAAAGGAGTTTATGTGATGAAATGTGATTTTAAGACCTAGAAGGTACTAGGAACTTGTTAAGTGTTAAGATGGTGGAAGAAGGTGAATCATGGTGTTCTTAGGTGTTAAGGTGCCATGGGCATTGTCTTGGAGGATTTAGAACTCAAATGGGTGTTTTGAACACACCAAGGAATTGTTATGTGAAGTGTTAAGTCTTGTTCAAGATTTGGTAAACAAAGGAAAAGAAATGCCTAGTGAAGGTCTAAGTGAAAACTTGTGGAAATTATAAGCAATTGTGCAAAGGAGGTGTGTATGAGAAATAATGCTTTTGGAGTGGTGGTAATGTTTGTGAGACAACACTTTGGTTAGTTGAGGTAGTAGGCATGATATACCACTTAGAAATCTAAGAAAAATGTTATAAGTGCTAGGAATTGTTGTAAGGAATTGAGTAACCAGTTAGTGATGATTTAGGAAAGTTTAGTGCTTGTTTTAAGGTGTTTAAACATGTAGGAAACATGTGGAAAGTTTATGGAATGATTAGGTAAGGTTTAAGGTTGGTTTAGGGGTTGAAAAATGATGTTTTGACAAGTTAATAACATGGCCCGGGACCTAGCCCTTGTATAGGTACCCGGACCACCCCTTAAAAAGAGCCGAGAGTGAAGTTTAGAAGTGGTCCGGGTCCTTAGTCCAGGACCAAGACCCGGACCAAGGGTAAAATAAGGCCGAGAGTACATTCTACAAGTGGTCCGGGACCTTGGGTCCGGACCAAGTCCCGGACCAGGTCAAAAGTGTTGCAAAATCTGTTTTAAAGGCTTCTAATCATGGGGAATTGAATGGTAATGGTTTTAGGTGATGTTTAGGCCTTGTTTGGTGGCATATAAAGGCCTTAAAATGTGTAAACAAGTGTTGGGTTTGATGTGAGAGTTGTAAACTTAATATCACAAGAGTAAGTTAAGTGTAACGGGAATGACGGGGTAAACTATGGGCGCTTTAAACGTTAAGCAAACATGTTACCCCAATATTAATAAAAGTAATTGTGATGTTACCAGTTGTACGGGATTTGTTTGAGGAACCTAAAAGGACATGATAAAGTGGACTCCGGTGACAGGTATGGTTTTCTTGCAACCTGTGTCCTACCGGATTACACCGGCTTGTATGCCAATGTGTTTTTCTGTATGTTTGCCACGTTGTAAGATTAAACATGTAATGAGTTTACAGTAATTCATTTATGTGGCGTGTGCAACTCCGATACCATTTAACCTTGGAAGTGTTAACCTTAGTTAACTGAGTCTAGGATCATATGAGAGTTCGGTATTCGGAGTAAACGACCCGAACCATGGGACGTACTAACCACGGCTATGCGTGTTTAAATGTGTGATATGTGTATGTGAATGTAGGGATCTCCCTTGTGTGTCTAACACAGTTGTAATACTGTATGATGTGTAGATGTGATAGACTCCATAGTGGGGTTCTAACTAATATCTAAAGTAAGTATGTACTAACTGTAGTGAGGAATCCGGTTTGGCCGGTCGCGCGTTGTTTGGGAGAGGGTATCCTTCTTAGCCTTACCCTTCTCTTTGTTATGGTTGTTTCCCTCACGGGTTATGATCTCCCATTAGCTTATTCCAAAGCTTAGCTATTCTGACTTATGATCGGTTTAGGGGGAACATGTGTTTGTGTGGTGTGTTCGGGCCTCCAAACCCGAACCGCCTTAACTTAAGTTACTCGTCCAACTATTAGGACGGTAATGAGTGTTGTTGTTATTGTATAACGAGCTTATCATGAGACTGGCAACATTCTCTAGGCTCACCAGTGTATAAACAATGTTTGGGTCGGTTCCTAAGAGAACCATTCCCGCTATGTTATGTATTTTGTTTGTGATGCAATATCTATTGTGATGTTATGAGGTACACGTTGAAACGTGCAGGTGTTGTTATGTGTTATGTAGTGTATGTTATATGTTGTAAAATGTGGAGTGTGTGGATCATGGATATGATTCCCAGTTTGTGATAAGAGGCGTTTAAGGATAACCCGATTTAAGGGTATGTGTCGTCTATTAAGGAAGTAGCTCCATTAAAGGAGGAACACTCTAGGGATAAGGAATACCTTGAGTGACTTATCAAGTAAGGATGTATTATCCGTTTGTTGAGCCCATTGAGGCGAGATGTTATGTGTTGTGTGTTTATAGTTACATGCATGATTTAAATATAATCAACCGCATGCTAAGACGACAATTAGTTGTGCGTGGCCCGGTAGCATGTGGGCTGCGGGATTACCATACCAGCAAAGGTGCTGAGCCCCTTGGGGGCCACCCTTTCTCTTCTTTTCCTATTTCAGGTACAAGGAGCTGGAAGCCGTTCGAGAGTAGGACGGGGTAGTCGTTGTACATGGGTAATCGTTTGTGTTGTATATATACAGTAGGTGTAGTAAGACCGAAATTGTTATCGGCATTAGTTATAAATACTCGGTATAGTTGGAAGGTGTATGTTGTTGTTGTGATTAATGAAAAGGGATAGTAATGTGTAGTCGCTCGGAAATTTAGCCCATCAGACCGGTACAATGTGTATGTATTAGCCTTGTTAGCACGTGGGTGGCTAACGGCGTGTAACACCAACGAGTTAAGTAATGTGATGAGGTTGTTTTTTTCCGCTGCAGTTTATTGTAAGTGTGTTAATGTTGGATGGGGTGTTACAATATCTGTCTCGTAATAATGAAGTGGAATTTAAACTTACTTTTAAGGAGCACAATATTTTACATCTCCTATGGAGATTCCTCCTTCAAGGATGCATTTCATTTTTGATGCACAATTTCACTCGTTGTTATTCTGGCTTGATTGTAATTAAATCTTTTAGTGTTCCCAACATGTTTTCCTAACTCATTTCGCCTCTCTTACGGTCATTGGCAAAATAAAGTTTAGAATTCATCATTCATATAGTAGGTTAAGTTTTGAAAACGGAACATAGGTTATACATAGATATTACTATAATAACATTTTAGTTCACTCTTTCTGTATTTAAGTATTGGGTGTAGTAGGTATCAAAATCTTAAATCATGTGATTTGGAAACTATTAATTCATAAAAGAAAAATTCCATTATAATGTAATGTAATTATTTAAATGCTATCCTTACTACAACATTTCTCTAGAAGCATTTTATAACCTAAAGTTTCTTAATTGTCATGGCTTAAAAATTCATGAACTTATTTAAAATAGTATCATACTATATATTAAAACTTCTCTCTTTTTTTTCAATCCAATTAAATCTTTCATGAAACCTTGTACCGAATTTATAACCTAAAGTACGTAAATATGCCATTTATGTATTTTCACATATCAATATATTAACAAGCTATAAATCAGGTGTAACATGTTTGAGTAGTTTAAATAATATTTTAGATCATATAATAAGTCTAGATAGTCTTTCAAAATTATATTCAAAGGTTTATTAGGCAACCATACATTAAAATTTGTATTATATTCCTTTTAAAAAAAATGCACGTTCTATGACTTCTAAAATTTTGGATTTGTATAATGTTAAACTTCCCAAATAAACATGAGAATTTTCAATCTTTAAGTAACTCTCAATTTTTTTTACTAGATGCTCAATACTCCAAGTATTTAAGAATCAATGATATTTAGTTTAGTATTACTCTTCCCTTCACTCAATCTTTAAGTAATTTCCTTTAATATATATTTTTTTTTATTCAATAAGGGGTAGATGTTGTACCTTGGAGTACCCAAATTTAAATCCCTTTCCTCCACGTATAGGTATTTTCACCAAATATTTAACTCAATAAACCCTTTACATGTATGAATTTTAATACTGGATCTTAAGATACAAATTTTGAATTGTTCATTGTGGCTAGTAATGAAATATGCCTAGCTCAAGATTTCATGATGGTAACGTCTTACCACCAATCCTCCTCAAGTTCAACACAATCCATCACTTGCGTAGAAGATTATTTACGGTTAGATGACAAGGCTTGTCTAGCCCCTAGACTTCCATAAGTGAGTGTGCACCCCCACTACTTTCAGCCTAGGAGTTCGTCGCACCAGGCACTTCCCGTAGGGTGTTAGGTTTATGTATTTTCTTTCTAAAGTTAACACAGAGTTTTAGTGTGGTTTACAGGTTTGGATGTTGATCTTTTCTGATATGCTACTAGTTCTTGTTAGCTTAATACTTTTTTCTAGACTTCAGATTTATCCTAAACATTATCTTTAAGCAACAATTTGTACCATGTAGTTCTTGAGATTTGTTTTCAAAATTTAAAGGAATTGAAGTACTTATCACTTAATATCAATACTAACTTATTTATTCAAAGCTCTATTTGTATACTATTTCAACCAAAAGTATTCTTTAAGATTCTAGGGACATGTGTATAAGCTTTTAAAGGATTGTATTCTTAGCCATGTATTCTCCATAAGTATGCTTTTGAAAAATAGTTCAATGTATGTTTTATCCCAACCAAAATCTTATTATTCCCAATAGATGATATTCCAAAATTATATTTTTACTGTAATTCCATGATAGCACACCATTCTCAACCGACATTCATATAACCTAAGCTTCATAATTTTTGGTATTAAGTTCTTAATTTGTTTGTTATGACCTAAACAAAATGTATAGAGGAATCATTTACAAATCCAAGAAGGGTTAGGAATTGTGCCTCACTGGAATCCTCACTCCCATAACTACCCCAATTCCCCGTTTTAAGTGCACCTAGATTCTAAATATTTCACTCGGCTTGTTTCCTCGGGCTCAGAGCGTAACTACGCTCTGATACCACTTTCTGTAACGCCCCTATTTAACATAAATGCAGTGGAAAATAAAATACTAAGGCGATTACAGATCATCGGGTTCCAAACACCCGACACCAAACCTCACCAATTACAACTTATAAAATCATAAATGCTACGGTCTGAACTCGAGAAAACATAACAAGTGCAAGATATAAAAACTCTCCACAATTCCTAATTCCCATCACAATCACTCATACTCTTCGTGACCACCTGTATAAAAATACGTACCTGCAAGATAAAACCAAGCAGCCCACCCCGGGAGGGGTGAGTCAGTTCCCTGGAATGGAACTGGTACAACTCTCCAAACAAAAAGTTTAAAAACATATCTCTTAAAATAAACAATAACTTGAAGTCAAATGCTTAAAACAAGAACAGAAGAACAAGGCACATCCAAATCACCAAGTCATAGGTAACAAGTCAAGGATAGAGATAAATAACAGGAAGGTAACGTTAACCAATAAAAAAAAGAAACCACTCCATAAGTTAGTGAACATCCATTGCTTGTGTTAGATTAAGTTCCAATTAGGAGTAGCAAGACCCAAGTAGTCACAAGGACTAGAAATGGAAGAAGAGATCCAAGAACAATAACTCAAGAGTGGAATGAAACCAATTGGGAGAGATGGCCCCCACCGCCAAGCACGTCCTTTTAGGACATGGGATATATAGCCCCTCGCTGTTAACTACGTCCGATTGGACAGGGGATATACAGCCCCTCGCTGTTTACAACGTCTGATTGGACAGGGGATATACAGCCCCTCGCTGTTTACAACGTCCGATTGGACAGGGGATATACAACCCCTCGCTGTTTACCGGTGAAGATGTGCGCACATCACAACGAAGACTCAGCTCATGGTTAAAACGATATCCAGAGTCGAAAGAAGAATTTACCAAGATTGACACTTCCCATATTCCCACTAGATTATTAACTGTACAAGTGCAATACCAAAACACTCAGTCCTACAGAGTGCAGAGGCGTAAACCCTCAACAGTCAATATCTAATGAGGCAACCAGATAAGAGGAACCAATGATCATGTGAGTCGTACATTCAAGGCTCAGTTAGTCACATCAAGCTGAGTTAGTCACACAACAGTTTCCTTCCGAGATTCATTCAAGCTCAGTTAGCGTTTCTCAAAACATTCCATAAAGCTCGTCACCAAAAGTATCTGAGTACGAGAAATCGTACCTGATTAACGCTGTAGCAGTCTTAGTAGGCTTGTGCAAACATTCAACACACTCTGAGGAATATTAAAGGTAGTATATCATCAATAACTTGTAGCCTAAGTTAAACTTAAATAAATTCCTCACTCTTATTTCTAAGTTTCTATTGTCTTTTAAGCCCTCACTTAAATGTTATGTATAACCTTTGATTTATCTTAGAATGTTGTATAGCTCAAGGTTGTAAGACCAAGGAATGTATTTTATCAACACTTGTTAATTGTTCCACTCTTATCCACTTTACTAGTACTCAACCATAATTCCCACATTCAAGAGTTTTGAGACCCTTATATCATAAGTGCATTTTATATTATTCATTTAATCTTAGAATCTCAATAATAACCCTTAAGTTCAATACATTTATTCTTACTTCAGGATAAACAACGCACTATGACCTACAATTGGTTTATCTTAGAATACTATACTATTACTTCACGATGTAACGATTATGTATTTTATCAATATCTACTAGATAGTCCATTATGATTAAGTTTTCTCCTTAACTTAAGTAAGATCCACATCCTGTATATTGGAATCATAGTGTTATAGATTCATTTTATTATAACATAATTGAGCTACTAAACTCAATTATCATATCCTTAGTTCAGAATGACATTTTATTACAACCGTCTAATAATCTTGTTATAAGATGTTAAATTACTTTCAATCTTGAAATAACTATATTATAATTAACTTAGACTTATCGAACTCTTACATTTAGTATTAAGAAAGTATATTATTTGCTTTATCATTAACTATATAATAAAGTGTTTAAGATAACCTTTTACGTATCCTTACTTACATTTAATTCCCTAACTGTTTTATTTTTACACAGATTCCCGCTATAGACTATGTATAATCCTTTTATACTAAATTTTAATAAACTTATGTCTTAAATACATTTTTCATATTGTTTACAAAACCTAAGGTTTCAAAGGAACAACTTAATAAATTAATCTCCTTTATTATGTTTTAGGATGAACATTATATCTTAACATAAGGTAAAATTTATCTATGAATTAAATCCTCATTCATAAGTGAAATTGTCAATTATTTAATAAGATAATCTATTCTGAAAAATTATCGTATTTAATATTAAAATAACATATTAATATTTCTCGTGCCGTAAAGTATATCAATATAATACCTTATGTACTTAGTTCCACCTGATTAAAGGTTCAAGGATTTAAATATCTAGTTTCTATTTATAAACCTTTTTTTTAAGTTTTAACTACTCACTACATCACTTAATTATAAACTCACATTCTGAATATTGGTAATATAGTTTCTCCAGTTTTAAGAAACTCAAGGATTATTATTTAGATTAATTCCTAATCATAGTTTAATATAGTTTTATATCCTAATCCTTTTAATGATCTTATCTTGAAACATTAAGTTTATTCAATATTATAAATGTTATGAAATGATTAAATCTAGGCTTATTAATCCACTTCACAATAAGATGTAAAAGTGTTTATTTATTTTATTATTAATTATATAATAAGATTTATTTGTTTAACATCTTATGTAATCTAATTACAAATTTTCCTAAGTCTTAACTTATTTACTTAACCCTTAATATATTTCATTATGGTCGCTGACTAATAATATACATGTATTTTGATACGGTTTATATAAATCTTAGAAATTCAAAGGTAACTCTTTAAGCTTAATTTCATAATCATAATTTAATACTACTCTTATAATACTCTATTAATAGTATCATGTATAGATTTAGTTTAACTTAGTAATTCTCTCATATTTTATTTTTCATAAGGTATTTTATTCCTCTTGTTTATTCTTTCGTTATCTATATATTAAGATTTATTTAAGACATTCTTTACATAACTTTACTATATTTAATTACTCCTACTAACGTATATACATATCTTCATCCAATATGTGGTTTATATAAAGTATTTCCCTTTGTTAGAATTCAGTATATTACTTCTATAGTATAAAGTTAACATAAAAGTAGGTTAATTAAATTCCTTGTTTTAACCTAAGAATATTTTATTTCTTTTATTTCTTTACTTCGCTTAAAAGATTATACTCAAAATATTTATTAACATTCTGTATTAAATGTTAGTTTGGTCTTCTTATGTTATTCCCAACCTATAAAGTTCATTAATCAACTATACTTTAATTTTTGGTTACATTAAAAACCATGTATTATAAGATAACTTATGAAAAACCTTAGCAATACAATTTTTAAACCTATTTCCCCTTGTCCAAAAATTCCCAAATTAAGTATATAGTAGCTATAGCATTTTAGACATATTATAAAATTTTTATTTCATAAAAATATCTTTTAAATTATCCAAATAATTCCATAGTACTCATAACTTGCAAAAATTATAACTTACGTTTAAAAACTCAAAACCCATATTAATTTACATCAAAATAAACTAGATTTTATAAGGAATCTATGGTTAAAATTTCGTCTCAAAATACATTTGGGAAGGCCATTAAATAAATTCAACAATTTAGGGTTAAATTATGGAATTATTATAACTTAATACTACTAAATCTTCCCACGTTTTAATCTCGGCCGTCCGTTCCTTCTAACTACGATCGTACGGCCCAGATGCGGCCAGTTCTTCAGAAATCCCCAAATCGAATCCGAGTACTAATCCTTCGATATCTCTCAATCTACCGAACGAAATTCGATGATTCTTGTTTCATTGGATTCGAAATTGAATTCTGGTTCTAATGGTACCAATTTCAGGATCTATGGTGCACGATTCAGAGAAATCGATTCTGGGTTCGTCGAGTTAGGGTTCTTATCGTTTTCGATTTGAATTTCCACAAATTCTCTCAATATGTTGCGTAATTGGTTAAATTGAGAGTGGGGAATGAACGGAAATGCAAAAACGAACAACATAGATGGTGTAATTTGGTCGAAATCATACCGGAGATGCGCCGGCAAGGCAACTCGAACTCGATTTCTGGAAAAGTCATTATTTTATGTGCAGTTCGGGTAGCCTACTTCACAGATCAACTCGTGCTAATTGAGATGGATTCAATCCACAAAACCTACGTCATTTTAAAGTGGACATGTAACTCAAAACATTGGTGGAAGAATCATGGAAAACGAATAACTAGGGAGAAAGTTACGAATCCACAAAGATCTGAGTTTACCATGTCGTTTCTGGAAAAATTCTGGGCAGAAATACCACCGTGATCGAGTAGGCAACTTTAGACAGCTTTATCTCCCAAACCAGTGCGAATCAGCCTTGGTCGTTAACATGAAAGTTGTAGAGGGATTAGAGATCTTCAAAACAAGCTGAAGAACACGAGATTTGGCGGAGAAACAAAGAAGTTATGGCGAGACGAAGTTTACCTGATTACAGGAAAAACGAGAATTCTGGGTTACAAATTCGCAAGGAGGCAACTTTAGATCGATTTTTCCGTCGATGTAGAAGGAGTTAGGTTATGTATGAGTTATGGTTGGAAAGAGCATTTGTAGGAGAAGAGAATGCAAAAGACGGCATACGAAATGGTGGAGTAGGGACTGAGATATAAGCGTTTGAAGATCGACCGTTAAGATGGAAAAACGGTCAAACACTTGGGACTTTTCAGTGGTAGTGTCTAGCTGACTGACACGTCAGCACTCTTAAAATTTTGGCTCTAAACTTCAATCCATCATAACTTAGGCTAGGATGATCCGTTTTTAACGTTCTTTTTATCAATCTTCTTGGTTTTCCATAAGCTTTTTATTGATATAGATTTCAAGGGCTGGTTTGACCATTCTCAAAAAGACAACCCTAGCAAGGCTTTAGAAGCTTTAAGGTTTCTATGATTTTATTTTGACTTTTAAGACTCAAATCAATGTTCCAAATATTTCTAAAATCTTTATAATATAATTGGAGTGTCTTGAAAATTTTCCAAGATTTATTGACTTATAAATCATATTATTAAATTCATAATACTATGTAATAATATATAGTAATCTAATATTTAATAGTATTCTTTAGGATTAAATAGAAGAAATTCCCTAATTTAATTTTCATAATTCCATACAATAATTTAATATTTAATAGTACTATTTATGGTTTAATAAAAGAAATCTCCAAAATTAATTTAAATTTATTTAGGGGTATTTCAGTTTCGGTTATTTAAAAGAATTTAATATTAAAACTATAATTTATAAGTTAATATGTAACTTATATAAAGTTTTGGGGTTAAAATGTAAATATAGAGAATATATTTATAAAACCGAAATGGTTACGGGGCGAATTCATAATTAATAAAATTATGAGGGCCTTTTCAGTATTTTAGGAAATTAAATATTAAAACTATAGTTTATAAGTTAATATGTAACTTATATAAAGTTTTGGGATTAAAATGTAATATAAGGAAAGTATATGTCAAGACCGAAAATTAATGAGGTCATTTGGTAATTTATAAAATTAGATTGCAAATACCAAAAGTAATATGGATATTTAGTGAATTGTAAAGTTATTGGTCATTTAGTAATTTATAAAAGTTGGAGTATTTGAATTGTACTTACTGAAATATATGAGGTTATTTGGTAAATTACAAAGTTAATGTGTCCAAAATATAAATACCGAAATTATAAGGTTAGTTTGGTAATTTAATAAAGAAAGGAATTAAAGTTAAGTAATGTGATACATTATGGGGAATAATATAAGGTTTATAAAATAAACTATGGTTATGATAAAAATAACCAAAAGAATATAATATAGAGTTTATGAAATAATTGTGGTTATAATAAAGATAACGAAATTATATTGGTATATGGAATAAGAGGAAATAATTATGGATATATGATTAAAGAGATGAAGAAATATCATAATATGGGAATTCATTATCACATGTGGATACTACATAAAATAATGAACTAATGAACTACCTAGAACCACGGTTAAATAACAGGGAAAAAAAGAACATACAGAGTTAGTATACAACGAGTATAAACTCTACAGTGACAATACTGTAATATTTAGTGAGTGGTTATATTAATATTACCCGGTATTGCTTGTAAATATAATAGCGTACGGGGAAGGACTGTTAAGGCGTGAATTGTCAAGCTAGCTGTTATCACGGTGAACTGAAACACCCCTGAACATGTAAACACATAAAATCCTAAACGCGAGGAGATTATTCGAAAATAACGCGTTATATAACTCGGACATAAAACAATGTATGAACAATTAAGTCTAGTATATACATGTCCGAAAGCGTGACAACGTTAAATATTAATATAGTCACGTACTTATATATGTACGAACATGAAAATACATATACGTAAAATTTGACAACCTTTACTCGTTAACATCAACTACATCTATATGTGTAACGAACAACGTTTACATACTTATAAAAAATGGAGTGAGATGTGTGCTCACCGGGTTTTGAACCCGATACCACTGGCGTCTATATTGAATGCCTTAACCGGCTATGCTGAGCTCGTATTCAGTAACAAACCACACTTCAAGGCACAAGAGTATTGTTCTCTAATTAGACTAACCAAGAAACTAAATTAAGTACAGATATTGAAAGCTTCAGCAGTAACCATTCATCTTGTTCCCCATTACCGACATGTGCACAGCAACACCAAATGCCAAACCAACTTTTCCCTTCTTTCCATGTTGGCACAAACTCCTCCGTCGACATTTCCCAGGAGCCATTTTTTTCGTTGAGTAAAGGAAAGCTCTTATAAGAGCATGTTGGTGCGCCTCCTATCTATTCTTTTCACACCTCAATAAACTCCTTCCTTCTGTTCCCGAGCTCCAGGCAAGACGCCCACAAGCCCCGCCTGCCTTGGTCTCACACAGAGGGTAACCAGAGCACAACTACCACAACAAAACCTATTGTCTGTCGCAGCAAACGACAGCAATAGAGAGCCACTTTCCATCTCCTTCTTGCTCTGATCACAGTGGCCGGCATTTCTTCTGCATAGAACACCAAGCAGCAAAGACAATAAGTATGATTATTGGTAGCGAACAGAAGTAAACAAACCTGGAACAGGAAAACAAAACGCTAACACATTCTCTCAACAACTTAACTCACCCACGGTATATCAGCAGAGGGAAATGACTGAAACAGAGAGAAGAAACTGGAGACAGAAGCAACCCAACTCTAGCCTCCCACGGGAGATGTAGCTACTGGAAAACAGACCATCATGGTAAGCAAACCCCATGCCGCTTGCATTCTTTTCTTCCTCCCATGCGAAAAGGATACCACCTAACCTTCTCCTCATTCTTCTACTCTTGTTTTCTTTGAGCAGAAAACCCACACCAGAAACACATATTAACCAGTCCAAAACAAGGTAAATATTATACTAGAATGTGGCTGTACAATCTTCATTTTCTTTTCCCTTCAGCTTCACGCAGGGACTGTGTTGTTTTTCCTCTGCATGTAAACTATCCTTCCTCCTGCATATTCCATGCAACAAGTCGCTGAAACCCTTCCTTGTCTCTAGTTGACCGAGACAGCCCCTAGATCCCTGCAAGCTAGCGAGGCATATGTGCACCCGTAGTCTACCAGCTATTGAGGGCTGTTACAGGAAGATACTAAGCGTTAAAGAGGCTGAAAAAGAAGTTGTAAATGGTGAAGGCGCTGAGAAGAATTTCCTTGACAAGTTAACCAAGGTAACAAAGGGCTATACTCCCTTTTCAATATCTCAAAAAAAAAATTACCAACTTGAGTGCTGCATATACAAAAAAACCAACAATGGGTGCGTGCATATATACAAACTACAAAGTTATACTGAGTGACAAATAATGTCTATATGTATGGGTATTGTTGGGGTGTTAGTTTGTCTATAAGCTTAAGCACAACTGAGATCGCTAGGCTATAGAGGTGAGATGTCTCTGAACTTACGGTTTCAACAGAAAACCAAAGAGAATGAGTCTGTCAACTTGAAGCAGATCACCTGTTTTTTTTTTAATTCTGTAACGTGGTCCTCAGTAGACTGGCTGTCCTGGAATGATGTCGGGTGAATGATACAATTTCAACATCGTAAATACACCTGTTTAAGCTATCTAAACATGAGAGTGTTGAAGAAAAAGGAAACTGATATCACATCAGAGAGGGGAAGAGAAAGGGGTAGTGTGCAGAGGTTAAATTTCTGTTTTCAGTAACAGGTTTTGTGCAAGGAAGTTTAGAGGTGCATTCCTGATTTCCTTGGAATTGTTTTAAGGTTAGGGCTATGTTAGGATACGTAACTAGCTAGCTGGACAAACTAGGGGAGATTGGAACCCAAATTCGTAAACAAACTGAATCAAGGAAGCTCAGCCACATTTTCTGTTTTTACATCTTCATCAGTTTTGTGTTTCGGTTAGCTAGTTCTGAAACCTCTTATTTCAGTAAATGTGAGTTCAGTAGTAATAACAATATTGTTTTGAGGGTTAAAACTATACTAAAACTCTTAACTCAGCAGCTAAACACCTGAGGGAAACTGAAATGAGATTGAAAAACAAGAAAGAAACAGAAGACAAACTACACCAACTGTGTACTTTCTGTTTCAGCTTTTAGTTTATGAAATTGTGTTCCAGTAAAGAGAGAGATTCAACAGCAGCAACAATACAGTCTTGGGTCTCATCTTGAAGTTAAAACCCTCATAAAACAACTAACTAACTGAGTAGGCAATCTGGGGCAAAACTAGAAATCTAATTTGTGAGCAAACCAAAAAAAAATATGAAGAAAGTATATAAGTTTTTGAGATTTTTGTGTTTTGCTGTGTACTACCTTTACTGAAGTGATCTAAGAGATTGTGTCTACCTTATGACTGATCTAAAAGCTTACTAAGCGTGGGGCTAAGTGTAAACAAATGGGAGGAGTGGTAAGTCAGCTTAGAGTACAGAAAGAAACCAATACAAGAGAACACATCAGTGCAGATTTCAGCTTCTACAGTCTTGGTTTCTGCATATTAATCTTTAAGAGGGTTAAACAATGTTGAAATACCCCGAACTTAAATATAAGGATTAAAATTAATCTAATATGTACTTAAGGGCCTAATGGTACCTAATTAATACTGGTAAGGAAAAATAAATCCAAAAGAATAAATAAACGCTTAAAAAGCGGAAAACGCTAAATAAGCGTTAAATAACCATAGGAGGTATGAGACCTCGGTTAGAGTATTATATGGACCCCAAAGGTTTAATAAGACCCAAATAATATATGGGAACGACTCCCGAAGAAAACGGATCCTTAAAACGGATTAAAATCACTAACGAACCTTAAAGCACGTTTTTCGAGGTAACCGGGAAAACGTGACTTTAAGCGGGTCAAATGGACTCGTAACAATTTTGGTCAACTAAATAATCATTAATAAATATTAGTGAAGCTTTAGAACCAATAAAATCAATAAAACGAGAAATCAGTAAAAACTGTCAAAAACGGGAAGTTGTGGGGTAGAAACATAAATAGACCAAACTTATGTGTCCACTTTAAAAATAAAAAGTGAAGTTGTGTGTGTGTGTGGTGCCAGCCGGCCCCCCCTATTCCCCTCTCTCACACACTCACTAACTCCCTCTTATTTACAAAAAACGAAAACAATAAAGTAAACTCTCACCTTACTTTATCACCCCACACTCTCACATTCTCTCTCTCCTATCTCTCATTTCCCTCCTCACATACACAGCCTCCCTCACTCACTCTCTATTCTCTTCTCCTTCGTCCATGCGACATCCATGGTGAAATAAACAAAACCACACAAAACCTCTCTTCTCTCCTCTTGTAACCCCCTTTAACCTCTTCCAAAAAATATAAAAACTACATCATTGGAATCCTCTCATCAAGAGCAACATTCCTATCTTTTCAAAAATCAAAAAGGAGAACTTTCGTTTTTATGGGTATGTCCCATTTGGAGCTTCAAGACCACCATTAGAACCACCTTCTTCTCCTTGTTCCATTGAGGTAAAAACCTTCTTGAAACTCCATCTTTTTCTTGCCTTTAAGGGCAAAACGAAAATCTAGCTAAACCCTTGTTTGGTTCTCTGGTTCTATAGCCGATTTTGGCATTTTGAAGGGGTTGAAAGATTGTCCTTGAACCATTCCAAGTATTACCTACACTCTTGCAAGGTAATGGAAATTCTAAACCCTAAAACCTACACTAAACTTTAAAGAATGGTTAGGGTTAGTTGGCATATTGAAATGTGTATGTATATGGGTTGTAGTGTAAGATTGTTGAAGTGCAATAACCGGTGGAGAAAGAGAGGAAGGAAGAAGAAAGGAGGAGAAAGAAAACTGGAAGGAGAAAACACGGTAATTAAACTCATTTGTGTAGCCTTGTATATATGTATACTGTAACAGATTTTTGGGAATGAAAATATGTATTGTAAATGGTAATGTATTAGTAGTGTAATGTGTAGGAGAATATAAGTATTTTGAAGCTTTGACAACAGTTTTAAAAACTGTTACAAACAGGTTGGGAATGAGATGTTAAGTGCAGGAATTGTTAAGAGTGATTTAGTGTTGTTATGGGTATATGAGAGTTGTGTATTTGTTGTTGTGTATAAACAGGTGAGATGATGTTAATGTGTGAGGAAACAGTGTGTTGAGAGTGTAAAATTATAGGGGAGACTATGGCGAAATTTTGGTAGGAATTATGTATTCAAGAATGACTTGGTGAATGGGAGAACCAAGGTATGCCTTGGGTTGAGTAAGGAGATTTAGTAACCATGGGGTGGTAAATATAGTGTGAGGATATAAGGATGCAAAATCTGTAGTAAAGGGTGCTAGGAATGCCTTAGAGAAACTAGGAAGAACTAGAGTATAAGACTTGGTAGAGTAAACGTTGGAACTTGGGTATAGAAGGTGCAAATTGCTTGGAAATGAATTGTCATGGTGAGATGAGGTATTTAGGATGCTAATAGTGGCATTGGTTAAGAAGTAATGGATGGTAGAATGGAGTTTAAAAATCTGTAGCATTGAAGGATGAAAAACTGTTGTAAGTGTGGAAGGGAAGTGATGGAATTGTGTAAGTTGATTGATGGATGTGGTAAGGGGTTTGGTGGATGAACTAAGGCAATTTGGAGGGCCTAGGTAGTGTTTAAACATGTGGGATTACATGTAGGAAGATTGGAGAAACAATGGGCAAAGTATAGGATTGAAAACAGAATAAAATGCAAAATACTGGGCGGACCGACCTTGGGACCGAACTTGCAAGGTCGGTCGAGCCCAGATTTACAAAGACGGGAAACCTTCTGGAATGGACCGAACTTGCGACCGGACTTGCAAGTTCGGTCGGACCAGAGAAATTCTCCCGTCTGTAACCTACTGGAATGGACCGACCTTGCGACCGGACTTGCAAGGTCAGTCGACACAAAATTTTTCCGTCTTGTAAGTTACTGGAATGGACCGACCCTGTGACCGGACTTGCAAGGTCGGTCGGGCTAAAAATTTCACGTCAGGTAACTCACTGGAATGGACCGACCTTGGGACCGGACTTGTAAGGTCGGTCGGCCCTGTAATTTTCCAGCGTATTACCCTACTGACTTCGACCGACCTTGGGACCGACCCTGGGTAAGGTCGGTCGAGTCATACAAAAAAAAATGAATTAAATAATAATAATATATTTATGTATATACATTTATGTATACCCACATATACATATGTACATATATGTAAGTATACCGAAGTTAAGTAAGAAAACGAACTTAAAGGAGGTAAACAATGTGTAAGTACAAGAACATTAAGTGAAACCGAGACAACGGGACAACGGGGTAAGTACGGGAGTAGCAATTATGTATGTAATGTAATGCGTAGTATTGATTGAACCGTTTGGCATGTAGCCAGGGGTTCAAGAATAGGACTCGAGGAACAAATAAGGACTAAGGAACAAGAGGGCACCGGTAAAGTAAATTGCAAAAAAAGGTATGATTTCTTCATGCCCTGTATCCTAATCTGGTTACCCCGATTTATGTGCCTATTTGATCACCTAAATAAGATAAATGCATGAATCGGATTATCTTGCACTTACTTGTGCTTGCTTATGTTGTTCTTGATACATTTGTCTCGAACAATAGTTTGTATAATTCATGAAATGAATAAATGAGAATGAAGTGTGTATGTACCTCGTATTGTACTTGTGTAATGTATTGTACCTCGTATGTATGTGTATATGTGTATTGTATTAGTGTGGCTTGGATGTTGACTTCTACTAATTCCTAACTACCTAACTCCTAACTTGAAAGTGAGTAAATTGGAATGAGTAGAAGTCCGATATAGTTTCGGCCACGCGTGAGGATGAGGAGACACAAGAGGTTGGATCCGATTCCTGGTTCTTAAACTGGTCCACGGCCCAAACCCCTTAAATGGGTAGCATCCTGGATTGGTGAACCAAGTAAAGCCTGGTGGTGGGACGGTGTAGTCCCTGCCTAGAGGCCATACCGGCTTAACATGAGTAAGAGTAAGTAAGTAAGTATGTATGAGTATGAGTATGAATATGAGTATGTATGCGTATGTATGAAGTAACGAGTAAAAGAGTAATCTCCACCCGATTAACCCGGGTAGACCAATGAAGCTAACAAGAACTGTACTTTGTGTATGTAATGAGTATGTGTATTCGGAAGAAGGTAAGTAAGTATTGAATGGTTATATCGTATTCCTTGTATGTAATGAATTGTATGTATGTATGCTTGCGTAAGTATTATTGTATTGTTTGTAAGAGCATGTATGATTGTACGAAAATGAACTGCATGTATTCGACCAAGTGGTCGGCGTACCCTCACTAGTACGCGGGGTATGCGGTTATCATATGCAGCGAAAGCTGACCCCCTAGGGGGAACGTTTTTAGTGTGCAGGTACCCGAAGCGAGTATGGTCAAGGTAAGAGACCGGTGGCACACCCTTGTAATTGGGAAACAAGTAGCTTGTGAGGAATGGGTAGTGGATAGACTCTTAGTGAGTATGTATGAGTTGGAAGAAGTATGTATCTGGTTTGGAACTTAGTAAACTCGGTGTGAGCATTAGTTTGTATTGTACTTGTGGAGTTTTGTATTGAATGGGAAGTGTAGTCCTTGGATATGATTGTAGTAAGAATTGATTTTTGTATAGCACTCGGATATTCCGGTCCATCAGACCGATGTTGTATGTAGTAGTAGTAGCCTTGTTAGTCACGTGGGTGACTAACGGCAGTGTATCACCCACCGTTGAGTATGTAAGTATCCGCTGCGTGAATCTGGATTGTATAAGGAGATTGGACGGTAATGACGGTATTAGCGGTAGGGGTGTTACAAAAAGTGGTATCAGAGCGAAGTATCGCTCTGATGACTGGAAATACCGAGTTTAGGAATACCGAGTTAGGAATTAGAAGCTTAGGGCTAAGGGCTGAGTGTTAGTATTAGAGATATGCTGGTTAGGAACTACCGGTGAGTACCGGATACCTACAATACCAGTCCCGCCCGCCGCAAACCCCACTGTATAATTTGGAAAAGGACACCAGAGAGAAGAAGAGCCTTCTCATACTCGGGGAAAACCCAATCTGGCAGTTGTGAAGCAATCACACGGTAAACAAGAACCGACACGTAGTAGATTCCAAGAACTGGAAGTCCCGGAGATAGATCCCGGTTGAACCACAACACCCGCACTTAATAGCGGTAGAATGAGCACTCCAATCACCAGGAGGCTGCAACTTACAACAGCATGGGGCGACGTGCTCAGCAGTCGCGAGACCTAGCTAGTCAACCAGCAGCAGGAAAGAAGCACTGACTGTGCAACGAAATGGAAAAAGGAGTAGTAACGGAACCCGAGACACAAGTCTACGGGATAGTAATATTCGAATAATACCACCAACGGTATGCTAGCTGACTAAGGACATAGTCGAAAGCGGTTAACTCCAGAATTACGACGCCATTAAGGTTACAGTACCTGGCCAATATAGCTCAGACAACTGCAAGAACAAGCATGAGATATAATCCAATAGGACTACAAGAGTTGTGCCTAAACATGGAAGGCTCAGTAACCACCACAGATGTGTGGGAACGAGCCACAAGGAACGACACTAAACCAAATAGAGTGGGAATCTCCCAGGATTGGAGAAGTACCCAGATCTACGACAGCCATGTCTAGACCATCTAGAAGCTACCTAAAGGATCGAGTATACCAATTGTAGATCAATAAGATCAAAGGAAGAGTCGACAAGACTACCAAATGCAGGCGGAAACCCTACCAAGATTGGTATAGGATTACCCAAAAACCAACAGTACCATGCACTTGCCACAACAAGTGCAGTAAGGACAGGAACCTGTAGAGGAACACTAACACACCACAAGTGCATAGTAATGTACCGAGATCGCAAGGAAGCGACTACCAGATCACGTATCATTAGAACAGGAAGAATGGAACCTTGGAAAGGCCTAACGGCCTGACCCTTGTATTAAGGACATACCAGTCCGTAAGAAGCTGGACTTGGTCAAGACCTCGAACATGGCTATGCCATGAAGAACTTCTTTTAACACTGAACCATAACTTTCAAACCAAGTTTTCTTCGAAACCACAAACCTCCTTCTTAAAAACCTTGGATTTTAAAAACCGAGCCAACATAATTACGGTGAGTATCAAAGAATGATACAAGAGGAGTTGACAATAGAATACTTCACCTAGGCATGTGACGAACACTACGAGTGTACCCAATTACGGGATGTGGGACAACCGCACTCCGAAGGAGCTTGCGGGCCTGACATATAGTTGGGTAAGTGGTAACGTATCAACATGGTACCCCACGCATGTATACATGTAGTGTACGAAACACGGGAAGTAGTCAACTCCGTTCTACGGACCATGAGTAAATTTTAACCAGAACGACTGGACACCGCAGACAATCAAGGAGAAGGAAACTCAGTTAAGGAACAAGTGTAAGGAGCTCAGAGAATCCATCTGAAGTTGGGGAATGAAGACTGAGAAGTGCAAAAAGCACACAATAGTAAGTATAGACATTGGATATGTCTCGAGGATACCAAACAAATACGTGATAGCTGGAAGGTATACCCAGCCTAAACACAGTAAGGCAGTTGCCTAACGTGAACACCACAATGCTCAACAAACGGGACAGAACTCCCAAGAGCAATCACAAGATTACTACGAAGCGCAATCCATAATCGGAGAGGATATTTAAACCTAGTCTTAAGCACTAGGAGCAAGTGTAAATAGTCTACCCAAGAACGGGAGACGTTATAACCCAAAAAGGGACGACTCAAGTACGATACCACAAGACGGTACAGTGGACAACATATCATAAACATTAGCCGAATGTAACGGCATAATTTAACAACACCCAGGAGCAATCCTTGAGGGTGACTGGATTAACAACAGTCAAACAAAACGTCGAGATAAGAATACAGGAGCTGGAACGAACACTCGGTTAGGGCACCAAAGGGATTTCACTTGACAGGAAATACCCTAGACTACAAAAGGCATTGACCAACACCAGGCCGCCTAAGAGTCTCCTATGAACGGAAGCGTGATGCCACGACTTACCATGGAGCCCAATAATATCTCCAACCTATGACGGTATACATGGAGTGGAAACATGTATAAGCAGCTTGCAAAGAGCATAGCTTGCAGCAATACGGCTCAGAAGTCGTAAACCAAATACGTTATATAAACTTAAACGGTTGCAAAACTGGCACCAATTGTTAGCAAGACCTGCAAGAGATATTGCCGCATACGACAAGAAATCAACAACTAGACCATCGATCCAAACCCAACCTGATGAGTGGCTTGGAGTAATGGCCAACTCAGTGTCACTGTCACTAGAGCATCAGTCTAGTATACAGTTGACAAGCTTTTAATTACCTTCATGCCTTATGTAGCAATGGTAGCACAGAGGCATAAGAATCATGATAATGCCAACATTGGCCTAGTCCACACTTGGACACTACGAGAAACCCAAGGGAAGGTACCCCCTCGTTAGCCAAAGACCACCAATGTGGTGAAGATGTGAACCCTCGGAAAGGCTTCCATCTATTATAACAGTAAGCCTACGCTTATGAATATTGCCAAGGGACGATGGAATAAGAAAATGAGATTTTCCAAACCATTACGACTTAAGGAGTAAGCATACTCCATATGCACTCAAGCATGTGGTGGACCATTGTGTAAACACCAACATAGCAAACCTTGTCATTAGACCTATGAGTGGAGACAAACCCCTCAACAAGAACTTTCATTTATCAATGACAGAGTACTCTTCAATTGGAGAACGGGACCAGAAGACCCTTGAAGCTTCATGGGATGTCCCGGTGATGTACATACAAGAATAAAACCGCACAGCTAGAGCCTATAAACAATGCTCAGCTTTGGGAGGACAGTAATTGTCAAAAACAATCAATATGAGTGCACATTGCACACCATGAATGACCAACGCTCAAGAGAGCTTGTAACCCGGTAAATTGCTTTATCCTTGGTCAACCAAGATACTTGGTAAATTGTATCACAAATGATGATAGAATGTGAGGTAAGTTAACCTACACATAAAACCTAAGTGGAATAAGACATCTCCATATTGGGAAGATAATAAGATTGTCGTATGCTACGACAACCGTCATACACACCAACACAGGAAACTCCTAGTGAATTTACACCATAAGGAAATGGTGCCAATGATAGTAACAGTGACTAAATAGAAACTACCACAGTAACGGAGTCAGTAAAAACAATGTTGTACAATGAGTAAGAATACGGTGCGCAACAAGCGACCGCTATGAGGAAGTAGATGAGCAATGACACGGAGTATAAGTATGAGATGACACACAGAAATATTCTTTCCTATCACATAAGTGACTTACTGTCAAGCGTTTACGCCTCTGCACTCTGTATGACTGAGTGTTTTGGCATTGCACTTGTTCAGCTAAGGATCTAATGAGATGACTAGGGATATGGAAAATGTAAACCGTAGTAAATCTTTCCCTTCACCACGAACATGGCATAAGCCAGTCAAGCAAGCTTAGCAACATACAGTGCGGCCCAAGGCCAAAGAAGCACGAAGAGTGTACAACACACTAGTAATCACAAGATGTGAATTCCATTGGAATATAAGGTGAAAGGAGATACAAGGAAGCCACTAGGACCGACGCATAGAAAATGCAAGGTCATACAAGTGAAGAACACTTGTACTGAACCAGAAGAACTGGTATAATTTAGAAGCTAGTGACAACAGAGGAAGCACTACAGTTAAGTGGTGACTTAACCTCGCCTGACAATAAGTCGGAGGAACTTAACGAATAATCGTGGAAGCACGAATAGCATGTGCAGAAGATTACTAGAGAGCTAGCTATAGATCTAAACCCATCGAATCCAAACACGGTAAAAGAATACCGCACTTACTAGCAAACCTTATTCCCATAATAGAGGGATAAAAAGGTGATGTATAGCACATTAAGGATAACAAGAAGGGTGAATAACCCAAGTTATCAGGGTCACGCAGCAGAAGCGAGTGGGCCCTAGCTAGGAGACAATATACCTAGTAAGTATAATAGAACGGCTATTAATGCCTTGAAGCCGGTTAGGCTAGAACCGAATTAATTATGAGTTAAATAAACTCATATAGAAATTCTTGGTGCAAAGACTAAACCATTGGTATGGTTAAGACCCTTCGACCAGAGCATAGTATATAATATACCGTAGTGAAGCTAAACGCTTCGGATTGGCCAAATTAAATAACCAATGTTTAATATTAACATATGGGAGATTACGTGGGCGTAATCCCTTTTAAGGGGGGTAGAACGAAAACCGCTTAATGCAAGTTTTATAAATAAAACACATAAAACTATAATGTGCATAGCACAAATGAGAATTGATTCGATGAGTGGTACTTACGTTATATAAACATACGTATTCATTCATAGTGAAATTGTGGTAACTAAGCATTAGACATGCAAATACCATAGGGCGAATATACCCATCTTGTAACCCAGTGTAAGAGTATTAGCAAAGAAGAGTAATGAGTAGTGGACGGAGCTCCACAAGTATTGTAACCCTTAAAGAAGTAGTACGAATGGATTAAGAGTAGTAGAGGAATGTAGCCATGAGTAGTGTATTCGTAAATACGTCATTTGAAGTGAATTGAGAACAACTGAATTTCATAAGTACTGTAGTCCTTAGCTAGAATATTCGAGATGAAGGAGAGTAGTGAATGGAAGTAGTAACAGTCGATGAAGCGAGCATTTAGGTATTGAAACACGGAGTATAGCATTTGGGAAGTAGAGTGAGGACGATCGATGGACTGATTCCATCCTTTGGAGATGTATGAACTCGTAATCATGACTAGAAGTGTAACACCCCAACTACTAACAACACACTTAATAACATATCGCAGCGGAATTCAAAACTCACAACATCACTTAACTCTTTGGTGTTACACGCCGTTAGCCACCCACGTGGCTAACAAGGCTAACATACATACATCGTACCGGTCTGATGGACTAAACTCCCGAGCATCTACACTTTACCTTTCTTTCCATTAACAACAACTGATAAACATACATACGTTACAACTGTACCGAGTATTTACAACTAATGCCGATAACAATTTCGGACTTACTACACCTACAATACATTCTCAACTTGAATGACTACCCATGTACCACAATTACCCGTCCTACTCTCGAACGGCTACCAGCTCCTTCGTACCTGTAGAGTAATGCGGGCCCCCAAAGGGGGTCAGCACCTTTGCTGGTATGGTAATCCCGCAGCCCGCATGCTACCGGGCCACGCACAACTATTTGTCGTCTTAGCATGCGGTTGATTTATTTCAAACATGCACAAACTCACATACATAACATGCTTATAAGCAAACAATCATTAATAGGGCACAAACACAAATTAACACACACACTCAATAACAGTACACTTCACTTTATAACATACTCAACTTAATTTCTCTCCTCTGAAAGGATATAACTTTATTTAGGGAATGCCGGGGTAATATAAGCCCGAGCACAACATACATACATTTCCTTTACTTGAGTGGCGGCCTTATATAGGACCGATCACAACATATATAGTTTCCCCCTAACTCCAATAGTGATGAGGTAGGTAAGCCTTGGTTAAGCTTGTGGGTGGTTGTAATTCCAGGAGGAAGAACAACCGTAACATAACAAAGAGGGAGTCGAAGCGAACTTAGGCATCGACACCCTACCAACATTATACATAATTTCCCTCCTAGCCCGATGTGGAGGTCGGGTAGGTAAGCTTTGGCTAAGCTAGTGGGAGGTCGAAATCCAATGAAGGAAAACAACCCTAACATACTAGGATGGGAGTTAATTCTCATATATGTATTAACTCCCAAACAACACGCGCGACCGGAACAACCGGATTCCTCTCCATACATAACATATACTTATTAGTTAGAGGTTCCCTTATGGAACTTACCACATACATACATCACATAGTGTTACTAACTCGGTTAGACACATATGGGGAGTAATATCCTCTTTTAACAAACATGAATAACTGTATCCAATAACAACAACAACATATCCAACAAGTCACATACACCACTCATAATAACAACATACACTAACGCACGGATAGCCGTAGTTAGAACGTTCCCATGGGTTGGGACGTTTATTCTGAATACCGATCTCTTATGTGAACCTAAAGTCGGTTAACTATTATTTAACACATAACTAAGGTTAAGCGGTATCGGAATTAATTACGCCACAATAATGAATTACTGTAAACTCATTTCATGCTTTATCTTGCAAGGTGGCAAACACACAGAAAAACACATTGGCATACAAGCCGGTGTAATCCGGTAGGACACAGGTTGCAAGAAAACCATACCTGTCACCGTGGGTTACTCTACCGTGTTCCCGAGGGTTCACTCCAACGCGTCATCTCACGCTCCCTGGGTAGTTTTGAACACTGATAGTAATGCAAATGTTTTATTAACAACAAAGTTTTACGGTATGTTAACATCTAATATTCCCGTACTCACCCCATTATCCCGTTGGTTCGGTTTAACTTAGTGTACATAACTCCTTAACTTACTCACTCACTTCCAACACTTGTTTATACTTCACAGGACCTTTATAAGTCACCAAACAAATCCTTAACATCTTATAACATCATTAACATTTACAACCTTTAAAATACTCACGGCATAATTCTGGGGGTGGTCCGGGACTTCGTACTAACCCTAAGTCTCGGACCAATGCTGGTCGTGACTCTCGGGTTGTTTTTCTACCATGGTCCGGGACCTTGTCCCTATCCCAAGTCCCGGACCAGCATGGATGTTCAGTCTCGGCGTATTTAAATGGGGTGGTCCGGGACCTTACCCATCTCTCAAGTCCCGGACCAAGTGCTGGGATGAGTTCTCGGTATGAAAACAGGGGGTGGTCCGGGACTTTGTCCATGGACTAGGTCCCGGACCCTGCTACAGATTTTACAAATTTGACAGTTTCTAAATCTGTTACAGCTCCATTCTTTCACCATTGATCTTCCAATTTTCACCAACTAAAATCCTCATGTTTTAGCACCTAATTACTCATCTGAACCACCTTAAACTAAGCACCAAGTGCACTCTCAAACTCTAGTAAATTTCACTTAAAACTCACTTACACTTTCATAACTAGTTTCCTTGTTTTCCATACCTCTTGTAACAAATTTGGTATTGTCTCCCACCACTCAGTACTCCACACATTAATTCCATTCCCAGCACTCCAATGACATTATTTCCACTACTATCACACTCTTCTTCTTTGTTTGGTTTTCAAACCATTTACCAACCATTTAAAACTCTTAAGCACCTAGTTTCATCCTTATAATAAACACCCAAATCCTTAATCTCCTAAACAAATTTTGACAGCACTTCGCTACTTCTTTAGCATGTCCACCACACTTAAATATACTCACAAACATACTCTTCACCCCTGTTTTGTTTAGGCATCAATAACACACCAAATTACCATTGTTCACCCAAATAAACTAGCTTAGACTCAAGCTTATTTCCCACACTTAAGCAGCACTAAACATCTTCATTCCCGCTCAATATTGTTGTACCATGACTACACCAAATCAAGAGCATTAAATCAATTCTCAAATCTGTTTTACAAGTCAAATAAAATCCACACAAGGTGAGCTTTACCTTGTTTATTTTTGGTTTCTTTCCTTCTCTTCTTCCTCTTTCTTTTGCTCCCTCTTTTTCTTCTTGTTTTCATAACACACAAGGGGGTCTAGATTGCCATCTACAATCATATCCCCATACACACGTTTCAAGCTTATTAATTAAATTTTTCCACAAAACTAGTATTTCAAGAAGCTAGTTTTTGAAGCTTAGTTTAGGTATTACCTTAGAAGGTCCAAGAGGATAGCTTGACAATCAATTGAAGAAGTTCCCAACACCCCACAAGAGCATGGTGGTTCGGCTGAAACGGAAGGGAATTTTCAACGTGGGGAAAAATTCTCCAAACTTGCAAAACTAGCTTGAAATGGTCTATACTCTTACATATTATTACCTTAAGGCATCAAGGAGATGAAGGTGGGTTAGAATCAGCTCTTCAAGCTTCAAAAGCTCCAACACCCATGGAAGTGAAGATGAAGGAATCAAGACTTTGAGGGGTGGATCGAAGCTCTCACCGAGAGGAGTTCAACGGTACAAATTTCGTGTGATTTGGTGGAGGAACGAGCAAGATAGAGTTGAAACAAGGAGAGGGTTTGGTGCTGTTGGTGTCGCACGTACAGAGGAAGAAGAAGAAGTTGCAAAGCTCTGGAGTAAATCGTGAATGAGGAATAGAAGGTGAGAGGTAAGTATTTTATTTTACTTTTTACTTTATACTATTTACTTTACTTATTTATTTATTTGTCTTGTTATTACTTAATAGCTAGCAAGCTATTAATGGGTGTACACTTATTAATTAAAACCGGCCCACATTAAATAATAGCCCGGGTCGTTTTTCGTCTTTTACAGAAAACGCCCATTAATTTACCCGTTTTAGTACTATTCACTAACCGGGTCCGTTTTCCGGAATTTTCTCGTTTATTTAATTTTAATGGTTATTATACTCCCATTAATGTTTAATTATTGTTACATAATCAACTATTATTTTTACGGGGTCATTTAACTGTTTAAAATCACGTTCCCGGATATTCTCGAAAAACGCGTTTTAGGACTCCGTTAGCGTTTTTACGCATGGTTTGAATCCGTTTTCTTCCGGAAATTTTCCCACATGTTATTAATGCGTAATTAAGGTATAAAAATACATTTATCACTCTAACGAAGGTTATGTACCTCCTAAAATAATTAAATACGCGGTTTCACGTTTTGTGACCTTTACGCATTTTCTTATTCTTATTGGTTTTTATTTCTTCACCAATAATCTTAAGGACTTAATTAGCCTTAGAAAATTATAATTACATAATTAATTAACATATTAAGGTTTGGGGTATTTCAATCTACCCCCCTTAAAAGAACTTTGTCCTCGAAGTTCACACTTCCCACACATCATTGGTTAGAATACGGGGATTACTTGCAACATAAACTTCCATAACAAACATACTTTACATTACAACCTCGGACTTGACGGTCCGGGTAACACATCCACATCCATATATATATAACATACTTACATAGTAATCTCGGACTTGATGATCCGGCTACCTTAACAACATTTGCACATGTATAACAACCCTTTGACTCTTGGTCTGGGTAACATAACAACATTTAGACTCGTGGTCTTGATAACACAACATCCTTTAGACACATAGGTCTTGATAACATAACACTTTCGGAATTCAATCACATTAGGACTCAAGGTCCAAAATAATAATTATTACACATACCACACAACATGTCATAGCATGTATATCAACCAGAAATTCCTTTTCCATCTCTTCATGGGTTCGAGACCCATGTTGAGTACATATACACTGTGATCCCGCAGAACCGGTCGCGATGGACATGCTGGTTCCCGTTCCTTTGGGAGATCAAAACAATTGCATACATCTTTAAAATATACTTCTCATGTCACCGGTCCTAAGACAAAGGCTCATACGTCCTCAGCTCGTGAGCAAGTAGTAGGAAAATACCCTCTATGAGGTTAAGTATAATGAAATCCTTTATTGGAAGGATACAAGTTGAAAATCCTCTTCGAGGTCACATAAAGGTAGTCCTTCCTTTGAAAATACCACCTAAGAATCTTAAAATATTTATTGAAGTCTAGAAAATACCAATTGCAAATTTGAGACCCAATTTAAAAATTCTTTTAAAAGCTCCATACAACTCCAAGTCCAATTATTGTTAACTACATTTTATTCTTGATGTGATTATTTATGACCACTTATAGGGAGTTTCAAGAATCATCCAACCCCAATGTGATCAGCATCAGTGTTGAACTATCTTTCCACCCCAATTTGTGTTTGGCTTCCCTTGATCTCATGATAATCAAGTTTCACCTCCCACTTCATTTTCAAACAACAGCTGATACAAACATATCCATTTTCTATCTTTTAATCCATCTAGTTATAATCATTACATCTCCAAGGGTGGAACTATGTCCATCAATCATCTTCCAGATTTAATTTAAATCAAGTTACCTAGGGAATTTAATTCTCACTAGGTTCTATGTTGGTGTCATACCTCTTCATAAATCACAATACTGTATATATACATATATATACTTTTATCAAAATACAATACACGGTTTTAAATTTAGTATTATTTGAACATACATAGTCGGGGTTTTAGTTCCCCGGGAGTTTTTCTACTCCCTTATACTTGTACTTTCACACATATTTGTTGACACAATAAACACACTTATCGCAAGGGTATTCGCATCTTCCGTGCGTAATTACCACAATTAACCATGAATGAATGTGTATGTTTATGTAACACACACACCAATCATTTTGTGCTATGCACATCATAGCTCACGTACACTTGTACGGTAAAAGACACTAAGTGGTTCTGCGCTCTACCCCCCTTAAAAGGGATTACGCCCACGTGATCAATCAGTTAATCATTGGTTTAGAACATTCTACCGTCGTGAAGTGTTTATCTCCACGCAGTTTATTACACAATGTGTTCTGGTTTGAGGATCTTAGCCATATTGGCGGTTTAGTCCCTAACCAAGAATTCTCATTAGAGTTTATTTTCTTAACTGGTTTCGATCCTGGCCTGTGAGGCTTTTAGGCATCATTAGTTTGTCATTCACTCATGTTCACTATTCACATTCATCGTTTGACTCACTGGTTCACCAGTTTCTGCTGCGCAACTCTTGATAATTTAGAGCTTAGTTTGCTCCATACATTATCCTTACTGTATTATGCATCCCCGATTATCACTTTTATCTTGGTAATAACAGTTTCTCAACCGACGCGTGGTATTTCTTACCGTGAGCGAATTCGGTGAGTTACAAACTTTCTATTCATTTCCACGATAATCTATTGTATTCTACAATGATTTACTTGGTTTCTTCCGACTTACTGTCGGTTAAGTTGGAGCTACTACCTTTGTGTAGTACTCTGTTGGTTATTTCCAACACTTGAGGTATGTTCCATACCGATATTCAACAATCGTGCTACTGTAGTCACTTATGTCAACCAAGTACCCTTGATTGGTACTACCGTGCTTATCTTATGCATCGGTTTTATCACATCATAAGTCTTGTTCTTCTATCACATTTAACATTTTCAGACTTCCTAGCTATCCCACTCGATCATTACTGCACAAGAGCAATACCAAAACACTCAGTCATACAGATTGCAGAGGCGTAAACTCTTGACAATAAATCTCTTATGCGATTGCAATAGGAATTCACACTGAGTTCCTTATCACATAATACTGACCATTGGCTTATTGCCCAGTCTGTTTGCTATCACTTACTTGTATGTCCATTGAGTTTTACTCATAACTGGTCTTATTCGCCATACAACTATTTAACAATGCGTATACAACGGTCGCTCACTGCGCACTGTGCTCTTTGTCATCGTATAATATTAACTTACACTGCATCCGCTATTATATTAGCTTCTGCCATTACACTGTGTTTCGCCATTTATTTGGCTGGTTGCTGAATACGCTATTCTTCGAGTCTTTATGCTCCTTGAGCGTTGTTCATTTCACATCTAGCATCCCACACGTAATGGTGGTTGCTATTCGACTTATCACTCTTTCAGTCTCCACAACTGGTACAACTCTTTTCATAGTAACAACATGGTCAACCTTTAACACATTCCCTGAACTTAATTCACATAACTACCGCTATTGCGGTCTCACAATGTCAGAGGTATCCCCACTCTTGAAGCAGTGGTTCGTTATCCGCTTACTTACTTATATAACATGAATCTCTGTGATCAATAACATTTTCTTAACACATTCCACTTGTGGCTTATAAGCCTTATTGTCTCGAGCTCTACTCATTGTAGGCTGTTCACACACCTTTACTTCTCCGAACATATTACACGGTTTATAGGTTGTATTGGGCTCCATGACAAGGTCGTCGTTCCTTTCATGGGATGCTCCTTCAAGGATGTCAGACTTCTTCCTGACAACTTATGCTTAATCCAGGTGTTAGTTTCAACCCTTGTGTTTCTGCCACGTTATCTCATTCAACCATTGTTGATCCAAACACCCTTTTAAGGATAGTTCCTGGGTGTTACTAAGTTATGCCATTTCATCTGGCTTGCACTCATTTGTATGTTTAATTTACTACTTCGCTCTGCGTTCTTTGTTGGGCTAAATATCCTCTTTAGTGAAATTGATATCTCGGGAGTCTCATCCCGATCATTGCACATTAACATATCCATTTTAGGCATTTGCCTCACCATATGTAGGCTGGGTACTTACTCCAGCTATTATGTTCATCCTCCAAGATTCTTAAGACATGTGCGATTTCTTTACTTACTAACCAGTGTACTTCGCACTTGTTCACCTTTAAACATTTCCTTAAAATAAACTTACTAATTCCTTTAGTTTCCTTAGCTTGACTGGGTTCCTTTACTTCAACCATTTGATGTAATCCATTGCTCTTGCTTGACTTTTACTTCGGACCGTAGTGTGGAGTCGACTACTTCCCGTGTTCCAGACTCCACTCGTATACATACGTGGGGTATCCTACTGTGTTCCCGAGGGTTCACTCCAACGCGTCATCTCACGCTCCCCGGGTAGTTTTGAACACTGATAGTAATGCAAATGTTTTATTAACAACAAAGTTTTACGGTATGTTAACTTCTAATATTCCCGTACTCACCCTGTTATCCCGTTGGTTCGGTTTAACTTAGTGTACATAACTCCTTAACTTACTCACTCACTTCCAACACTTGTTTATACTTCACAGGACCTTTATAAGTCACCAAACAACTCCTTAACATCTTATAACATCATTAACATTTAAACCCCCATCATTTACAACCTTTAAAATACTCACGGCATGATTCTGGGGGTGGTCCGGGACTTGGTACTAACCCTAAGTCCCGGACCAATGCTGGTCGTGACTCTCGGGTTGTTTTTCTACCATGGTCCGGGACCTTGTCCCTATCCCAAGTCCCGGACCAGCATGGATGTTCAGTCTCGGCGTATTTAAATGGGGTGGTCCGGGACCTTACCCATCTCTCAAGTCCCGGACCAAGTGCTGAGTTCTCGGTATGAAAACAGGGGGTGGTCTGGGACTTTGTCCATGGACTAGATCCCGGACCCTGCTACAGATTTTACAAATTTGACAGTTTCTAAATCTGTTACAGCTCCATTCTTTCACCATTGATCTTCCAATTTTCACCAACTAAAATCCTCATGTTTTAGCACCTAATTACTCATCTGAACCACCTTAAACTAAGCACCAAGTGCACTCTCAAACTCTAGTAAATTTCACTTAAAACTCACTTACACTTTCATAACTAGTTTCCTTGTTTTCCATACCTCTTGTAACAGATTTGGTATTGTCTCCCACCACTCAGTACTCCACACATTAATGCCATTCCCAGCACTCCACTGACATTATTTCCACTACTATCACACTCTTCTTCTTTGTTTGGTTTTCAAACCATTTACCAACCATTTAAAACTCTTAAGCACCTAGTTTCATCCTTATAATAAACACCCAAATCCTTAATCTCCTAAACAAATTTTGACAGCACTTCGCTACTTCTTTAGCATGTCCACCACACTTAAATATACTCACAAACATACTCTTCACCCCTGTTTTGTTTAGGCATCAATAACACACCAAATTACCATTGTTCACCCAAATAAACTAGCTTAGACTCAAGCTTATTTCCCACACTTAAGCAGCACTAAACATCTTCATTCCCGCTCAATATTGTTGTACCATGACTACACCAATTCAAGAGCATTAAATCAATTCTCAAATCTGTTTTACAAGTCAAATAAAATCCACACAGGGTGAGCTTTACCTTGTTTATTTTCGGTTTCTTTCCTTCTCTTCTTCCTCTTTCTTTTGCTCCCTCTTTCTCTTCTTGTTTTCATAACACACAAGGGGGTCTAGATTGCCATCTACAATCATATCCCCATACACATGTTTCAAGCTTATTAATTAAATTTTTCCACACAAAACTAGTATTTCAAGAAGCTAGTTTTTGAAGCTTAGTTTAGGTATTACCTTAGAAGGTCCAAGCGGATAGCTTGACAATCAATTGAAGAAGTTCCCAACACCCCACAAGAGCATGGTGGTTCGGCTGAAACGGAAGGGAATTTTCAACGTGGGGAAAAATTCTCTAAACTTGCAAAACTAGCTTGAAATGGTCTATACTCTTACATATTATTACCTTAAGGCATCAAGGAGATGAAGGTGGGTTAGAATCAGCTCTTCAAGCTTCAAAAGCTCCAACACCCATGGAAGTGAAGATGAAGGAATCAAGACTTTGAGGGGTGGAAATCGAAGCTCTCACCGAGAGGAGTTCAACAGTACAAATTTCGTGTGATTTGGTGGAGGAACGAGCAAGATAGAGTTGAAACAAGGAGAGGGTTTGGTGCTGTTGGTGTCGCACGCACAGAGGAAGAAGAAGAAGTTGCAAAGCTCTGGAGTAAATCGTGAATGAGGAATAGAAGGTGAGAGGTAAGTATTTTATTTTACTTTATACTATTTACTTTACTTATTTATTTATTTGTCTTGTTATTACTTAATAGCTAGCAAGCTATTAATGGGTGTACACTTATTAATTAAAACCGGCCCACATTAAATAATAGCCCGGGTCGTTTTTCGTCTTTTACAGAAAACGCCCATTAATTTACCCGGTTTTAGTACTATTCACTAACCGGGTCCGTTTTCCGGAATTTTCTCGTTTATTTAATTTTAATGGTTATTATACTCCCATTAATGTTTAATTATTGTTACATAATCAACTATTATTTTTACGGGGTCATTTAACTGTTTAAAATCACGTGGATATTCTCGAAAAACGCGTTTTAGGACTCCGTTAGCGTTTTTACGCATGGTTTGAATCCGTTTTCTTCCGGAAATTTTCCCACATGTTATTAATGTGTAATTAAGGTATAAAAATACATTTATCACTCTAACGAAGGTTATGTACCTCCTAAAATAATTAAATACGCGGTTTCACGTTTTGTGACCTTTACGCATTTTCTTATTCTTTTTTGGTTTTTATTTCTTCACCAATAATCTTAAGGACTTAATTAGCCTGAGAATGGTCAAACCAGGTCATGAAACCCATACCAATAAATAGGTTATGGAAAACCATGAAGATCGATAAAAAGAACGTCAAAAACGGATCATCCTAGCCAAAGTTATGCTAGATTGAAGTTTTGAATCAAAATTTTAAGAGATGCCACGTGTCACTCTGTAATGGGTCGCCCACACTTAGCTGATTCTTTCCCTGAATTTCGGTAACCGATTCCAGTGTTTTGACCTAACTTTAGACGGCCATAACTTCTTCATCTTTCCATATTTTTCAATGCCGTCTTCTTTGTTGTCTTCTCCTACATTCCCTCTAAACAACTATAACTCATACAAACCCTAACTCCTTCTGAATCAACCGGAAAATCGAGTCAAAGTAGCCACCTTGCGAAACGTGTTTCCAGAATTCCAGATTCTCTTCGTTTTCAGGTAACTTGCGTCGATCATAACTTCTTCGTTACTCAACCAAAATTCGATTTCTTTAGCTCGTTGTAAAGATCTCTAATCCCTCTACAATTCGTGTTTATGCCCAAGTCTGATTCGTAACCAGTTGGGAGATATAGAGGTCTAAAGTTTCGGTCTCGCCAGCACATAAAATAACACCGAAACAGAGAGGTAAACTCGTGTTTTGCGACTTCAATTTCTTTCTGTGTGGTTCGAGTTAGGTTTAGTTCTTGCTATCAATACGTAGATCTAAGTTTGTTCTTTCCAATGAGCCCTTACTTATAACCTAACTCAATTTGTACTGCTAGTTATAGATCCTCAAAGTTGGCACCACGAACTGGTTAAAGTTCGAGTTTTTCCCAGTTTTCCGAATTGGAATTCGCACAATCCGGTGAGTCTCTGACCAAATTGCTCCTATATTGTCGTTATTAGTCATGTTTTCGACCTAATCCATGTGCCAATTTAGTCAATTTCGTGTTAGGTTAGGAGAATTTGTATGAATTTCATTCGATTTCAATTCTGTACCGAAATAAACCCTAACTCTCGAATCGATTTCGAATCTTGATATATACTGCATTATAATTGGGGAAACCGGTACCAATAGAACCGAAATTTGATTACGAAACTATAGAAACAAGAATCATTCGATTTTGTTCTGTAGATTGGGAGAAAATCGCGAATTAGTACTCGAAGTCCATAGTTGAATCACTGAAGAACTCGTCGTTCAGGGTCCGTCGGATCTTAGCTAAGAGATTTGGACGGCTGAGATTAAAACGCTTCAGATTAAGTTTTTAGAAATTCCAGTAAATAGCTCTAACTTGTTGATTTTATTTAATGGCCTTCCCGAAGGTATTTTGACCTGAAATTTTAACCATAGATTCCTTATTTAATCTAGTTTATTTGATGATGTAAATTATTGGTTTTGGAGTTTTTAAACATAAGTTGATTTTTGCAAGTTACGGGTTTTCCGGAATTATTTGGATAAATTTAAAAGATATTTTATGAAATAAAAATTTTAAATATGTCTAAAATGTTATAGTTACTGTATATTAAATTTGGGAATTTTTGGGCAATGGTAAAAGGTTTTAAAATTGTGTTTGTGAGTTTTTCATAAGAATAACCTATAATATAAGGTTTTTAATGTAACCAAAAATTAAAGTATGGTTTGTTAATTAACTTTTAAGCTGGGGAAAATAAAGGGAACTAAATTAACATTTATAACAGTAAGTTTATAAATGTTTTTGTATTAGTTTTAAGAGAAGTGAAATTATTTACATATATGTAAATATACTTACTTAAGTAGAAACTTATATAAATTAAGGAATTTAGTTATCCTACATTTTATTTACTATATTATATGGGAGTTAATATTTTAATTAACTAAGGAATAAATAATATATATATATATATATATATATATATTTACGCATTTATAAAAGGGAATTAAGAGGTAACTTAAAGTAAATCAAGGAACTAAATTAATCTACATTTACATTAATTATATAATATAGTAGTTAATATGCTTAATTGAAACTAAGGAAAATATTTTATTTATAAACCATATTTTGGATATAGATATGTGTAAAGGTTAATTTAAATAATTGAATGCAATAAAACTAAATAAAGGATGTCTTGAATTAATCCTAATAAATACACATAAAATAAATGAGTAAATAAAAGGAATAAAATACCTTATAGAAAATATAATATGAAGGAATTATGAGTTAAACTAAACCTCTGCATGATACTAATAAAAGAATATTATATGAGGTGTTATTAATTTATGATTATGGAATTTAGTTTTGAGTTACCCTTGAATTTCTAAGATTTATATGAACAGTATTAAAATACATGTATATATTTAGTCAATGACCACAATGTAAATCTATAATTTGGTTAGGTAATTAATAAGTTGGGACTTAGGAATATTTGTAATTAGATTTTACACAAAGAGAACTTACTATATAATTAATGAATAAATGTAATACTTTTACATCTAAATGTTCATAATATATAAACAATAATAAAATAAATAAAATACTTTTACATCTAAATGTGAGGTGGATTAGTAAGTCTAGATTTAATCATTTCTTAACATTTATGGTATTGGAATATAACTTAATGTTTTAAGATAAAATCATTAAAAGGGTTATGATATAAAACTATATTAAACTATGATTTGGAGATTTATCTAAATAATAATCCTTAAGTTTCCTGGCATTAGATAAGCCATATGAAATACATTTATAACATTTATTACCAATACTTAGGATGTGAGTTTACAATTAAGTGAGGTATTTAGTAGTTAGAATTTATAGAAGGTTTATAAATAGGAATTTGATACTTAAAACCTTTGAACCTTTTGTTAGATAAAACTAAGTTACATCAGATATTATATTGATATACTTTACGGTAATTGGAATTAATGTTAGGTTATTTGAATATAAGATATGAGAATTTTCATATAATTAACAATTTCGCTTACGAACCAGAATTTAATTCTTTGATACATTCTACTCTATGTAGATATATTGTCCATCCTAAATACAATAAAGGGAATTAATTTATTAAGTTATTCCTTTGAAACCTTAGGCTTTGTAAAATAATTTAAAATATATTTAAGGCTTAAGTTTATTGAAGTTTAGTACAAAAGGATTATACATAGTCTATAGAGTGAATGGGTGTAAAAATAAAATATTTAGGAGATTAAAGGTAAGTAAGGATACATAAAAGGTTATATTTAAACACCTTATTACAAAGTTATGATAAAGTAAATAATATACCTTGTGGATACTAAATGTAAGAGTTCGATAAGTCTAAGTTAATTATAATATGGTTATTTCAAGATGAAAAGTAATTTAACATCTTGTGACAAGATTTTTAGATGGTTGTAGTTGAAGTCATTCTGGACTAAGGGTAAGATACATGAGTTAGTAACTCAATTAGGTTATGATATAATGCGTCTACAACACTATGGTTCCAATATACAAGATGTAGATCTTAATTAAGTTAAGGGGAAAACTTAATCACAATGGATTATCTAGTAGATATTGATAAAATACATAATCATTACATTGTGAAATAATAGTATAGTATTATGGGATGAATCCATCATAGGTCATAATACAATGTTTATTCTAAATTAAGAATAAAGGTATTTAGCTTAAGATTACTATTGGAATTCTTAGATTTAATTATATAATGTAAACACATTTGTGTTATATAGGTCTCAAAAGTCTTGAATGTGAGGATTGTGGTTAAGTATGAATAAAGTGGATAGGAGTGGACAATTAGCAAATGTTAATCGAATACATTCCTTGATCTTACCACCTTGGGCTATACAACGTTCTCAGATAACTCAAAGTTTATACATAACATTTAAGTGAGGGCTAAAAGGATAATTGAGACTTTGAAATAAGAGTAAGGAGTTTATTAAAGCGTAACATAGGCTACAAGTGATTGATGATAGACTACCTTTAATATTCTTCAGAGTACTGTTGATTGTTTGCGCAAGTTGATTAGAACTGCTACAGCGCTACCCAGGTACGATTTCTCGTACTCAGCTTGACGTGTTTTGGACTTTATGGAATGTTTTGTATGATTTCTCGTACTCCGATATTGTTGCTGTTGGTTTTGTGGAATGTTTTGGAAAACGCTAACTGACTGTAAGAGGAATTTCTAAAAGGGCATGGTTGTATAACTAACTTAGCTTGTGTGACTAACTGGGCCTTGAATGTGAAACTTACATGGGTATTGATTCCTTCTATTTGGTACCCCGTTGGACATTGGCTGCTTAGGGTTTACGCTTCTGCACTCTGTAGGACTGAGGGTTTTGGTATTGCTCTGGGTAGTTAGTGATCTAATGGGAATATGGGAAAGTGTTATTCTTGGTATGGAGTATGGATTATTTCTATTAAGTGGTGCACACACTTTTCACCGATGACTGAGAACGGGTCGGTGGCAGCGGAGGTCTGCTATACCTCGTCCATATGGACAACTGACAGCGGAGGTCTGTTTACCTCGTCCTTGTGACAACTGACAGCGGAGGTCTGTTTACCTCGTCCTTGTGACAACTGACTGGCGGTGGGGGCCATCTCTCCCAATTGGTTTATTCCACTCTTGAGTATATTTTGTCTATGGGAATCATCTTCTGAAATGGTGGAGACATAAACTGTCTACCACGGGTTATGGATATTAATGTCCCTCCTAGTCCTTTGTGACTACTTAAGTCTTTCTCTTTTTAACCAGAATTGGTTCTAACATCAACAATGGATGCTTACTAACTATGTGGTGTGACTACTTAAGTGGATGACTTGGTTTGGAAGTTCTTTATCTCTATCTTTGTCTTGTTTTTCTTTTCTCTTTAACTTGATTGTTTTGAAGTGCTTTATCTCTGTTTTACTTTCAAGAGTTTGATTTCATGTTGCTGTTTATTTTGAAGAGTTATGTTTTATAAGTTTGTTTTTGGAGAATTGTACCAGTTCCATTCTAGGGAACTGACCCGCCCCTCTCGGGGTGGGCTGCTTGGTTTCATCTTGCAGGTACAAATTGATTTACAGGTGGCCACGACGAGCATGAGTGATTGGGATGGGATTAGGTTTATGGAGAGTGAATGCGTTTTATTATTGTTATGTTTATGTTAAGTTTTCTCGAAGTTCAGACCGTAACTTAGTTAATTGTAATGGTTGTAATTGGTGAGGTTGGTACCGGGTGTTTGGAGCCCGATGGTCTGTAGCACCTTTAGTTTATTTTCCGCTGTAGTTTTATTATTATATAGGTGTTACAGAAAGTGGTATCAGAGCGTAGTTACGCTCTAAACCCGAGAAAACAAGCCGGGTGAAATACTTAGATTATAGGTGCACTTAAAACTGGGGAACTGGGGTAGAATTGGGAAGTGAGGACTCCAGTAAGGCACGACTCCTAACCCTTCTTGGAATTGTGAACGATTCTGTTACACACTTTTCTTTTGTGAATGTCTGTTGAGTGTGATGTGTTGTTATACCGTTCCAAAAATAAACATATATATATATATATATATATATATATATATAAATAATTTGGAACACCCTATATTAAGTACGATAAGATTTTGGTTGAGATGAACCAATATTAAGCTATTTTTCAAAAGCATGCTCAGGGAGAATACATTGCTAAAATGCAATCCTTTAAAAGCTAGTACACAAATTCCTAGAATTTTAAAGAAGATTTGGTTGAAAACAGTATACAAATAGATCTTTGAATAACTAAGTTAGTATTGACATTATGTACAAGTACTTCAACTCCCTTAAAGTTTGGAAATAAATTTCAAGAATTACTAGGTACAAATTGTTGCCTAAAGATAATGTTAGGATAAATCTCAAGTCTAGAAAATTATTAAGTTAACAAGAACTAGTAGCATACATCCAAACCTGTAAACCACACTAAAACTCTACGCTAACTTTAGAAAGAAAACCCCTAAACCTAACACTCTACGGGAAGTGCCTGGTGCGACGAACTCCTAGGCCAAAAGTAGTGGGGGTGCACACCCACTGCTGGAAGTTTAGGGGCTAGACAAGCCTTGTCATCTGACCGGAAATAATCTTCCATGGAAGTGATGCATTATGTTGAACTTGAGGAGGATTGGTGGTAAGACGTTACCATCATGAAATCTTGAGCTAGGCATATTTCACTGCTAGCCACAATGAACAATTCAAAATTTATATCTTAATATCCAGTATTAAATTCATACATGTAAAGGATTTATTGTTTAATACCCCGGACCTAATATTGGTGATTTAATTACTCTAATAAAATTATTAAAGGCCTAATGGTGCCTAAAGAGTATTGGTAAAATGAATAAAACCAAAAGCAAGAGAAAACGCTTGAAAAGCGAAAAACGCTAAAATGCGCATTAAATGAAAATAAGAGATATATGATCTCGTAAGGGTCCGAGATGGATTCCTAAGGCTTAGTTAGGCCTAATTAGTATACGGGAATGATTCCCGAAGAAAACGGATCCAAATAATGGATTAAAACGCTAATTAAGCATAAAAGCACGTTTTTCGAGAAAACCCGAAAACGTGACTTTAAGCGGTCAAATGGACCCGTAGAAATTATAGTTGATTAAATAACTATGAATAAGTATTAATGGAAGCTTAATAACCATTAAAATTAATTAAATGAGAAAATTCCGGAAAACGGACCCGGTAAGTGAATAGTGTCGAAACCGGGAGACGAAACGCGTTTAATTCGAAAAGATGAAAAACGACCCGGGCAATTAATTAATGTGGGCCAGTTTTAATTAATAAGTATACACCCATTAATAGCTTGTTAGCTATTAAGTAATAACAAGACAAATAAATAAAAAGGTAAAGTAAATAGTATAAAGCAAAAGTAAAAAGTAAGTTACTTACCTTCTCACCTTCTCTTTTCTTCATTCACGGTTTACTCCAGAAGTTGCAAACTTCTTCTTCTTCCTCTGTAACTCGCGAGACCGAACAGCACACCTCCCTCCTTGTTCTCTCATTATCTTGCTCATTTCTCCACCAAATCACACGAAATTTGTACCGTTGAACTCCTCTCGGTGAGAGCTTCGGTTTCCACCCAATTAAAACTCGATTCCTCCATCTTCATCTCCATTGACGTTGGAGCTTTTGAAGCGTGAAGAGCTGATTTCAACTCTTCTTCTCTTCCTTAGTGCCTTAAGGTATTAATAAGTAAGTGTTTAGAACATTTTAAGCTTATTCTACCACTTGTGAGACTTTTTCCCTCACGTTGGAAAATTCCCCTCATTTCAGCCGAGACCATATGTTTTTGTGGGGTATTGGAAACTTCTCCAGTTGATTGCCAAGCCAACCATTTGGGTTCTCTAAGGTAAAATCTAGATTAAACTCTGAAAACTAGCTCTTAAAATATATATTAGGTTTTGTGGAGGAAAAGTGAATTGACTGTTGAATGTGTGATGGGCTGCGGTTGTAGTTGGCAATCCAAAGCCCTTGTGTGGTGTGGAAAACAAGAGGAGAAAGAGGGAACAAGATAAAGAGGAAGAAGGGGAGTGAAAACTGAAAGTGAAACAAGGTAAAGAGCTTACCTTGAATTGGTTTTATTTTCCTTGTGGAATTGGTGTTGAATAAATAACCTTGAGCTAGTGTAGTCATGGTACTACAATATTGCTAGTTGAAAGAGAATGTTTTAATGAGGTTTACGTGTGCAATTAAACCTAAAAGTTAAGCTGTTTTACGTATGTGAGCAAATGGGATTTTGTTGTGTTATATGTGTTTAAACCAAACAGGTGGGAGATGTGTGTTGAGAACTTTTGTAGTGTGGTGAAAATGATTAGTGAAATAAATAGGTGCTGTCAAAATTCACCTAGGATGGATAGTTGAGTGTTCTATTTTAAAGGAAGAAACAAGGTTGTTTAAGAAGGCTTAGTTGAGTGGTTAATGCCTTGAGGACCTAACTAAGAAGAAGAGTGTTCTAGGAGTGGAATAATGCCATTTTTGAGTTAGGTATGGCATTAGTATGTGAGGACTGAATGGGTTAAAGTAGTGGCCAAAATCTGTACAATCTGTTAGAAAACAAGAGAGAAAACAAGGTTGTGAGTGTAAAAGAATCTAAGTAAAAATTAACTAGATTGGTGAGTGTACTTGGTGTTTGGTTAAGGTGGTTTAGGTGGGTAATTAGTCACTAAAACATGAAGGTTTTAGTTGGTGAAGGTTGGATAATTAATGGGCAAAGAGAGAACCTGTAACAGAGGAATAAACTGTCAAAATTGTGAAATCTGTAGCAGGGTCCGGGACTTAGGTCCAGGACCAAGTCCCGACCACCCCTATTTTTACCCCCGAGAGTGCTCTGCTTGTTTGGTCCGGGTCCTAACCCCATGCCCAAGTCCCGGACCATATACATTTTTCAACCCGAGAGTTCCCTGCTTGTTTGGTCCGGGACCTAACTCCATGCCCAAGTCCCGGACCATATACAATTTATTAGCCGAGAGTTTGAACCAAGGTTGGTCCGGGACTTAAGTCCCATGTGAAGTCCCGGACCATACCAGAAATGTAAAAATAAGAGTTTTAAGTGGGGTTTAAGCTAGGGAATGGATTGGTAATGATGTTATAAGATGTTAAGGCCTTGTTTGGTGACATGTAAAGGCCCTGGGAAGTGGAAGAAAGTTCTAGAATTGAGTGTGAGGTAAGAACTCAAATTAATAAAAGTGAAACCGAGTTAACGGGATAACGGGGTGAGTACGGGAATAACATTTTATTATGTACCATATGAGTTTAGTATTAACAATAATGTTTGAAACATTATCAGAGAATCGTGCGTGACCCGAGCATGGTGAGATGACACGGTAAATGTAGAAACCCCGGTGAAAGGTATGATTTTCTCATACTCCACGTGCTAACCGTGTTACGTTGATTTGTGTGTTTGTGTGCCGGCTTAATCAAGATTAAAGCATGAAAATAATCCCTTGTTTGATTATGTATGCCTTGTTGTATGTTGAATGAGCTAACATACTTGTATGCCGGTGTGGTCTAACATAGTGAATGGACCGACTCGTAGTGAGTAACGTTTGGCTAGAGACCCATAGATCGGGTCGATGCTTATGATAACGAAAACGTGCAAACACACAAACTACCCGTTAAAGTATAACGATAATGCAAACGTATGAACTCCCTAGAATGTGAGGAGAAGTACGGGTTGAATAAATACCCGATAATGGTTAGAAAACCACATTGAAACAATCCACGAAACAAATGAGAGCGGAAAGTTAAGTAAACCTCCTTCAAGAGGATTTAAGATAGTTCGAAGATGTGAACTAGTGAAGAAGGTAAAAGAGACCTGAGGGATTAGTAACTCCCTTGAGACATGGTCGACCTCCTATATGAGGATTTTACGTGGTATATATAAATAACTGAAAGTATGAGTAAAGTAAATGTACGGGTAACTCTTAAAACCTAAGATTAACCAAACTTAAGTAATGTTCCCAAGGTCATTAGAAACATCGAGTGTGATGCTTCTAGACTAATATACACAATATTATTATAACTCCGAGAGAGGAGTGTACGGGAATGTAAGTAGTCCGAGAGCAGTCGGCCTAAGTAAAAGAGCTAGGAACTAAGAGAGAGTTCCGTGGGATAGTTGAACCTTCCCACCACGCTAGACCCAGTGTAGGGTCGAAACCGGGGAAGTAAGACTATGCTAGAGAGCCATGAGTTTTGGCCTAAGTATGTATTAAGAGTAACAAGCGTGACGTAGGAGACCTGTAGCGTCTCGAGAATCTACGAGAGCTTGAGTATAAATAACCCAAGAGTATGGGTGAGATAATGAGTATAAATAACCCAAGAGTATGGGTGAGATAATGAGTATAAATAACCCAAGAGTATGGGTGAGATAATGAGTATAAATAACCCAAGAGTATGGGTGAGATAATGAGAATAAGTAACCCGAGAGTGTGGGTGAGTATAGTACGAGTAGCCCAAGAGAATGGGTGTGTATTGAATAAGTAAACAAGGCATAGTGAGGTATAACCCTCAAGGCCTATGAGTAACCAGATACAACTAACAACCCTGTTATGTTAGTTAGGAATTGTGTTCCACGATTGGATGTGAATTCCTTGAGCATTACATGTACTTATTGTATTGCTATGATGCATGTTGTTTGACTAATGAACTCCAAGTATATCCGACTAAGTGGTCGGCGTACCCCGGTTAGCGCTCGGGGTATGCGAATTTCATATGCAGCGTTAAGATGAGCCCCTAGGGGCGATGTTTTTATTTTACAGGTACACCGAAGATGTTACCGTTCGAGAGTAGGACGGGGTCGGTGGGTTGCATGGGTAGTAGTTTTAATTACTTATGTATTGAAGGAAGTGTAAGACCGAATATGTTGTCGGCATCCATTTATTGTAGACTCGGTATAGTTAAGAAATGAGTTGAGTTTTGTATTTGTGTGGTGTATTCGGTTGTTCCAGTCCATCAGACCGTTACTGCATGAGAGTTAGGCCAGGTTAGCCACATGGGTGGCTAACGGTGTTGTTTCACCCCTCGTTGTGATTAGAGTTCCGCTGCGTGAGTAAGAGTAATTAGTATCGGTTTAAGAGTTAATGACGAGATTAACGGTTGGGGTGTTACAAAAATGGTATCAGAGCAAAGTATCGCTCTGATGACTGGAAATACCGAGCTTAGGAAATACCGAGTTAGGAAATAGAGACTTAGGGCTAAGGGTTGAGTGGTAGCGTGAGAGATGCGCTAGTTAGGAACTTCTAGTATGATCTGGATACCTACAGTACCAAACCCGCCCTCCACAACCCCCGCATTAAAAGCTCGAGAAAGAACACCAGAGAGATGGGGAAACCCAATCTGGCAGTTAGTAAATATTTCAATATGAACTAGAGCCTGACATGCGGTAGATCCCGAAAACCGAAATCCCGGAGACGGATCCCGCTGAAATGACAATAACTGCATGCAATGACGGAAGGTCGAGACATCCTAATCCAAGGAGACCAGAATTTGTGGCAGCCTGGGGCGACATGCTTAGCAGTCGCGAGAACCCAGCTGGTCGAGCAGTAGTGAGAAGGATGCACCAATCGTGCGACCAGACGGACTTATGAGAACTAACGAGAACGGGACACATGTCTACGGACCGCCATAGTTAACTAATACCACCAACGGTATACGTATTAACTAAGAATCTAGTCAAAGGTAGATGCACCCACCCTGCCACACCCAAAGAGGGTGCAATACTTAACTGATATAGCTTAGACAGCTACAAGCATAATTACAGCATATACCTGAATAGGACTACAACAGTAGTTCCTAAACAACTTAACCCTCGGTAACCACAGTGAAGACGTGGGAACAAGCAACGAGGTAGATCATGGAACTAAATAATTAAGGAACTCCGAGAGTGGAGAAGCACCTAAATGAATGACAGTCCTGTCAAGAGGAATGAGAAGTAGCTCTAAGGAGCAGTTATCCAATTAAAGGATCAAGGAAGAGCCGACAAGGCTACAAAATACAATGTGAACAATACCGTGACTGGTATGAGTTAACCTAAAAACTGCCTATACCGCGCACTTGCCACGGCAAGTGCAGTAGTAACATGACTGTTAAGAGAAACTTTGACAAGTGACAAGTACTTAGCAAGTACAAAGACGGCAAGAGAAGCCAATATAGCACCACAAACCCTAAGAATTCTGAAACGAAACCTTGAAAAGGCATAATGGCCTGATCATTGTATAAAGAACATACCAGTCAGCGAGAAGCTGGACTCGGTAAGGAGCAGCCGGCATTGAAATGCCATGAAGAGCTTACTTTTAGAACTCAAAATTTTCTTTCAAACATAAATTTTCCAAAGACCCCCGAATTTTAAGACCAGACCAGAGAACCATGATAAATTATCATAGGACGATATAAGAGGAGTTGGCAACAGAATACTTCACTTAGGCGTGACCGACACTACAAGTGTACACAAACGAGACATGGAACGACCGCACTCCGAAGGAGCTTGCGGGCCTGACAGACCAATTATGAGTTAGTCGGGTAAGTGGCAACGTATCAATAAGATACTCCATGTATGTATACAAGTAGAGTACGGAACACGGGAAGTAGCCCACTCCATACTACGGACGAAAGAGCCAATTCAAACCAAGACAGTTGGACACCTCGAATGATCGAAGAACACAAGGAAGCTTACCAAGATAAGGGAGTCTAGAAACCAGTAAGGTGACAGACCTAAGGACATAGCGTGGATAAGTGTGAGAAGCACAGAGTATTAAGTATAGACATGGGATACGTCTCAGGAATCAAGGAGAAAATACATAATGACTGGAATGAATACCAGTGTAAGCAATATGGCGAATGCCTAATGAACTTATTAATGTTATGATAAACGGGATAGAATTCCCACATTATACCTCACTGAAGAGAGTAACGACCTGACCAAGAAAGTAAAGGAAGAGTACCAAGGATCTACCCAATAATGGGAGACATTACAACCCTAAACGGGATAGTCAAGTATATAACCGCAAGACGGAGTAAGGAACTGAATATACCCATGAATTCAGGCCAGATGAGATGACAAAACTCAGTAACACCCAGGAGCAATCCGAGAAGGGTGCCAGAGTCAACAGTAGTTGAACGAAACATCGTGTTGAGAACACAAGTGTTAAAGCAAACACTCGGGTAGAACCCGAAGGGATCCCTCGTAACAAGGGATACCCTAAATTGCTAGAGGGCATGAATTAATACCAAGTATAAAAGGGCCTTCCATGTCCGGAAGTGTGATGAGACAACCATATCAAAGAGCCCAGAAATACCTCCTAACCGTTTAATGGCATACGGAGAAGATGAAACCTGTATAAACAGCCCGCATGGAGCATGGCGAGGCAATGTGGCTTGTAAGCCAGAAAACTAACTACAAACTGTAGATTCAAACGTTGCAAAACATATGCATTAAGGCATAAGAATTATTGTGGAGCACGAACCACTACCTTAGAGTGGGGACACCACTTGTTATTGTGGAGCCTACGGAGCGGTCATTGCGTGAATCCTCCAGAGAAAGGCTACCACCTAAGTATGTAATGTGAAACCGCTAGAGCGGTGTAATGATACTTGAGCAGGTGATTATTGCTAAGGAATAATTTGAAAAGAGATAGTATGTAGAAAGGCCTTGATAGCAGAAAAAGGAAACCGATAGAGTAATCGGATGAGTAGTGAACACTGTATGTGTATAGTATGAACTGCAGAGTAAACAATGCGTAGTGAGCGTAGAGAGTTTAGAGTTGTATATCCTATTGAGCCAAGTGAATGGCAAGCCATAATGTAAATGGCGAGGATACCTGGGCGGAAGCTAAAGTAGTAGCGGATGCCATGAAAATGAGAAAGACCAAGGTACGCAGTAAGCGACCATTGTAAGAGTATATTCAGATAGTGATCAGAGTTGATGAAGAAAGGTGGTAAGGAGACATGATCATTCCTATCTCATGAGAGATTTACTGTCAAGGGTTTACGCTTCTACACTCTGTATGACTGAGTGTTTTGGTATTGCACTTGTGCGGTAATGATCGAGTGGGAGAGTCAGGAAATGAGAAATGTCAACGAAGCCTGCTGAGTGAGAATCTAAAGGAATACCGTGCGGCCATTGGCCAAAGATGCACAAAGAACGTGGGCAGTAACCCACAGGGCCCAGGATCGATATGTGGAAAAAGGCAGAGTAGTATGAATGAGGAATTCTTGTACAGAAATAAATAAACAAACATGATTCAGAAGTCATTATCAAATGAGGAAGCACTACATGCTAAGTAGCAGCTTGACCTCAATCGACAATAAGTCGGAAAAAGTAGTGAATAACCACGAGAGTATACAGAACTATACAAAGTAGATTTCCAGAGAACTGGAGAGAAAATCTGCACTTCATCGAATTCGCATATGGTATGAGTTACCAAGCGACGATTGAAATACATTGAGAATACAAAGGGCGAATTGAGCTCTAGTTATCAGGTCACGCAGCAGAAGCTTGTGGACCGTAATTCAAAGGTTAAGTATACCTGACAATCTGAGTAAATGGCTAATCCTAAAGCCTTGAAGCCTTAGAGGCTAGAATTGAACCCGGTTATGAGTTAATTAACCACATTGAAGTTAAAACACTTCATGATACTTGAATTAGTGAACCAATGTTCAGTGATAACATATGGTTAGTTACGCGGGCGTAACCCCTTTTAAGGGGGGTAGGGCGAGAAACCGCTTAGAGTATGTTTTACGTATTGGTGCGTAAACTACTATGTGCATAGCACAAAAAGAAATTGTTTTGATGATTGGAACTTATGTTACATAAACATATGTACCCATTCATTGTGTAATAATGATTATTGTGCATGAGTGATGCAAGTAACGAGTATATAATATTTATGAAAAGAGGAGTAGAGAGACTCCTAGGGAATGAGAATCCCAATAGTATATGTCTAGTGAGATTAGACATGAGTTATGATGAGTATGAATCGGTATGAAACCGATGTGTAACCTTGTAGGGACTGAGTTCCCTAGGTGATTTTATTTGAGAATGATTGATGGAGCGAGTTCCATCATTTGGAGTTGTATGTTATATGTTTTAAATTGAGTAACAATTTGAGTAAAAGAGGCCATAAGTATGGAATACCTAGGTAAAGTATTGAAGCAATGATAATGACGGATGATCCAAGTATTAGGAACTAGAGATTAATTGAAACGAATTGATTGTTTCGTGAATATGACTAGAAAGAGTAAAAGATAGAAAACGAAAATGTTTGACTATCTGATTGTTTGAAACTGACGTGGGAGGTGGAACTTGATCTGCTAGCGATCAAGGGAAACCGAACACAAATTGGGGTGGAAGGATAGTTCAACACTGATGCTGATCACATCAGGGTTAGATGATTCTTAAAGCTCCCTATAAGTGGTCACAAGTAATCACGCTAAGAAAAGATACTGCTACCATAAATTTGATTTGGAGTTGTGTGATGTTCTAAACAAAAGAATTTTAAAGCAGAATTTGGAAAGGATTTTCTTCAAGTATGAAGATGGAAAATGAAAACTGGTTTTGAAACCGCTATCACCCACCGATGGCTGTGGCCTTAAGTCTTGATGACCGGTAGAACGGTGGGCGTGTACTGGTTTTGAAACCATTGCACCGTACGTGCGGCGGTCCTAAGTGACCGGTTGGGGCGGTGTCAGTGTGTGATTTTTCCAAAGGCAGCGGGACGGGGAGAGTACCCTGAGATGTTCCTGTGTTGAGTGAGTCAACCAGAGTGCCTGAGGATATGTATATGTGTAATGTTTTGATCAGAACCGAAGGGACCGTGGGCCAGAGAGAGTAAGTGCCCATTTGTCATGAAGCGGCCGTGAACCAGAAAGAGTAAGTGTTCAACGTGACCGGTACCTGAGGGATCAGTAGTAGATTACTCGATATGGATTCGAGGACTGTAGTGCCTTCTTGTCTTCGGACCGATTCCATGGAGAGAGTAAAAGAGTATTTTTGATTGCTATACATGCTATGATTTGTGTGTGGTATGTGTAGTATGTAATGTGACTGACTTGTGGAGTCTGTAAGGTTATACATGTATTATAACCTTGGCATAGCGTGCCCATGAGAGTAACCATTTAGATTCACCAACTTTGAGGACAAAGTTCCTAAGGGGGGTAGATTTTAATACCCGGACCTAATATTGGTGATTTAATTACTCTAATAAAATTATTAAAGGCCTAATGGTGCCTAAAGAGTATTGGTAAAAAGAATAAAACCAAAAGCAAGAGAAATGCTTGAAAAGCGAAAAACGCTAAAATGCGCATTAAATTAAAATAAGAGATATATGATCTCGTAAGGGTCCGAGATGGATTCCTAAGGCTTAGTTAGGCCTAATTAGTATACGGGAATGATTCCCGAAGAAAACGGATCCAAATAATGGATTAAAACGCTAATTAAGCATAAAAGCACGTTTTTCGAGAAAACCCGAAAACGTGACTTTAAGCGGTCAAATGGACCCGTAGAAATTATAGTTGATTAAATAACTATAAATAAGTATTAATGGAAGCTTAATAACCATTAAAATTAATTAAACGAGAAAATTCCGGAAAATGGACCCGGTAAGTGAATAGTGTCGAAACCGGGAGACGAAACGCGTTTAATTCGAAAAGATGAAAAACGACCCGGGCTATTAATTAATGTGGGCCGGTTTTAATTAATAAGTATACACCCAGTAATAGCTTGTTAGCTATTAAGTAATAACAAGACAAATAAATAAAAAAGTAAAGTAAATAGTATAAAGCAAAAGTAAAAAGTAAGTTACTTACCTTCTCACCTTCTCTTTTCTTCATTCACGGTTTACTCCAGAAGTTGCAAACTTCTTCTTCTTCCTCTGTAACTTGCGAGACCGAACAGCACACCTCCCTCCTTGTTCTCTCATTATCTTGCTCATTTCTCCACCAAATCACACGAAATTTGTACCGTTGAACTCCTCTCGGTGAGAGCTTCGGTTTCCACCCAATTAAAACTCGATTCCTCCATCTTCATCTCCATTGACGTTGGAGCTTTTGAAGCGTGAAGAGCTGATTTCAACTCTTCTTCTCTTCCTTAGTGCCTTAAGGTATTAATAAGTAAGTGTTTAGAACATTTTAAGCTTATTCTACCACTTGTGAGACTTTTTCCCTCACGTTGGAAAATTCCCCTCATTTCAGCCGAGACCATATGTTTTTGTGGGGTGTTGGAAACTTCTCCAGTTGATTGCCAAGCCAACCATTTGGGTTCTCTAAGGTAAAATCTAGATTAAACTCTGAAAACTAGCTCTTAAAATATATATTAGGTTTTGTGGAGGAAAAGTGAATTGACTGTTGAATGTGTGATGGGCTGCGGTTGTAGTTGGCAATCCAAAGCCCTTGTGTGGTGTGGAAAACAAGAGGAGAAAGAGGGAACAAGATAAAGAGGAAGAAGGGGAGTGAAAACTGAAAGTGAAACAAGGTAAAGAGCTTACCTTGAATTGGTTTTATTTTCCTTGTGGAATTGGTGTTGGTGTTGAATAAATAACCTTGAGCTAGTGTAGTCATGGTACTACAATATTGCTAGTTGAAAGAGAATGTTTTAATGAGGTTTACGCGTGCAATTAAACCTAGAAGTTAAGCTGTTTTACGTATGTGAGCAAATGGGATTTTGTTGTGTTATATGTGTTTAAACCAAACAGGTGGGAGATGTGTGTTGAGAACTTTTGTAGTGTGGTGAAAATGATTAGTGAAATAAATAGGTGCTGTCAAAATTCACCTAGGATGGATAGTTGAGTGTTCTGTTTTAAAGGAAGAAACAAGGTTGTTTAAGAAGGCTTAGTTGAGTGGTTAATGCCTTGAGGACCTAACTAAGAAGAAGAGTGTTCTAGGAGTGGAATAATGCCATTTTTGAGTTAGGTATGGCATCAGTATGTGAGGTCTGAATGGGTTAAAGTAGTGGCCAAAATCTGTACAATCTGTTAGAAAACAAGAGAGAAAACAAGGTTGTGAGTGTAAAAGAATCTAAGTAAAAATTAACTAGATTGGTGAGTGTACTTGGTGTTTGGTTAAGGTGGTTTAGGTGGGTAATTAGTCACTAAAACATGAAGGTTTTAGTTGGTGAAGGTTGGATAATTAATGGGCAAAGAGAGAACCTGTAACAGAGGAATAAACTGTCAAAATTGTGAAATCTGTAGCAGGGTCCGGGACTTAGGTCCAGGACCAAGTCCCGGACCACCCCTATTTTTACCCCCGAGAGTGCTCTGCTTGTTTGGTCCGGGTCCTAACCCCATGCCCAAGTCCCGGACCATATACATTTTTCAACCCGAGAGTTCCCTGCTTGTTTGGTCCGGGACCTAACTCCATGCCCAAGTCCCGGACCATATACAATTTATTAGCCGAGAGTTTGAACCAAGGTTGGTCCGGGACTTAAGTCCCATGTGAAGTCCCGGACCATACCAGAAATGTAAAAATAAGAGTTTTAAGTGGGGTTTAAGCTAGGGAATGGATTGGGTGATTATGTGATTGATATCAAGATGTTAAGGGTGTTAAGGCCTTGTTTGGTGACATGTAAAGGCCCTGGGAAGTGGAAGAAAGTGTTAGAATTGAGTGTGAGGTAAGAACTCAAATTAATAAAAGTGAAACCGAGTTAACGGGATAACGGGGTGAGTACGGGAATAACATTTTATTATGTACCGTATGAGTTTAGTATTAACAATAATGTTTGAAACATTATTAGAGAATCGTGTGTGACCCGAGCATGGTGAGATGACACGGTAAATGTAGAAACCCCGGTGAAAGGTATGATTTTCTCATACTCCGCGTGCTAACCGTGTTACGTTGATTTGTGTGTTTGTGTGCCGGCTTAATCAAGATTAAAGCATGAAAATAATCCTTGTTTGATTATGTATGCCTTGTTGTATGTTGAATGAGCTAACATACTTGTATGCTGGTGTGGTCTAACATAGTGAATGGACCGACTCGTAGTGAGTAACGCTTGGCTAGAGACCCATAGATCGGGTCGATGCTTATGATAACGAAAACGTGCAAACACACAAACTACCCGTTAAAGTATAACGATAATGCAAACGTATGAACTCCCTAGAATGTGAGGAGAAGTACGGGTTGAATAAATACCCGATAATGGTTAGAAAACCACATTGAAACTGAAATACCGCAAACTTGCTAAACAAGGATTAAATATTTAATCACATTAATTAAGGCCTAAACATGCCTTAAAAGTCAACTGAGAACAACAGTGGTCAACACAAATCAAGATGTTGCACCCTTTGACTGTTAAGGGTAAACAAATACCCAAATGAACTACTTAGGACCTAAAAATTTGTCCTAAGCATATTAACACATTACTAAACATATTATAACCGTTGGACAACACTCCAACACAAAGAACAAGCATTTACATGCTTCAAGGTCAAAAAGGGCAAAAAGGTGCTCTAGGAAAACCTTAAAAATCAAATGACCTCTAAATGATATAAAATTGGATACCATGATCAAATATCATGTAAGGAGCACAACAAAACCGTTGTCAAAGAAAACAGAGCTCCGAATCACCTTGCGACACAAAATGTGCACTAAAACTCCTTAAAGCACGTTTTCGTGTAATTGCCTTCTAAATTGGTCTTAAATGGGCTAAAAGGTTATAATTACCTTTAAATATGATAAAATATCATATTATATGATATTAGGAATTTAATTCCAGAAATTTACGAATTTTTACAAATTTAATATTAAATATTAATAAAACCCTAATGTGGGGCCCGTTTGGGTCAACATTGACTAAGTTAGTCAATGTTGACCATTGACCACGAAATGGACTACATAAAATCAGATAATTAAGTCTCTTAACAGACCAAGAGACCAGAGACATGTGACAATTAATATATGCTCTTACTTTTACATAAATAACAAAAAAAGACAAACTTTACCTTATAAAACAAAACAAGTGGGCTCCACTTACCTTACCCATGTGAGCCAACCGAATTGGAGCCTCCATTTGCTCCTCTTCCTCCTTGCAATTCGGTGCTCCAAGCTGGCACAAGACAAGAGATAAGTCACCTTACAATAATGGAATTAAAGTAACATTATTTAACTTATTTCATTCAAAATTGGCTCCAATCATGCCCTACCCTTGCCAATCAATCACGGCTGCCTCCTTGCCTTGTCTCCACCGAATTCCCCTTCAATTATCAGCATCAATCAAACATTGATGAGTCACCAAAACAATAATAACCTAAAATATTCAAAAAAGTGACTTTAAGACAATATTAGCTCATTTCCCCTCATTCTTTCTTTCCAGCCGAGTTTGCTCTGTCCAAGAGTTCTCTTTGGCTCCCCTCCAACCGTGGGTAAGTATCCAAGCACCATTGATGAGGTTTCAAGCTCTAGGTAAGCTCTTAAGGCATAAAAATGCCCATTTTCTTCATCTTTCTTTCTTTTTTCGATTGATCTACACTCCAACCTTTTCTATACATCTATGTAGAGTGATTTGGAGGTTAATGGAAGTGTTGGTTTCGTACATAACCAGATCTAAGGAGGAAACTTCAAGTCTTGACCATTTAAGGTAAAAATGTGCTTTAAGCTCATAACTTTTGATTCCCTTCAAGTTCGACTGTGAAACATTGCTCATAGCCTCCTCTTCTTCTCCTTTTTATGTGGAATCTGTTGGTAAGCCATTTGGAGCAAGGGTGGCCGAGATCCAAAGGAAATACCCTCTTTTAAGGCATTTTTCCAAGGTAAAACCTAATAACAAGGTAGCTTGTTGAGATCTAGCTATTTCCTATGTCAATATGGTGGATCTAACACCTTGTGGTGTGTTTGATTCAGGTCGAAACCATCTTGAACTCTCCTCGCATTCTTAAGGTGATTTTTGCCTTAAATCTTACATTAAATTACTTCTTATGGTTAGATCGTTCTTGGAGACTAACTAGGCCTTGTTTTCTGTCTAAATACATGTAAGAGAAGCTTTGGAGAAATTTTCCTTAAGGTGGCTGTGAGCCTCGATTTTAAACCCTATCCTATGTTGATTAAATTGATTGGGATCTAATCGGGTTTTAGGTCCACTTATAACCTAAGATTAATAACTATGTCATAAAACAATAATTATTAAAACCTAAGCTAGCCCACTGGAACCTATTATGAGTCGCCACCTAATTTTAACCTAGATCAAATTAGGAAAGGAGAGTTCGGGTTCGGGGGCTTGATATTCGACTAAATTAGGGTTCAATTACTTTCATTACCCCTCCTAGGTCGTTTTTCCTCTACTTAGCTTATTTACGGCTTATTACGAGTCGTTTTAACCTAAGTGCGCGAGCTTCTGTTTTTTTTTTGTTTTAGCATTTTTTGACAGAGAATTAAAGTGAAATTAAAAGCTACCTAAACTAGGGTTTCGGAGGCAGAATTAGGTCAAATTTTGCTTACGTCCGTAGCCACGGACCAAACGTCCGAGGCCACGGACCCCAGTTAACCTAAATATACAGAAAAGTCGAAATTAAAGGAAAACAAAAATTTGCAAAGTCCGGGGCCACGGACAGGCTGTCCGTGGGCCCGGACATCATTAGAAAAAACCTAAATTTTGAATTTTTAAAATCTCGCCGCCGTCCGTGGGTGTCCGTGGTCTCGGACAACGCGTCCGAGGTCCCGGACCATAGGTCCGAGGTCACGGACTACCCACGGACAGGGGTTTTCAGAAGGTTCCCGAGGGTGTTTTGAGCTCAAATTTTAAGGGTATGTAGCCTGAAAGATGTACAAGACGTTAGTGATTGAAAGTTTTCAATTTGAATTCGAATTAAGCACGAAACTTAGCAAACAAGTTATCTGACAGAGGCTTAAACAAACAGCAATACAGAAGCCCACGAAGGTTAGTTTGAGCTCAAATTTCGAGGCAAGACATATAATACCGTGGAGAGTTAGGGAAGCTGAGTTTCTACCTGTTTTACCTTCGGATTCACAACGTTTCTTCACACCGGGATTCGTCAAGTGCTTCGTTGATGGTAGACCCGAAAGGACTTCGAACCAAGCTTCTGGTTGTTGGTTGTTCTTGCTGTTCTTCACGTTTTGGTGGTGTTTTTGTGGGGTTTTGATGATTATTGGTGCTTTGGGATTTGGAAAACGTGTTTAGATGATGATTTCGGGGGATTTTCGGTATGATTTGGGTGGCCGGGTGTTGGAAAACGTGAGAGAGAGAGAGGAGGCCGTGTTTTCTGACTCTCTAGGGTTCTTGAGTGTGTGAGGTTCTCCTTTTATCCAAAAACCTATCCCCTTATATAGACTTCCTTAAAGATAAAGAGAATCTAGTAAAAGTAAGATTTTTCGATATTTTAACTGAGTAACTTCCCAAAGGAATTTTGCTATGAAATTTTAACCACATGTCAAGAATGGATATTATGAATTTTCTGAGGTGGAAACGAATTTTTTAAATGCTGGAGCATTTTTAAATTGAATTTCTCGTCAGATTCAATCAGAAATTGCTAGAAAATTATTGGAAATTCGAAAAATCAAAATTCCAACGCCATTATGCTTAAAATGTCATCCTCTATCATGGGTTAAAATATCAAAGCATTTCGAGCTGATTTGGGCACCCTTTGGAGGAGAGAGAAAGCCTATAGGAGAACTCAAAAGCCTTAAAAATTACGAAAACGCCCCTGACAATGACGAAGCTGCTCCTCAGGCCCTGGAACACGCCGATCGGGCCGGAGTCTCTTACTGTTTGATGGAGATGGCTCTCACAACCTCGTAGACCTTAACCAGGGGGTCAAAATTTTGGGTATAACAGATTGCCCCCCGTCAACTGGACTTTGTAACGAATGTGAAAAGTCTGGTTGATGCTTGAGTGGTGCCCCAAAATTTTGGACTCCACAGAATCCTCCACGTTGTGTGAAACCGGGTTAACGATGCCCAGCTATTCGGAGGCGCTGACTACCTAAGCTACAAAACATTGTCGAGCTATTCTAAGGCGCTGACTTCCTAAAGGTAATAGTGAAGTAATGTCAGACTATTCTAAGGTGCCGACTACCTATAAGGATGATACGATGTCAAGCTATTCCAAGGCGTTGACTACCTGAAATGATGACATGCTGTCGAGCTATTCTAAGGCGCTGACTACCTAAAGTGATGAAAATGATGTCAAGCTATTCTAAGGCGCTGACTTCCTAAAGGTAATGAAAATGATGTCAAGCTATTCTAAGGCGCTGACTACCTAAAGTGATGAAAATGATGTCAAGCTATTCTAAGGCGTTGACTACCTAGAGTGATGAAAATGATGTCAAGCTATTCTAAGGCGTTGACTACCTAGGATGATGAAAATGATGAAAATGCAAGAATGCTGAAATGCTAATGATGCAAAATGATGCTGATGCTGGTGATGATGCCGATGGTGTTGATGATGTTGATGATGCTGATGATGCTGATGATGCTCGGATGCTTCTGGGGGACCGAAACCCGTGTCGATGCTCCTGGCTGGACCCAATGTGGACTTATTGCCATCGCCCCCCAAGCCGGTGTGCAGGGATAACTCCTGGTAAAAACCCTGGGGACTTATTGCCTTTGCCCACCATTCGTTGATCCCGAAAATAAGTTGACATCGCAAAAGGAGGATTTATTGCCATCACCTCGCCAACTTTTCTGTCGCCAGGTCTTATGACGCGCCTGGATAATGCAACTAGGTCTTATGACGAGCCTATATGAAGGAGATGAATGCAATGTGTTTGATGAGAATGGGTAAGCTAAAGGGCAACGCTAGGTCTTACTACGAGCCTAAGGGAATGCAACTAGGTCTTATGACGAGCCTAAAGGTTGGATCTAGGTCTTATGACGAGCCTAAAGGGTAGTTCTAGGTCTTATGACGAGCCTAAAGGATGGTTCTAGGTCTTATGACGAGCCTAAGGAATGCAACTAGGTCTTATGACGAGCCTAAAGGATGGATCTAGGTCTTATGACGAGCCTAAAGAATGGATCTAGGTCTTATGACGAGCCTAAGGAATGCAACTAGGTCTTATGACGAGCCTAAAGGATGGATCTAGGTCTTATGACGAGCCTAAAGAATGGATCTAGGTCTTATGACGAGCCTAAGGAATGCAACTAGGTCTTATGACGAGCCTAAAGGATGGATCTAGGTCTTATGACGAGCCTAAAGAATGGATCTAGGTCTTATGACGAGCCTAAAGGGTAGCTCTAAGTGAAAGTGAGTAAAATGTATGATGGGTCTAAATGGATGTAGAAGGATTAGGGCTTATGTCAAACCTGGAGACGGTGGCGCTCAAGACGGGCCTGTGGGTGTTTGAATGTGAAGGTAGGGCTTAAGACGGGCCTAGGGGGATTTGTTGTGGAGGAAGGGCTTAGGACGGGCCTGAGGATGTTTGAATGTAGAGGTAGGGCTTAGGTCGGGCCTGAGGTGTTTGATGTGGATGTAAGGGCTTATGCCTGTGGTGGGATGGTGGTGCTCAAGCTTTAGGCTTCAATTGGTGTTGTCATGGCAATTGTTGGAACCAACAATTGCCCCCAGTATTTTTCCTTAGGACAATCTGAGTTAGAGTTCATGGCAATTGATCGGAACGATCAATTGCCCCCAGTATTTTCTTTGATTAAATGTGCAAACAAGTCTCGTCCTTACAGGGTTAGGACTTATGTTCTGATGTGGTGCTTCCTAACCTACACTCGACGTGTTTGGTGTTTGCACTCGTTTCTCACTTATGGTCACAACTTCTCAACCATTAAATTTGACATTTGTTAGGTTTACGCGTTCAACCTGTTACTTTCACATGATCAGATACACAACTACTAAGTCGGAAGTCTTTTGGGCTTATGACGTGGCCATGGGGTGTGATGAATGACAATAGGATAATGGCGGAATGTTTAGGATATGTGGAGCTTTAAGGGTGACCAAAGCTGCAACTTGCACCGTCTCTCGGACTTATCTTCTTTGCCTTGGAGTCATTTGGCTACTTCATGATGACTTCGCTTGTGAACTTGGGGCTTGGAACTTTTGGATTGTTCCTTGCATCTTCTTTCTTTTTTCCGATTTTGGATTTCTTCGAGGCTTTTCAGGTTTGCCTTTCTTTGATTTTCTTTCCTTTCGGGGTTCTTGTGTTTCCCGGTTTTGAACTTTGAGAGCTGTTTTGATGCTAGCTCATTTGGATCCTGTGTCACTTTGGGACCATTTACGGATCGCTTTGTCATGCTGGTAACGGTTTTGCTTCTTTGGAGTTGTGAAGTTGTTGTTCAAAAGTCGGGCTCCTTGCTTCCTTTGGTCACCGGGTCGGTTATTCATCATTGGCGGGCTTGTTTGTGGAGCCTATAGTGTTGTAAAAAAGGTCATATATGAAAAGCTCAGCGGGGGTGCCTAGGGTTTAATGACTGGGTTCACAGGCTTTTGGCTGTGTGGTGCTGTACCTAGATGCTTCGTCATCCCTAATAGTTGTGTATCCGCTCTTTGTTACTTTTCACAGGTTTAAGCGTAAATTTACAAATTATCTCCTTCGGTCGGAGTCATGCCGTTTGCCTCACTTTTGAATGTGACCTCTCTGGAGCCGTGTAAAAGTGACACGCTCTTTCGCTCTTGGTTTTACCGCTCAAGGCACTCTCGCGAAATGTTCACTCAGAGACTTGTTTGCGCATTTAAACAAAAGAAATAAACATTATCGCTCCTTAACTCAGATTGCCCCCAGTATCGTTGTGGGGTTTTTTTTCTCGACAAGCCTTTTGAATACCCAAGTTATTTTGAGGAGGGGTGATTACATGTGTGAGGACGGTGGTGAGTGATGATGGGGTGATTGCTGAGTGATTTATATTTTTGTTTTTTTTTTGTGTGTTCACATGAACGGAAGTATACTCATTAGAACACGAATCAAAGATGAAATTTTATTGATAATCAAAAGAAGTAACAACGACATTGAGTACCAACTAAAAGGGAGAAACAACTAAACTAGCTAAAGAACTAAAAGAAAAGACGAAACAAATGCTACACAAAACAACTGAAGAGAAAAGAAAAATAACAAAGATTCCTAGTGGTGCTCAGACGTGGGGTTCCCGAAAATATTCCCATGCTCCAAGAACTGAAGTCCCTGGTCAAGCAAGTCTTGGATCTTATGCCGTAAGGCCCGGCAATGATCTGTGTTATGGCCAGGTAACTGATGGTGATGGCAGAATTGACTAAGATGCCTCCCTAAATGAGCGGTTCCTGGCCGAGGGGCCAAGGGCTGTAGCAAGTTTCTTTTCTGGAGCTCCTCAAATGCCTGACTTGGTGTTCGGCCAAGGTCGGTAAACTGTCTTGGCGCAGGGAATCGCCTTGGTCGGGATGATGCTTTGGTTCTCTGCTTTGAAACTGGGATTGCCACAACTGGCTTCGCCTTGTTGCCCATTCTCCGAGCTTTGAGCTGTCCTACCTGTAACCTGGCACTACAGTTCTGCGGGCACATGGGACTCTCGCCTAGGGCGGGTGTCGGTATTCCTAACTTAGTGCAAGATCTCGAGGAAGGAAAATTTAAAATGATCTCCTTGGGGGTTTCTTCTGGTCGTCTGCTCGCCCTCTCGAGTTCTGCAGCCATTTCCTTGGTATCCCCTTGTGAACCTTGGGCCGTAATAGAACTGACTTCAGTACAGTTGTGAAGAAAGCTAAGAAGCCTATTCACTAGTTCATTTTGGACTTGACATCCGGCTTCAAGGGAAAGGGTCTTCGTTTTTAATTCTTCAATTGCTGCAATGTAGTTGGACTCCATGGCGTTCCTGACAGCACTATGTCTCTGCTCCATGGCATTGATGGTGTCCCGGTACTTTTGTTCCAATGCTGCGAGATGGATGTCCATGTTGATCGGATTTCCTCCTTCACCACTCCTAGGATTTGGGTTCGCCTGTTTCCAAAACATCGTCTATTAGAAAACTGAAGTTCTGGGCCGAGAAGGAATACTTGATAAAGTGGTATTCTAACTTGTTTGGGCCGAGTAATTCTTGGTTGGGCCTAAAAGATGATACTTATAACTAGGACCTTAGGTGGATTTACTTTTCGTGGGCCTAGAACTAAATTGATGATTCAAGTTGGGCTGAAAGAGAGAAATCACATGAGTTTAAACTTTTGGGCCCGAGCTCGAACAAACAATTCATTCAAACCAAACAAGGCCTTTGGGCTGCGAACAATAAAACCGTAAATTCGGGTTATTCCTATCAGTTTCTAGGCAGGGTAGTGGGCCGATCACACGAGCAAACAAGGCCCTCACGAATTCAACATGTCCTCACTAGACGTTAAAATCAAACCGGGTATGGATCGATCCGGAGAGGTGCTTGGGGCATGGGCCCGGGTTGCCACAAAGGAATAAGGCTTGCACGCTATTCTCTTTGGGCTTCCCCACTTTTTTCACATCACCTGAAGGTGTGCATCCACGGACGGGTCTTTGACTGACCAAACAATGGGCTTGGTAAGGGTACTGCCAGGAAAATGCTTGGGGCTAAAGCCCAGGTATTAAGGGGGTGTGGTTAGACGACACCCTCCTCTTTTCCCCCATTTATTCACATCACCTAAAAGGTGTGAGTCCCTGACAGGGGACCCTCAAACGGGTCCCAGAGTGGAATTGGTTTGCGTGGACCCTCGCTCTCATATGATGCAAGGGTGCAAAAATTAAAGTGCGCACAGAAGTAAACAAGCAACATAGTAAAAGCCGTAAATAAACATTTTCGAGTTAAGCCCGCCTTCTTAAAATTAAACAAGTTAAAATTAAGAAGTAAGTCCCCAGCAGAGTCGCCAGTCTGTGAGCCTCGATTTTAAACCCTATCCTATGTTGATTAAATTGATTGGGATCTAATCGGGTTTTAGGTCCACTTATAACCTAAGATTAATAACTATGTCATAAAACAATAATTATTAAAACCTAAGCTAGCCCACTGGAACCTATTATGAGTCGCCACCTAATTTTAACCTAGATCAAATTAGGAAAGGAGAGTTCGGGTTCGGGGGCTTGATATTCGACTTAATTAGGGTTCAATTACTTTCATTACCCCTCCTAGGTCGTTTTTCCTCTACTTAGCTTATTTACGGCTTATTACGAGTCGTTTTAACCTAAGTGCGCGAGCTTCTGTTTTTTTTTGTTTTTAGCATTTTTTGACAGAGAATTAAAGTGAAATTAAAAGCTACCTAAACTAGGGTTTCGGAGGCAGAATTAGGTCAAATTTTGCTTACGTCCGTAGCCACGGACCAAACGTCCGAGGCCACGGACCCCAGTTAACCTAAATATACAGAAAAGTCGAAATTAAAGGAAAACAAAAATTTGCAAAGTCCGGGGCCACGGACAGGCTGTCCGTGGGCCCGGACATCATTAGAAAAAACCTAAATTTTGAATTTTTAAAATCTCGCCGCCGTCCGTGGGTGTCCGTGGTCTCGGACAACGCGTCCGAGGTCCCGGACCATAGGTCCGAGGTCACGGACCACCCACGGACAGGGGTTTTCAGAAGGTTCCCGAGGGTGTTTTGAGCTCAAATTTTAAGGGTATGTAGCCTGAAAGATGTACAAGACGTTAGTGATTGAAAGTTTTCAATTTGAATTCGAATTAAGCACGAAACTTAGCAAACAAGTTATCTGACAGAGGCTTAAACAAACAGCAATACAGAAGCCCACGAAGGTTAGTTTGAGCTCAAATTTCGAGGCAAGACATATAATACCGTGGAGAGTTAGGGAAGCTGAGTTTCTACCTGTTTTACCTTCGGATTCACAACGTTTCTTCACACCGGGATTCGTCAAGTGCTTCGTTGATGGTAGACCCGAAAGGACTTCGAACCAAGCTTCTGGTTGTTGGTTGTTCTTGCTGTTCTTCACGTTTTGGTGGTGTTTTTGTGGGGTTTTGATGATTATTGGTGCTTTGGGATTTGGAAAACGTGTTTAGATGATGATTTCGGGGGATTTTCGGTATGATTTGGGTGGCCGGGTGTTGGAAAACGTGAGAGAGAGAGAGGAGGCCGTGTTTTCTGACTCTCTAGGGTTCTTGAGTGTGTGAGGTTCTCCTTTTATCCAAAAACCTATCCCCTTATATAGACTTCCTTAAAGATAAAGAGAATCTAGTAAAATAAGATTTTTCGATATTTAACTGAGTAACTTCCCAAAGGAATTTTGCTATGAAATTTTAACCACATGTCAAGAATGGATATTATGAATTTTCTGAGGTGGAAACGAATTTTTTAAATGCTGGAGCATTTTTAAATTGAATTTCTCGTCAGATTCATCAGAAATTGCTAGAAAATTATTGGAAATTCGAAAAATCAAAATTCCAACGCCATTATGCTTAAAATGTCATCCTCTATCATGGGTTAAAATATCAAAGCATTTCGAGCTGATTTGGGCACCCTTTGGAGGAGAGAGAAAGCCTATAGGAGAACTCAGAAGCCTTAAAAATTACGAAAACGCCCCTGACAATGACGAACTGCTCCTCAGGCCCTGGAACACGCCGATCGGGCCGGAGTCTCTTACTGTTTGATGGAGATGGCTCTCACAACCTCGTAGACCTTAACCAGGGGGTCAAAATTTGGGTATAAAACAGTGGCGAATCCAAACAAGGATTTACCTAAGCTAAATCAAGGTATAAATCACTTAAAACCTTAACTTGATATATTAACACAAGTTTAAGTGTGTGTATATTAATTGCCGTGAGTGAAGGAGAAAACAAGGTCTTGTTTGACCTTAAAATGTTTAAGGAATGGTTTAATAAATTTTATAACTAATTAAACAAGCATAAATGTCAAATTTAAGACATTATGTGGAAGTTTGGTAAATAATGAAAATTATATGGTGAGGCCGAAATTTTATAAGTGTTTTGGGACATTTATGTGTAATTTATTTTGCAAGCCAATGTTTGTAATAAGGCCATGTATTTTAGGCCATTTTATTTATTCATTTACAAGCTTTTAATTAAGTTTAAGTAGTATAAATGCATTACCGAAAATAAATGGGTATTGGTGTAATTAAATTAAATTTGGGGGCTTTAGAATAATAAGGCCGAAAATTAGAGTTAAAAAGGAGTTAAAATAAAGTTTATAAGTTTATAAAGTTTTGGGGTTAAATGGTGATTTCTAGAAAGTTTGGGTGCAAACCGTAATTATTAAGAATTAATGGTCAAGGAAATATTAAGGTGGTCAACCTTGACCATATGCTAGGTTTTGACCAAAAGAAATAAGTTAGATAACTTATTTAAGGTTTTATAATAAGTTATGCATTTAATGGTAATTTTTTATAACATATGTGGTAAATATGTTATTACCAAAAATAAAGGGTGTACATGGTATTTTAAACACCCATGGGCTATTAGGAATTTTTAGGAATTTATTTGGTGGATTTTGGAATTAAAATGAACTATATAAGTACAATATATAGTTATTATGTCATTATGACACTTTGGAGAAATATAGATGGTGGAATGGTAAAATACCAAGAGTATATGGGTTAATAAGGATATTTATAACCCTTTGGTAAAATTTGGAGATTTTTAGAATTATAAGAGTATTTATTGAGATATATGTATAATATATAGTTTTAATGATATTATCAAACTATATGTTATAAATTGGGCCTAATGACATATAAAATGTATTGAGGTCTATTCGGAATTTATGAAAAGTAACCATAGGTTATACTCTTTTATAAGTTAGAAATGTTATATTGAATGGAATATATAACATGGTAAAAAGAAAGGGGTGATTTTGTAAATAAAGGAAATTATGGTTTAAGGAAAAGTATAAGGTTTAATATATACCTATGAGGCAATACACAATAGTTTGGTATAAAAGCTATAGGTTATAAGTTAAAGGAAATGAAAATATCATAGCAAATGATATTAGTATTTTGGTATAACATTACACAATGTTATGTGGTCAAAAAGGGAATTTAAATAAATTCAAGGGCTATACCGAAAACATAAAGGTTGGAAAATGAATTTTAGACTACGGTCTACTATGTTATAAATGTTATGATAATTAAATGGTATTAAGGTGGTTTAGTTGGAATTAATATAAGGAAGGGTACCCACATAAAATAATGTGACAAACTATAAATAAATGAGATTTATAAACTAAGGTGTTTATGGAATAAACCTTAGGAGTTGTAAATGTACAACATAAAATGTTACATAAAATTAGGATAACAATCTTAATATAAGTTGTACAATACAATACAACTAATGGGAATAATCATCTAACATAAGATGATAAAATGTAACATAAAATATAAGAGTTTATGAAACTCCTGAGAATTACCTACGTGGTAAAAATATATACATACACAAGAATAATGTATATAAGGTGGATATATATATTTTGGTTGAAAACCATATGATTTAATGGTGGTGGTTATTTTTAAAAAAAAATATAGTTACGAACTATAAGTTATGAATTTTAGAATGCAATATAATATAAGAATGCATGCATACGTGGAACTATAGGTTACGTACCTAAACTAGATGTGGATAAGATTAAAAGAAATATAAGGAATTAAACTTAACAGTTGAATGTTTTGACGTACGCGTTTTAAGTAACAAAGCCGACTGTTTTAGAGAAACCCGTAACAAACAACTATAGTAAACAGGGGTGAACTGTCGGGGTTACTTATTATTCGGAAATACCGGATGTAGTTAGTCATGGAGACTGACGTATAGTTTTAATACCGTTTAGATTATACTTCTGACAAGGACGCTTGACAAGCTAGCGGACTACTAGGAGCATAGGATCTTGAAGATTCATACTCCACCGTAATACAATCAGGGTGAACGGTATGCAAAGGGGTTTGCCGAGTTGACCTAAGGTTGCTCCTTGGGCTCGGATTTGGTTGATATAACTTGTGTGTTATATGTGTGGATACATGTATATGATTGTGTGCTACTGCATTAATTATTTATGCACGAGCGTCCTACGGGACTAACACTACGTCGACTATAGATCGACTTATATAAACATACATATGCGTTGTGATGACATGACGGTTACTTGATATAATACCATGATATTAATATTAAGTATATGGTAACCTAAGTAAAACACTTAGGGACGAGTCACGACATTGTCGGTCTCTAGAGCATGGATCTCTAACATAAATATCACCTAGATGACTTCTAGGTATGCGTGACCCATTGGGCCGCTGGTTAATAAATATTCTCCATAAGACTAAGAGCAGATCTTAAACATTATGAGAGTGATGGTATGAGATTGAGGTGAGGAATCCCGGTGGTTTACGAACCACTTGGTTGCGCATTTGTGATCACTGAGGGGTTTCCTAATTGGATTCCGCTCCAGGTTATATCCAACGAGCCCAAATAGGTTCGTGGATCAGGTGGCTACGGCCTTTTTATGGACGTCTTACAAGACATAAGTGAGTCAGGGGCCTCCGGACCTCTGGCGAAATGAGCACCTTTGTGTGTACGGGGGACTATTGTCCATGGTGAGGTTATCGGGTTGTCCTAACATGACGCCCTACTGACATTAATTGAAATACCCCAAACCTTGATATGTGGTTTAAATATCAAATTATGGTATGTAAAGGCTAAAAAAATGCCTTAGTAACATCAGTGAACAATTTAAACCATAATAAGTGCAATAAAGCATTAAGACACAGTTTGAGCAAAAACATGCTCTAAGCTATGAGTGAACTTGGTTAGGACCCAAAGAGCCTACCAAGACTTGATAACATTTAATTATGATTTAATAAGGCTAAATAAGTCCTTAAGAAGCTTTGGTGGGCAGTTAAACCAAATAAAACACAAGGTAATACCTTAAAGTCAATATGAGCAAAAATGTGCTCTAAGCTTGGGATAAATGTGTATAAGGCCTAATGGTCATACCTATACCTTATTTATATGTTAATGAACATATTAAATCAATTACTAAAGAAAACCAAGCTTGAAAACAAGTTAAAACACAAAATGTGCTTTAAGGAGTCTTAAAGCACGTTTTTGAAAATTGTCTTGTAAATGAGTTTTGAATGGCTAAATGTCCATCATTACTCTTTAATTAACATGTGTACTATATAGTATCACATTTGGGTGGCCATATTAGTGGGAAATCAAAAATTTCACTTCTATGTGCCTTGTATTTGTGAATAGTAATTTTTACAAGCTAGTATATAACATATGTTATGTTAAGTAATTAAATTGACAAATAAAGACTAAAATACCCTTGCTATATTAAAGGGGGCCGGTTTTTGTAGTGAGGAGTCACCAAGTATGTTAACTTGTTAAGTAAATAAATGTGACTCATAGTTACTATTTGCTTTAAGGCTTAAATATCTTCAAAAAGTAAGTTCTATCTTCATTCTCCCTTCCTTTCCTCCATTTCCCACGGTTCCACACTCTCTTCTTCCTCTCTTCTTCTTGTTCTCTCTCGGTAATGCTACTACCACCATGGAAGTTCCAACTTTGAACACATGTAAAATCTTGCTCACTTGTTCAAATCAAAAACAAACACAACCATTCTCTTAGTTAAGCCAAGCTCTACAATCTTGTCTCTTCAAAACTTCAAAACCTCCATTTCGGTGCCAAGAGAAACCACCATGGGAGGAGCTTGAGCTCACCTTTTCACATATTCATGTTCTCCTTTGCTTCAAGGTAAGGAAACTCAAAGAAAATCCATGTTTCCACCATGCTTTCATGTTGTCCGAAAATTCACCTCACAATGGTGTATTTATCTTGCTTGTTTTAGCTTCATTTGAATCTTCCAAGGGCAAGGAGGAGTCCTCTCTTGATACTTATTCAAGTTCTCTTCCAATTCCAAGGTAAAACAATTACCTTAATGTGTTAAAACAATATATGTAACTAGGGTTTACAATGAGATGAAGCTTAAAGCTTGAATACTCATTATGTTGTTTGTACAATGTATAGAACTTGACAAGGAATCAAGTACCCCACCGGTTTGTAAGGAAACAAGAAAGAAAGTTGTGAGGAAAAGAGGTAAACAAGCTATCTCGATGTAGTTTAAATGCCTTAGGAAAATGAGCTTGATTTGCTTGTTAAAACTACCTAAAGAGCAAATGGTGAGTGACCTAGTAAAGTGTTCTCAAGGAGACTAGTAAAAGAACATATGTTTTGGTGTATGTATTTGCAGGTCAAAGGCATTATTTATGTGGGAAATTCAGTGTTTAAGGTTATGCAATTTAAGGGCCTAAGAGCCATGTTATTTAAGGGCCTAAGTGCCAAGCAATTTAAGTTATGCACTATATTGTGATGTAGTGCTTAATGTGTGAAGTTTGTGTATAAAAATGTGTTTGATGGATTTTAGGTGTTTTGAATGAAATAAGGTAAAAACCTAAGTGTTTGGATGTGAGTAAATACAAGAGAAGCTATGGCCAAATTTGGGAAAAAGTGTGAGAAGTTCTAAGTGTTTTAAATGGTTTTGGGAACTAGGAAGTGTTAAAGGTGAATGAATGTTTACTTGAGAAGAAAACATGTATTAAGGTGATTTAGATTGATGCAAGGATTTAGGTGTTGTCTTTGAAGTTCTAGGAATTCAATGTGTGTTTAGTGGATGTGTGTAAGTCTTGGAGGAGTTTGTTTAAGGTTTAGGTAATGTTGATATTCAAGGAATAAGTGGTGTTTGGTAAGATGTAAAAAGGAGATTTAGTTAGTAAGAAAATAATGCTTAAGAGATGATGTTAAGATGAGAAGAAAGTGTTTTGGGATAGTAGTTATAATAGGTGAGAAACACCATTTAGGAACCTAGTACAAATGTTGAAAGTGTTAAGGAATTTTTACAAGGAAATAAGTAAAGGTTTAAGGAATTAGGAAAAATAGTTTTGTGAGTGTTTAAGATTATCTTAAGGGTGTGTTTGAAGTGCCAAATGATGTTAGAACACATTAAGAGGCCTTAGGAGAAGTTTGGTGAAGATTTGGCAAAGTTTGGGTAAGTTTAGAAGGCGACCGACCCAGGGGCCGACCCAGTTTGTGGGTCGGTCGAGCCTCTGTTAAATGTTAGGAAAGTGTTCGGTAATGGTCCGACCCAAAAGGGTGGGTCGGACATGGGTCGGTCGGTCAAGTTTCAAAGGTGGAAAAATGTTCGCACATGGACCGACCCAGAATGGTGGGTCGGACGTGGGTCGGACGGTCATGTTTGTAAGGAAGTAAAAGGGTTCTGTAATGGACCGACCCAGTTGTGGGTCGGTCGGTGGGTCGGTCGGACCAAAAACATGGTTTAAGGTTATGAAATGATATGTAATGATAGGGATTGGTAGGTAATGCTGTTATAAGGATGTTAAGGACATGTTAAGGGAGTTTTAATGACACCTAAGTGGGTTAAAAGTTGTATTAAAATGTGAGAGTAAAACAAGTTAAAAATGTTAAGTTATGTAACTAAGTTAACGGGGAAAGATTAAGCATTGACATTAAATGATCAAGCAAACCCCGATGTTAATGAAAACACGTGTGATGTTAACAGTTGTTCGAGAATTGCTCGAGGAACATAAATGGACAGGATAAGTGGACTCCGGTGACAGGTATGGTTTTCTTGCAACCTGCGTCCTACCGGATTACACCGGCTTGTATGCCAATGTGTTTTTCTGTATGTTTGCCACGTTGTAAGATAAAACATGTAATGAGTTTACAGTAATTCATATATGTGGCGTGTTCAACTCCGATACCACTTAACCTCGGCAGTGTTAACCTTAGTTAACTGAGTCTAGGATCACTTGAGAGTTCGGTATTCGGAGTAAACGACCCGAACCATGGGACGTACTAACCACGGCTATGCGTGTGTTAATTGTGTGTTATGTGTTTGTGGATGTAGGGATCTCCCTTGTATGTTTAACCCAGTTGTAATACTGTATGAGTTGTTATGTGACAGGCTCCATAGTGGGGTTCTAAGTATTGTCTAAAGTAAGTATGTACTAACAGTAGTGAGGAATCCGGTTTGGCCGGTCGCGCGTTGTTTGGGAGAGGGTATCCTTCCTAGCCTTACCCTTCTCTTTGTTATGGTTGTTTTCCTCACGGGTTATGATCTCCCATTAGCTTACTCCAAAGCTTGGCTATTCTGACTTATGATCGGTTTAGGGGGAACATGTGTTTGTGTGGTGTGTTCGGGCCTCCAAACCCGAACCGCCTTAACTTAAGTTACTCGTCCAACTATTAGGACGGTAATGAGTGTTGGTGTTATTGTATAACGAGCTTATCATGAGACTGGCAACATTCTCTAGGCTCACCAGTGTGTAAACAATGTTTGGGTCGGTTCCTAAGCGAACCATTCCCGTTGTGTTATGTGTTTTGTTGTGATGCAGTATTCATTGCGGTATTGTGTTGTGTACGTAGAACGTGCAAAGTGTTGTTAAGTGTTGTATGTAGTGTATGTTGTAGGTTGTATAATGTGGAGTGTGTTGTATAATGTAGATTGTGTGGATCATGGATATGATTCCCAGTTTGTGATAAGAGGCGTTTAAGGATAACCCGATTTAAGGGTATGTGTCGTCTGTTAAGGAAGTAGCTCCGTTGGAGGAGAAACACTCTAGGGATGATGAATACCATGGGTAACTTATTAAGTAGGATGTATTATCCGATTGTTGAGCCCATTGAGGCGAAATGTTAAGTGTTGTGTGTTTATTGTTACATGCATGATTTAAATATAATCAACTGCATGTTAAGACGACAATTAGTTGTGCGTGGCCCGGTAGCATGTGGGCTGCGGGATTACCATACCAGCAAAGGTGCTGAGCCCCTTGGGGCCACCCCTTTCTCTTCTTTTTCCTATTTCAGGTACGAAGTGCTGGAAGCCGTTCGAGAGTAGGACGGGTAGTCATTGTACATGGGTATTCATTTAAGTGTATGTATACAGTAGGTGTAGTAAGACCGAAATTGTTGTCGGCGACAGTTTATAAATACTCGGTATAGTTGATAAGGTGTATGTTGTTGTTGTTGTTAATGGAAAGGGATACTAATGTATAGTCGCTCGGGAATTTAGCCCATCAGACCGGTACATTGTGTATGTATTAGCCTTGTTAGCCACGTGGGTGGCTAACGGCGTGTAACACCAACAAGTTAAGTAATGTGATGAGGCTGTTCTTCCGCTGCAATTTGTTGTAAGTATGTTATTGTTGGATGGGGTGTTACAAAAAGTGGTATCAGAGCGAAGAGTATCGCTCTGATGACTGAATTACCGAGCTTAGGAAGTACCGAGTTAGGATTTAAGTACTTGGGTTAAGGGTTGAGTGATAGCGTGAGAGATACGCTAGTTAGGAACTACCAGTGACTACTGGAAACCTACAATATCCTTCCCACCCTCCACAATCCCTGTATATAACTTGGGGAAACAACGCCAGGGAGATGGAAGTCCTCTCTTACTCGGGGATACCCGATCTGGCTGTTATTAAATACCCTTAGGGTACGGAGAACCTGTCATACGGTAGATCCCGAAAACGGGGAATCCCGGAGACGGTCTCCATCTAAACAATGTTAACCGCATCCCATAGCGACGAATGAAGGATTTTGTGTATAGAGGAATAGAATTTCCGGCAACCTGGGTCGACATGCAGAGCAGTCGAGAATAACCAGCTTGCAACGCACCGACCGTGCAACAGGCAAGAAGTGGATTAATAAAACCGAGACAAGTGTCTACGGGACCACAATTGATAAACAAAACACCAGCGGTATACCAACCGACAAAGGAACTACAACGTAGTGCCCAAACAAGAGACAAGTCTCAGCAACCACGACAAATACGTGGAACGGGCTACAGAGAGAATACAATACTAAGAAAAAGGGGTCTCCCAGAATGGGGAACACCCTAGTTGATGATCGTCATGTGAAGACAGTAAGAAGTCACCTAGAAGAGTTATTATCAAGGCAGTAAGATCAGTGAGGGCCAACAAGGCCACTGATAACAGCATGGGCAAAAACAATACCACAACCGGTATGTGTTAAACTGATAGCCAGTTAGCATGGCGCACTTGCCATAGCAAGTGCTGCTATAATAGGGCTGTTCGGGAAATTTATAACCACTACGAAGTACTTGGAAAAGTACAATAAAGTTAAATGTGATTGTCATAACAGTGGAAGGGCCTGTTAGCCTAACCTCTGTAATTGTAAGTACGCCAGTCAGCAAGAAGCTAGACTTGGTTAAGGTAAGAAGATGTTGTGAAACCATGAAAATTTTTCTTTCAACCCAGATTTATTCAAACCCTTTTCTTTTCAAAACCAGATTTTCTTTCAAACCAACACTTCTTTCCAACCTTCTTTTAAACCAAACCAGTAAAGCCAAGGGCAGATGATAAGATACAACAATGGATAAACTTTCCCTCGATTAAGTTCGGGAAGTAAGGAATGAATATTGTCACGGGACAATATAAGGGAGTTGACAACAGAATACTTCACCTAGGCGTGTGACGGACACTACAAGTGTACCAACTGTGTTGTGGGGACGACCGCACTCCGATAGGAGCATGTGGGCCTGACAGACCTACTTATGGGTTAGTTGGGTAAGTAGCAATGTATCAGTATGATACCCCATATATGTATACGAGTAGAGTCCGAAACACGGGAAGTAGTCGATTCCGTCTACGGTCAGTAGTATAATCAAACAAGAGCTAAGGACTACAAGGAATAGTTGAAGCTAGGGAACTCAGTTGAGTTAACAAGACTAAAAGGATTAGTGAACTCCTTTCAAGGAAATGTTTAAGAGTTAGGAAGTGCGATGGGCACAAACTGTTATGTAAAGACACCACATATGTCTTAAGGATCCTTAGGGATAAAACCTGTTAGCTGGAATGGAGACCCAGCCTGTACATGGCAAGCAGATGCCTAATGTGGACACATTAATGTGAAATGAACGGGATGAAATTCCCAGAATGAGTACCTACACTACCAGGAAATGTTAATCTTCATAGAAGAAGATAATAAACCACTTAAGAACGCAAACGGCGTGGCTAACCGAATATACCAATAAGTGTAAGCCAGATGTGATGGAATAACTTAGCAACCCAGGAGCAGTCCTTAAAGGGTGTTCGCATCAATAAATGTTGCACAAAATGACATGACAGAAACACAAGGGTTGAAACTAACACCAGTTTAGACATAAGTTGTCAGGAGACGGACTGACAATCCTAAGGGGCATCCCATGAAAGGAAACGTGACGCAACGACCTTGTAATATTGTACAGAGAAGTACATGTGTGTGGACAGCCTATAATGAGCCCAGCTCAAGGCAAATAAGGCTTATAATCCAAAAGCAGGATATATCATATAAATTCGATTGCTGGTAGAAGTTTATGTTGTATAAGTGAATAGAGTGGTAAACGAACCACTGCATTAAGAGTGGGGATACCTCTCGATATTGTGACACCGCAGGAGCGGTAGTTATGTGAATCAAGTTCAAGAAATATGTTAAGGATTGACCATGTTGTTATTGAAAGAGAAATTAGCTTAGTAGTATGTGTATAAGTGAAGCACCTGGCTGAATAACGCCGGCTTGTGACTTGAATGATCGATGCTCAAGGAGCATTCAGTGGTCATCCAAATGAGGGATGAACCATAATATGAATAATGTAAATGTATGTGTGGAAGTTGAGGTGACAGTAGATACGATATAAGTTGATGTTATACAGGGAGTAAGAGCACGGTGCGCAACAAGCGACCGTTGTATAAATGTTGTTAAACGATAATGTAACAGATAAGACCCGTTATGAGTTAAACTCAATGGACATGCAAGCAAGTGATGATACACAGACGGGGCAGTAAGCCAGAAGCCAGTATTACGAGATTAGAATTTCAGTGAAACACAGTGTGAATTCCATGGCGAATCGCATAAGGGATTTACTGTCAAGAGTTTACGCCTCTGCACTCTGTATGACTGAGTGTTTTGGTATTGCTCTTGCGCAGTAATGATCGAATGAGATAGCTAGGAATTGGAAACATGTTGATTGTGGACAAATGATGTTGTAATGGCCGATGCATAGGAAATGCAAGACCGCACCAATAAAGGAGTACTTGTACAAAACCAAATGTGGAAATATGATTAACAGTAAGTGACTACAGTAGCACTAGCTGCCAAATATCGGTATGGAATATACCACAAAGGTTGTAAATAGCTGAGAGAGCACTACACACTAGGTAGTAGCTCAATCTCAACCGACAGTAAGTCGGAGGGAAAAAGTCAATCATTGTGAAATACATAGCTGTATACACAGTAAATTATCATGGAAGTGGATGGAAAATTGTGAAACTCACCGAATCCGCTCAGGGTAAAAGATAAAGGTGATAATTGAGGATGTACAATACAGTAAGAATAACAAATGGAGCAATTAAGCTCTACAGTTTGAGTTCCGCAGCAGAAACTAGTGAACCAGTGATTCAAATGTACAACGTGAATAATGAACATGAGTGAATGGCTAATTATTAACGCCTAAAAGCCTCACAGGTCAGGACCGAAACCGGTTATGAGTTATAACTCCAATGCGAATTCTTGGTTTAGGGACTAAACCGCCAATATGGTTAAGATCCTCTGATCAGAATCCATTGTGTAATAGACCGCGTGGAAGTTAAAACACTTCACGACGGCAGAGCATTTAAGCCAATGTGTAGTGATTGATTACGTGGGCGTAATCCCTTTTAAGGGGGGTAGAGCGCAAAACCACTTGGTGTATATTACCGTACAAGTGTACGTAGTGTATGTGACTCATATTGTGCATAGCACAAAATTATTGTTTGTTTTGATGATTGGTGTGTGTGTTACGTAAACATACACATTCATTCATGGATTAATTGTGGTAATTGCGCACATCAGATGCGAATACCATTGTGATAAGTGTGTGTATTTGTTAACAGTTGTGTGTGATTGTACAAGTGTGGGGAGTAGATAAACTCCCGGGGAACAAAAGCCCCGACAGTGTATAAATGTAAAACCAGGTGTTGTATTTTGGATAAAATATATGTGTATATGTATATATATATACTTTATAGTGATGCATGAAAGGGCATGATACCGACATAGAACCTAGTGAGAAGAAGATTCCCTAGGCAACAGGATTAAAAGTGAATGGAGGTAACTGATAGACGGAGATCTATCCTTTGGAGATGTTGTGATCATGACTAGAATGATTCGAAAGATAGAAAATTGGAAATGAGTGACTTACTTGATGCTCGAAAATGAAGTGGAGGTGGAACTTGATTTGCATGTGATCAGGGAAGCCGAACACAAATTGGAGTGGAAGGATAGTTCAACACTGATGCTGATCACATCAGGGTTGGATGACTCTTGAAACTCCCTATAAGTGGTCACAAATAACCACGCTAAGAAAAGAAGTAAAGAGCTTAAGTTGGACTTGGAGTTGTGTGTGTTTTCAAAGGATTTTCAATTGGCATTTATAAAACGTTGATGGATACTTTACATAATTAAAGTCTTCTTACTTAACCTCACAAGGAAATTTTAAACTTATGTGATTGTTTTAATCTCCTAAAGGCACGGGGACGGAAGGTGTCCATCGCGACCGTGTTCTGCGGGATCACAGTGTATATCAGATATTTTTGATTGCTATACATGCTCTGACATGTTGTGTGGTATGTGTAATGAATGCTGTTTTGACTTGGATTTCCTAAAGTGTATACTATCAAGGCCTATGAGTCTAAATGTGTGGTGTTACATAGACCTATGTGTCTAAAGACTGTTATGTTACCAGGACCTATGTGTCCAAATGTTGTTATGTTACCCAAGACCAGTGAGTCAAAGGGGTTGTTATGTATGTGTAAGTGTTGTTAAGATACCCGGACCATAGAGTCCGAGGTTATCATGTGGATATGTTATGTTATGTATGTATGGATGTGAATGTGTTGCCCGGACCCAAGTCCGAGGTTGTGATGTAAAGTGTGTTTGGTTAAGGAAGTTTATTTCCAAGTGATTACTGTGTTCAAATCTAATGATGTGTAGAAACTGTGAACTTCGAGGACGAAGTTCTTTTAAGGGGGGTAGATTGAAATACCCCAAACCTTGATATGTGGTTTAAATATCAAATTATGGTATGTAAAGGCTAAAAAAAGCCTTAGTAACATCAGTGAAAATTTAAACCATAATAAGTGCAATAAAGCATTAAGCACAGTTTGAGCAAAAACATGCTCTAAGCTATGAGTGAACTTGGTTAGGACCCAAAGAGCCTACCAAGACTTGATAACATTTAATTATGATTTAATAAGGCTAAATAAGTCCTTAAGAAGCTTTGGTGGGCAGTTAAACCAAATAAAACACAAGGTAATACCTTAAAGTCAATATGAGCAAAAATGTGCTCTAAGCTTGGATAAATGTGTATAAGGCCTAATGGTCATACCTATACCTTATTTATATGTTAATGAACATATTAAATCAATTACTAAAGAAAACCAAGCTTGAAAACAAGTTAAAACACAAAATGTGCTTTAAGGAGTCTTAAAGCACGTTTTTGAAAAATTGTCTTGTAAATGAGTTTTGAATGGCTAAATGTCCATCATTACTCTTTAATTAACATGTGTACTATATAGTATCACATTTGGGTGGCCATATTAGTGGGAAATCAAAAATTCACTTCTATGTGCCTTGTATTTGTGAATAGTAATTTTTACAAGCTAGTCTATAACATATGTTATGTTAAGTAATTAAATTGACAACAAAGACTAAAATACCCTTGTTAATTAAAGGGGGCCGGTTTTTGTAGTGAGGAGTCACCAAGTATGGTTAACTTGTTAAGTAAATAAATGTGACTCATAGTTACTATTTGCTTTAAGGCTTAAATATCTTCAAAAAGTAAGTTCTATCTTCATCTCCCTTCCTTTCCTCCATTTCCCACGGTTCCACACTCTCTTCTTCCTCTCTTCTTCTTGTTCTCTCTCGGTAATGCTACTACCACCATGGAAGTTCCAACTTTGAACACATGTAAATCTTGCTCACTTGTTCAAATCAAAACAAACACCACCATTCTCTTAGTTAAGCCAAGCTCTACAATCTTGTCTCTTCAAAACTTCAAAACCTCCATTTCGGTGCCAAGAGAAACCACCATGGGAGGAGCTTGAGCTCACCTTTTCACATATTCATGTTCTCCTTTGCTTCAAGGTAAGGAAACTCAAAGAAATCCATGTTTCCACCATGCTTTCATTGTCCGAAAATTCACCTCACAATGGTGTATTTATCTTGCTTGTTTTAGCTTCATTTGAATCTTCCAAGGGCAAGGAGGAGTCCTCTCTTGATACTTATTCAAGTTCTCTTCCAATTCCAAGGTAAAACAATTACCTTAATGTGTTAAACAATATATGTAAACTAGGGTTTACAATGAGATGAAGCTTAAAGCTTGAATACTCATTATGTTGTTTGTACAATGTATAGAACTTGACAAGGAATCAGTACCCACCGGTTTGTAAGGAAACAAGAAAGAAAGTTGTGGGAAAAGAGGTAAACAAGCTATCTCGATGTATTTAAATGCCTTAGGAAAAGAGCTTGATTTGCTTGTTAAAACTACCTAAAGAGCAAATGGTGAGTGACCTAGTAAAGTTCTCAAGGAGACTAGTAAAAGAACATATGTTTTGGTGTATGTATTTGCAGGTCAAAGGCATTATTTATGTGGGAAATTCAGTGTTTAAGGTTATGCAATTTAAGGGCCTAAGAGCCATGTTATTTAAGGGCCTAAGTGCCAAGCAATTTAAGTTATGCACTATATTGTGATGTAGTGCTTAATGTGTGAAGTTTGTGTATAAAAATGTGTTTGATGGATTTTAGGTGTTTTGAATGAAATAAGGTAAAAACCTAAGTGTGTGGATGTGAGTAAATACAAGAGAAGCTATGGCCAAATTTGGGAAAAAGTGTGAGAAGTTCTAAGTGTTTTAAATGGTTTTGGGAACTAGGAAGTGTTAAAGGTGAATGAATGTTTACTTGAGAGAAACATGTATTAAGGTGATTTGATTGATGCAAGGATTTAGGTGTTGTCTTTGAAGTTCTAGGAATTCAATGTGTGTTTAGTGGATGTGTGTAAGTCTTGGAGGAGTTTGTTTAAGGTTTAGGTAATTTGATATTCAAGGAATAAGTGGTGTTTGGTAAGATGTAAAAAGGAGATTTAGTTAGTAAGAATAATGCTTAAGAGATGATGTTAAGATGAGAAGAAAGTGTTTTGGGATAGTAGTTATAATAGGTGAGAAACACCATTATGAACCTAGTACAAATGTTGAAAGTGTTAAGGAATTTTTACAAGGAAGTAAGTAAGGTTTAAGGAATTAGGAAAAATAGTTTTGTGAGTGTTTAAGATTATCTTAAGGGTGTGTTTGAAGTGCCAAATGATGTTAGAACACATTAAGAGGCCTTAGGAGAAGTTTGGTGAAGATTTGGCAAAGTTTGGGTAAGTTTAGAAGGCGACCGACCCAGGGGCCGACCCAGTTTGTGGGTCGGTCGAGCCTCTGTTAAATGTTAGGAAAGTGTTCGGTAATGGTCCGACCCAAAAGGGTGGGTCGGACATGGGTCGGTCGGTCAAGTTTCAAAGGTGGAAAAATGTTCGCACATGGACCGACCCAGAATGGTGGGTCGGACGTGGGTCGGACGGTCATGTTTGTAAGGAGTAAAGGGTTCTGTATGGACCGACCCAGTTGTGGGTCGGTCGGTGGGTCGGTCGGACCAAAAACATGGTTTAAGGTTATGAAATGATATGTAATGATAGGGATTGGTAGGTAATGCTGTTATAAGGATGTTAAGGACATGTTAAGGGAGTTTTAATGACACCTAAGTGGGTTAAAAGTTGTATTAAAATGTAGAGTAAAACAAGTTAAAAATGTTAAGTTTGTACTAAGTTAACGGGAAAGATTAAGCATTGACATAATGATCAAGCAAACCCCGAGTTAATGAAAACACTGTGATTAACATTGTTCGAGAATTGCTCGAGGAACATAAATGGACAGGAGAAGTGGACTCCGGTGACAGGTATGGTTTTCTTGCAACCTGCGTCCTACCGGATTACACCGGCTGTATGCCAATGTGTTTTTCTGTATGTTTGCCACGTTGTAAGATAAAACATGTAATGAGTTTACAGTAATTCATATATGTGCGTGTTCAACTCCGATACCATTTAACCTCGGCAGTGTTAACCTTAGTTAACTGAATCTAGGATCACTTGAGAGTTCGGTATTCGGAGTAAACGACCCGAACCATGGGACGTACTAACCACGGCTATGCGTGGGTGAATTGTGTGTTCTGTTTGTGGATGTAGGGATATCCCTGTATGTTTAACCCAGTTGTAATACTGTATGAGTGTTATGTGACAGGCTCCATAGTAGGGTTCTAAGTATTGTCTAAAGTAAGTATGTACTAACAGTAGTGAGGAATCCGGTTTGGCCGGTCGCGCGTTGTTTGGGAGAGGGTATCCTCCTAGCCTACCTTCTCTTTGTTATGGTTGTTTCCCTCAGGGTTATGATCTCCCATTAGCTTACTCCAAAGCTTGGCTATTCTGACTTATGATCGGTTTAGGGGGAAATGTGTTGTGTGGTGGGTGTTCGGGCCTCCAAACCCGAACCGCCTTAACTTAAGTTACTCGTCCAACTATTAGGACGGTAATGAGTGTTGGTGTTTGGTATAACGAGCTTATCATGAGACTGGCAACATTCTCTAGGCTCACCAGTGTGTAAACAATGTTTGGTCGGTTCCTAAGCGAACCATTCCCGTTGTGTTATGTGTTTTGTTGTGATGCAGTATTCATTGCGGTATTGTGTTGTGTACGTAGAACGTGCAAGTGTTGTTAAGTGTTGTATGTAGGTATGTTGTAGGTGATAATGTGGAGTGTGTTGTATAATGTAGATTTGTGGATCATGGATATGATTCCCAGTTTGTGATAAGAGGCGTTTAAGGAAACCCGATTAAGGGTATGTGTCGTCTGTTAAGGAAGTAGCTCCGTGGAGAGAGAAACACTCTAGGGATGATGAATACCATGGGTAACTTATAAGTAGGATGTATTATCCGATTGTTGAGCCCATTGAGGCGAAATGTTAAGTGTTGTGTGTTTATTGTTACATGCATGATTTAAATATAATCAACTGCATGTTAAGACGACAATTAGTTGTGCGTGGCCCGGTAGCATGTGGGCTGCGGATTACCATACCAGCAAAGGTGCTGAGCCCCTTGGGGCCACCCCTTTTCTCTTTTTCCTATTTCAGGTACGAAGTGCGGAAGCCGTTTCGAGAGTAGGACGGGTAGTCATTGTACATGGGTATTCATTTAAGTGTATGTATACAGTAGTAGGTGTAGTAAGACCGAAATTTGTTCGCGACAGTTTTTATAAATATCGGTATAGTTGATAAGGTTTATGTTGTTGTTGTTGTTAATGGAAAGGGAACTAATGTATAGTCGCTCGGGAATTTAGCCCATCAGACCGGTACATTGTGTATGTATTAGCCTGTTAGCCACGGGTGGCTAACGGCGGTTTGTAACACCAACAAGTTAAGTAATGTGATGAGGCTGTTCTTCGCTGCAATTTGTTGTAAGTATGTTATTGTTGGATGGGGGTTACATTAATTAAACATGGTTGGATGGAGCCTACAAGGCTAAGGTAAATAACTATGGGAACTGTACGCTACGCGGCGAATGTACATTGTACATATGGATGGGGCTTGAAAGCTAAACTAAAATAAATTGACAGTGGATGGTGAACACTACGGCGATTGTAACATTGTACAAAATATTGTTGTTATTGCTCGATACGTTCGATATACAAATGTTGTTTGAAATATTCTATGAATGTTTAGTTGGATGGATGAATGTTTTATGAATATTTGGATGGTTGATTATGTATATTATACATTATGCTTCAGTTTTGATTATAACTGTAAAAAGGAAAAGCATGAAACCAATCAATAATAAGATGGTTAAAAATGACAAGTGACCATTAGGGTCCAGGCCGGCATACTCAGCGTCTATCGCTGATACTACACCATTTCAGGTTGTTGATCATTGTCGGAGCTGAAAGAGCAGGAACAGGGTAATTGTAGATGTTGTATAGTAATGAAGATGGTGTATGGTCTATGGTAAGGTTATGTATTTTTCAGGATTGGGTAGACGCTCACTTGTCGACGTCTTGGTTTATGGACTTAGTATGATGTATAGGAGTTTCTCGTTATCACTGCGGTTAGCAGTTTGTTTATTTTGGAAGTTGGATGTGGTTTGGCTACGTTGCTCGCTGGGCGAGTAATGGCCGGTGACACCGTGTGAGTTTTGTAATTATTTTTTATTTTCCCTGCGAGACGTTTTATTTATTGCTACGAGAGGGATTATATCGTGATTATGGAGAGGGGTGTACAAAAGTGGTATCAGAGCGGAGTACCGCTCTGATGACGAGAAAGTAGGTTAAGACAGTGAGCTTAGGACTGGGAAATATTGGGAAACAGTTAGGAGGTACGAGACGATTCGTCTCAAAAAGATATTGTGTCTAGAAATGCAAAATGCGTGACAGGATAGCCTTTAAGGCAACTTAATTTCTATTGGTTGTGTACGGTAATTTACCGAGTATTTATGTGACATACTGTACTACAGATGTCTGGTGGTACTAGAGGGTGTGGTGCTGGAAGAGGTAGAGGCGGTGACCCCGGCATTCCAGGAGTTGCTGAGACGGTTGCAGCCGTTCTTGCACAGCTGGGTACTCAGATAGGAGGAGCACCAGCCCACCCGCCACAACCCAGGGAAACAAACTGGCTGAAGTCAGTTACAGAGACCCGACCACCTAATATTCAGGGGAACCAGACCCCGTAGCTTTGGAACGTTACATCGTTGAACATGAGAAGGCCTATGAAGCGTTACAGGTACCTGACGACAAGAAGGTCGCTATTGCTGCTTTCCATCTGAAGGATGCAGCCAGCACTTGGTGGAGGTTGGTCAAGGACCAGCACCTGGCTACGCCCGACTTTTCGTGGGCTGCCTTTGTTGAGTTACTAAGAGGGAAGTACTACCCGGCGCACCTCAAACAGAAGAAGCGCCATGAGTTTGAAACATTGACCCAGGGAGGTCTGACCGTGGACGAGTATTACGCTCGATTCATTGGTCTACTGGACTTCATCCCCGGTGTGGATTACTCAGAAACCGTAAAGATCGAGAAGTTCCCGGGAGGACTATTATTTCGCATCCAGATGGCGATGGGTGCTACCCTCTACACTACCATACTGGTATTAACATGAATGCCATAAATTCTTTACTTACTATAGTACCGTATAACCTTGTGAGAACTTACCAATGAGATTCCAGGAGTGTTACGACGCTGCCTCGAGGACGGAGCTAATGCTCCAGACTTGGGAAGAGACTCTAGGGGCAAAGAAAAGGAAGAACCCTGAAGGAGAGTCTGAGGGTGGAGGAGCATCTTCAGGCGATGGCCAGAAAAAGGGAAAGTAAGGACTTAACCCAAGCTTAAATACTTATCATACTAAATACCTTACGAATGCTGACCCGAAACCTTAAACAGGAAATTCTTTCCAAAGAAAGGGCAGCAGGGTCACCAGGGAAAGAAAGGGAAAGAGCCCGTCCTGCAGTTGACCGGCCCAGCTATTGATGCTAAGCCTCTGAGATCTGCACCTCCTAAGGGTGAGAACACCTACCTCTTAAATTCAAATATAATCTTAACCCTTATATCAACAGATTTTAACTTAAACTTAAATACTATCATCAGGCACCGGACAGCCCCAGCGCCATTTTTACTGTAAGCGTTGTGGGAAGGACCATCCAGGGGTCGACTGCGAAGGCCGCAAAGTCGAGTGTCGGTGCTGCCACAAAGAGGGCCATAGGGAATTTGAATGTTGGATGAACCCAGAGAGCTGTAATTACAGGCCACCAAAGAATACTCAGAAGACCTCAGCTGAAGGATCTGGAGTACCACGAGGCGGTCAGGATGGCTAGACATCTGCTGATGCTGGAGCCCAGAAGGGCAAGGGAGTAGATAGGGCATGAGTACCCATACTCCATGAGACCGCTAGTGGAAGACTTTTACTTACTATGTTGTGTGCTTACTTTGAATGTTAGAAGGAGCTATGTTATAAGTATGTGGGAGTGTGTCATTGACCACTCGCCTTTTGTGTAAGACTTTGGGATTAGTTGTGTGTACTCAGTACCAAAAGCTTTAAACTTTGACGGATATATATATGAACAGGATGTTAATGCTTACATTACCATGTAGCCTATACTCTACGACACAGAGTCAATGAGACCGGGAATTACTGAACCAGAATTTCCACCGCATGGCGCACTTGCTATTGCAAGCGCTATGACAGTAAACCACTGAAATTTCTATCTGCCTTGCGCACTTGCTACAGCAAGTGCAGCGACAGCAACAACAACAGTAACAGCTACTGCAAATGCAACTGCAACAACTACTACTTTTTAACCTTTTATAAAAAAAAACTGTTGTTCAAACCTTTTCATTGAAACCTGGAGATTAGAAACCTATGCAATTTTGGAAGGACCGATAGTCCAACCACTGCAACTGGACACATTATACAGCCACTATGACTGTAAAAAAAAAACACACACACACACACCAGTGTAAACGTTCGAGGAAGTTTCAGACAGGGCTATTAGCCAAATACCATCAGAATATACTTGCATTTAATGCTAATCACTACCGGTGATACATGTTTAGTCCTTATGGACAAGCATACCCTTTGTAGATGCACCACCGTCAGTGAGGATGGTTGGGAAGTGAAGAGCCAAGCTGCTCAAACTATTATGCAATCTGCAATGCATCCAATTACATGGATGAGGGGACAAATATGAACTATGGATGAGAAATGATCAAAAATAAAACTACAGGGAGAAAAAGGAAAAATGTGTTGTACTCAATGAGATCAAAAAAAAGGAGAAACAAGTTTGCTAATATAGCACGGATTTTACTTACACCGAGTTGAATAATACTAGTCTATGATACAAGTTACCACGGTTGCCACAAAGGCAACATCACTTATTACAGGATAACTGATAACATGAACTATTACAAAAAAAAAGAACAAGCAAAAAAAAATGAAGAAGAAGAAGAAAGAAAAAAAAAGTAGAAGAACAAAAAAAAGGATATCCATCAAAAGGGAGTTTGACAACAGAATACTTCACTATAACCGTGTGACAGACATTACCAGTTTACTAAACGAGTCATGGGACGACCGCACTCCGTTAGGAGCATGTGGGCCTGACAGACTTATTTATAAGTTAGTCGGGTAGGTAGTAATGTATCAGTACGGTACCCCATGCAAGTAGACAAGTAGTGTTAGGAACACGAGAAGTAGTCAACTCCATTCTACGGGCAGTAAGACGGATACCTCGAAGATGGACGAGAAGAGCCGCAGTTAAAACAACGGGCTAGGAAAAAAAAGGGGGAACCTTCAACAAAGAACAGTAGACAATATACAATGAAGACAGGGAAACAATTCAAGGACAGGAACCAAAAAAAAAGAAATAGGAAAACCCATTATGGACGAAAAATATGTAGAACCCTCATAAGGATCAAGCAAATGCTTGCAATCCAGAGGAAATCTACCAGATGATATGGACAAAACGCGTGACTACGCGAGAGAAAAGATAAAGCTATATGATAGCAGATACCTTAAGCAAGGAACAGTGGATTTGGAATGTACCACTCACAGGATAATTCGCACATCTTTCCTGTTTGACCATTGGATATTAGTTGTTGAGCGTTTACGCCTCTGCACTCTGTATGACTGAGTGTTTGGTATTGCACTCGTGCAGTTATTAATCTTATGGCAATGCTGAAAGATAAAGTGGATATCAACAAGAGTGTGTAAAAAAAAACTACAACAGTGTGTTACTCTGGAACAAACCTACCAGGAGACATGGATGACAAACATCATCCTTGTGGACATATAGGCTGGTACGTCTTAGTATTACAAAGACATGTGCAAAGAGCACTAAGTACTAACAGTAGCCAATGTCATATTACATCACAAACTGAATGTCAGTGAGAGAAGACACACGCATGTATGCTAGTGATCCAAACAAGTGGATTCACAACAAAAAAAGGGCAAATTGAGCCTGTGTTCATGGGTCTGCACCTCATACGGAGCGAGTGGGCCCATTAGAATGAATTTGGGAGAGAGCACAAATTGTTTAGTGCCACATCCCTTACGAATGTGGAGCCCAGAAGGGCTAGAGTCATACCCGTCTCTCTGATATGAGGATAATCCACGAGTTGGTGAACTCTTTGAGAGCCAAGTATCCAGCGCTCCTTGTTGAGCGGCTGTTGTATACTTGTGGGGTACGGGGGCGTAACCCTTTTTAAGGGGGGTAGAGCCTCTTGGCTGTGCACATGTGTGCACTAAGTTTTGGCTGTTTGATATGCATTGCAAAAAAAAAAGAGAATTGGTGGTGTGCGGGGCATACGAGGTTTGTTTGGTTAGTATGTGAATTATTTAGTATGCATAGCATACAGTGAATTGTTTTTCTTGGTTATGGTTGGTACGCGGGGCGTGCGTTGTTTGGTTGTTTGGGTGTGATGTACACTTGAATGTATGTATCCTATGAGATACTTGTTTGAATGATTGTATGTACACCATGTGTGTAGTACTTTTCTTATGCTATTTGTGATATGTATTCATATTGCTTTATAGAATGATTACATATGGTATCGCCTAGATATGAGATGAATCATTAGATATGGAATGTGGAACAATGGATGTTATGGACACCTCAGGAAGGTTGTCAGGACTTGTAGAACTGATAGGAAAGGATGGTGCTGATGGATCACCTATATCCATATATGATTGAACTAACGCCACAAAGTGATGGCTATGTGCTGTATAAGCGCAACACGATGTATGTAAATGATATATCACATAGATATACATTATGGGAACAATGGGTAGTTATACTTATATATATACTTACCTATTTGATTAAGAGACTTCGGGACGAAGTCTTTTTAAGGGGGGTAGATTGAAATACCGCAATGTTGCTAAACAAGGATTAAATATTTAATCACATTAATTAAGGCCTAAACATGCCTTAAAAGTCAATGAGAACAACAGTGGTCAACACAAATCAAGATGTTGCACCCTTTGACTGTTAAGGGTAAACAAATACCCAAATGAACTTAGGACCTAAAAATTTGTCCTAAGCATATTAACATTACTAAACATATTATAACCGTTGGACAACACTCCAACACAAAGAACAAGCATTTACATGCTTCAAGGTCAAAAAGGGCAAAAAGGTGCTCTAGGAAAACCTTAAAAATCAAATGACCTCTAAATGATATAAAATTGGATACCATGATCAAATATCATGTAAGGAGCACAACAAAACCGTTTCAAAGAAAACAGAGCTCAGAATCACCTTGCGACTCAAAATGTGCACTAAAACTCCTTAAAGCACGTTTTCGTGTAATTGCCTTCTAAATTGGTCTTAAATGGGCTAAAAGGTTATAATTACCTTTAAATATGATAAAATATCATATTATATGATATTAGGAATTTAATTCCAGAAATTTACGAATTTTTACAAATTTAATATTAAAATATTAATAAAACCCTAATGTGGGGCCCATTTGGGTCAACATTGACTAAGTTGGTCAATGTTGACCATTGACCACGAAATGGACTACATAAAATCAGATAATTAAGTCTCTTAACAGACCAAGAGACAAGAGACATGTGACAATTAAATATATGCTCTTACTTTTACATAAAATAACAAAAAAAGACAAACTTTACCTTATAAAACAAAACAAGTGGGCTCCACTTACCTTACCCATGTGAGCCAACCGAATTGGAGCCTCCATTTGCTCCTCTTCCTCCTTGCAATTCGGTGCTCCAAGCTGGTACAAGACAAGAGATGAGTCACCTTACAATAATGGAATTAAAGTAACATTATTTAACTTATTTTCATTCAAAATTGGCTCCAATCATGCCCTACCCTTGCCAATCAATCACGGCTGCCTCCTTGCCTTGTCTCCACCGAATTCCCCTTCAATTATCAGCATTAATCAAACATTGATGAGTCACCAAAACAATAATAACCTAAAATATTAAAAAAAGTGACTTTAAGACAATATTAGCTCATTTCCCCTCATTCTTTCTTTCCAGCCGAGTTTGCTCTGTCCAAGAGTTCTCTTTGGCTCCCCTCCAACCGTGGGTAAGTATCCAAGCACCATTGATGAGGTTTCAAGCTCTAGGTAAGCTCTTAAGGCATAAAAATGCCCATTTTCTTCATCTTTCTTTCTTTTTTCGATTGATCTACACTCCAACCTTTTCTATACATCTATGTAGAGTGATTTGGAGGTTAATGGAAGTGTTGGTTTCGTACATAACCACATCTAAGGTGGAAAGTTCAAGTCTTGACCATTTAAGGTAAAAATGTGCTTTAAGCTCATAACTTTTGATTCCCTTCAAGTTCGGCTGTGAAACTTTGCTCATAGCCTCCTCTTCTCCTCCTTTTCATGTGGAATCTTTTGGGAAGCCATTTGGAGCAAGGGTGGCCGATATCCAAAGGAAATACCCTCTTTTAAGGCATTTTTCCAAGGTAAAACCTAATAACAAGGTAGCTTGTTGAGATCTAGCTATTTCCTATGTCAATATGGTGGATCTAACACCTTTTGGTGTGTTTGATTCAGGTCGAAACCATCTTGAACTCTCCTCGCATTCTTAAGGTGATTTTTGCCTTAAATCTTACATTAAATTACTTTTTTTTGGTTAGATCTTTCTTCGAGACTAACTAGGCCTTGTTTTCTGTCTAAATACATGTAAGAGAAGCTTTGGAGAAATTCTCCTTAAGGTGGCGAATCCAAACAAGGATTTACCTAAGCTAAATCAAGGTATAAATCACTTAAAACCTTAACTTGATACATTAACACAAGTTTAAGTGTGTGTATATTAATTGCCGTGAGTGAAGGAGAAAAACAAGGTCTTGTTTGACCTTAAAATGTTTAAGGAATGGTTTAATAAATTTTATAACTAATTAAACAAGCATAAATGTCAAATTTAAGACATTATGTGGAAGTTTGGTAAATAAATGAAAATTATATGGTGAGGCCGAAATTTTATAAGTGTTTTGGGACATTTATGTGTAATTTATTTTGCAAGCCAATGTTTGTAATAAGGCCATGTATTTTAGGCCATTTTATTTATGCATTTACAAGCTTTTAATTAAGTTTAAGTAGTATAAATGCATTACCGAAAATAAATGGGGTATTAGGTGTAATTAAATTAAATTTGGGGGCTTTAGAATAATAAGGCCGAAAATTAGAGTTAAAAAGGAGTTAAAATAAAGTTTATAAGATTTTATAAAGTTTTGGGGTTAAATGGTGATTTCTAGAAAGTTTGGGTGCAAACCGTAATTATTAAGAATTAATGGTCAAGGAAATATTAAGGTGGTCAACCTTGACCATATGCTAGGTTTTGACCAAAAGAAATAAGTTAGATAACTTATTTAAGGTTTTATAATAAGTTATGCATTTAATGGTAATATTTTTATAACATATGTGGTAAATATGTTATTACCAAAAATAAAGGGTGTACAATGGTATTTTAAACACCCATGGGCTATTAGGAATTTTTAGGAATTTATTTGGTGGATTTTGGAATTAAAATGAACTATATAAGTATAATATATAGTTATTATGTCATTATGACACTTTGGAGAAATATAGATGGTGGAATGGTAAAATACCAAGAGTATATGGGTTAATAAGGATATTTATAACCCTTTGGTAAAATTTGGAGATTTTTAGAATTATATAAGAGTATTTATTGAGATATATGTATAATATATAGTTTTAATGATATTATCAAACTATATGTTATAAATTGGGCCTAATGACAATATAAAATGTATATTGAGGTCTATTCGGAATTTATGAAAAGTAACCATAGGTTATACTCTTTTATAAGTTAGAAATGTTATATTGAATGGAATATATAACATGGTAAAAAGAAAGGGGTGATTTGTAAATAAAGGAAATTATGGTTTAAGGAAAAGTATAAGGTTTAATATATGCCTATGAGGCAATACACAATAGTTTGGTATAAAAGCTATAGGTTATAAGTTAAAGGAAATGAAAATATCATAGCAAATGATATTAGTATTTTGGTATAACATTACACAATGTTATGTGGTCAAAAAGGGAATTTAAATAAATTCAAGGGCTATACCGAAAACATAAAGGTTGGAAAATGAATTTTAGACTACGGTCTACTATGTTATAAATGTTATGACAATTAAATGGTATTAAGGTGGTTTAGTTGGAATTAATATAAGGAAGGGTACCCACATAAAATAATGTGACAAACTATAAATAAATGAGATTTATAAACTAAGGTGTTTATGGAATAAACCTTAGGAGTTGTAAATGTACAACATAAAATGTTACATAATATTAGGATAACAATCTTAATATAAGTTGTACAATACAATACACTAATGGGAATAATCATCTAACATAAGATGATAAAATGTAACATAAAATATAAGAGTTTATGAAACTCATGAGAATTACCTACGTGGTAAAAATATATACATACACAAGAATAATGTATATAAGGTGGATATATATATTTTGGTTGAAAACCATATGATTTAATGGTGGTGGTTATTTTTTTAAAAAAATATAGTTACGAACTATAAGTTATGAATTTTAGAATGCAATATAATATAAGAATGCATGCATACGTGGAACTATAGGTTACGTACCTAAACTAGATGTGGATAAGATTAAAAGAAATATAAGGAATTAAACTTAACAGTTGAATGTTTTGACGTACGCGTTTTAAGTAACAAAGCCGACTGTTTTAGAGAAACCCGTAACAAACAACTGTAGTAAACAGGGGTGAACTATCGGGGTTACTTATTATTCGGAAATACCGGATGTAGTTAGTCATGGAGACTGACGTATAGTTTTAATACCGTTTAGATTATACTTCTGACAAGGACGCTTGACAAGCTAGCGGACTACTCGGAGCATAGGATCTTGAAGATTCATACTCCACCGTAATACAATCAGGGTGAACGGTATGTAAAGGGGTTTGCCGAGTTGACCTAAGGTTGCTCCTTGGGCTCGGATTTGGTTGATATAACTTGTGTGTTATATGTGTGGATACATGTATGTGATTGTGTGCTACTGCATTAATTATTTATGCACGAGCGTCCTACGGGACTAACACTACGTCGACTATATATCGACTTACATAAACATACATATGTGTTGTGATGACATGACGGTTACTTGATATAATACCATGATATTAATATTAAGTATATGGTAACCTAAGTAAAACACTTAGGGACGAGTCACGACATTGTCGGTCTCTAGAGCATGGATCTCTAACATAAATATCACCTAGATGACTTCTAGGTATGCGTGACCCATTGGGCCGCTGGTTAATAAATATTCTCCATAAGACTAAGAGCAGATCTTAAACATTATGAGAGTGATGGTATGAGATTGAGGTGAGGAATCCCGGTGATTTACGAACCACTTGGTTGCGCATTTGTGATCACTGAGGGGTTTCCTAATTGGATTCCGCTCCAGGTTATATCCAATGAGCCCAAATAGGTTCGTGGATCAGGTGGCTACGGCCTTTTTATGGACGTCTTACGAGACATAAGTGAGTCAGGGGCCTCCGGACCTCTGGCGAAATGAGCACCTTTGTGTGTACGGGGGACTACTGTCCATGGTGAGGTTATCGGGTTGTCCTAACATGACCCCTACTGACATTAATTAAACATGGTTGGATGGAGCCTACAAGGCTAAGGTAAATTAACTATGGGAACTGTACGCTACGGCGAATGTACATTGTACTATGGATGGGGCTTGAAAGCCAAACTAAAATAAATTGACAGTGGATGGTGAACACTACGGCGATTGTACATTGTACAAAATATTGTTGTTATTGCTCGATACGTTCGATATACAAATGTTGTTTGAAATATTCTATGAATGTTTGGTTTGGATGGATGATTAATGTTTATGAATATTTGGATGGTTGATTATGTATATTATACATTTATGCTTCAGTTTTGATTATAACTGTAAAAAGGAAAAGCATGAAACCAATCTAATAATAAGATGGTTAAAATGACAAGTGACCATTAGGGTCCAGGCCCGGCATACTTAGCGTCTATCGCTGATACTACACCATTTCAGGTTGTTGATCATTGTCGGAGCTGAAGAGCAGGAACAGGGTAATTGGAGATGTTGTATGGTAATGAAGATGGTGTATGGTCTTATGGTAAGGTTATGTATTTTTCAGGATTGGGTAGACTCACTTGTCGACGTCTATGGTTTATGGACTTAGTATGATGTATAGGAGTTTCTCGTTATCACTGCGGTTAGCAGTTTGTTTATTTTGGAAGTTGGATGTGGTTTGGCTACGTTGCTCGCATGGGCGAGTAATGGCCGGTGACACCCGTGTGAGTTTTGTAATTATTATTTATTTTTCCGCTGCGAGACGTTTTATTTATTGCTACGAGAGGGATTATATCGTGATTATGGAGAGGGGTGTTACAGAAACAATCCACGAAACAAATGAGAGCAGAAAGTTAAGTAAACCTCCTTCAAAGGATTTAAGATAGTTCGAAGATGTGAACTAGTGAAGAAGGTAAAAGAGACCTGAGGGATTAGTAACTCCCTTGAGACATGGTCGACCTCCTATATGAGGATTTTACGTGGTATATATAAATAACCGAAAGTATGAGTAAAGTAAATGTAATACTCCGTATTTTCGTATTTTCGTTTTTCAGATTTCGTTGCATAACATTCTGGTTTGTGATATTAATGAATTATGTGGTGCCGTGTTTAGTAATTGGGACGTCGGAGGCAATTAATTAAAGGATGAGGACAAGGAGGTCTTTCCCTCTCTTTATTTTGGTAAGGCTTAATTAAGGAAGGTTAAGTCATTTTATTTCTTTCTGCAAATCACGATCTATTTTGAGGAGCGCTCTCTCTCTCGACAGTTTCTACGTTCTCCCTCTCCTTTTTCTCTTGAGTGCTTTTGAAGTTCTGGTGTGAATTGCTGGCGCTAGTGTGGTGGTATTTGGCTCGCTCTCTTGCTGCTGTGGTCAGGATTGTTCTCCTCTGCATAATCAGGTTGGTTAGGTTGTGAATTATTTCGTTCGGTCTCAGTTTTGAGGAAGATCGTTCTGAGTTTGAGGTATGATTGTTGCTGAATTCAGTGGTGCATTGCCCGTCTTCTCTGCTGCGTTGCTCGTCTGATTGCTGGCATCGTCGGATAGCTTCTCCTCTGCGAATTGATGTAAGTGGGGGATGGAATCGGGGTAGTTTGCTCACCCTCGGGGATGGACTTTGATTTCGTTTTCTGATTTGTGAATGGTGTTGCTTTGTGTGTTTCTTCTTGTTTTTGCGTTGTTCATCGCTTGGCTAAGCCCCCGAGGGTACTGATTTACCGTTCTATGAGTTTTGGGTGAGTTTTGATGATTTTTGACTGATTTCTGTTCGTCTGATCGCTCTGGATTTCGTCAGTTTCGCGCTGTCCGAACGTCTGTCCGAACTTGTAAGTTCGGACAGTGCATCGGGCGCGTTTTGTTTTTGAAGGTTTTGAAGTGTCCGAACATCGGTCCGAACTTCAAAGTTCGGACCTGACGTGAGGATGAATTTTTCGTAAAAGTTTCGACGTGTGTCCGAACTTGCAAGGTCGGACGCAAGTTCGGACACTAAGATGGTTTTGGCTTTCAACTCTCGACTTACGTCCGAACTTTGACGTTCGGACGTAAGTTCGGACATTTGTATCTCTGCGACCTCTGATTCTCGGCCTCTGTCCGAACTTGCAAGGTCGGACGCAAGTTCGGACATGCCACTGTTTTGAGCGTAACTTCTCTGTTTTAGCTCCGTTTTGCGTTCCGTTTGCGGGGTTGGTTTCCCCTATCTGTGTACAAGCTTCCTATGCTGTTTATATGCATTTTTATGCGCTTAAGATCTGTTTTGTGAGCTTTTGGTTTTGGGACCTAGTTACTTGCTTCTGAGCCTTGGATAGTCGGGTCGGGCTGTCTCGTAGCATGCTGCGCAGGAATTCCTTCTGTTTATACTCCTTAGGGTCTCCCTTAGGACGTTATTTGACCGACGGGTCTGTTAGCTGTCTCTACGACTTCTGTTGTGGGATCCTCGGATCCATAGGACCTTATGTGTGTCCTTCTGTTGTGTTAGCTTGTTTCTAGTGTCCCATTCTTCTGTTTCTGTTCTGAAGGTCCGACTGTGTTTTGAAGTGTTATTCCGTTCTGCTCTGCCTCTGTTTTGTGGTTTCTTTCGGTCTATTTATATTGACTCCGCTATCCTCTCTGTTTATAAGTATTCTTCTGCTTCTGTTTTGAGTGGGCTTCCTTGAGGAAGTCTTCTGCTTGCTGGGCTGTTTAGCTCACCCCTTTACTTTGTTGCAGATTGAGCTCGTGGGATCTTCTCTCCTCGTCCCCTTCTGGAGCTTGTTTATTTTATGTGCCTTTAGACTTTGTTTGCTTGCGCTTTGGACGCTTTAGTACTCTGTGTAGCCCTTGGGCCTTTCGCTTTGTATTTGACTTGTAAGCCTTTGGATCTTGTAAACTCTTTTGGTATTTATACAAGTTTCTTATTCGGTTTTGGGATTCGTTTGCTTAGAGCCTTGCGACGTTAGGTAGTAGACTCGCGGCGTGTAACGGCCCTAACTCCTAGGCAGGTTTTGGGGTCGTTACATTTAGTGGTATCAGAGCCAGGTTGCTCGTTCTTTGGTGTCTGTGGGGTTTTGTCTGCATGTGTGGGTGTCTGAAAGGTCTGCTGTTTGCTGCTTGTTGGTTTCTGATAAGTTTTGATGTTGTATCTTCAGTATGCCTCCCCGACGTTCAGGACGTGGTGCAGCTGCGGGCGATGCTCCCCAGGGGGACATTGCAGAGATTGTGCAGCAGGTGGTGACCCAGGTGCTGCAGACTGTAGGGGCCACTGCTGGTCAGGCGGCAGGAGCCGGTAACGCGGGGGGCAATAACGTGAAGGCGCTTCAGGAGTTCCTGAAGCTGAAGCCACCTTCTTTTGATGCTAGTGGTGACCCACAGGAGGCGAGCCACTGGATCACTGCCATTGAGGACCTTCTGCGGGTCATGGGATGTGAGGAGGATCAGAAAGTCGGATTTGCTACCTTCATGTTTCAGTCGGAGGCGAAGGAGTGGTGGAAGACGGTCGAAGGGAAGTACCCCCACCCATGGACATGGGAGCAGTTTAGCGGCTGCTTCAATCAGCAGTTCTATCCCGATGTCTTCAGGGATCAGAAGATTGTAGAGTATGGGAGGCTTCGCCAGACGAAGGAGATGTCAGTGGACGACTATGTGAGGAAGTTTATTTCCCTTTCGAAGTTTGTGCCTGAGCCAGATGATAACCGGAAGGCTAGGAAGTTTGAGGCTGGTTGAGGGGTGACATTCGAGCTGCTGTGGCACCTTTTCGCCACAAGACCTTCAGGGATGTGGCCGATGTGGCGTTGGTAGTGGAGTCTGAGCTGCAGGCTAGGCAACGGTATGAGAAGAGGGACCAGAGGCCCGATAAGGGCAAGGACCAGAAGAGGAAGGGTCGTGTGGAGGAGCCCGAGAGGCGTGAGCAGACTTCTTCTCAGAAGAAGAAGTATAGAGGAGACCGGGGTTCTTCTTCATCAGCATCTCCTGCTGTGGAGAAGTGTGCGGAGTGTGACCGTTTCCATCCTGGGCGGGAGTGCTACAGGAAGTCCGGGGCGTGCTTCAAGTGTGGTTCGCTAGACCATCGCATTGCCCAGTGTCCACAGGCTAGAGGTGGAGGTAGCAGTGGCGGTTCTGAGGGCCGAGGAGCTGGTTCAGGGTCCGGGCAGAAGACTGATCAGAAGAAGCCCCAGACCCAGGCTCGTGTACGCTCTAGCTGGTGAGCGAGACCGTGACTCAGGCCGAGTTGTGTCAGGTATTCTTCAGATCTCTTCTCAGCCAGTTTTCTGCTTGTTTGATTCAGGAGCTACCCACTCCTTTGTGTCTGCTGATTTAGTGGGTAGTCTCGGGTTGTCTGCTGTGCCTTGTGATGTGGATTTGTGTATTTCTAGCCCGCTGAGTGGCGTACCTGCTTGTGTACTTGATTCTGTGTGTAAGTCGGTTCCGGTAGTGATTATGGATAGGAACTTGTCTGCTGATTTGATCCCTATGCGTATGTCTTGCTTCGATGTGATTTTGGGCATGGACTGGCTAGCAGAGCACCATGCCCATATAGATTGTGCAGCTAGGAGAGTTGTGTTTGATAGACCGGGTGAGACCCGTTTTGCTTTTGTGGGGAATTCCATTCCTTGTGCTCCTGTGTTGGTGTCTGCTATGCAGGCAGTCCGTTCCTTGAGGAAGGGCTGCCAGGGGTTTCTCTGCTTTGTACCTGAGGTTAAGGAGGGATCCCGGTTGGAGGAGATCCCCATTGTGTGTGAGTTTCCTGAGGTGTTCCAGGACGATGTGCCAGGACTACCACCTGATCGTGAGGTGGAGTTTTCTATTGAGTTAGCGCCAGGGACTCAGCCTATCTCTAAGGCTCCCTATCGCATGAGTCCGGCAGAGCTTAAGGAGCTGAAGGTGCAGCTGCAGGATCTTCTGGATAAGGGCTTCATTCGCCCTAGTGTCTCCATGGGGAGCACCTGTGTTGTTCGTGAAGAAGAAGGATGGCTCCTTCAGATTGTGCATTGATTACAGGGAATTGAATAAGGTTACCATCAAGAATCGGTATCCTCTTCCCCGCATTGATGATCTCTTTGACCAGTTAGCAGGGGCGACAGTCTTCTCGAAGATCGACTTGCGTTCTGGATATCATCAGCTGAAGATTAAGGCCGAGGATGTGCCTAAGTCTGCATTTAGGACCCGATATGGGCATTACGAGTTCTTGGTCATGCCTTTTGGTTTGACCAATGCCCCGTCGTTCTTCATGGATATGATGAACAGAGTCTTCAAACCTTTCTTGGATTCTTTTGTAGTTGTGTTTATTGACGACATCTTGGTGTACTCCAAGAGTGCTGAGGAGCATGAGGAGCATCTGAGGATGGTTCTACAGACGTTGAAGGAGAAGGAGTTGTATGCTAAATTGAAGAAGTGTGAGTTCTGGTTGGATAGAGTGGTGTTTCTTGGCACGTGGTTTCGAAGGATGGCATATCAGTGGACCCAGAGAAGGTTAAGGCAGTTATGGAGTGGGCGAAGCCCACCAGTGTGTCTGAGGTGCGCAGTTTTCTGGGATTGGCTGGGTATTATAGGAAGTTCGTGGAGGGCTTTTCTAAGATCGTATCTCCCTTGACCGTCTTCTTAGGAAGGATGTCAAGTTTGACTGGAGTGAGGCGTGCCAGGAGAGCTTCCAGGAGTTGAAGAAGAGGTTGACTTCGGCTCCGATTTTGACGTTGCCTTCTGGGACAGAGGGCTTCGAGGTGTTCTGTGACGCTTCCCACAGAGGGTTGGGGTGTGTTCTGATGCAGCAGGGAAAGGTGGTAGCGTATGGGTCACGACAGTTGAAGCCGTATGAGAAGAATTATCCTACCCATGACTTGGAGCTAGCTGCTGTGGTCTTCGCTTGAAGATCTGGCGGCACTATTTGTATGGGGTGACGTGTAAGGTCTACACGGATCACAAGAGTCTCAAATATCTGTTCACGCAGAAGGAATTGAATTTGAGACAGCGGCGCTGGTTGGAGCTGTTACATGACTACGATCTGGAGATCCTCTACCATCCGGGTAGAGCGAATGTGGTGGCGGATGCCTTGAGCCGTAGAGGTGCTCCTGGGCTTGCTTGTTCGTTGTCAGGGGTTCAGAGGTCTGCTTTTGAGCTTCAGCGTATGGGCATTTGGGTTGTTCGGTCTGACCGTGCCGGGATGATTGCTTCGATTCAGGTCCAGTCTACTTTGATTGAGCGGATCAGAGAGGGTCAGAAGGCTGATGCTGAGTTGGGTAAGATCAGAGAGAAGTTGGCAGATGAGCAGGAGTCAGAGTTTTCTGTGTCCAGCGATGATTGTCTTCGCTTCAGGGGCAGAGTTTGTGTGCCTAGTGGAGGCGACCTTAGGCGGGAGATTATGCAGGAGGCTCATGGAGCTCCTTATTCTGTGCACCCAGGAGGGGTGAAGATGTACCGGGACCTCCGAGAGTCCTTTTGGTGGGCGAATATGAAGAGGGAGATTTCCGATTTTGTGGCTCGTTGCCAAACCTGTCAGCAGGTGAAGGCTGAGCATCAGCGACCTGCGGGTCTTTGCAGCCTCTTCCCGTTCCTGAGTGGAAATGGGAGAGTGTTGGCATGGATTTTATTGTGGGGTTGCCTAGGACATCTTCTGGGTACGATGCGCTATGGGTGATTGTGGACCGGTTGACGAAGTCAGCTCATTTCTTGCCTGTGAGGAAGACCTTCAGCCTTGAGCGCCTGGCTCGGCTGTATATTGATGAGATTGTGAGGTTGCACGGTGTGCCGGCGACGATCGTTTCGGACAGAGATCCGAGATTTGTATCTCGCTTCTGGCGGAGCCTGCATAAGGCGTTAGGGACGAATTTGGCTTTCAGTTCGGCTTATCATCCTCAGACCGATGGGCAGACGGAGAGGACGAATCAGATTTTGGAGGACATGTTGAGGGCTTGTGTGCTCGACTTCGGGGGCAGCTGGGATCAGCATGTGACTTTGATTGAGTTCGCCTACAACAATAGTTTCCAATCGAGCATTGGGATGGCTCCATATGAGGCGTTGTATGGTAGGCGCTGTAGATCTCCTATTTGTTGGGATGACCTGCGGAGAGGGCGATAGTAGGTCCTGAGTTGGTGCAGGGAGCTGTACAAAGTTAAGACTATCAGGGAGCGTTTGTTGGTTGCCCAGAGCCGGCAGAAGAGTTATGCAGATCAGAGGCGCCGTCCGCTTGAGTTTCAGGTGGGAGACCACGTGTTTCTAAAGATCTCTCCAGCTCGGGGTGTGGTTCGTTTTGGGAAGCGGGGCAAGCTGAGTCCTCGGTTCGTAGGGCCTTTTGAGGTGCTTGGGAAGGTTGGGCCGGTGGCTTACAGATTGGCATTGCCACCAGCTCTAGCTGGAGTGCATGACGTGTTCCATGTGTCGATGCTCAGGAAGTATCTACATGATCCTTCGCATGTGATTGACTATGGTCAGCTTCGACTCAGAGATGATTTCACCTATGAGGCAGCTCCGGTTCGTATTTTAGCACGGGATGTTCGTCGGCTTCGTAGCAAGACACTGCCTGTGGTTAAGGTGCAGTGGTCTGATCAGTCCGAGCGTGAGGCAACATGGGAACTCGAGGAGGAGTTGCGTGCTAAGTTTCCGTCCCTTTTCGAGCAGTGAGGTATGTTGAATTTCGAGGACGAAATTCCTTTTAAGGGGGGAGTGATGTAATACTCCGTATTTTCGTTTTTCACAGATTTCGTTGCATAACATTCTGGTTTGTGATATTAATTATTATGTGGTGCCGTGTTTAGTAATTGGGACGTCGGAGGCAATTAATTAAAGGATGAGGACAAGGAGGTCTTTCCCTCTCTTTATTTTGGTAAGGCTTAATTAAGGAAGGTTAAGTCATTTTATTTCTTTCTGCAAATCACGATCTATTTTGAGGAGCGCTCTCTCTCTCGACAGTTTCTACGTTCTCCCTCTCCTTTTTCTCTTGAGTGCTTTTGAAGTTCTGGTGTGAATTGCTGGCGCTAGTGTGGTGGTATTTGGCTCGCTCTCTTGCTGCTGTGGTCAGGATTGTTCTCCTCTGCATAATCAGGTTGGTTTTGTGAATTATTTCGTTCGGTCTCAGTTTTTGAGGAAGATCGTTCTGAGTTTGAGGTATCTGATTGTTGCTGAATTCAGTGGTGCATTGCCCGTCTTCTCTGCTGCGTTGCTCGTCTGATTGCTGGCATCGTCGGATAGCTTCTCCTCTGCGAATTGATGTAAGTGGGGGATGGAATCGGGGTTGTTTGCTCACCCTCGGGGGACTTTGTTTCGTTTCTGTTTGTGAATTGTGTTGCTTGGGTGTTTCTTCTTGTTTTTGGTTGTTAATCGCTGGCTAAACCCCCGAGGGTACTGATTTACCATTCTGAGTTTTGGGAGTTTTGATGATTTTGGCTGATTCTGTCGTCTGTCGCTCTGGATTCGTCAGTTTCGCGCTGTCCGAACGCTGTCCGAACTTGTAAGTTCGGACAGTGCATCGGGCGCGTTTTGTTTTTGAAGGTTTTGAAGTGTCCGAACATCGGTCCGAACTTCAAGTTCGGACCTGACGCGAGGAATTTTCGTAAAAGTTTCGACGTGTCCGAACTTGCAAGGTCGGACGCAAGTTCGGACACAAGATGGTTTTGGTTTCAACTCTCGACTTACGTCCGAACTTCGACGTTCGGACGTAAGTTCGGACATTTGTATCTCCGACCTCTGATTCTCGGCCTCTGTCCGAACTTGCAAGGTCGGACGCAAGTTCGGACATGCCACTGTTTTGAGCGTAACTCTCTGTTTTAGCTCCGTTTTGAGTTCCGTTTGCGGGGTTGGATTCCCCTATCTGTGTACAAGCTTCCTATGCTGTTTATATGCATTTTATGCGCTTAAGATCTGTTTTGTGAGCTTTTGGTTTTGGGACCTAGTTACTTTGCTTCTGAGCCTTGGATAGTCGGGTCGGGCTGTCCCGTAGCATGCTGCGCAGGAATTCCTTCTGTTTATACTCCTTAGGGTCTCCCTTAGGACGTTATTTGACCGACGGGTCTGTTAGCTGTCTCTACGGCTTCTGTTGTGGGATCCTCGGATCCATAGGACCTTATGTGTGTCCTTCTGTTGTGTTAGCTTGTTTCTAGTGTCCCATTCTCTGTTTCTGATCTGAAGGTCCGACTGTGTTTTGAAGTGTATTCCGTTCTGCTCTGCCTCTGTTTTGTGGTTTCTTTCGGTCTATTTATATTGACTGTCCCTATCCTCTCTGTTTATAAGTATTCTTCTGCTTCTGTTTTGAGTGGGCTTCCTTGAGGAAGTCTTCTGCTTGCTGGGCTGTTTAGCTCACCCCTTTACTTTGTTGCAGATTGAGCTCGTGGGATCTTCTCTCCTCGTCCCCTTCTGGAGCTTGTTTATTTTATGTGCCTTTAGACTTTGTTTGCTTGCGCTTTGGACGCTTTAGTACTCTGTGTAGCCCTTGGGCCTTTCGCTTTGTATTTGACTTGTAAGCCTTTGGATCTTGTAAACTCTTTTGGTATTTATACAAGTTTCTTATTCGGTTTTGGGATTCGTTTGCTTAGAGCCTTGCGACGTTAGGTAGTAGACTCGCGGCGTGTAACGGCCCTAACTCCTAGGCAGGTTTTGGGGTCGTTACAGTAAATGTACGGGTAACTCTTAAAACCTAAGATTAACCAAACTTAAGTAATGTTCCCAAGGTCATTAGAAACATCGAGTGTGATGCTTCTAGACTAATACACAATATTATTATAACTCCGAGAGAGCAGTGTACGGGAATGTAAGTAGTCCGAGAGCAGTTGGCCTAAGTAAAAGAGCTAGGAACTAAGAGAGAGTTCCGTGGGCTAGTTGAACCTTCCCACCACGCTAGACCCAGTGTAGGGTCGAAACCGGGGAAGTAAGACTATGCTAGAGAGCCATGAGTTTTGGCCTAAGTATGTATTAAGAGTAACAAGCGTGACGTAGGAGACCTGTAGCGTCTCAAGAATCTACGAGAGCTTGAGTATAAATAACCCAAGAGTATGGGTGAGATAATGAGTATAAATAACCCAAGAGTATGGGTGAGATAATGAGTATAAATAACCCAAGAGTATGGGTGAGATAATGAGTATAAATAACCCAAGAGTATGGGTGAGATAATGAGAATAAGTAACCCGAGTGTGGGTGATATAGTACGAGTAGCCCAAGAGAATGGGTGTGTATTGAATAAGTAAACAAGGCATAGTGAGGTATAACCCTCAAGGCCTATGAGTAACCAGATACAACTAACAACCCTATTATGTTAGTTAGGAATTGTGTTCCACGATTGGATGTGAATTCCTTGAGCATTACATGTACTTATTGTATTGTTATGATGCATGTTGTTTGACTAATGAACTCCATGTATATCCGACTAAGTGGTCGGCGTACCCCGGTTAGCGCTCGGGTATGCGAATTTCATATGCAGCGTTAAGCTGAGCCCCTAGGGGCGATGTTTTTATTTTACACAGGTACACCGAAGATGTTACCGTTCGAGAGTAGGACGGGGTCGGTGGGTTGCATGGGTAGTAGTTTTAATTACTTATGTATTGAAGGAAGTGTAAGACCGAATATGTTGTCGGCATCCATTTATTGTAGACTCGGTATAGTTAAGAAATGAGTTGAGTTTTATATTGTGTTGTGTATTCGGTTGTTCCAGTCCATCAGACCGTTACTGCATGAGAGTTAGGCCAGGTTAGCCACATGGGTAGCTAACGGCGTTGTTTCACCCCTCGTTGTGATTAAGTTCCGCTGCGTGAGTAAGAGTAATTAGTATCGGTTTAAGAGTTAATGACGAGATTAACGGTTGGGGTGTTACATATTGAGTTAAATTTTTGGTGAAAAATACCTATATATGGAGGAAGGGAATTTAAAATTTGGGTACTTCAAGGTAGAACGTCTACCCCTTGTTGAATATAAAAACCATTATAGGAAGTTACTTAAGGATTAAGTGAAGAGAAGAGTAACACTAAACTAAATATCATTGATCCTTAAATACTCGGAATATTGAGCATCTAGTGAGAAATTGAGAGTTACTTAAAGATTTGGAAATCCTCATTTTATTTAGAAGTTTAACCTTATACATAGATAAAATCTTAGAAGTCACACTAAGAGTGATATTTACAAAAGCCACCATTGTCTAAGGGAGTACTAAGATTTAATAATCAGGAGAATACTTACATAGAACAAACCCTAAGAAAAAAAAAATATAATTATCAGGAGTGAGTGAACTTTCACTAGACTAATTCATTCGACTTAAAATTTATATATAGAGTCGCTCTTGAAAAATAAATTTTAAGATAAAGAAATCAGATTTTGGAGCTACATTATAACTGATAAGAACTTCCTAAAATTCTGCCTTGGGTGAAATTATGTAAATATATAATAAGTAAATTTTATGAAGTAAACACTGAATGATTCGCGTTAGTGGCGGTACGAGGGCGTACCTTAGCTCTTTTAAGGGGGATATGCTGGCATACTCCTCCTTCGTTATCTCATCCGGATTATGCCTCGTTGCATTGTTAGTAAAGGGAGAACAGTATTAGCAAAATGAGAGGTGTTTGTATGTGCTTGGTTTTTATAATATGACACAGTATGTGACTGTTGATTTTCATCAGGCTATGTCTTTGTATATCTTGGTTCGTTTTGATTTTGAGTAATCTCGAGTGGAATGTTGTTATGGAGATGGATGGGAATAAAGGATTGGATTGGTATGGAATTTCATTGGAATTATTATTGTCTCAGCACACCCGAAGCGGTGTGAGTGCCTATTAGTTGATTTTTAAACTTCGAGACGAAGTTTCTTTTAAGGGGGATATACTGAAATACCCCTAAATTAATTTAAATTAATTTAGGGGATTTCTTTTATTAAACCTTTAATAATACTATTAAGTATTAAATTATTATATGGAATTATGAATATTAAATTAGTACAAGGAATTATGAATATTAAATTATTATATGGAATTGTGAAATTTATTTAGGGGTTTTCTCCTATTTAACCCTAATTATTATACATTATTATATAGTATTACGAATTTAATAATAAGTTTTATAAGTCAATAAATCTTGGGAAAATTTCTAAAAACTCCAAATATATTATAAAGATTTTGGGAAGTGTTGGAACATTGTTTTGAAACATAAGAGTCAATATAAAATTCTAGAAACCTTAAAGCTTATTAAGCCTTGCTAGAGTTGACTTTTTGAGAATAGTCAAACCAGGTCATGAAACCCATACCAATAAATAGGTTATGGAAAACCATGAAGATCGATAAAAAGAACGTCAAAAACGGATCATCCTAGCCAAAGTTATGCTAGATTGAAGTTTTGAATCAAAATTTAAGAGATGCCACGTGTCACTCTGTAATGGGTCCCACACTTAGCCGATTCTTTCCCTGAATTTCGGTAACCGATTCCAGTGTTTTGACCTAACTTTAGACGGCCATAACTTCTTTATCTTTCCATATTTTTCAATACCGTCTTCTTTGTTGTCTTCTCCTACATTCCCTCTAAACAACTATAACTCATACAAACCCTAACTCCTTCTGAATCAACCGGAAAATCGAGTCAAAGTAGCCACCTTTCGAAACGTGTTTCCAGAATTCCAAATTCTCTTCGTTTTCAGGTAACTTGCGTCGATCATAACTTCTTCGTTACTCAACCAAAATTCGATTTCTTTAGCTCGTTGTAAAGATCTCTAATCCCTCTACAATTTTCGTGTTTATGCCCAAGTCTGATTCGTAACCAGTTGGGAGATATAGAGGTCTAAAGTTTCGGTCTCGCCAGCACATAAAATAACACCGAAACAGAGAGGTAAACTCGTGTTTTGCGACTTCAATTTTTTCTGTGTGGTTCGAGTTAGGTTTAGTTCTTGCTATCAATATGTAGATCTAAGTTTGTTCTTTCCAATGAGCCCTTACTCATAACCTAACTCAATTTGTACTGCTAGTTATCGATCCTCAAAGTTGGCACCATGAACTGGTTAAAGTTCGAGTTTTTCCCAGTTTTCCGAATTGGAATTCGCACAATTCGCACAATCCAGTGAGTCTCCGACCAAATTGCTCCGATATTGTCGTTATTAGTCATGTTTTCGACGTAATCCATGTGCCAATTTAGTCAATTTCGTGTTAGGTTAGGAGAATTTGTATGAATTTCATTCGATTTCAATTCTGTACCGAAATAAACCCTAACTCTCGAATCGATTTCGAATCTTGATATATACTGCATTATAATTGGGGAACCGGTACCAATAGAACCGAAATTTGATTACGAAACTATAGAAATAAGAATCATTCGATTTCGTTCTGTAGATTGGGAGAAAATCGCGAATTAGTACTCGAAGTCCATAGTTGAATCACTGAAGAACTCGTCGTTCAGGGTCCGTCGGATCTTAGTTAAGAGATTTGGACGGCTGAGATTAAAACGCTTCAGATTAAGTTTTTATAAATTCCAGTAAATAGCTCTAACTTGTTGATTTTATTTAATGGCCTTCCCGAAGGTATTTTGACCTGAACTTTTAACCATAGATTCCTTATTTAATCTAGTTTATTTTGATGTAAATTAATATGGTTTTGGAGTTTTTAAACATAAGTTATGATTTTTGCAAGTTACGGGTTTTCCGGAATTATTTGGCTAAATTTAAAAGATATTTTTATGAAATAAAAATTTTATAATATGTCTAAAATGTTATAGTTACTGTATATTAAATTTGGAAATTTTTGGGCAATGGTAAAAGGTTTTAAAAATTGTGTTCGTGAGTTTTTCATAAGAATAACCTATAATATAAGGTTTTTAATGTAACCAAAATTAAAGTATGGTTTGTTAATTAACTTTTAAGCTGGGGAAAACAAAGGGAACTAAATTAACATTTTATAACAGTAAGTTTATAAATGTTTTTGTATTAGCTTTAAGAGAAGTGAAATTATTTACATATATGTATATATACTTACTTAAGTAGAAACTTATATAAATTAAGGAATTTAGTTATCCTACATTTTATTTACTATATTATATGGGAGTTAATATTTTAATTAACTAAGGAATATATATATATATATATTTTACGCATTTATAAAAGGGAATTAAGAGGTAACTTAAAGTAAATCAAGGAACTAAATTAATCTACATTTACATTAATTATATAATATAGTAGTTAATATGCTTAATTGAAACTAAGGAAAATATTTTATTTATAAACCATATTTTGGATATAGATATGTGTAAAGGTTAATTTAAATAATTGAATGCAATAAAACTAAATAAAGGATGTCTTGAATTAATCCTAATAAATACACATAAAATAAATGAGTAAATAAAAGGAATAAAATACCTTGTAGAAAATATAATATGAGGAATTATGAGTTAAACTAAACCTCTACATGATACTAATAAAAGAATATTATATGAGGTGTTATTAATTTATGATTATGGAATTTAGTTTTGAGTTACCCTTGAATTTCTAAGATTTATATGAACAGTATTAAAATACATGTATATATTTAGTCAATGACCACAATGTAAATCTATAATTTGGTTAGGTAATTAATAAGTTGGGACTTAGGAATATTTGTAATTAGATTTTACACAAGAGAACTTACTATATAATTAATGAATAAATGTAATACTTTTACATCTAAATGTTCTTAATATATAAACAATAATAAAATAAATAAAATACTTTTACATCTAAATGTGAGGTGGATTAGTAAGTCTAGATTTAATCATTTCTTAACATTTATGGTATTGGAATACAACTTAATGTTTTAAGATAAAATCATTAAAAGGGTTATGATATAAAACTATATTAAACTATGATTTGGAGATTTATCTAAATAATAATCCTTAAGTTTCCTGGCATTAGATAAGCCATATGAAATACATTTATAAAATTTATTACCAATACTTAGGATGTGAGTTTACAATTAAGTGAGGTATTTAGTAGTTAGAATTTATAGAAGGTTTATAAATAGGAATTTGATACTTAAAACCTTTGAACCTTTGTTAGATAAAACTAAGTTACATCAGATATTATATTGATATACTTTACGGTAATTGGAATTAATGATAGGTTATTTGAATATAAGATATGAGAATTTTCATATAATTAACAATTTCGCTTACGAACCAGAATTTAATTCTTTGATACATTCTACTCTATGTAGATATATTGTCCATCCTAAATACAATAAAGGGAATTAATTTATTAAGTTATTCCTTTGAAACCTTAGGCTTTGTAAAATAATTTAAAACATATTTAAGGCTTAAGTTTATTGAAGTTTAGTATAAAAGGATTATACATAGTCTATAGAGTGAATGGGTGTAAAAATAAAATATTTAGGAGATTAAAGGTTAGTAAGGATACATAAAAGGTTATATTTAAACACTTATTACAAAGTTATGATAAAGTAAATAATATACCTTGTGGATACTAAATGTAAGAGTTCGATAAGTCTAAGTTAATTATAATATGGTTATTTCAAGATGAAAAGTAATTTAACATCTTGTGACAAGATTTTTAGATGGTTGTAGTTGAAGTCATTCTGGACTAAGGGTAAGATAAATGAGTTTGTAACTCAATTAGGTTATGATATAATGCGTCTACAACACTATGGTTCCAATATACAAGATGTAGATCTTAATTAAGTTAAGGGGAAACTTAATCACAATGGATTATCTAGTAGATATTGATAAAATACATAATCATTACATTGTAAATAATAGTATAGTATTATGGGATGAATCCATCATAGGTCATAATAAAATGTTTATTCTAAATTAAGAATAAGGTATTTAGCTTAAGATTACTATTGGAATTCTTAGATTTAATTATATGTAAACACATTTATGTTATATAGGTCTCAAAAGTCTTGAATGTGAGGATTGTGGTTAAGTATGAATAAAGTGGATAGGAGTGGACAATTAGCAAATGTTAATCGAATACATTCCTTGATCTTACCACCTTGGGCTATACAACGTTCTCAGATAACTCAAAGTTTATATATAACACTTAAGTGAGGGCTTAAAGGATAATTGAGACTTTGAAATAAGAGTAAGGAGTTTATTAAAGCGTAACATAGGCTACAAGTGATTGATGATAGACTACCTTTAATATTCTTCAGAGTACTGTTGATTGTTTGCGCAAGTTGATTAGAACTGCTACAGCGCTACCCAGGTACGATTTCTCGTACTCAGCTTGACGTGTTTTGGACTTTATGGAATGTTTTGTATGATTTCTCGTACTCCGATATTGTTGCTGTTGGTTTTGTGGAATGTTTTGGAAAACGCTAACTGACTGTAAGAGGAATTTCTAAAAGGGCATGGTTGTATAACTAACTCAGCTTGTGTGACTAACTGGGCCTTGAATGTGAAACTTACATGGGTATTGAATCCTTCTATTTGGTACCCCGTTGGACATTGGCTGCTTAGGGTTTACGCTTCTGCACTCTGTAGGACTGAGTGTTTTGGTATTGCTCTGGGTAGTTAGTGATCTAATGGGAATATGGGAAAGTGTTATTCTTGGTATAGAGTATGGATTATTTCTATTAAGTGGTGCACACACTTTTCACCGATGACTGAGAACGGGTCGGTGGCAGCGGAGGTCTGCTATACCTCATCCATATGGACAACTGACAGCGGAGGTCTGTTTACCTCGTCCTTGTGACAACTGACAGCGGAGGTCTGTTTACCTCGTCCTTGTGACAACTGATTGGCGGTGGGGGCCATCTCTCCCAATTGGTTTATTCCACTCTTGAGTATATTTTGTCTATGGGAATCATCTTCTGAAATGGTGGAGACATAAACTGTCTACCACGGGTTATGGATATTAATGTCACTCCTAGTCCTTTGTGACTACTTAAGTCTTTCTCTTCTTAACCAGAATTGGTTCTAACATCAACAATGGATGCTTACTAACTATGTGGTGTGACTACTTAAGTGGATGACTTGGTTTGGAAGTTCTTTATCTCTATCTTTGTCTTGTTTTTCTTTTCTCTTTAACTTGATTGTTTTGAAGTGCTTTATCTCTGTTTTACTTTCAAGAGTTTGATTTCATGTTGCTGTTTATTTTGAAGAGTTATGTTTTATAAGTTTGTTTTTGGAGAATTGTACCAGTTCCATTCCAGGGAACTGACCCGCCCCTCTAGGGGTGGGCTGCTTGGTTTCATCTTGCAGGTACAAATTGATTTACAGGTGGCCACGACGAGCATGAGTGATTGGGATGGGATTAGGTTTATGGAGAGTGAATGCGTTTTATTATTGTTATGTTTATGTTAAGTTTTCTCGAAGTTCAAACCGTAACTTAGTTAATTGTAATGGTTGTAATTGGTGAGGTTGGTACCGGGTGTTTGGAGCCCGATGGTCTGTATCACCTTTAGTTTATTTTCCGCTGTTGTTTTATTATTATAGGGGTGTTACAGATGGGAAACCTTCTGGAATGGACCGAACTTGCGACCGGACTTGCAAGTTCGGTCGGACCAGAGAAATTCTCCCGTCTGTAACCTACTGGAATGGACCGACCTTGCGACCTGACTTGCAAGGTCGGTCGACACAAAATTTTTCCGTCTTGTAAGTTACTGGAATGGACCGACCGTGACCGGACTTGCAAGGTCGGTCGGGCTAAAAATTTCACGTCAGGTAACTCACTGGAATGGACCGACCTTGGGACCGGACTTGCAAGGTCGGTCGGCCCTGTAATTTTCCAGTGTATTACCTTACTGACTTCGACAGACCTTGGGACCGACCCTGGGTAAGGTCGGTCGAGTCATACAAAAAAAATGAATTAAATAATAATAATATATATATGTATATACATATATGTATACCCACATATACATATGTACATATATGTAAGTATACCGATGTTAAGTAAGAAAACGAACTTAAAGGAGGTAAACAATGTGTAAGTATAAGAACATTAAGTGAAACCGAGACAACGGGACAACGGGGTAAGTACGGGAGTAGAAATTATGTATGTAATGTAATGCGTAGTATTGATTGAACCGTTTGGCATGTAGCCAGGGGTTCAAGAATAGGACTCGAGGAACAAATAAGGACTAAGGAACAAGAGGGCACCGGTAAAGTAAATTGCAGAAAAAGGTATGATTTCTTCATGACCTGTATCCTAATCTGGTTACCCCGATTTGTGTGCCTATTTGATCACCTAAATAAGATAAATGCATGAATCGGATTATCTTGCACTTACTTGTGCTTGTTTATGTTGTTCTTGATACATTTGTCTCGAACAATAGTTTATATAATTCATGAAATGAATAAATGAGAATGAAGTGTGTATGTACCTCGTATTGTACTTGTGTAATGTATTGTACCTCGTATTGTGTATATGTAGTATGTATATGTATATGTGTATTGTATTATGTGCTTGGATGTTGACTTCTACTAATTCCTAACTACCTAACTCCTAACTTGAAAGTGAGTAAATTGGAATGAGTAGAAGTCCGATATAGTTTCGGCCATGCGTGAGGATGAGGAGACACAAGAGGTTGGATCCGATTCCTGGTTCTTAAACTGGTCCACGGCCCAAACCCCTTAAATGGGTAGCATCCTGGATTGGTGAACCAAGTAAAGCCTGGTGGTGGGACGGTGTAGTCCCTGCCCAGAGGCCATACCGGCTTAACATGAGTAAGAGTAAGTAAGTATGTATGAGTATGAGTATGAGTATGAATATGAGTATGTATGCGTATGTATGAAGTAACGAATAAAAGAGTAATCTCCACCTGATTAACCCGGGTGGACCAATGAAGCTAACAAGAACTGTACTTTGTGTATGTAATGAGTATGTGTATTCGGAAGAAGGTAAGTAAGTATTGAATGGTTATATCGTATTCCTTGTATGTAATGAATTGTATGTATGTATGCTTGCGTAAGTATTATTGTATTGTGTGTAAGAGCATGTATGCATGTATGTTTGTACGAAAATGAACTGCATGTATTCGACCAAGTGGTCGGCGTACCCTCACTAGTACGCGGGGTATGCGGTTATCATATGCAGCGAAAGCTGACCCCCTAGGGGGAACGTTTTTAGTGTGCAGGTACCCGAAGCGAATATGGTTAAGGTAAGAGACCGGTGGCACACCCTTGTAATTGGGAAACAAGTAGCTTGTGAGGAATGGGTAGTGGATAGACTCTTAGTGAGTATGTATGAGTTGGAAGAAGTATGTATCTGGTTTGGAACTTAGTAAACTCGGTGTGAGCATTAGTTTGTATTGTACTTGTGGAGTTTTGTATTGAATGAGAAGTGTAGTCCTTGGATATGATTGTAGTAAGAATTGATTTTTGTATAGCACTCGGATATTCCGGTCCATCAGATCGATGCTGTATGTAGTAGTAGTAGCCTTGTTAGTCACGTGGGTGACTAACGGCAGTGTATCACCCACCGTTGAGTATGTAAGTATCCGCTGCGTGAATCTGGATTGTATAAGGAGATTGGACGGTAATGACGGTATTAGCGGTAGGGGTGTTACAATTGTGGTTGTGAGACTGTGACGAAGTTAAAACCCTGATGGAACATTGAATTGGTGGGTAAGCATTTTGGGAAAGAACTAGAAGTTAAACTCTTGGACAAAGAAAAGAGAAAGAATAATGCACATCAGTTTTATACTTCCCGTTTCCTACAACATCCAGGTTTCTGTGTAAAGAGTTTCAGAAGTGTATCCATGTGGTGTTGTGGTAGATTAGAGTTTAAATTCATACTAAGACTCGTAACTAGGAGCTAAACCATTCGAGGAAAGTAGGAACTTGGTCAATGAAAGGAACTGAAAGACAAAAAAATGTGTATCAGTTTCCGTCTCAGTGCTCTGCGACATTCAGTTTCTGTCTGAGTAGTTTCCTAGGGATGTTACTCATATTGTGTCGATCTAGTTCTAAAGTAAAATCCTGATGCAACACCTAACTACCTGGGGAAGAAAATCGGGGAAAAAAATTGAGAGTTATATGAGTAAACCAAGAACAGAGATAGATGCAAATGTATCAGTTTTATAGTTCCAGGTTTTCAGTTTTCATTTCTTTTTTCAGTTATATATAACTTTGTACAGAAGGTTTGAAGTAGTAGTATTGGGTGGCCAATGAATCTAAGATACCTCTAACATACCTTAGTAAGTTATAAGGGCATTGGGTAAATTAGAAGTCAGATTAAAGGAACAGAAAGAAAATAATCAGGGAGAGTATATCAGTTCGTAACCTCAGTTTTTACAGATTTTCTGTTTCAGGATATGAATTCCATCAGTAGGTGTAACAGGGTTATCTAGGTAGTTTTTGGGTTTAGAACATAGCTAGAACACCTAACTAAGTAGAAGAGTACTTTGGGACAGGTGGGAAGACGGAATGACAACTAAACAGAAAGACAAAAAAAAAAGAAAGCAGGCCATGTTGCAGTTTTCATTTCCAGATTCACAGGTTTGTGTGAGGTAGTTTTAGTGGTGCAGACATTATTGTCCTAGGTTTAGAATCTTGATAAAACATTTAATGGTGTGGAGCTCAAGGTAGGGGAAGTTGGGAGTCAAGTTGTGTAGCAAAAACCAAACAGCAGGAAGGAACATGCATCAGTCCATGCTTCCAGCTTTTCAGCTTCTGAAATTTCTATGTTCTGTATATTAACTCCGCTGAAGTAATCCAAGGGTTGTATTGGCTTAATGACCACACTAAAAGCTTATTAAGACATCAGACTACGTGCAGATAATTTGGGGGAACTAAGAAGTCAGATTAATAGATGAAGAGAAAGATAGAAGAGAAGACATCAGTTGATGTTTCAGTTTTGTTTCCAGTTCTCCAGCTTCTGTATAAAAGAGTTATCAGTGAGTTTAGGGTGTTTATAAGTTCAAAATCTTACTAAATCACTTAACCAAGAGGGTAAAACAATTGGGTGAGAGTCGAAGGTCAAATTCGTGGACAAACAAGAAAATATAGAAGAGAAGGTAGCAAGTCACGTTTTCTGTTTTTAGGTCTTCTGCTTTGTTTTTTGCACCATCACACATCTATATAATGAATTACAGTAGCAATAACAAGTTATTCTGGGGTTGTTTGGAGTTTAAAAACCTCGGCAAAACACTTAAATAAATAGGGGAGTGCTTGGGTGACAGATTAAAAGACAGCGCAACAAACTGAAAGGAGGAAGGAAAATGGAAATACACATATTCGGTTTCGGATTTTTTTTCCTATTAGAGTGTTGTTCTGTATAACTGAAATACAGTTGTTGTGGTAGTATGGGATAGGCCTGGGAATGAACTTAGACCCTGGCTAATATACCCAGCTAAGAGTATAAACACTTTGGGAAAAGTTGTAAAGCAATTCAATGCATTAAAAGAGGAACTCCATGGGAGTATACACAGAGTTGTGTTTCAGTTTTTCGATGAGTTGTAACTTCTGTATGACGGATTTACAGAGGCACTAACGGTGTTGCCCTGAGCTGGTCCTTAGTTTAAGACATCCCTAATACTACTAAGTGAGGTTGTAAACACTTTTGGGAAGGTTTAAGCCAAAGAGATACATCAGGGAAGGAGTGGGGATTAAGGGATGCACAGTTTGAGTGTTTCAGTTTTCTGTGAGGTGTGTGTTTCGGTATGGCCGTTTTCCAGGGGTGGTGAGAGTGTGATGTTGGTGATAATGAACCAAAACCTAACTAACACATGCGGATAGGTTGGTAAGACTTTTTGGGAGGATTAAAGATCAGTAGTCACATTAAAAATGAGATTAGATGAAGTTATATACTAGAATCTCATTTCAGGATTAGAAACTTTTGAGCTTTGGTATAAGTGAGTCCCAGAAGCATTTGAGGAGTTTTATGGTGTTGTTAATGAAATTAAAACATACCTATTTAGTTAAGGAAGGAAGACATCTTCAGGGGATTAAAACCCACCCGAGTTAAGCTTGTTACATGTTGATACTCATAATACTCTAAAGAAATAGCTAGAGGAAATGACTAAGTTAACGTGTAAACCGATGTGGTAAATGTCCTAGGAGTTAAATTAAGTCTAAGGTTGGTACTCGGGAAGTTCTAAAGGTTAATATGAACTAAACATTCAAAAGTTCACCTAGGGGACAACACCCGATAAAAATGATAAACTAGGAAAGAGTTACAACTGTCGTTGCATGAGATTATAAAACTAACAAGTGGTTTTAATAACGATAGGGCCGTAACGAATGCCAACCGGGACCGTGCCGTGTGTGAGACAACTCTAGCTTCTGAGCCAGGTATGGATATGTGTGGTCCATTTGTTGCCGTGTTACACGGCTTGTGTGATGTGTGCCTTGTTTGACAATGACCATAAGACTAAAGCATGAAATTGACTTGCTTGTTTTACCATGCTTATATGCCTATGCTATTATTGTTGCAAATTACTTGCGTGCACACAGTAGTGTAGTCCCTTATCGTTGATGAAACCTTGAGATGAAACTCAATGAATTACGTAAACCAAACAAGGAACTATATAAAGGGAACACTCCTCTTAAACTATAGAGGACTCCTAATGACACCCACTATGGTTTCGAACTTATAACGATAATGAATAGTAAAATACCATTTGGTGGAACACATCCTGGGGTCTAGGGGTGACCCCGCTCTCTCGACGCATGACGCTGGGAACGGAGGATTAGCTATGGAGAACACGTCCTTCGATTTGAGGTGATAAGTGAATTCACAAATAAACCTTAAAGAATCAAGGAAGGATTGGCACCTACATGATATGGCCACGGGATCTAACTATATACCCAGACTTGGTGCAAGAGGAGAGAAACAAAATACACATTATGGGAACAAGAGAAAAGAAATGAAACACACAACGCTCGAATGATCCCATAGGGAGGATCATTGGTATAATATACCTATGCACACGTGTTATTACTACATGATTGTTGTTGCTATACTAGCAGCTTGTTGTGCTTAGTTGCATGTTTGATGTTGTTATGATACTAGCATGTTATGCTTGGTTGTTTGTTGCTAATGCCTTGCTACCTTTAAGTGTGTGTGATACCATGATGTGTTGTGGTGTGCTTTACTGCTTTATTATAGCATGTAATTGGACTTAAGAATATTCGACCAAGTAGTCATGTAGCCCGGCAACATACGGGCTACACATATTCATACTCAGCATAGTTTTGCTGAGTCCTTTATTTTTACAGGTGATCATCTGGAACGTGACGGAGTGTAGGTGAAGGACTATATCATGGTAGTCCATCTGGGCAAGACTTATAAGCTGTTCTGTCTAATTTATGAATTGTACCCTGTAGAACTAAACTCAGGATGTAATGTTTCAGTTGTGTTGTTAAATCTAGTAGCTATGTTGTATACACTAGATACTTGGGAGTTGTATCTTATTTGTACATGAGTTTTGGTTGAGGGTTGTTTCCAGTCATGCAGACCGTAACTTAGTGTTGGTAATGTGGTCTGTCAACCACGTGGGTGGTTGGCATCTGTAGCACCCGGATGAGTTGAGAATCCGCTGCATAGTTATCCTGTAATATGGCTAGGAGCCTTGTTCACACTTTTGGATGTTTATTCGGGGGTGTTACAGAAAGTGGTATCAGAGTGTAGTTACGCTCTGATGACTGGAACAGGGAAATACCGAGATTATGAATTCCAACAGTGGGTTAAGGGTTATGGGTTATGTGAGGCGCGTTAGTTAGGGATCTTCCCCAATGATTACTGTATACCTAACAGACATCTACTTCCAGCCTCTACGTCCCAAATAGCATTTTCAATGTGTAGGAAGGAACGCCAGAGAGGTAGAAAGCCTCCCCTTACTCGGGGAAACCCGATCTAGCAACTACTTAATATCATACCATCAACCCGAGAAGAAGAAAAAAACTACACTATACCATAGCCCGAGCCTCGTAGATCTGACTGAAGCGTAGAGCTTAAAGACGCTGCCAAGAGAACCATAACTATATAAGGACCAATTTTTGCGGCAACTTGGGTCGACATGCTTAGCAGTCGATAGGACCCTACCTCACAAGCAAAGAGGACCGAAATACCCTAAATTATAAAATAAATAAAGCTTAAATAAGCAATCAATTGAGCCAAGGATGGGATTGAGATAAATTCTTCAATTCGTACACTTGAGTGGTTAATTTTAGTAACCCCCATAGAACCATGAAATGAGAGGATATAGGTCGAGAAGAAATTACACCGTAAAATTGGTACAATCTATAATGCTTAAGGAAGCATGACACAATTTTACACACTAAAGTATAATATTACGGAATTCAATAAATTCCCTGCTCCCTCGCACGTTTCTCTTTATTCTCTGACATAACGAATTTCTTAGACAATAATTGCAGTTCCCTGAGAAAAACACATTGGTATAGGGATCGTAAAAAGAACTCTCAAACCATGTGTGAGCCTCGACTTTAAACCCTATCCTATGTTGATTAAAGTTGATTATGATCTAAACGGGTTTAGGTCCACTTATAACCTAAGATTAATAACTATGTCATATAACAATAATTATTAAAACCTAAGCTAGCTCACTGGAACCTATTATGAGTCGCCACCTAATTTTGACCTAGATTAAATTAGGAAAGGAGAATTCGGGTTCGGGGGCTTGATATTCGACTTATTTAGGGTTCAAATTACTTCATTACCCCTAGAAGTCGTTTTTCCTCTACTTATTTTAATTACGGCTTATTACGAGTCGTTTTAACCTAAGTGCGCGAGCTTCTGTTTTTTTGTGTTTTTTAGCATTTTTTGACAGAAAATTAAAGTGAATTAAAAGCTATCTAAACTAGGGTTTCAGAGGCAGAATTAGGTCGAATTTTGCTTACGTCCGTAGCCACGGACCCCATGTCCGAGACCACGGACCCCAGTTCACCCAATTATACAGAAGAGTCGAAATTAAAAGAAAACAGAAAATTGCGAAGTCCGGGGCCACGGACAGCTGTCGTGGGCCCGGACATTATTAGAAAACCTAAATTATGAATTTTTAAAAAATCCTGCCGCCGTCCGTGGGCGTCCGGGCTTACGGACAGGGAGTCCGGGACCCCGACATAACGTCCGTGGGTGTGGACCGCCCTCGGACGGCGGCGTCTTTGAGGCCGTTCCCGAAGGTGTTTTCGCTCAAATTTTATGGGTGTGTAGCCTGAAATATGTACAAGACGTTAGTGATTGAAAGTTTTCAATTTGAATTTGAATTAAGCACGAAACTTAGTAAACAAGTTATTGGACAGAAGCCTAAACAAACAGCAATACAGAAGCGTAGAAGGGTTAGTTGAAGCCAAAATTTTGAGGCAAGACAGATAATACCGTAGAGAATTAGGGAGTGGAGTGTCTACCTGTTTTACCTTCGGATTCACAACGATTCTTCACACGGGATTCGTCGAGTGCTCCGTTGATGCAGACCCGAAAGGTTTTCGAACCAAGCTTCTGGTTGTTGGTTGTTCTTGCTGTTCTTCACGTTTGGTGGTGTTTTACGGGGTTTTGATGATTATTGGTGCTTTGGGGATTGGAAAACGTGTTTAGATGGTGATTTCGGGGGATTTTCGGTATGATTTGGGTGGCCGGGGGTTGTTGGAAAACGTGAGAGAGAGAGAGGAGGCTGTGTTTTCTGACCCTCTAGGGTTCTTGAGCATATGAGGTTCTGATTTTATCCAAAAAACCTATCCCCTTATAGACTTTCTTAAAGATAAAGAAAATCATAGTAAAAGTAAGATTTTTTGGTATTTTAATTAAAAGACTCCCAAATGAATTTTGCTGTGAAATTTTAACCATATGTCAAGGATGGATATTATGAATTTTCTGAGGTGGAACCGAATTTTTAAATGTTGGAATATTTTTAAATTGGATTTCTTGTCAGATTCAGTCAGAAATTGCTAGAAAATTATTGGAAACTCGAAAAATCAAAATTCCAACGCCATTATGCTTAGAATGTCATCCTCTATCATGGGTTAAAATCAAAGCATTTCAAGCTGATTTGGGCATCTTTGAAGGAGAGAGAAAGCTTATAGGAGGTCTTAGGAGCCTTTAAAGATTACCAAAACGCCCTTGAAAATGACGAAGCTGCTCCCCATGTCATGGAACGCGCCGATCGAGCCGGAATCCCTCACTACTTGATTAAAATGCCTCTCACACCAGCACCCCGTAGACCCTAACCCAGGGGGTCAAAATTTTGGGTATAATAGATTGCCCCCGTCAACTAGACTTTTTAGTGGATGTGAAAAGTCTGGTTGATGCTTGAGTGATGCCCCAAAATTTTGGACTTCACGAAATTCTCCATGTTGTGCGAAACCGCGTTGACTGCGTCCAGCTATTCGGAGGGCTGACTACCTAAGCAACAAAACGCTGTCGAGCTATTCTAAGGTGCTGACTACCTATAAGTGAAAATGTGTCAAGCTATTCTAAGGCGCTGACTACCTGGGTGACAAAAACGAAATAATGTCAAGCGGTTCTGAGGCGTCGACTACCTATAATACATGAAATGATGCAATGCCAAGCGATTCTAAGGTGTTGACTACCTATTGTGAGAACTGGGTGTTAGCAAATGCGAGAATGCTGAAATGCCAACGATACTAATGATGCTGATGCTGATGCTGATGATGCTCGGATTCTTCTGGGGACCGAAACCCGTACTAATGCTCCTAGCTGGACCCAATGTGGACTTATTGCCATCGCCCCCCCAAGCCGGTGTGCAGGAATAACTCCTGGTAAAAACCCTGGGACTTATTGCCTTCGCCCACCATTCGTTGATCCCGAAAATAAGTTGACATCGCAAAAGGAGGATTTATTGCCATCACCTCGCCAACTTTTCTATCGCCAGGTCTTGTGACGCGCCTGGAAAATGCAACTAGGTCTTATGACGAGCCTATATGAATGAGATGAATGCGGTGTGTTTGATAAGAGTGGGTAAGCTAAAGGGTAACGCTAGGTCTTACTACGAGCCTAAGGGAATGCAACTAGGTCTTATGACGAGCCTAAAGGATGGTTCTAGGTCTTATGACGAGCCTAAAGGGATGTGACTAGGTCTTACTACGAGCCTAAGGGAATACAACTAGGTCTTATGACGAGCCTAAAGGATGGTTCCAGGTCTTATGACGAGCCTAGGGAATGCAACTAGGTCTTATGACGAGCCTAAGGATGGTTCGAAGTGAAAGTGAGTAATATGTATGATGGGTCTAAATGGATGTAGAAGGATTAGGGTTTATGTCAAATCTGGAGATAGTAGGGCTCAAGATGGGCCTACGGATGTTTGGGGTGTGAAGGTAGGGCTTAAGACGGGCCTGTGGGAATTTGATGTGGAGGAAGGGCTTAGGACGGGCCTGTGAATGTTTGGAGGTGGAGATAGGGCTTAGGACGGGCCTGTGGGATGTGAGAATGGTTTGAACCTTTGGGTTTTGGATTTTTGGGCCTCAATCGGTATTGTTGTTGCAATTGCTGGAACCAACAATTGCCCCCAGTATTCTTTCTTAAGGCAAACTGAGTTAGAGTTCATGGCGATTGATCGGAACGATCGATTGCCCCCAGTATTTTCTTGTGCGAACAAGTCTCGTCCTCACAGGGTCAAGGCTTATGTTTTGATGTGGTGCTTCCTACACTCGATGGTTTGGTGTTTGCACTCGTTTCTCACTTACGAGCACAACTTCTCAACCATTGAATTTGACATTTGTTAGATTTACGCGTTCAACCTGTTACTTTCACTCGATTGGATACACAACTATTAAGTCGGAAGTCTTTTGAGCTTATAACGTGGCCATGGGGTGTGATGAATGACAATAGGATAATGGAGGAATGTTTAGGATATGTGGAGCTTTAAGGATGACCAAAGCTGCAACTTGCACCGTCTCTCGGACTTATCTTCTTTGCCTTGAAGTCATTTGGCTACTTCGTGGTGACTTCGCTTATGAATGGGACTTGGAACTTTTGATTGTTCCTTGCATCTTCTTTCTTTTTTCCGATTCGGGGTTTCTTTGAGGCTTTTCAAGTTTGCCTTCCTTGAATCTCCTTTCCTTCGGGGTTCTTGTGTTTCCCGGTTTTGAACTTTGAGAGCTGTTTTTGATGTTAGCTCGTTTGGATCCTGTGTCACTTTGGGACCATTTGCGGATCGCTTCGTCATGCTGGTAGCGGTTTTGCTTCTTTGGACTTGTGAAGTGTTGTTCAGAAGTCGGGCTCCTTGCTTCCTTTGGTCACGGGCCGGTTATTCATCATTGGCGGGCTTGTTTGTGGAGCTCGTAGTGTGTTGTAAAAGAGGTCATGTATGAAAAGCTCAACGGGGGTGCCTAGGGTGTAGTGTCAGGGTTCATAAGCTTTTGGTTGTGTGGTGCTGTGCCTAGGTGCTTCGTCATCCCTAATAGTTGTGTATCCGTTCTTTGTTACTTTTCATAGGTTTAAGTGTAAATTTACAAAATATCTCCTTCGGTTGGAGTCATGCCGTTTACCTTACCTTTGAATGTGATCTCTCTGGAGTCATGTAAAAATGACACGCTCTTTCGCTCTTGGTTTTACCGCTCAAGGCACTCTTGCGAACGTTCACTCAGAGACTTACTTGCACAAAATAAACAAACGTTATCATTCCTTAACTCAGATTGCCCCCAGTATTGTGTGGGGTTTTCTTGACAAACCTTAGAATGCCCAAGTTATTTGTGGAGGGTGATTGCATGTGTGGTGGTGAACAATGGTGGTGATGTGGTGATGGGGTGATTTATTTTTCCTGTTTCGAAACATCTTCCAGTTAGACCTTGGTGAAGTGGTGGAGAGGTAAAGCGATAGAACACAGGGTGAAATGACTTTTTTTTTTTTACCTCGTTTGATGACAAAGATGCATACCTAACTTGTAATAACGGACAATGATTTTCTACATGCAAGAGATTTTTCGAATAACACTAAACGAAACATGCAACAAATGTCAAAGCACAAAAACATCGAAAGAGAGCTCATGTCAGGCAGTACAGCTAAAAGAAAGACAGCATCCTAATCATAAAATACATAGAGAAAATATGAATTCCTAAAACTACGGCTGTGGAGGAGGTGGACGTGGAAAGGCCGAGTACATATGAGTCATGAAATCGTCCATACGGCCCTCCATGCGTATCTGCCTACGCTCCATACGCCCCTGAGTAATGTGAAGAGATCTGATATCCCTCTGTAAGCTCTCAAGCGTATCCGGCTGTGGTGGTGGAGGCGGGTAGGGCGTAGTAGGAGGAGAGTGGTGTAGGGTACTCGGTGCCCATGTAGCTCGACCCCTCACCCTGGTAGGGTATCCTCCTGACGGGTCCTCGTGGTGCGGGATGTCCTCGGGCTCCGGTGCCTGCTGCCTCTGCCTGGGCCGGACTGGTCTCTGAGAAAAGACTCTGGCCTGCTGTGGGAAGGCCCAAACCTGATCAGCAGAGTCGCCAATCTGTGAGCCTCGATTTTAAACCCTATCCTATGTTGATTAAAGTTGATTATGATCTAAACAGGTTTTAGGTCCACTTATAACCTAAGATTAATAACTATGTCATATAACAATAATTATTAAAACCTAAGCTAGCTCACTGGAACCTATTATGAGTCGACCTAATTTTGACCTAGATTAAATTAGGAAAGGAGAATTCGGGTTCGGGGGCTTGATATTCGACTTATTTAGGGTTCAAATTACTTTCATTACCCCTAGAAGTCGTTTTTCCTCTACTTAGTTTAATTACGGCTTATTACGAGTCGTTTTAACCTAAGTGCGCGAGCTTCTGTTTTTTTGTGTTTTTTAGCATTTTTTGACAGAAAATTAAAGTGAATTAAAAGCTATCTAAACTAGGGTTTCGGAGGCAGAATTAGGTCGAATTTTGCTTACGTCCGTAGCCACGGACCCCATGTCCGAGACCACGGACCCCAGTTCACCCAATTATACAGAAGAGTTGAAATTAAAAGAAAACAGAAAATTGCGAAGTCCGGGGCCACGGACAGGCTGTCCGTGGGCCTGGACATTATTAGAAAACCTAAATTTTGAATTTTTAAAAATCCCGCCGCCGTCCGTGGGCGTCCGGGCATACGGACAGGGAGCCCGGGACCCTGGACATGACGTCCGTGGGTGCGGACCCCTCAGACGGCGGCGTTGAGGCCGTTCCCGAAGGTTTTTTCGCTCAAATTTTATGGGTGTGTAGCCTGAAAGATGTACAAGACATTAGTGATTGAAAGTTTTCAATTTGAATTCGAATTAAGCACGAAACTTAGTAAACAAGTTATTGGACAGAAGCTTAAACAAACAGCAATACAGAAGCGTAGAAGGGTTAGTTTAAGCCCAAATTTTGAGGCAAGACAGATAATACCGTAGAGAATTAGGGAAGTGAGAGTGTCTACCTGTTTTACCTTCGGATTCACAACGATTCTTCACACCGGGATTCGTCGAGTGCTCCGTTGATGGCAGACCCGAAAGGTTTTCGAACCAAGCTTCTGGGTTGTTGGTTGTTCTTGCTGTTCTTCACGTTTTGGTGGTGTTTTGTGGGGTTTTGATGATTATTGGTGCTTTGGGGATTGGAAAACGTGTTTAGATGGTGATTTCGGGGGATTTTTGGTATTATGATTTGGGTGGCCGGGTGTTGGAAAACGTGAGAGAGAGAGAGAGAGGAGGCTGTGTTTTCTGACTCTCTAGGGTTCTTGAGCATATGAGGTTCTGATTTTATCCAAAAAACCTATCCCCTTATATAGACTTTCTTAAAGATAAAGAAAATCTAGTAAAAGTAAGATTTTTTGGTATTTTAATTAAAAGACTTCCCAAAGGAATTTTGCTGTGAAATTTAACCATATGTCAAGGATGGATATTATGATTTTTCTGAGGTGGAACCGAATTTTTAAATGTTGGAATATTTTTAAATTGAATTTCTTGTCAGATTCAGTCAGAAATTGCTAGAAAATTATTGGAAACTCGAAAAATCAAAATTCCAACGCATTATGCTTAGAATGTCATCCTCTATCATGGGTTTAAATATCAAAGCATTTCAAGCTGATTTGGGCATCCTTTGGAGGAGAGAGAAAGCTTATAGGAGGTCTCAAGAGCCTTTAAAGATTACCAAAACGCCCCTGAAAATGACAAAGCTGCTCCCCATGCCATGGAACGCGCCGATCGAGCCGGAATCCCTCACTACTTGATTAAAATGCCTCTCACAACACCAGCACCCCGTAGACCCTAACCAGGGGGTCAAAATTTGGGTATAACACCTTGTAAATAATCATTACCATGAGGCACTGGTTACTGAGAAGGGAAGAAATGGTACCAAGCCAAACTAGACATATGGAGCATCCGGCCGCTTCTAGCCGGATGGAAATAAGAATACATAAGGCATCCGGCCGTCTCCAGCCGGACGAAAGTAGGACTTAGGCAAGGCAAAATATAGTGTGGCCGGCCGTCTGTGGTCGGTCAAAGATGTTAGGGAGGGCAAAACCGTACTTATACATGTATAATACAGGCTGACAGCATGAGACCAGGCCCAAAGTGAAATACCCCTAATCTTTAAAGTATAATTAAATGATCTATTAATGATCTAATATTATTATTAAGCATCTAAATATTATTGGGGAACAATCTAAAAGATCTCAACAAGGCAAAACACGCCTTAAGATCGGTAAAGCAAAAATGTGCTTTAAGGCACCATAAAGATTGTATGACCTCAAATAGGATCCAAAGTGGATTCCTAAGTATTATAATGAAGAAAGGACACAACAAAACCGTTCTCAAGGAGAACTAAGCCCAGGAACACCCTGTGACACAAAAATGTGCGCTAAAACACCTTAAAGCACGTTTTTGTGAGATTGCCTTTTAAATTGATTTTTAATGGGCTTAAAAATTATAATTACCCTTAAATATGATATTTCATCATATTATATCATATTAGGAATTTAATTCCAGAAATTTACAAATTTTTACAAATTTAATATTAAAATATTAATAAAAACCTAAAGTGGGGCCCACATGAGTCAATATTGACCAAGTATGGTCAATGGCCAATTAATTGACCCACTTGGACCATGGAGATCGGCAGGCAAGGAGGGAGGAGACAGCACACAATCATTAGAAGACAAATTGCTACCTAATATTCAATTTGCAATAGTAAAACCTACCTTTTTCAATTATTCAAGCCTTTCCACTCTCTCCTCTTGCTCTTGTCCGATTACAGCCTGCCCAAACGAGTTCCTCCCTTCCTAAGAAGCTCTCAAGTCTGGTTCTTGAGCATGGAAGGCAGATCTAACTCCTAAGCTCCTAAGGTAAGTGTTTTAAGTCATTTTTAGCCCCTTTTCTTCATCTCTTCACTACCAACACCTAAATTTCGTGGCTCATCAATTCCTATGGCTTATTCTCAGTGTTCTAAGGTTAGAACAAGAGCTAAACTCGGTTGAGACCAGTAGAGGGACCAAGGTTGTTCAAATCTACATTTTAAGGTAAAAATGTGCTTTAAGCTCATAACTTTTGATTCCCTTCGAGTTTGGCTGTGAAACTTTGGTCATAGCCTCATCTTCTTCTCCTTTTCATGTGGAATCTGTTGGTTAGCCATTTGGAGCAAGGGTGACCGAGATCCAAGAGAAATACTCTCTTTTAAGGTATTTTTCCAAGGTAAAACCTAATAACAAGGTAGTATTTCGAGATCTAACTATTTCCTATGTCAATATGGTGGATCTAACACCTTGTGGTGTGTTTGGTTCAGGTCGAAATACCTAGAACTTCCCTTGCATTTTTAAGGTGATTTTTGCCTTAAATCTTACATTAATTATTCCTTATGGTTAAGCTCAAGCTTGGAGTGTAACCATATCTTGTTTTTGTGTATTAAACATGTCTAAATCAAGT